>OU015742.1:117735990-117749163 GCA_907169655.1 Acomys percivali | reverse complement strand
CACACACACACACACACACACACACACACACACACACACACACACACGCACAATTACGGGGAGGAGGAAATCTAAGTGAATTTCCTAGGTTGAGTTTGAATTTGCATCCCTGCTGCCTCAGCCCCTAAGTAACTGACATTACAGGCCATCATTGCAGATTGACAGTATTAGTTGATTGTGATGTACGTGTTTCATTTGTTTGCTTGGCTTTTTTTAGGTAGATTCTAACTATGCAAACCAGGCTGGCATTACAGCAGCAGCAGATCCTCCTGCCTCTGCTTCCGTAGTGCTGGGTTTACAGGTGTGTGTAACCATGCCCAGCTATAAGGCATCTTGCTAGTAACGTTTCCTTCGTTTGAGGTTTGTCTCTTCATATAACAACAATTTTGTCATAATATTCCCTGTAGAGACCGGAAAGGAAACGCAATCTTTTCTCAAGTACAAAATAGATAATCTTTCCTTGAATAAAATATATACTTTTTCAAAAGGGTTTAGCAATTAAAATATTTGGAATAACCTCTCCCAAGCATCTTTGTTGCAGTAGCTGTTAGATTCCAAGGTGTTGCCGGGCATGGTGGCGCACGCCTTTAATCCCAGCACTCAGGAGGCAGAGGCAGGCAGATCGCTGTGAGTTCGAGGCCAGCCTGGTCTACAAATCGAGTCCAGGACAGCCAAGGCTAACACAGAGAGACTCTGTCTCAAAAAGCGCCCCCCACCAAAACAAAACAAAAAAAAACCCAAGGTGTTCTTATACTGTGGTAATCTCAAATACTCTATGTCACTAGCTTTCACTAACAAGTTTGTAACTAGTATTATTTTTGTAGTGTTGTGATGAAAGTTTGCACTGTCTCAATGTAGTCAATATTTCATATCCATTTGTTGTAAGGAAAAATGCTGGTGACCTATGCCAGGGGAATGACCAGATTGATTAAAAACCACAATTTTCTGTTACTATTTTTAAAATGCTGAGTCTCACGTAGTCTAGAATGGCTTTGAACTAGCTTGTAGCTAAGGATGGCCCTGAA
Organism: Acomys percivali; assembly: GCA_907169655.1. Classification (NCBI taxonomy): domain Eukaryota; kingdom Metazoa; phylum Chordata; class Mammalia; order Rodentia; family Muridae; genus Acomys; species Acomys percivali. Next base: position 117,748,138 of record OU015742.1, on the reverse strand, counting down.
CTCCTGAGTCTTTTGCCTTGGCCTAGATTGCTGGGATTCCAGGTGTGTGCAGGTGGCTTCCTTGAACGTCTGATCTTCCTGCTTCTAATTCCATAGTTCTGGAATTCCAAGCATGCTCCACCATGACCAACTTGTTTTCTCTTTGTGAATCAGGGTCTTTCTGTTTCAAGCCTGGCTGGTCTTGAACTTTCAATCCTCCTGCCTCCATCTCCCATGTGTTGAGAGCCTAAGAACGAGCCATCATGACACCCAAAAAAATTGCTTCTTCTGTTGGGATTATAAGCCAGAAGAGCCCATTGCTGGGCCTTTGACAGACTGGGTAGAATAAGGACTCAGAGCTTAATTCATTAGTTTAGTAAAGAATCTACTCTGCTTAAGGGAGAGATTAGCCAACTACTATTAGTCACCTATTTTCATTCCCATCCTTGATATACCGCTTTGAAGAACAGTGTAGTCAGTCCTCACTGTGTGAGATATGCCTCGTGGACTCACAGAACAAAAGAACATTCCAAAATCTGAGTCGCCCGGGGTTGAAAATACCCTTGTGCAGTCGAACAGTTCTTTGCATTGTGCTAGCACTGGGCTTCGAATTTGTTTGTCCCTGTCCACTGATATGAGCAAGAGTTTAATCCCCACTTGGAGCTGTTAAGAAATAAGACTATCTCAAGATGGGGTGTTTCAAAACTGATTAGAGTTTGTCAATAGCATGGAATCCACATGATGGGGTCCTGCTAGCTTCCTAACAAGAGAGAGACCCAAGACCCAAGTAACATTTCCTGTCTCTTCTGCCGGGATGCTCTCTGCTGCCTCTGGGTTCTGCCAGCAAGAAGTCTATCACCAAGGGCAGGGCTTTGAGTTTGCACTCTAGAACTTCTTTTCTTTGCAATGAAACCCACTTCAGTTTTGGTTGTAGTCATGAAAAGCACACAAGTGAAAATTGCAAGTAATCTAGACATGGTTTCAAGTATATGAGAGCATGTGCATAAGTTATATGAAAATAGTGTGATTTTTTTTTTTTAAGAGAGGAAGAATGTTTTTGTTTCACAGCCTGGAGGTTTTATGATCACGGTGGGGAAGGTGTGGTAGCCTGACAAACTCCTGTTGATGGTGGTGAGAGCCTGAAACAGATTGTGCACATCTCAGCAAAGCAAAGATTTACTCACTCAGGAAGTAAAGAGCCTGCACCATCTTAGACTAGAACTTAACATGCAAGGATTTCATTATCTGCAGAGTGTCCTGCACCCATCTCCTATGGCCACGAGGGATGTTGATATCGGACGGAAGGGGCGTCCTCTACCACGGCCAACGGAGTAACACTTCCTTTTCCTGTTTGGTTTTCTTTCCACTACCTCTCCTCAACTTCCCCACCTTTGCCCCCACTAAGCTTTTCTAGAATGGAAGCTGTCCTTTATTTCCTGTTCCTGCTCCCAGGCCCCATCTAGCCCTTTCACATTTAGTACCTGTCTGTCATCCTAGAGCCACTTACCCCGACCCCCATTATCTTCATTGGCCAAATTTAATCTAACTTCAAGGGGCTACTCAAATATTTCTTACTTCAGTCCAAATATTTGTTTCTCCTGTCTGGGTCCTTTCTATGGCATATTGTTGTCACTCTAATGAACTTCTTCTCCTCCTCCTTCTTCTTCTTCTTCCTCTTCTTCTCCCCCCCTCCTTTGCATTCTGGACTCCTAGGGGCACCCGGGTCCGACATAGACCATCTCTGGTCTCTGGTCTTGGGCATCATCTTCTCAAGGCTTCCCCATGCTAGCTGTTTCAAGAGCATCAGACGTTACAGCATCATGCCTCCTCTAAAGTGATTTTTCCCTCGAAGTAACTAACCCACAGCCAATTTGGATTTGTCGGATAAATATTTACAGGGCAGTTCCTTCCCACCACACATTTCAGATTATGCCAGTACCTGTGCCTAAATAAACAGAGAGGAGGAATGGGAGGGGTGCTTTTAAGAGTTCACTTCGACTTAAAATGAGATTATAAATAATTCTAAAAGCCCTGCAACTTTATGACAGGGAGCTGGAAGAGCAATTGGAAAGGAGGAAGGAAACGAAATAAAACCCAAGCCTGGGATGAAAGCGTAGCCCTGACATCCCTGTGACCCTTCCCCTGCACAATTAGAAACTGATACAACAGGAAAGACATGCTCACTTACCGATGGACGGACGTCCAGATTCCTTTAAAGCTGGTCCTCTGCTAAGCCTCCAGCAGAGGAAACATTACTCTGATGCTCGCTGGGCCCCTGTGTGGAGGGGGCTGGGTAAGCTTGGGATTCACCGGGGCTAGGAAGGAAGAGGGAATTCCCTGCATAAGACCCTCCAGTTGCATACTTCTTTTGTATGCTGTGTCCTTGAGGCTGCCTGGGTATGGGCGCTTTTGCGCATCTGTGCATATGTGCCGGAAAGCAGACCACTTCTGGTTGTCATTTCTTAGGTTCCCTCCGCCTCTCGTTTTTTGAGAGATAGCTTCTTATTGGCCTGGAATTTGCCAAGTAGGCTAGGCTGGCTGGCCAGAGAGCCCCAGGGATCCACTTGCTTTTGCCTCTTCAACAACTCGATTCCAAGTGTATACTGCTGGAGAGATGGTTTAGCACTGAAGAGCACATGCTACTCTAACAGAGGACCTCAGCGTGGCTCCCAGCACTGACAGCAGGCAGCCCACAACTGCCTGTAACTCCAGATCCAAAACTACTTGAAATCTCTGAAGGGTTCAGTGATAGCATGTGCTAGGACCTTAGTTCAATCCCAGGTACTGGAAAAGAAATTGCTGACAGAAAACTCAGAGTGGGCCTCCACCTTATAAAAAAGAGACACTTCACCTTTGCATGTTTCTGGGTGGCTTCGTCAGATGAAAAAGGTGTTGAGTTGGGAATACTCTCTTGTTAGGAAAAGTATCATCGGCTCTGGACCCCACAAAACCAAAGTTCTCAGCAAAGAAGATTTATTTGCCCCAGAGGGACAGAGGGCAGGGAATGAGAGACAGGAGATAGAGGAAGAGGGAGAAGGGGAAGGGAACAGAGGAGAGGGAAGAGGGACATTTGTCTGAGAGGGGGCACAAAGGAATGACTTTGGATAGAAAGGAGGCAGACATGGCCCATAGAAAACAGTGGTTTATAAAGGTAAAATGGAAACCCTGTGTTAGGATGAGGTGTTTAATTTTAATGCCATGTTAATTAGGTGAGCCAAAGGGGGCTTTTGATTGGTGGACTTCAATACTTTAATTGCTGGACCTTGGTGGTCAGCCTCAGGAGAAGAAAGTAGCCAAATAAGGGAATGGACCTTGGAGGCTAGCTTTAGGAATAATTAATCTAATAGTTTTTTAGCAAGGGGGAGGGAACTGGGGAGAAGGGCAAGGCCTGCCAGAGCTATGCTCACCACACTCAAGCTCGCCAGAGTCCCTTTGTCTTTGGCAATGATTGATCATAATCTAGATCAGACACTTCTTGACACCCAGTGTCCTCTTCCATGTCCGCACAACATCATATCATGTGCTCTCTAAGACCCTAATTAAAGCTTTCAGACTTCATGCACACACTCTTCTTTCCACTAAACTTGCTATGCTTGTGTCACCCCCAAAGCTCTGGCACCAACTGCACCCCTGCTACTAGTCAGTTATTGAGGTTTTGCTGTCACATGGGCAGAGCAAGGCAGGACAGGCAGGTGGGAAAGACATGCCTGTCCACTCCAGGGACATTTTGTGAGTTCTGCGTGTTGTTCTCTGCAGGCTCTGTTTCCCTTCAGGGAGGAGTTAGTCTGAGACTGGATTTCTTCATTTGCCATAACAATAAGATGTTTTTAAATTTTTATGATGATGATGATGATGATGATGATGATGATGATGATGATGTGTGTGTGTGTGTGTGTGTGTGTGCGCGCGCGTGTACACACAGGCAGAGAAAAGAGGTCAAAGGACAACTTTTAGGATTTGGTTTTTATCCTTCTGTCTGGTTTCTTAGTTAGGTTGCAAATTTAAGGTTAATTGGCCCTGGAGTGGTCAGGTGATTTTCCTATCTCTGTCTCCCCCCTCAACATAGAAGTGCAGGGATTACAGATGTGTCCCACACATCTGGATTTTCACATGGGCTTTAGAGATCAAACTCAGGTTGTCAAGCTTGCACAGCAAGCTTCTTTTACCTGCTGAGCCATCTCCCAGGCCTTTACTAATCAGCTACCCTGTCTGCTTTGAGGTGTCCCGGGAATCTTGCTCCAGGCACTCTCCAGTAGGTGGCCTGAAGCCTTCCTTCTCCTCTGTTCTTTCTTCTCATCACTACTGCACATTCACACACCCTGCCTGTTGTCCTGCATCCTGGGAAGCCTTTGTCCATTTCATTTTCTGCCTATAATGTACTAATACAACTTCCACAGCCCTCCCCTGTTACCTGCTTGGGGCATGCTATCCTTGCCATCTTCCAGACATTGGATGGGTCCTGCTCTGAATTTCTCACTTGACAAAAGAGGAGCCTTTTTTTTTTTTTTTTTTTTTTTTTTAAGTTTAGCCACACTCTTGAGGAAGACCACAGTTTCTTGCCTCTCTTGACTATGTCAATCAATCTGGAGAATGGTCACTCATCCACTGCGATTTAACCGTACTAGAAGCAAGGTTCTGTAAGGGTACTTTGTGTATGCCATGTTGTCAATATGGGCCCGGATAGGGTAGCTATGCACTGTAGGAATAGATCCAGTCCTTAATCAGGGACACTATACAGGAAGGCCTTGTTGCAAAGTGAGGACTTTCCCCTGAGCATTAAAAATAGCTGATAGTTGGGTGGTGGCGGTACACACCGTTGACCCAGCACTTGGAAGGCAGAGGCAGGTGGATCTCTGTGAATTTGAGGTCAGCCTGGTCTACAAAGTGGGCCCAGGACAGGCAAGGCTACACAGAGAAACCCTGTCTTGAAAAACAAAACAAAGGTAGCTAGGTACAGTGGCACACACCTTTGATCCCAGTATTCCAGAGGCAGAGACAGGTCAGTCTCTATGACTTCAAGGCCAGCCTGGTCTACACAGTAAGCTCCTAGCCAGACAGAACTATGTAATAAGACACCGTCTCAAACAAACAGACAAACAAATTATAATGAGGGATAGAGTAATGGACTCAGGAATTAAGAGCACTTGCTACTCTTACAGAGAACGTTTGTTCAGTTCCCAGCACCTACACCATGGCTCCCAATCATTTATAATTCTAGTACCAAGGGATCTGATACCCTCTCATCTTTGTGGGTATGAGGAATGCATGGTGTACATACATACATATATATATATATATATATATATATATGTAATTATATGCATAAAAATAAAATTTAAAAATATCTTTAAAAATTATTAAAATGGTACATTTGATGTTATACATATTTAACCACAATAAAAAAAATCAAACTCTGGCTAGGAGTGGTAGTACATACCTTTAATCTCGGGAAGCAGAAGCAGGCATATTTTTGTGTGTTCAAGATCAGCCTGAGCTGTAGCCGACTAAGACCCTGTCAAACAGACTAAACCAAGCCAAAACAAAGAAGGTTAAAATCCATCCCCTGAATCTCACACACTGTGGCAGGTACTCCAAGGCCACTGTATTGTTCATCCCTGCAGAAACTTCTAAAGGACGGTTTAGAGGGTAAAAGTAATTGCTGCTCAGTTCTCATATCCATGTAAAGGTGGAAGAAAAAAAGGGGGCATTTATTATTTATTCATGGAGAGAAACAGGGGGTGGAGGCTTCTAATCTCATCCACCCCTTTAGGGGAACCCATTTGATTAGGGCCCATTAGTTTGCTAGGAACTGGAGGGAGGGTGGGACAAGCATGCTCAGATTCAAATTTGGCCTGGAAGTCAGTCAAGTACACAAGCCATACAATGCCATACAAGGAGGAACAGAATAAAAGATGGAAAAGAGGTTAACAAAACAAAACAAACAAACAAACAAACAAACAAAAAACACGTCCAAGAATCCCAAGTAGAGAGTAATCACATCAATGGAGCATCAAGTAATGTTCTAAGACATAAGTGGGCCAAGAAAGATCTGGAACAATCCTGACGATTGGAATAATTATTTTAAAATTTATGTAATGATGGGCAGTCATATGTGTGTTTGACTATGGGCATTCATGTGGAGGTCCAAAGTTGATGTCTGGACTCTTATTTGAACAGGCCTCCACTTTTATTTAGATATTAGGTATTTATTTACTTGTGAGCATGAGTCTCTCTGTGCACGTACTTGTTCAGGTGCCTATGTGGCACTGCATGAATGCCTCTGCCTTATTGACCAAGACAATCTTTCTCAATTGAAGGCAGAGCTTTACTGATACCACTAGTCTGGCCCGCGAGTTTGCTTGAAGGATGCCATCTTCACCTTGAATTATGGCTGGCTGTACATAGCTTCTGGGTATTCAGATTTCAGTCTTCACACTTTGAAGAGAAGTCCTTGAGCCCCTGAACCCTCTCCTGAGGCCCCTGAGTGAGACAGGGTCTTGTGGTGTAGCCCCCACCTGACCTGATACTCAGATATGGAGCTCAGGGTATCTATGGACTTGCGGCAATCCTTCTGCTTCCACCTCCATCTTGCTGGGATTACAGGCATACACCATCACATGCAGCTAAAATTCCAGCTTACGTATCTCAGGGGCTATTTGAAGGGAGCCTACTTGTTTTCCATGAAGAAGCTTATACTGCACTATCCGGCCAAGGACTACACATCTGCGAGCTCTCCTGGGAATAAAGAGACCGCTGTCTGGGAGCCTTCGTAAATTGGATAGAAATTTGTCCTGTGCGTGTGTGAAGTCACTTCTCGGCAGAGGGTTGAAGAGAACTGCCAAGTCTTTCTTCCAGAAACAAATGGTGAGTTCGCTCTGTTTTCTGTAACACAAACCCTTTGCAACAAATAGAGTCCTCTCCTGCTCATTATCTTGTCATTAAAAACCTCTGGCTTGATGTGTTTCCCTATAAAATAAACCTGAGAGCTTATTCATACAGAGGGAAATGCAGAGGCGGGCTCTACTGCGCATAAAAGGACCCAGTGTAAAGGGACCTTTCTCCTGCCTCTTCAGTTTGATGATGGGATCTCGTGGCCAGACAACATTTTTTGACTGGTAAGTGCAGAAACCACCCTCTTGAGTTACTGTTGAGTGAATGAGGGCCTTTGTTTCCCCCCAAAGAATTAAAAACCTATGGGCCTCCCCCACACAAGCAGGAATAGGTTTCACACAGCGGTGTTGGGATTAAATGACTGTATCATGAAGAAAGCCAGAACAATGTCTGCCCACATTTTAATCATTTACCAGGCATTCCAATTTCACTATAAGTTTTACCCACAGCTAGGTGACTCGGTCAAGAATGACTGGCTCTAGCCTTCTGATTCTGGGAAACCCTTTCCACATGAAAAGAAAGGAAACTTCCCCACCAGAGAAATCCCAAGATGCTCCAGGATGGCTCTAGAGTGTGTGGCCCCTACTTCATCACCCTGCTTAGAGAAGAGTAACCTGCACAGGGCCACAGGGTCACACCCAGGGACAGAGACACGCAGAGATCAGAACGTTCCCGGCTCCTGGCACCAGGTTGCCATTTTTTTTTTCAACTGTCACTTTTGACCACCCTCAAACTCCAAATGTTATTCTTCCCTTTCTGCCAAGTGGTTCACAATGCCTGCTTGTTGTTATTGCTTCTGAGGCAGGGTCTCATACAGTCTAGGCTGGCCTCAAACTCCTTAATGTAGGCAAGGATGACCTGTGTGTGTGTGTGTGTGTACAGGAGCATACAAGTGCTCGAGCATGCCATGGTTTGTGTATGGAAGTCAGAGGACAACTTTCAGAGCTTGAGTTATGGGCTCAGGGGATTAAACTCAGGCTTTTCAGGTTTGGTGACAAGCAGCTTTATTCACTAAGTCTCCTTGAGGGCCACAACCTTCAACTTCTTGTCCTTTTGCTTCTCATGCTGAGATCACAGGTAGGGTCACCATGCTCAGTTCACTGTGTTTTGCGTTGAACCCAGGCCTTTGTGCCTGCTAGCTAAGCACTCTGCCAACTGAGCTACATGCCCTGGCCGTGATGCCTGTTTTGAAGTAAGGCTCTACAGAAAGACTATAGTGCACAGGATAGGAAATTCTCCCAAGCTCTTTACTCAGGCAGCAACATGCTGGCATCTCGGTATGCCTTTCCTTTCTCTGTGCGAAGCGGGGTCGCTGTCAATCTCTTGGACTTGTTAGCATAGCACAAGGTAATAGCAGGAGAGCGCTGAGAAGCTTTGGGAGTGCTAAGTGGATGCAAAGCATAATTATGCATGTGAAAACTGCTGCTTGGCTCTGTGTAAAACAGGGCGAGGAATTCAATGAAAAGGGTGATGAGGTACCCCAGAGGAGGTGTTCATTTACAGACACTGGGATTCTTCCACATGAAACTGGCCCTGCAGACAGAGAAGCTGTCCAGGCGTAGGGGGATCCTGGAACCAGGATCTTATCCAAAAGGCAGTGGCAGGTTCAGTGACCTTCTCAGAGGTGACAGGGAGAATGGAGCGAACACAAGAGCAACTGTGCATACTTGAAATACGAAGAGTATGGAGCTCGGTGCAGGCATGCTGCACTGGCTATGTGTCTCTGATGTACAGAATTCATCTGGGCCTTGGCTTGTCCTATCCTAAGGGGACATGCTAGTCCAATTAACAGTATTCTCTCTCTCTCTCTGTCTCTCTGTCTCTCTGTCTCTGTCTCTGTCTCTCTCTCTCTGTTTGCTTTGCATGTACATGTGTGTTACAAGGAGCCCTACAGACATAACCATTCAGACAGTTTATAGCTAATTGAAAGTTTTTATTCCAGCTCGCTGAGACTACACTCAGATATTCGAAACCTAATGTTTAGGGTAAGGGTTTTTTAAGATGACAACCTCATCTTGGTATGTCACTTGGTAGCTACAGGGGGAGATTTGCAAAGCAGGCAGTTTAGCAGAAGTTCAGGTAAGGTAGCTGGGGCATCTTGACCTTGGGTCCCTAGAATAGAGTTGGGTAATTTTTCACAAGATTCTGCATCACAGAGATTAAATTCTAGTGAAACATGAAATGGCCTCAGCAAAAATCCATGCTGGAGGACCCTCTGCTCTGCCTTGCCCTGTCACAGATGGCGTGTGAGCATTTGTGTTCAGGCGCTCATGCCCATGCACACAAGTTTGGAGGTTAGAAGATGTCAGATGGTTTTCTCTACTGTCCGTTCTCTTGTTTCTTTCTTCTTTACAAACTTGGGGGTAGGCTGGACACAGGTTAACAAATTCCAGCTCTGTCCTCTAAAGCTCTGGGGCTCTAAATGTGCTAGAATTCACGTCCAGCTTTTTATGTGGGTGCTGGGGATTTGAACTCAGGCCCCCAGGCTTGCATAGCAAGCACTCTTACCCACTGAACCATCTCCATAGCCCCATCACTTTTTATAATGTATGAGGCCTTGGTATTTGGGTCTTTAACTTCTTGGAGTCAACTAGCCCAAGCCTGAGTGAGTGAGTGAGTGTGTGTGTGTGTGTGTTCCTGATATAGTGGAGGGGGTACCGTGGACAATGTATCAGTATATATGGGCGGGTGCGTGTGTGTGCTTTGGACAGTGTATTCTGTGCTGATAAAGATCTGAATTAGGAGGGAACTCAGCCCACCTCCCAACATTTGCATCTCAAAGACACTTCATAGCTTTGCCTTGGTAGTGATTTAAAGGATGACTAGGAAGGAAAGGGCCCTGGTATGTTCGGAGGGTTTGCAGATCTCCTTCCTTCCCAGATCCATACTTTCCTTAACCCAGTGCCCGCCTATTGTGTTCAGTTGAAGAAGCTATTGAACTTGAGTTGTATGATATCTTGGTCTTGACACTGCGTCAGATGCTTCATGCAAGAAAAGTTCAGTCAAATACTGGGTCTTGCCAATTATCAAAGATGAGAGAGATGCCTCTTGTCTGCACCCAGGTCTCCAGTGCCTGACCCTAGCTAGGCCTCTGCACCATGCTTCCTGTCCCACTGAACACCATTGCTTCCGGGAGGAGCGCCCACTCCTCTCTTTAGGACATCCCGTTGGTTCCTCTAGCTTGGTGCTCCTGCTAGACCCACTTGCCCTCCCTACATCCTCTTGGGTACTAGTTAGCTGCTCAGCATCCATGCCTAGGCACTGCTCAGATTCCACTCATTCTGGTGTCCCAGCTTAGTGCCTAGCCCAGTGCAGAGCTCACAGTTGGGGCTCACTGGGGTCAAAGCCCATTCACTTTACCCTAGTGGAAATAAATCTAATTTTAGTGGTACTCTGGAGTTTACACTGATATACGTGGAATAAGAAGCAGCAATCACTTCCTTGGCCCAAATTCAAGGCCAATACACCTTTTCCTCTTTGACTGCTTCCTCATTTCCTGTTGGGAAGGAAGGATGGCTCGATCATCCACTCACTCACTCACCCACCTACTCACCCGCCCACCCCCTCACCCACTAGGTCTGGTTTAACAATTCAGACTTCAGCTGGGCATGGTGGTGTACACCTGCAATCTCAGCACTCAGGAGGCAGAGACAGGCAGATCTCTCTAAGTTCAAGGCCAGCCTGGTCTACAAAGAGAGTCCAGGACAGCCAAGGCTACACAGAGAAACCCTGTTTAAAAAAAAAAAAAGAAAAAGAAAAGAAAAGAAAGAAAGAAAGAAAAATATCAGACTTCTAGCTGGGCAGTGGTGGCACAGACCTTTAATGCTGGCACTTGAGGGAGAGGCAGGCAGATTTCTGTGAGTTCAAGGCTAGCCTGGTCTACAAAGTGAGTTCCAGGACAACCTACCAGGGCTGTCACACAGAGAAAAATCAATCTCGTTTCTCTCTCTCTCTCTCTCTCTCTCTCTCTCTCTCTCTCTCTCTCTCTCAAAAAAGAAGAAAGAAAAAAGAAAAGGAAAGGCGGAGTGGGGGCTGGGGGGTCGGGGGTGACAGGACTTTGGATTTCTTATTCCACCTGGCTCCAGGCAATCTTATATAAAAGTCACACATGAGAATCTTAGCTCTCTACAAGCTTTTTCTCTTTGGACCCTCCAAAGGATAAAGATCTATTTGTCTCTGTGTGTATATTACCAAAAAAAAAAAAAAAAAAAAAAAAAAAAAAAGAATGGGGATTTAATTACAGCAGCTCATTTCCTAAAAGGAAGTCCTATTTACGATGTACCATATGTTACCAGCGGCCATACCCCCAGGGCTGCCGTCTTGTCAGATCTCCTTAGATAAGCAGGGTCTGCTGGCCTGGCCTTGCAGGGACCCTGGGAGGACCTACGGAAGGAGGTAGGTGGACCAAGGTGTCCAGGCTGGGTTAAACTCCTGAGTACCAGCCAGCTGCCTAGGTTTGGAGGAGATGAAATCAGAAGTTTAATCAATTCATGATGATTAAAAATTGCCTGGCTTTTTTCATCTACCAAAGAGTTCTTGAGGGGGAGCAATTCCCTCTCTTGTCCTTCCACGTTTTAATTCCTCCTCTGCCACGTCTGAGCCAGCGCAGATGGCTTCCAGGAGCTTGAGAATCTTCTAGAAGGGATACTGAAAGGGGAGGTGAGGTAGGGCGTTGGGGAAAGAGCCTGGCTCCAGCCTACAATGCTTTGATGTCTACTGCTGTTCATCTGCCATGATGCCTCTTGGAGTAGATGCTGGGATGGTGAAGATGGGGCATGCCTTGTGCTTCCTTTCTGGGGATGCCTAAAACCTGCTACTCCTGGATCAGTTTTCCAGACTCATGGCTGCAGGCTCCTCTTCCCATCATTCTTCCTTTTCCTTACTAAGTCTCTCCATGCTCCCAGTGTGTCCTGTCCCTCCTACTTCTTTTCTGTATTCTCCCTTAAAACTCTATGCCCAGAAAAATGGTCAGGCCTTTTACACCCCCATTGTCTGTCCTCTGTCCTGGACCCCTGAACCCAACAACCCCTACCTGGTTGTTGATGTCATGGGGTTTCCACCTTGGCGGCAGTATTGCTTCCTGAGAGTCTTCGGAGACTTTGTTCTTTCTGAATAGGGGGTTGGTGTACACACTAATACCAAGTCAACAGGTGAGTGTTCTTATTTTCCACTAAAGGAATCCAGCAGGCCCCAGGATACCTATCTTCCCAGGGCACTCACCTGCTCAAAAGGAAGAAGAAAAACAAAAAAGCAAGTAGCCTGCTTAGAGGTTAAGATC
>OU015742.1:117682413-117735590 GCA_907169655.1 Acomys percivali | reverse complement strand
CTTCCCTCTGTCCCCTCCTCTCCCCCTTCCCTCTGTCCCCTCCTCTCTTCTCCCCTCCCATTACCTTCTTTTAAGCTTTTTGAGACAAGGTCTCACTTTATAACCCAGACCAGGCTTGAACTCATAGTAATCCCCCTGTCTCTGTTTCCCCACTGTTGGTAAAAGCTTCTGCCTGTTCTGAGTGGCAGGAACTGGTACTCACTGGGGATCTGAGAGCTCCTGGGAAGAAGAGTTCACCAGTCCTCAGAAGAGGAGCTTGTAAAGTAGGTGCTCAAAAGGTACCCATGTGCACCACAAGCTGATGCTCCCTGCCCAGGAATCTGCATGCCACTCACTGGCTAGTCTTTCTTGAAGGACTTTTGGCCTGCGCTTTCTCAGACTCATCTCCAGCCCATGGCGGAGCCGACCAGCCTCCTCTTTGCACTCTCAGAGAGAGGAATCACATGGGATTTAAGCTCATTTTCAAAAGTATATCTTCATTTCCTGGGACTAACAGCTTTGTGAGGCTCTCTCAACAACCCCTGTCAAGGGGGAAGGTGACTGGGCTCAAGACGCCTTTTCCTAATTAGAACCCCTTCAGCTCTCCTGTTACACAAGAATCCAGGGCACCTCATGACCCTCTGCAAAGCTGCCTTTTTTTTTTTTAAAGGTATTTTTAGTCAGAATCAAACGGTGAGATTTTTTTTTATGCTTAACTTTGCAACACTGAGGCTGTGATTCCCACCTCACATTCTCCTTCCTTTTCTGTAGACTCTTCTGTCTTTACCCCGTTTCTCCATTTCCTTCTCCTTCCGGCAACTCTGTGCATGTGTGACAACATGTGCATATCCATGCATGCACTCATCCATGAGTGTGAGTGTATGAGCTCCTGCGTGTAGGTGTGAGGGCCCTGGTGGGAGTGTGGCCGCAGTGCCAGGCAGCCATGCTGCATTTCTGGCTGCTCATTGTTCAGTTCCGTCTCCATGGTGACAGGAGCAGCTGCTCCATTCTGGGCCTTGGCTTGGCTGTGCAGGGCGGCCTGCCCGCCCGTCTGCCCGCCCGCCCGTCCGCCCTCCCGTACTCCTGCCCAGCCATGGGAGCTGCCAGCTCTACGCCCTCCCGCTGCCCACAGGCCTTGCCAGGCTGGGCGCAAGAAAGCGTGTTTACTAACACCATCCACATGGCTCCTGGGGCACCGTGGCTCTGCCCAGAAGATGTCAGGCCCAGGGCACCGGGAGGTGGGCCTGGAGCCAGGCTGTCTGTAGCTGAGGGAAACCAGGCTAGCCGGCTGCTGCTGCAGAGCCCTGCCAGCGCTCCCGGCCTCCACGCAGGGTTGCAGGCACTTGGTTCAGGGGCCCCAGAGAGGCCATCTCCAAAGCCCCCTTTCCCCTTCCTGGCATGCCTTACAATACTCTTCGCACTGTGTGTCACTCCCATTGTACCCCACCTGGTCATTTTACCTCTGGTCACCATAGTGGAGTTATCCCAACCAATACCTTTGCAGGCATAAACTAGGGACGGCCAAGTGGGAGTGGCCAGAAGGATGCAGTCCTTTGAAATAACAGGCAGAGGGAGGGCGGGGTTTAGCTCACACCTGATCTGCCCTCAGAGGCCTGGGTGGGCTATCCTGTGTGGCCCCTTTGAACTCCTCTTTTCCTCCCTACTTCCCCCTCTTTCTCCTCCACCACCATCTCCCCCTCATTATCTTTTCTCTTTCTCTCCTCCCTATCTTATTCCCATCATTTTTCCTTGAAGGCCTCTGTTTTCTGTGTCAGTGTGTCCGTATGTACCTCTGTGCTTGTGTGTGTGTGTGTGTGTGTGTGTGTGTGTGTGTGTGTGTCTCCATTTGTGTGTGAGAGTTCTTGTGTGTGTTAGTCTCCATCTGTGTGTCAGTAGTCCTGTGTGTGACTCCATCTATGTCCATCCATGTTCCTATGTGAATCTTTGTGTTTCTACCTCTATGTGTGTATATGTCGGTGCGCTTGTGTGTGTGTGTGTGTGCATGTGTGTGTATGTGTGTGTATGAATGTGTGTTTCTCTGTGTGTATATGTCAGTGTGCTTCTGTGTGTGTGTATGCATGTGTGTTTCTCTGGGTGTGTGTATATGCAGCTGTGTATGTGTGTGTTTCTCTCTGTGTATGTCTCCATCTGTGTCTATGTGTGAGAGAAAGAGGGAGGGATACACTTTATGAGGCTAAGGATTGTCTTTCTTGGGATTCTCCCCACAGTCTCTTGATGAGGTCTAGTTTCCAAACCAAGGTCTCAAAGTCTTGGAAGCACAGCCCACCTTCATTGTCTGTCTTCCTCCATCCCTCCTGGAGATTCTAAGAGCTTGGGACCCTTGGAGACTCTAAGGTCTGCTCTTCTCAGCAGGGAATTTGAGAGCCTATGACCCTCAACTGTATGTGAGCACAGTGAACCTTCATAATGCCTCACCTTGCAAAACATTTTGTCCTTAGAAATTGGGGTTGGCCACAAGCCAAGTGACAATAAGATCACATTGGTACATCTAGAAAACACTGGGACTCAGTGAGCGCCCCACTGTGCCAAGGCCACTCTGCTCACACTTAAGCCCACTCCTGGTCATATTCGGCCCCTGACTGAATCTCAGTCCCCTTTCAGGCTTGATGACGTGTGGCCTACTGTCCTCCAACGGAAAAGATCTGAGCCCAGTCTCTTGCAAGTCACAAAGAATGCAGACCAGGGCTGTGTCATCTGTCCTGCTGGCACTCCAAATCTGGTCTCAAATGTAGAATTAGAAGTTGCGGGCTGGGCGTGGTGGCACACGCCTTTAATCCCAGCACTCAGGAGGCAGAGGCAGGTGGATCGCTGTGTGTTCGAGGCCAGCCTGGTCTACAAAGCGAGTCCAGGACAGCAAGGCTACATAGGGAGACCCTGTCTCAAAAAACCAAAAAAACCAAAAAAAAAAAAAAACCAAAAAAAACAAAAAAAAAAACCAAGTTGCCTGTATTCTGAGAAGAGTCCTCAGGCCTCAGCAAACCCAAGGGAATATTTCTTTAGGGGATTCTTAGGTCCAGAACAGCCTGGATAAAGCCTTAGGATCAGCATGGAGAGCTGGGAAGGGCCCCACTGTGTGAGTGCTGGCTAGGGGTGTAAAAAAGAGTATCTATGAGGTCCTTGGACAGTGGTACTTGTTACAAGTGTTTACTCAGCGTCTGAGATGTGCTAGGCTTAGGATAAAGTGTCATCCATAGCAGACATCTAAAAATGCCCCCAGGGATCCCATGTGAAAGGAACGATCATATTTTGCAAATTGAAAAGTGAGGCTCAGACTTGCCCCAGACCACCCAGCTATGGTACAGAACCCGCCTCTCCTTCCTGGGTCATCTTGCATCACAAAATGGTTGGGCATCCCTTTGAAACTGTGATGCTCAGAATCAGCTGTTCACAGGAAGGCTCAAGGCTGGTCTTGAACACACTATCCTTCTACCTCTGCCTTCCAAGTGTTGAGTATAGGCATGTATCACTGCACTTGATTTTATGAAGTGGGGGAATTGAGCCTAGGCCTTCAGTCATGATAGTGCTATATAACTGAGTTACATCCCAGTGTTCTCTCTCTCTCTCTCCCTCTCTCTCTCTCTCTCTCTCTCTCCCTCTCTCCTCTCTCTTTCTCTCGCCCTCTCTCCCTCTCTCACCCTCCTTTTCTTTTCTTGGGACACATTCTTACAACAGCTAAGGTTGACATTGAAAGCACATTATCTTTAAAAGGAAAGAAAGAAAGAAAGAAAGAAAGAAAGAAAGAAAGGAAGAAAGAAAGAAAGCACATTATCTTTACTACCCAAGTACAGAAGTTATAGTTATGTGCTGAAATATTCAGTTTTACCTATTAATTATTATTTATTAATTAAATATTAAATAAAATTTATAAAGACAAGCCTCATTATTTACCTTATTATTTAAAATGTTTCCAAGCCAGGCATGGTGGTACATGCCTTTAATCCCAGCACTTGGGAGGCAGAGGCAGGCAAATCATTGTGAGTTTGAGGCCAGCCTGGTCTACAAAGAGAGTTCAGGACAGCAAGATAACACAGAGAAACCCCGTCTTAAAAAAACCAGAAAGAAAAGAAAAGAAAAGAAAAAAAAAGTTTTCATGGCTGGGCATGGAGGGCGCACACCTTAATCCCAGCACTTGGGAGGCAGAGGCAGGCAGATTGCTGTGAGTTCAAGGCCAGCCTGATCTACAAAGAGAGTCCAGGACACCCAAGGCTATACAAAGAAACCCTGTATTAACAACACCCCCCTCCCCCCGTGCCAAAAAAACAAAAACAAAAAGCAGGGCTGGAGAGATGGCTCAGAGGTTAAGAACACTGACTGCTCTTTCAGAGGTTTTGAGTTCAATTCTCAGTAACTACATGGTGGTTCACAGCCATCTATAATGTGATCGGATGTCCTTTTCTGCCCTGCAAGTATACATGCAAGCAAAGTATTATATACATAAGAAATAAATAAATCCTTTAAAAAGTTTTCATAACACGTATGGCTGACAGGATACCATCCAAACTTAGATCACGGTGTTTTTTGGACTCTACTTCCAGTTGCTGTTTGCTTCACCATGCCTAGTCATCACAGCCTCTTTGACCAAAGCAAACTCCATCAGTGTCTTTTTTTTTTAAGACAGGATTTCTCTTTGTACCTTTTGCTGTCCTAGAGTCACTTTGTAGACCAGGTGGCCTCCAACTCAAAGAGATCCACCTACCTCTGCCTTGAGTGCTAGGACTAAAGGCATGTGCCACCACACTCAGCCAAGAAGGACCAGACAGTATAGGGATGGTTATAAAGACAAAGTATGAGATATACCAGATATCCCCAATTAAGAGCCCCATAGTTGGGCAATTCTAGTGTCAGAATGGGAAATCTTTGGTATTATACAGTAGATACTGATGATCTCTGTGTTAAAAGCAGTTAGTATTTGTAAGCGAGTAATGAAGACAACATGAAAAAGGATTTCAGGGGCTAGATGTTTGTTAAAAGCTTGTTGTGTTCTTGCAGAAGACCTGAGTCCAGTTCCCAGCACCTACATGAGGTGCCTCATGAGTGCCTTTAACTCAGCACTAAAGGGGAATCAATGTCTCTGGTCTCCTCAGGCATCTGTACACACACAGACATAGACACACAGACACAGACACACACACTCTAATGGAATAAAAAAATTTTTTAAATAAGAAAAGAAGAGCAGGGCATGGTGGTACACACCTTTAATCCCAGCACTTGGGAGGCAGAAGCAGGCTGATCTCTGTGAGTTCAAGGCCAGCTGGGTCTACAAAGAGAGTCCAGGACAGCCAAGGCTCTGTGTAACAGAGAAACCTTGTCTCGAAAAAGAACGAAAGAAAGAAAGAAAGAAAAGAAAGATAGAAAGAAAGAAAAGAAAAAAGAAGCTGGGCATGGTGGCATGTGCCTTTAATCCCAGTACTTGGAAGGCAAAGGCAGGTAGATCTCTGTGAGTTTGAGGCCAGCCTGTCTACAGTGAGAGTTCTGGGACAGCCAAGGCTACAGAGAAACCCTGTCTTGAAAAACCAAAAGAAAAGAAAAGGAAAGGGAGCTCAAGATGACTATAAAGTGAGAGAAGGGCTTTGCTCACGATGGTCTCAGACATGCTGCTCCTCTCTGGGCCTCAGTTTCCTCCTCTGCTCAGGGTTAGGTTCTCTCTGAAAGCTCTGTGTCACTAACATCGGAAGGATGTCTCTTCTGAAAGGCAGAACTCGTCTTGTCTGCAAGTGCATTGCCAGAAGCAAAAACAGTAACACCTTTAATAAAAAGAAGATGGAATTAAAACAAATAACTTGACACTGATGCACACACTAAAAGATCACCTGCATAATACAGCCAGACAGCAGCTTGTGATGGAAGGAAGCAAAGGTGTGTTTTCACATTGAAATCACTCCGGCATGTTTAGGGGGGAAGTGAGCCAAAGTGTGTGTGTGTGTGTGTGTGTGTGTGTGTGTGTGTGTGTGTGTGTGTGTAAGTACTAGTGATATAGTGTTATACGTTTTTATAGATTTTGGTTGTTACTATTTGAAGCGAGCTGGCCTTGTGTATAGAACTGGGAGAGATAGCAGGTGGTATGTAAACTGAAGGAGATCAATCCAGACAAAGTCGGGATCATGCCCACTTATGGGAAAATCCATTTTAACTAACTTTGAAGTCATGCTTTTAGAAGAAAAACAATGACAAAAACTTTCTTGTGCCCTGCTAAATCTCTCTTTGCCTAAAACACAAAGGAATGAGATTGTACCAAAAAAAAAAAAAAAAAAAAGGTTTCAATTGCTACATCATCTCCCTCCCTTCTGGTCAGGTGTTATTAGAGCTTGAAGTTCTAAAGGGACCTTTTTTATGAAAGTGGTTGTGGGTGTGTGAGGGAGACCCTTAGGGACTTGATTCTTGTGGCCAAGAAGCCCTTTGGTAAGGAGCCTTCCAGGAAATCTCGCCCAGGAATATTTTTTTCTTGTGAGGCTTGTAAGGCCCAAGTGTTCCCACAATACCGGTCAGGCCACATTCTCAGAGCCTGCTGTGCTAACAGCTACAGCATGCTTGTGGCAACCAGTGAAAACTGTTGCCAGCTTGTGAACTGGAAAAGACTTAGAAATATCTACACTAAGGCCTTAGTTTAGAACACTGTGTGTGTGTGTGTGTGTGTGTGTGTGTGTGTGTGTGTGTGTGTGTGTTTTGGAGAGCCCAGGAGACCAATCTGGTTGGGACCCAAGCCATGGGTGCTCCTCTCCACAGAGTACAGGTTGGGGAAACTGTGATGTTAGGGACTGGAGCCAAGCCCTCAGGAAGATTTCTGACATTCTCTACTAAGGACAAAGCCCCTCTAGTTTCCGGTTCCCTGTGGAGAAATCACTAAGTGGCCTTGGTGTTATAGCATGGGTGAGTAGGGTGGGGACAGCAGGGAGAACAGGGACACACTGGAGCCAGGAGGGGAAGCCTGACAGAAGGGGCTCCTGTGTTCAGGGATGGTAGATAGGTAAGATATTACTGTATGTCCTAGTGCCTGTGCATGTGTGTGTGTACATGTGTGTGCATGTGTGTGCATGTGTGTGCATGTGTGTGTGTGTGTTACTCATGAATGATCTTTAGAAGAGGACAGAGAGCTCAGCCATCTCTGTTTGTCAAGGTTTTTCCATACACCAGGTCTCTTTGATTTTGACCTTCAGATTCAACAAATGTGAGGAAGAAAGTTGTTTAGCCTATCATAACTTGCCATAGCATGCTGAACTAAGACATCATCATTTTATAAACAAAAGCAGAACCGCTGGGCAGTGATGGCGCACACCTTTAATCCCCCAGTACTGGGAAGACACAGGCAGGTGGATCTCTGGGTTCAAGGCCAGCCTGGTCTACAGAGTGATTTCAAAGATACCTAGGGCTACAAAGAGAAACCTTATCTCAAACAAAACAAAACACACACACACACACACACACACACACACACACACACACACACACACACCGGAAAAAAAAAAAGCACAGCAAACAAACAAAACAAACAACAACAAAAACAAAGACAGGAGGCTAGTGAGATAGCTCAGCACTTTCAAGCACTTATTTTTACAGAGGGCCTGCACCCACATAGCATCTCACAACCATGTGTAACTCCAGTTCCAGGGGATTCTATACGTTCTTCTGCCCTCTGCTTGCACCAGGCATGCATGTGGTGCTGAGACATATATGCAGGCAAGAACATTTACACAAACATACCAAAAAAAAAAAAAAAAAATCTAAAATGACAAGCAAAAACTCCAAATTGGATTTTGGCACAGAAAGACCAAGAATAAAGAAAAGATGACCTGGGAGGGTGGTGGCCAGACCACAATTTTCTTGAACTCCCAGCTTTCTAGGAACTGATCTCTTGCCTTCAGCCTTATGTCCTTCAGCCATGGACGACAAGCTAACGGTGTCCTCTCAGTTTCCAGGGCATACACAGATGCCCTCAATTCTCAAGACCAGAAGGACAAGGTCAGGCAGGGATCTGACGGCTGGCCTCTGCATCTAGGCCTTCACTAAGACAGAGTTGGTAGTCACTTAGGGCTCAGTGGGTCATCTCAGGAGCCCTCAGTCTAAGCAACTGATTCTTTCTGAAGACAGAGGGATGGCCAGAGTCCTGCAAGTAGGCCTGTTCTGTGTCCTGGAATGAATTGAGTAACTTCTTTGCACCTGTAGGTTCTGTGTAGTGGGAAGGAGGAAGCCATCCCTAAGGGCTGGGAGTGAAAGTGTGGCAGCAGATAACCTATACAGACAGCAGCATGTGCTATGTATGGGTGGACACTTAAGAGATTTCTTTTTTTGCCTAAGTTAAATAGATGAGATAAGCTGTTTTCCTCCTCACTGGCCCCTTTGGTCCTTACCATTCGCCTGGCTGAGATGCAACTTTGTTCCATGTCTTTGAAATATTCCTTAGGATATGTGACCCCACTCAAAAACCCTTAGTGCAACCTTCCTTCCCTAAGGAAGAGAACCTGCACTACCTACAGGCCACATGGGTTGGTCAAATACCTGCAGCTTTATCTCCTTTCTCCAACTTGTATTTTGGTAGAAAGGAAATGGCTTGTCTCTAAATGCTGGCCTTTTCATATATGCATCATGTGACCATGGGCCACTTCCCCCAACAGTTCATGTCTATTTCCTCATCTTTAAAATGAAGATGTAGGTAAGGGCCTTCCAAGGGAAGTGTCTGGGCTGCTGTCTAGTCAGCACTGAGAATGGGACTGTGCCAGCTTCCTCTAGGAGGCTGGCATTATTCTCTGGATTTAAGAGTCATGATCCTGCAACAATTGATGTAGCTGCTCACAGTCACATAGTAGCCAAGAATCAGAACTAAGATTTGATCCCAAGTCCAGCTGCTTCTCCAGATGAACTGTTTCTGATACCTGTTTCTGATAACATTGCTGATGATTTAACTCCACACCCCCACTTAATCTCAGCTAACTAGAATAAAACCCCAAATAGTCACTCAGCAAATGACCATTATACTTTTTGTTCCATTTATGTATGTGTGTGTATACATGAATGTGCATACCAAAGCTTGAATGTGGACTTCAGAAAACAATTTGTGGGGGTCACTTCTCCTATTGTGGGGATTCCAACACTCTTCCTGCGCTGAGCTCCTTCTGGGAGAATGGGCACAGGTGAGACTCCAGGCTCTCCTGGGGCTGCTTGCTGCTGTGTGTTTCTGTAGCCATACAGCATGAGGAACACTAATGCAGTTGTCTGTGTGCAACAGTACCTGTTCTTTGCCTAAGCCACTCCTCACGGGACAGGTGGCTCGAGACCACAGTGGAAGTCCCATGGGAGAGAAGCAATCCACATTGCCTGTAGACTAGACTAGAGGAAGGAGAGAAGGAAACTGAAATATTGGCGATAGAAATCTTTAAGGGAAAGTTGGCCACAGAGACATGGGGACCACTTAGCAGAAGCATCTGAGAGAAATACGTTCCCGTTGCCTTCACTTCATCATGAATTAGGAAAGCTCCTGGCTAAAGGCCTTTCTGGATCCAGCATGCTGAGATGAAGAAAGATGCTACCCACATATGGTAGGTGGCTTTTAAAGGTTGAGGCTGAAATGACTCTTGCTTGTAACATTTCATAGGCTCCGAATCCATCTGAAAGCATCACTCCTTCAATTTATACCTTTTTGAGGTTGTCCTTTGCCCAAGACATCACATTCTTCCTTTCTTCCTCTCATCACATGGAACTGGAAGCTTCTAGAGCCTTGGGTCTCAACCTTCTTAATGCTGCAACCCTTTAATACAGCTCCTCATGCTGCAGTGACCTCCAACCATAAAGTTATTTCATTGCTATTTTATAAGTGTAATTTTGCTACTGTTGTGAATCATAATATAAATATCTGATATGCAGGATATCTGTTAAGTGACCTCTAAAGGGGTTTCTACTCATAGGTTGGGAATCACTCCTCTAGAGCTTGCTTTTGTACTCAGGTCAACGGTGTATATCTGAGAGACCATCAGCCTAGGTCTATCCAATTGTTTTGCACTGAAAAATGTCAAGGTTTGCCTTTCCTGGCCGCCTGAGCTATGTAGACCTCTCACACCAAAGAGACAAGGTGAGGGATGCATTTGGGGTGCTGGGAAAGTCTACGGGGAAGGGTGACGGTCAGTCATCCAAGAGGAAGAGAGACAAGAGACAGTACTGTGGGTTGATGTGAAATGTCCCCAGAGGCTCATGAGTTTGAAGACTTGGTCCCAGTTGGTGGCACACTTGGAATAGCTGTGGAACCTTTAGGAGGTGGAGCCATCCTAGATGATGTGGTTCTATCTGCAGGAGCTGGGTTTAAGGTTTTATAGCTTGGCCACACTTCCTATTGACTCTACTTCCTGGGAACAAATGTGGCTGGCCAGCCTCCTGTTCCTGCCACCATGCTTTCTCTTCCTGCTGGTGTGTCCCCTTGCCAAGACCCCACTCTAAGCCTTTAAAATAAACTCTTTCTCTCTTACATTGTTCTGTCAGCACAGTCTGTAACAGTGATGAGAGAATAATGAATACAAGGAGTAGGGGGAAGGAACGAAGACAAACAAAGCAGGGAGAAAACACCTGATTCTTTCATTTGCCGGGGCTCTAGTCTCGCAAATGCAAACTGCATGTGAAAACTTTCCTGACCTGGACATTTGACAGTGAGGATAAAAAAAGAATCACAAAAGCATTGTGTCTTCTTGTATTAGCTGTTGTTCTTTCTTTCTTTTTTTTTTTTTTCCAAGACAGGGTTTCTCTGTGTGGTCTTGACTGTCCTGGACTCGCTTTGTAGACCAGGCTGGCCTCGAACTCACAGCGATCCACCTGCCTTTGCCTCCCGAGTGCTGGGATTAAAGGCATGCGCCACCGCTGCCCGGCTTAGCTGTTGTTCATATTGATGTGGCCAACATACAGGATAACAAAAAGGAGATCTGGGTTTTGGCTCACAGTTTCAGAAAGTTTGAGCCATCATTCAGCTCTGTAGTTTTAGGCCCATGGCAATAAAGAACCATGGTGGTGGGAGCCTATGGCAGAGGACTTCCTCATCTTGTTTCAGACAGGAAGCTGAGGGAAGAGGAATGGTTAAAACCTTCCAACACACACCTCTAGGGACCTGTTTCCTTCCAACACACACCTCTAGGGACCTGTTTTCTCCTGCCCTACCTTCTAAGCGTTTCAACATCTTTCCAAATTAGCATTACCGGCTAAAGACCAAGTATTTAATACATGTACCTGTGGGGGTGACACTTCATATTCAAACCATAACACCCCTGATAATAGTCTCAGTGACAACATCAACCATGACAAATAAGTCACCAGATATATAAGGGGGGAATAATGGGAATAATGTGTTTGGGGGGGTTGTTGAGATAATTAGAGGTGATGGGTATCACCTATCTAGCAGCTTGACTGCCCTAAGAAGGTATTCAATAGGTAGCAATTATTGTAATTAGAATTATTACAATCGGTCTATTGAAGGCATGTTTCTGTATTTCTGGAAGTCTTCCATCCTCCCCCCGCCCCACCTTGCATCCTTTTTTTTTTTTTTTTTTTTTTGACAGAGTCTTATGTAGCCTAGGCTGACCTTGAACTCCTTTTGTTTGTTTTTGAGACAAGCTTTCTCTATGTGACAGACCTGGCAGTCCTGAAACTCTCTTTGTAGACCAGGTTGGCCTCAAACTCACTGAGATCTTCCAGCTTCTGCCTCCCAGTGTTGGGATCAAAGGCATGTGCCACCATGCCCAGCTGATCTTGAACTCTTGGTCTTCCTGTCTCTATCTCCTGAGTGGTAGGATTACAGACACTACCCACTTTTTGCCTTGCTTACTGGAGATTTGGGGGTATTGAATCTATGGCCTCAAGTATGCCAGGCAAATGTTTTATCCCTAAGCTATGGTCCCAGGCTTCTTATTTTTTATTTTGGGACAAGGTCTTACAGTCTCTTCTAGAGTTGGCATTGAAGGCCTTTGCCAGGGTCTGGCTCTGTAGACTTCTCTTGGATGTCAGGTCCTCTGCTTTAAGCCCCAAGAATAGCAAATTAAAGAAAGCACCATCTTTACCCTTGCAGAATAGATGCAGGGTGAAAACTGCAGGAAGTAGACAGGGTTGCCACCCTCGTTATCCTTTTCCAGTAGCAAGGGAACCGACTTCTGACTTCTACGCAAACAGCAACAGCACAGATGAGCTTCCTCCAATATGGGCAGATACCACCACAGGCTCAGAGGTAAAACAAAACAAAACCAAAACAACAAAACCAAGACTAGGTTCCTCATGACCATCTGAGCCATTTCTAAGTTGCTGTTAATCACACATGTGTTTCAGTTCTGCCCTTTTACTGCTTGGCTTTTGCCATCAACATTGGAACAATTTGTGCAAATTAACCAGAATATTCTAAAGTTGTAACAGGCTCTACTGATGGCCTGGAAAACATTCCACATCCTAATACATAGTCATGACTCATAATATGTTCAAAATGCACCCTGTGGAACCCCTGCTCAAAATACCCAGAGATCAATTTTCAATAGACTGACAAATAGAGAACATTAAACATTACTCATAGAAATAGTGTTTATTTAATCTTTAATGCTACCTAATGCATTTTGGTCAAAGTCACCAGTTCATGTTCAGGCTTTATTGTGTGGAAAATGGATGTGCTATTAATAAGTCAATACAAACATGAATATGGTTTCAATTGGAAATCATTAGGTTGCATTAAATGGCAAATGAAATCCATAGGAAGGATTTGTTTTATTTTGTTTGTAAGGAGCCAAAGGCGCCCTGAGAGGCATTTCTTTGCTCAGTAACGAGGAGAAATGATTGGTTTCTGCAGCGGGTGGATTACAGTCTGAGCTTTGCTTCGTTCTCATTAGGATGGGGGTGGATTGGGCAGTGCCTTTTCCAGGCACAGCTGTTTGCTGCTGTTGCCAACTTGACCTTGCTGTACACTGAGGATGTGAGCTGGTGCAGCCCAGGTGGAGCTGACACAAAGCCCTGGGCCTGGGTTCCTGTCTAATGAGGGTGGCCCTCAGCATTCTCTTGAGTCACCAGCTCTTGCCAAGGCTCTGACCTGCATACTCACTTGTCTTGGATCAACAGCAGCACCACACAAGAGCACACAGGCATTTATGTGATTAGAAGATGAGAAAACACAAACAAAAGCACACTTGGGAGGCCTAAGATGCTTGAGCACAAGCCTGGAGATGGAGGCCTCTGCACCTTGTGTAGTGAATGAGAGTGTCTTAGGGCTAGATTCAAAGTCTGATCCCTCCCCTATCACCTTTGGGCTCTGGAGATACTTTTATCATCTCCCACCATCGATCCTCACCTCTTCATTCTGATGGCCCTCTGAATAAGGAATGTAAAATGCTAGCACACAGCAGGGCTCATCAACCTAAATATATTTCTTGACATACAGTCTTGCTATTGTAGCTGCTCTTAATCTTACAACTATGCTGCCTTAGCCTCATGAGCTGTTGTCTTGACTAGTTTTTTTTTTTTTTATTACTTGAACTTATTTATTTTTCACTAAGCCTCAACACTATAAAAAGGTACATGGAAGGCAAAATATATGAAACCCTTTTTACAATTTTACTTATTATTGAGGAGTCACATGCCACAGCACCATGTGGTGGTTACAGGAAACCTTGAGAGCACATTCTTGTTCCACCGGTCTTGACTAGCTTTATGTCAACTTGACACAAGCTAGAGTCATCTGAAAGGAGGGAGCCTCAACTGAGAAAACGCCTCCATGAGATCTAGCAGTAATCCCAGCACTCAGGACACAGAAGTAGGTGGATCTCTGTGATTTCGAGGCCAGTCTGGTCTACAATGCAAGTGAAATCCTGTCTCCAAAAACCAAAAACCAAAAAAAAAAAAAAGAGTTCTAGCTGTAATTAGTAATTTCTTAATTAGTGATTGATGGAAGTGGGCCCAGCTGACTGTGGGTAGTGCCAACGCTGGACTGGTGGTCCTAGTTTCTATAAGAAAGCAGGCTGAGTAAGGCACGGGGAGCAAGCCAGTAAGTAGCATCTGTCCATGGCCTCTGCATCAGCTCCTGCCTCCAGGTTCCTGCCCTGTTTGAGTTTTTGCTTTCTTCAGTGATGGACTATGATGTAGACGTGTAATCTCAATAAACTCTTTTCTCCTCAACTTGCTTTTTGGTCATGGTGTTTTATCTCAGCAAGAGAAACCCTAAGACAAGTTGATACCAGGATCATAGGGTAATGCCGTGACAGGCCTGGCCCTGCTGTTTTCGGGAGGACTATGGAAATTTGGGCTAGAAAAGTCCCCGAGTGTTGAGAACAGTGCAGATGATGGAGGCCCTGGCTTGTGACATTTCAGAGTAAGTCAAAGACTCTACCTGGCTTCTTGTGTGAAGAATCCATGCTGGTGAGCTAGGACTGAAGAATCAGCTGTGATTCACAGGTCACCTGAACTACTAACGTGAAGCCTTTGCACGGCTAGGATATTCAACGCTGGCGGTTGGCTGGAACTGAGAAATTAGCAGGGATTAGGAAGAGACTGACATCACTGAGGTGAAATCTTCTGGGAAGTTGTGGCGCGGGAGCAGCTGAGGCTGTACCCCATGCTAGCAGGTGAACTTAAAGTGTAAGAGTCTCCGGGGAGGTTCTGAAGACATGAAGGAGTCATAGAGAGCAGCTGAGGCTTGGTACTGTGAGAGGCCATTGATGAAGAAGGTGCAGCCTCAGTGGCAGTTGAAGACCCAAGATTGAAGGGGCCTTCAAGGCTTGGCACCATGTAGATAGTCGAGAAGAAGCTATTGGTGAAAGTGCAGTGTAGCTGCAGCAGAAGACCCCAGCATCTCAGAGATGCCAGTACCATGGGATGACCACCAAGAATATCAGCAGCTGTGGAGTGGAGCTGGCCTCAGCCTAGAAGACAAGCTGTGTGTGCCTCAGAGGACAGAGCTGGAGAAGTGACCCAAAGCCCTTGGAGGAGCTCAGAATATGGTGAGTGGATCCCAGACACTGGGCATTAGGTTATTATAT
Source organism: Acomys percivali (assembly GCA_907169655.1). NCBI lineage: Eukaryota > Metazoa > Chordata > Mammalia > Rodentia > Muridae > Acomys > Acomys percivali. Next base: position 117,720,615 of record OU015742.1, on the reverse strand, counting down.
TGTTGGAGTTTAGTTTTGCTTTGTTCAAATTGTGACCATGCCCTGGTTCCTCCCTCTTGAAGTTAGAAGTGTTTAATTTACTTTTGATTTTACAACAGCCCACAGAAGAGAGACTTGAATTTTAAAAAGGGTTTGGATTTTAGAAGAGATTGGATATTTTAAAGGGTCTGAAATTCAATGTGTGTGAATTTGTAAAGACTGTGGGAATTTTAAGGTTATTTATGACTTTAATGTGAGATCTCGAGGAAGAGTAAAAAAGGAAGGATTGTGGCGTAATAGCGGTGTGTTTGTGTGTCAATTTGACAAGGGGTCAATTGTGCTGGCTAGTCTTATGTCAATTTGACACAAACAAGAGTGATCTCTAGCTCAATTGAAGAAATGCCTCCATACGATTCAGCTCTAAGGTATTTTTTTAGTTAGTGGTTGATGGGGAAGGACCCAGGCCACAGTGGGTGGGGTCATCTCTGCGCTTCAAGAAGAGTCCATAGAGGCCACTTGAAAGCCTATAGTCACTGAGGACTAGTCCTCCAGCCTGGAGGGCATCTGAGAACCAGAGGGATGTGGGATGCTGGTTCCATCTCTAATAAAGATAGGATAAATGGTGGTCAACCCTAATGAACAAACTGGAGAATCAGGAAGCCTCTTGCTTCCCAGGGTTACCCTAGAGTGTGTAATAACACAGCTAAAAATAAGTCCCATCCATTAACTCTCATGCACCACCTAGTATATGCTAGATAAGGGTGTGGATATTGTAGCCCCTTGCAATTGTCAGTACTGACAGATGGAGGAATATGAGTAGAGGCATTAAGAACCAAGAGCATGGGTACTAAGTTACTACTCATAGGTGGGTAGCATTGAAGGTCGTTTAGAGCCAAGGTCAGAGTACAAGTCTTGGTCCAGAGTTGAAGGGCTTCCTCTGTGTACTGTCCCATTTCTCATGCTGTCAACATCCCTGGGGAACACGTTCACCAAGTGCCTGGCCATGGCCTGGCTAAGTCACTTGGCCCCTTTGACCCCAGTGTTTGCTTCTATGTCAACTAACCAGCAGGACTGTATGAGGGCTGAGAGACCAAGATAGTCTGACTAAATGACTTTCTTATTGTTTAACTGTGTGATAGTTAAACACTTCACATGGATGTGCTCCCCAAACAGCCACAGAAGCCTACATAGACAAGGATGACCTTGAACTTCTTGAAGACTTGTATATTGTGGCATCTCGGAGCAGAGGGTGTCAATTAATTTCAATTAGTGACTAATGTGTGAAGAACCAGCCCATTGTGCATGAGTGGCGTCATCCTTGTGCTGGTGGTCCTGGGTTCTATACGAAAGCAAATGATGAGACTAAGCCAATAAGCAGCACTCCTCCACGGCCTCTGCATCAGTTCCTGCCTCTGGGTTCCTGCCTTGTCTGAGTTCCTGTCTTCACTTCCTTTGATGAGGAAGCCAATCCCTCTGCACTAGTTACGGCATCACATCTGAGAGAATGCTTCCTGAGACCAGCTTTGGAGTCCTGCAGGTCAGAATTCCAACCCAGGCTTTCCCTGCTGCTGTGTGACTCCTGCACAGAGGCCAAGGCCCTGCTGCCCTCCAGCCTTAGATTCTGATGCTATGAATCATGGGTCATCCCAGGGCAGTCCTCTGCTGCCTAGGAGAATTATATTATGGGAAACAATGTCCCATAAGCAGCAATGGGCACATAGGAAGAACTAAGGAAGTAGCAGTTATCTTTTCCACCCAGTTTGTAATGTCTGTCTGAGTTATATCAAGCTGGGGGTCATGACTTCTTATCCCTTGAGACCAAACTCTCTGTCACACACAGCCTGGGCCTTCATGGTACCTTTTTACCTCCTCATGTGCTCTCTTCTACAGGCAGAACTTTCCAGATGAGGTCCTACTGTGATTGGGTATCTAGCAGGAAGCAATTTAGGAAGGAAGGTTTTACTCCTGAGGCTCCTGGTATGAGGGTACACTTCATCGCAGCAGGGGAGGGCATGGTGGTGGAGGTGGCTGCATCAGTGGCAACAGATAGAGGAGGCTGTTTGTGCAGATCATGGTTGGCTGGAAAGAAAAGCGGGTAGCTGCTCCAGGCTATAGAATTTAAGGCCTGCCTTCCCTCCACTCAACTCATTTCCTGCCGTTGGTCCCATTTCCTAAAGGTTCTGAAACTTCCCCTTACAGTGAGATCAGCTGGAGACCACGTGTTCAAACACAGGAGCCTGTGGGGGATGTTTTCACATCCAAATTGTAACACTAGGCCTACAACTGTTTGTCCACAGTCCCAGTTCAGTCGTGTCACCATGTCATTGTTCATCTTGGTGATTGGCTACACTTAATGCTTCTGTGGTCAATTGTTATTTATCAGATAGTGGCCAAAAACATGGGCATTTTCAATCATCCTGGAGCCTGGGAAGAAAGGGAGGATTAAATGTTCTCTTTCCCAGGGCAGCCACTAGGATGCTGAAAGAGTCTGGCATGTGATGGAAGCAAAATGACAAGCAGTGCTGTCATTTGACCTCTGGGGAACCAGGCAGTCATCTAGGACTTGAAATGTGGGATACAAATGAGTCTCTGCTACTCTCCGGCTTCTGGAAAATGGCTTTCATTTTCTGAGGTGATTACAGTAAATTACACCTGGAAGAGAGAGCCTACAATGACAGCTCCAAGTGCCATGGATTAATGGAAGAGTACTCGATACGTGTGTGTGTCATAAAAGTGGAGAAGAGCAATTGAATCAGGAAAGAGGGGAGTTAATAGATTAATTAAAAAGAGAAACTAGCCTAGCCCCCCTTTATTATGGCAGTTTCTGAGTCGTAAGTATAGGAATCTTATAGAACCATCGTTAGCATTCTCCTTTCCCGGGTTTCTAAAATTGAATAGATTATCCTCAGACATGCTCCATAGCTTCTTAACGACCATGGCAAGCTTTCTTCACATCCTTACAATGTACGTACAAGTTAGCAGGGCAATGCTACAGTAAGACATGAACAATATCTCCTTTCCTAAAAGAGAGGGTATGGCAGATGCCTGGTTTCCCAGGATAAAATTAGAGAAGAGAGACTTTGTAGGGGCCTCAACAAGAGGAACATTTTCTGAATTCTATTCTTCACCGTCACCAGAAAGGAGCCAGGAAACTGATAGGGGGGCTGTGTATAGTTCAGAGAAGGAAGAGTTGAATGACTCCTTTAACCCGAAGCAGGTCAGCACGAGAGGTCATCTAATCACAGCCGTGCAGGATGCAAGGGCCCGGCGTTCAGGGAAGAGACGGGCTTTGTCTTTTGAGGCTGAGGAAGATGAAGCAGAGCAGGAAGGAAATGGTGCAGGTAAGCTGTCCCAGAAAGACTAGGTGGCACTGGGAAAGGAGTTAGGTAGCCTTAGTCACTAAGTTGTCACCAAATATCTCTGCCATTAGCTGGTTCAGAGAGTCCTAGCAATTAGGTCCTGAAGACTTGAAAGGAAGACAACTGAGTGTTTTCCTCAGGAGATGAACACCAGAGGCAGGCCAGGGAACACTGCAAGAGCCCCGCCAAGAACACGGACCTAGGAGTCACCAAAGAAGGGGCTTCAGATTTCAGAGTGCAGCTCTAGAAACCACTAGTTCCACTGCTGGGTCATGGGGCTCATCTTCAAATGAGATTATTCAGATCACAAGGCAGGGATGAGCTCTCTGGTCAAAGTCTTTCCCCCTCTTTCTGTCTCCCCTACGCCCCCAACCCTCTCTGTGTGTCTATTTTGTTTTGATCTTGAGACAAGATCCTCTAATATAGTACAAACTTGCCTCAAACTTTGAGTGTGTGCATGGATGCACAGGTGTACATGCACATGCTCCTGGAAGCCAGGGCTCAACTAGGGTGTGTCATTTGGTGCCACCTATCTTTTTCTTTCTTTCTTTCTTTCTTTCTTTCTTTCTTTCTTTCTTTCTTTCTTTTTTTTTTTTTTTTTGTTATTTGTTTCTTTTAGGTTTATTTTCACTTGGGTGTGTGCATGCATACATGTGGCATACCTGAGTAGGCAATAAGAAAAGTTTTGGATCACCTGAAACTGAAGTTATAGATGGTTGTGAACTATCATATTTAGGTGCTGGGAACCAAATTATGGTCTTCTAAGACAGTAACAAGTGCCCCTTACAGAAGAGCCATTTCTCCAACCTCCAGCCTGTATTTTTAAAAAATTTTATTTTAAAGAGTTATTTATTTATTATTATGTATACGGTGCTCTGTCCACATGTAGACCTGCAGGAAAGAAGACATCAGATCACATTATAGATGGTTGTGAGCCACCATGTAGTTGCTAGGAATTGAACTCAGGACCTCTAGAAGATCAGTCCATGCTCTTAACAGCCCATCCTGTATTTTTGAGACGGTATCCTTCCTCTGGTCTGTAGCTTGCCTTGATATTGAAGATAGGTGGGCTGTGTGTGAAACCCCAGGGATTTGCATGTTTATGACTCCCCAGTACAGGGATTACATGCATACCACCAATCCTAGCTTTATCTTTTATTTTTATTTTTATTTTTTTTGGAGACAGGGTCTCCCTGTGTAGCCTTGACTGTCCTGGACTCATTTTGTAGACCAAGCTGGCCTTCAACTCACAGCGATCCACCTGCCTCTGCCTCCTGAGTGCTGGGATTAAAGGCGTTTGCCACCATGCCCGGTTTATTTTTTATTTTTTAAAATATAGGTTCTAGGGAACGTATTCAGGTCCTCACACTTGGCCTTCACACACCCTAAGCAAGTACTCTACCAGGGAACTAGATCCCATCTCCCATCAAGTATTTATAGAGCTGAGCCATTGGTTAAAACAAAATTACTCTTAGTTACTTTTCTTGTCATGGTGACCAAACTGGCTCATATTAGACAACTTCAGGAAGGACAAGTATATTTTAAAAATTTCACAGCTGGGTGGTAGTAGAGCACACCTTTAATCCCAGCACTGGGAAGACAGAGGCAGGTGGATCTCTGAGTTTGAGGCCAGTTTGCTTTACAGAGTGAGTTGCCCGACAGCTAGGGTACACACTGAGAAACCCTGTCTTAAAAAACCAAAAACCAGAGATTGAAACCCAAAACCAAACCAAACCAAACCAAACCAAACCAAACCAAACCAAGCAACCAAATAACAAACAATGCATGGCGATTGAAGCGCATCTATGTGTCCTGGTAGCATGAGGCTACAGCTCATTTGGTCAGTGGAAGGCAGGAAGCAGTGAGCTCAGGCTAGAACCAGGGGTGGGTATAACCTTTAAAAACCCAGCCCCCAGCAATGTGTTCCCATCAGCCAAAACCCACATCCTGAAGGCTCCATAATTTTCAAAATAGGACCACAAGTTGGGGAACACGCATTCAAAACATGAGCCTGTGGGGACAGTTCAGATGAGATTGGACCCAATAGTTCCCTTCTCTGGGAAGTGGCACACAGGTAGGGAGCTGAGCCAGTTGTGAGTTGGGCTATTAGCAGAAGGGCTCTCACAGAGTGACTTCTACTTACAGATCTCCCCTGATTTCCAGCACTGTGTTCTGGAGGGGACACAGACTGGAATTAGGCTAGACCTAGGGTTGAGGAAAATCTTCAGTTACCTTTTCTATTACAACAAAAATCAAAATAGCATCTATTGAGCTCTTGGGGATTTTGTGAGGATTAAGATATGAACCTTTGGGTCTAAGACTTGATGCATAGTGAGTGTCCCAAAATGACTTTTTCTTCTCTCTCTCTCTATTGGTTTCTCAAGACAAGGTTTCTCTGTGTAGCCTTGGCTGTCCTGGACTCTATTTGTAGACCAGGCTGGTCTTGAACTCACAGAGATCCATTTGCCTCTGTCTCTTAAGTGCTTGGATTGATGGCATGCACCACCTGGCCCAGCTGGCTTTCTTCACTTTTTATTTATTTGGAAATTCCCTTTCCATATGGAATAGATAAAGCAAACTCTCTCTTAATGGGAAATGCTGGAAAAAAAAAATTCATGGCTTAGTCATATCAGAAAGCACGAAGAGTTTGGATAGTCAGAGGACTAAGCATGCACACACATGTCTGTGTTGATCAAAAAAGGTGACAATGTAGTTATAGGATCCTGCCCCTATGCAGTAACAGAAGCATAGCAGTGGCTTTGGCTGACCTTTTATGATCTGAGTTGTCACCCAGAGAGACAGACTGATTTCTCCAAGGCATTGTCATGGCTGGCTCTGTCCATTTTCTACACACACACACACACACACACACACACACACACACACACACACACTCACATACACATACACACATGGATGCATACATGAACACACGAGCACACAGGAACACACACACACACACACACACACACACACACACACACACACAGAGACCTTTCTATTTTCCTAAAACTTGACATCTGGCTAGGAATCGCACCACAACAATGTCGCTCATTCTTTTCCCTTCCTCTATAGGAGTCTGTGTTTGTACTGCCACTTTGCCCTGTGGACTTAAAAGAAAGGAATTGTGACAAGTAGATGGGTCAGACACTCGGGGGCACATGGCCAGCCCAACTATTGGGAGCAGATACAGGCAGGGGCTTAAAATGGCCCTCACCTTGCTCTCCCTGGGTGCCTAGAATTCTAAACATTGTAAAACCAGGATGCAAGAAATGTGTGCTGGGCCTTTATAAGAAATGGAGGTAAGCCGGGTGTGGTGGCACACGCCTATAATCCCAGCACTTGGGAGGCAGAGGCAGGTGGATTGATGTGAGTTCGAGGCTAGCCTGGTCTACAAAGCGGGTCCAGGACAGCCAAGGCTACACAGAGAGACCCTGTCTCAAAAAACCAAAAAAGAAAAAAAAAAGAAAAAGAAATGGAGGTGACGAGGTCTCTACGGGGTCACTAGCTATGACCCCCGGGGGCTTCCCAGGGAAAACCCCAGTCTTCCTGGTTGAGGTTGCAAGTGAGAGGTGGAAGATGGGGTGTGTTGGTAAATTCTTGAAGCCATGCTCAGCATGCAGAACCTTGTCTCCCTTACAGCTTCACGCCAAGGCTACTCACGTTTTGTAGGTGGGGTCCCCTCTAATCCTTGAACCACTCTTCCTTGAGTCACTCAGAAGACAGCAACCCAAGAGAAAACTCTATAATAGTGAGGAGCGTGGCCAAAGAGGCCACCTAGGGTGTGTGTGGGGTGGGGTGGGGTAGGGTGGGGTAGGGTATGGGCTAAGAGGAAGTGCTTGGAGGCTTCTTCCTCTTGGAGGAGGCAGCTTTTGAACAGTGTCTTGATGAATAAATATAGTCAGTTTTTAGCTCTCTCTTTCTCCATGCATCTGTCCTGCCTGCCACGCGTCAATCTCTCCAACCGTCCTCCCCACTTCCCGTTCTTCTACATGGCTAGCCAGTTATCAGATACGATCCTGCGATGTGCCAGAGACCGAGACTGGTACCTTTACACACACTTTTTTTTTTTTTTTCCTAGACATGGTTTCTCTTGTAGTCCTGGCTGTCCTGGACTCTCTTTGTAGACCAGGTTAGCCTCGAACTCACAGAACTCTGCCTGCCTCTGCCTCCTGAGAGCTGGGATTACAGGCATGTGCCACCTCGCCCTGGCTTTCTACACATTCTTTTTGTTTAATTATAGCAATTCACCAGACCAGTGCTGCTGCATGAGATTTGGAAATCTCATGACTCCGGGAAAAGGGAATTCTTCTTTCAGTTCTATCTGATCTCCCATCAAGGAAGAGGCATCATCTTATCTTCCAGAGCCGCCTTCCTGGCTTCAGCCACCTGCTTTAAGCACTGCTTTACTTCCCTCGTCAATCTTTTCAAACCCTTACTTCCTGGTCTACTTAAAACAGCCAGGAGCAACTCCAGGATCTCACTAAGTTTTTCACTGACTGGTGTCCCAAGTCCCATCCCAAAACCAAGATCCTGTGCCAACTCCTCAACTTATTTTACATTCCCCTCATTTAAAAAAAAAATTATTATTTTCAATACTTCTTCCCTCTTCTTTCCTTCACTTTGTTTGTTTGGTTTTTGAGACAGAATTTCTCTGTATAGCTCTGGCTATTCTGGACCCCTTTTGTAGACCAGGCTGGCCTCAAACACACAGCGATCTGCCTGACTTGGCCTGCTGAGTGCTGGGATTAAAAGGCGTGGGCCACCACACCTGGCTCCTTTCCTTAACTTTTATTTTAGTGAAATTAGAAGACCCACTTCCTGTGCCGTCCCCACCCGAATGTTCCACTTAAAAGTACTCACCTCATTTAAACTGGCCTCTAAGGGGATTGGGGTGACTCAGCCCTGTAATCTTTTTAACTGAGGAAGCTGAGGAAGGAGGAGTCCAGCCTGGGCTACATCGTGGGACCCTGTCTCAAAATACAACCCAAGCAAACAAACCAAAATAACCCCCTACACAGAATAAACTTTTATAAACTGTTAAGCTGGATTCTCAACCTGGTGCTCGCTGCCCTTCCTTCTGGAACTATGCGGAAAGCAATTTTCAGGGCTTCTGAGATACAGGACGGTAATGTGGTCCAGCCCCCGGCACAAGGAGCAGAGCGCTAACTTTCTACTGGCGGTGAGATGCAGGCAAGGCCCAGTTTTCAGGTTTAACCTCCAGGGGCCGTCCATCTCTCTGTGATGGCAGCCACTCTCACACTGAGCCACAACAGTGCGTATTCTGATTTCATGCCCCCAAATGCTATCAAAGCGTTTATCATCAGGAGATACAGGCAAGTGGCACCTTGCAGGGGCGTGGGGGGGCGGGAGGGGGCAGGGAGGGGTGGTGAGGGGCTGATCCTAACCCTACTGTTAGATTTAGCCATCTCAGTGTTCCCAGATTCACCTTCATTCTGCGGGGGTTAACAGCCATTCAAGGTTTGCCTCTGAGTCCTGTTTTCTCAAGCAGCAGGGGAGGCTCCTTGGCATCACAGACTGTGTTGTGCTGTGTTGGAACACAATCTGCTTGTACATGGGGGTAAACCTGGGGGTGAGTCCCTCCAAATGGTATTAGTGATCTCGGAAGAGTGAGGAGAAGCTTGCCTCTTCTCAGCTGTCCACTATGGGCTGCCACAACAAGAACTCCCGCGGCCCAGGGATGGAGCTTTCCCAGGTGGCACCGCCCTGGCGCTTCCGCCAAGGGCTGCAGTGGCTGCTGCTGGGAGAAGCAATGCTTGCTATTGAGATCACTTGGTCGATGGTGATTTGTCCCAGCAGCCCTAATGGACCAAGACAAATGGAGAGAAGTCTCTCCTGGGTCGGTTCTCATTCCTTTTTCTACAATTCATAATTTAGAGTGGAAGTTTTACAGACACAACATTAAAATGCTAGGCTTCTACAAGGAGGGGGTCTGAGGCCAAGTTTGACACAGAAAGGAGACAGAAGCAAGGAGAGGGTGACAGGTGGCATGAGGACCCTGGTAAGAAGTAGAGTTTTACAGAAACCCTACAGGCTCAGATGGGTGGTGCAACGAGTGTATTTCTCAATCTGAGTGGTGGCATCCGCCTGTAATCTCAGCACTCAGGAGACAGAGGCATAATAATCTCTGTGAGTTTGAGGCCAGCCTGGTCTACAGAGAAACTCTGCCTTGAAAAACCAAATAAATAAATAGATACATAAATAAATAAAATTAATCTTTAAGTCCTATTAAAATGACTCCTGCCGGGTGTGGTGGCACAGGCCTCTAATCTCAGCACTCAGGAGGCAGAGGCAGACGGATCGCTGTGAGTTCGAGGCCAGCCTGGTCTACAAAGTGAATCTAGGACAGCCAAGGCTACACAGAGAAACCCTGTCTCAAAAAAACAAACAAACAAATAAATAAATAAATAAATAAGACTCCTATAAAATATCCTGACATTGCAATAGCCGCATGAAGCTGAGACTTCCTGTCCTTTTAGGGAAATGTGCTCAGCCCAATCAGAAAGTGTGATGTTAAACCCAGTAAGTTATGGCCTAGGACTGTGGCTGAGTGGTGGAGGACTTGCTTAGCATGCACAAAACCCCGAGTTTGATTTCCCAATACCCTCTACAACAGTGGTTCTTAACTTTCCTAATGCCGTGACTCTTTACAGTAGTTTCTCATGTGAGCCCCAACCATAAAATTACTTTTGTTGCTATGTCATAACTGTAATTTAGCTCCTGCTATGAATTGTAATGTAAGTCTCTTTGGAGATAGAAATTGGCCTAAGGGGTTGCAACCCACAGGTTGAGAACCTCTGCTCTACAACAAATGAAAACAAGCATCCCATGAGCTAGGGCCTTAGAATGAATAAAGCAGGGAGCTGAGTACCCGCGTTCATCTCAGGGTACTTTGATAGCAGATGCAGCATGACCTCGGACCACTCCTTTCCCACCAGAGCGAACAGTACCCTCAAACTGTGAGCCAAAATAAGCCTTTCCTTCCACTAGGCTCTTTTCTGATAGGCATTTCATCACATCAACATCCCTCAGAGCTCTACAGAAGGATGCTTTTCCATTGGTTGCCATAGCAACACACCTATGTTGGCACATGCCTGAAATCCCAGCACTCAAGGAGGCAAAGGCAGGCGTATTTCTGTGAGTTCAAAGCCAGTCTGGTCTACAAAGCGAGTCCAGGAACAGCCAAGGCTACACGGAGAAACCCTATCTGGAACAAACAAACAAACAAACAAACAAGCAAGCAAACACCTATGCTTCCAGGCACAAGTGGTTCTTTCCTATTGTATGTCGAATCTGCTCCTTCTCCTCCGGTCCCTGTCTCCTACCCATGATCCTCCACTCCCAGAAGCCCTTAAACTTTGACAACACCCTCTCACTCTTCCCTGCTCAAGTGTGTAGGCATTTATTCAGCCAATCAGGGATAACTTGGAGGCAAGGATTACAAACATCATTTTGGGGTACCTATTTAGTTTTTTGAGACAAGATCTCTCGTGTTAAAGGCAGCAAACAGACCTGGGGGAGGGGGGATAATTAGCAGTCACATACAAAGCACCAGACCCTGCTGTTTACACTTAGGGGAAAATGAGGCCTTTCTGAGTCAGGCCGACCCAGGGGAACTTCAGGGCAGATTGAAGGGACTGAGGTAGAGGAGTGGGAACTCTGGTAAGAAAATGTACACAATCTCATGAACGGTCTAATTATTCTTCTCATCTCTTTTGCATGGCTTCAAGAGGCTTCAGGTGGCTAGCCCAACTTGTTTAAGTCTTTACAAAACAGACAATGGCCTGTGTCCGCCCAGAGGTGAATTCCACTCTACTGATTCTTCAGTACTTCTTTTCTTCCTTCTTCCCTTCTTGTTTTGTTTTCTTTTTCTTTTTCTTTTTGAGGCAGTGCTTTTCTGTGTCTCTGCCTGTCCTGGAAATCATTACAGACCAGGTTGGCCTCTGACTCAGAGATCTACCTGCCTCTGCCTCCTGAGTGCTGACTCCTTCAATGCTATTTTAACACATATGTTGGAACACTCCAGCTGTGGCACTGTGGTCTTCTAGCAGACTGCACATGCCTGTGATGCAAGGGTCAGGCAGGAGTTGGGCTCTGAGGGTCTACACGAGGGGAGGAGCCTCATTGCCGTACTGAGTTGCTCATGGTCTCCAGGAACGAAACCAAGACATTGGTGAACTGTGTTGCCAACTCCCTGTGTACTGATTTTGAATGCCAATAGTCCATTTTCAGATTCTTTTCTTTCTCCTAATAAAGTGCTCACACCATGTCTGTCCTTTGAGGGGCTCCTTCTTAGGCCACTGGTGGCAGGACACATAGTAGGCACTCAATAAATATTTGCAGAGCATATGAATGGGTGTTAATGTAGCAGTAATCCTCTCTCTTGGGCTCCCCACCCCCAGAAAGAAATAAAAGATGTCCATTTGTGGCTCAGCCACAATCAGGCAAACTTCCATATTGCTGCCAAGTCCTGCCATCTGCCACCTCTGAGGTGCAGGTGCTGGGCAGCCTCGGCGCCCACAAAGCCCGAACATGGGCACAAAGGCCCGATGTGCACTGATAATTGCTGAGGCACAGTGCGCCAGGCCAGCCAGGCTGATGCAAGTTTGCTGGGTCTCTGAGATTTGCATACAGATGGCCAGTCTCCGTGCAGGGAGCATTGCTGCCACAGCCACTGCCTTGCTCTGGGTAGATCAGCCTGTAGCCCCTTTTAGAAGTGCGGACTGCTTTGACTACAGCCCAGCCTAAAGGGGCCTCATTCTGAAGGTCCTGAATAGTCGTTATTCAATGGGTTTTCTTTGAAATTTGAAGAAAGAGAGAGAGAGAAACACACTTGAGAGCAAGGCAGAGTGTTAGGGATAAGCACAGACAGACAGACAGACAGACAGACAGACTGACTGACAAGGAGATTGGCTCCTGTGGTTTTGGGGTCACGGTCTTCCTCTGTAATCCCAGACTGGCCCGGAACTTACTATGTAGCCCAGATTGCACAGGAACCCAGCAATCCTCTTGCCTCAGCCTCCTAAGTACTGGGGTTGCAGGAGTAAGTAAGCCTCCAGTCTTGTTAAAGACAGGGAAATGGAGAAAATGAGAGTGAAGGGGGAGATGCTTAGATAAAATAAAAACCAGAAAACCAAAAACCAAATGTAAAAGGAAGTAGAAAGAAAGTAAAAAAAAAGGCAAAGGAGAAGAGACTCCCCACTCCCACCCCACCCCACCCCAGGCTAGGTAGGCAGGGAAGGGAGCTAAGGATTCGGACTCTGAGACAGCTGCCAGAAGTTAGAGGATGAACTACTCTCTTCTGTGTGCAGCCTAAGATGTGAGGGAGGGCCATGGTGTCCCTCTGGTTACTGCACTCAGGATCTTTCAGTGCAGTAACCAGAAGTTACAAGTGTCTGAAGTGTGTAGATAGTTTGAAGACAGACAAACAGAAACAAACAAACAAACCCACTGTCATAAAAGGGTACACTGAGGTCTGAGCTGAAAGAACTGTCCCCACATTGCATCCTAGAGCCCAGAAACTGTCATGGGGACACTGCCTTTGCTTTTTGTGCCTCTGTCTCTCTAGCTTCTCAATGCCCTCTAGGTGAGTGGCCAGGCCTAGGCCTCTGGCCAGGGCTCTGGGCAACTGAAACATGGGACACAGACATGGGACACAGGGCAGATGCTGCCACCTCCCAGCTCAGCCCAGCTCTGTTTAACAACCATCTGAGTCTTTGCTCCATGTTTACCAATATCCCTGGCCCTCAGCCCTCCTGTCAACTCCCCTGCCACCAACTTCAGTGAATGACCCACTCGGCTAGGGGAAAGAAAGGCCTTATTGAAGGAGTGTGGCCTCCCTTGTCCAAACTAAATGAAAGGGAAATAGAATAGCAACAGGATGGATATTTCGCCCATTCCCAACTGCACATGGAAACACGCTGCTTCTGTGGTAGCTTTGAGGGAGAAATCTGTGAGCGAGCCCTGGCCCCCCCTTTCTTTAACCTTGCAGCTGAACAGACACCAAGACCTCATGTTCTCCTACCTTACAGTTCTCATGGCTCCCCTAAAAACTGGGGGTACCCCTTCCTTCCTCCTTTAACACTCCCACCCATCTTCTGCCACTACAACCAGTGCAAAACACCAATTCCAATTTATTCCTCTATCTTGAGAACACTAAACCAGTAGCTGCTGGCACCCAGAAGATGAAGACTGGGCTCACTTGGTTGGCATGGAAACCCTTGTGGTCCAGCTTCTGCGACTTCTTTAGCCTTTTCCCATCCTGTCCGCTGGATGTGTACCTCACAGTCCATCCATCAACTGCTTTTACCATGCACTGAGATATGCTGTGGCTTACTTCTGTCTCTTTGCTCTCACAGATCCATGTCTTTGTATGACCCTTGTATGACCCTTTTTGGTCCTGTTGAACAAGATGAGGTTTTCCCCCCACCAACCACACACATACCTTTTCTTTCTTCATCCATTCAAATACTAGGGGATGAGTGACAGTAGAGTCCTTGGCCATAGGACCTTAAGATCCCATCCTAAAATGCATCTAGCTAACTGCCATCTAGCTGGAGGCACTGATTATTGTTGTTTGTTTTTAATCAGAGACAAATGACCTTAAGACCAACAACCCATGTATGGTGGTTTTAATAAGATTGGCACCCCTCCCCCCAAAGTTCACATATTTGCATGCTTAGTTCCCAGTAGACTAGCTGTCAGGGAAGGGTTAGGAGGTGTGGCCTTGTTGGAGTAGGTATGTCTCTGGGGGTGTGGCCATAGGCTTTGAAACACCTGCCTACTTTCCCTCTCTCCCTCCTCTCCCCCCCTCTGTCTCTCTCTCTCTGTCTCTCTCCTTGCCTGCTGCCAGAGGGTAAGTATGAAAAACTCTCAACCACTTTCCTAGCACCATCCTGCCTGCATCCCACCATGCTCCCTGCCATGATGACAATGAACTAAACTTCTGAAACTGTAAACATGGTCCCATTAGATGCTTTCCTTTATAAGAGTTGCCATGGTCATGGTGTCTCTTCACAGCAACAGACCACTAACTCTTTCAGTGAGGAACTCTCTCAGTGATTCATTTTGTCTTAGTCTCCACGTGGACCTGAAGGGAGGTCATTCCCAGGGGAATCAGCACAGGGTACAGTAAATTACAAGAGAAAGATAGGGAAGTGACCCAGGAGGAACACTGCTTTCGCAATCCCTTTCTCCCTCATACCACTGAAAAAACCAGAGCAAAACTCCATTTAGGAGCTGTATTGTACTATTTCAGCCAATAGTTAAAGTCAAGTGGCTAAAGCAGTGAGGTCTCCATGCAGTGACTTTTTTTGTGAATCAGTCCCCAAGTGCTCACACTGTCATGATGCTCACAAATCCGTACCTACTTAGTAACCTTTCCCAAACAACATCATTCCCCCTCTTTTCACTCTCAGTCTTCTACAGAATTTGGTCCAAAGCACTATGACTGAGTCCCAGCAGGAAGAGATGGGAAGAAGGCAGAGGCATAAGATCTTCAAGGGCATCCTCAGCGACATAGTGAGTTTGAGGCTAACCCCGGTTACATGAGACCTTGTCTCAAAACAAAACAAAACAGCCCCAAAGTATTTCAAAATAAAGAGACAGACAGACAGGAAGGAAGGACAGAGACAGGGAAAGGAAAGGGAGGAAAAACAGCTGTTAGAAATATGTGACAGAGCTGGCCATGGTGGTGCATGACTTTAATCCCAGCACTCGGGAGGCAGAGGCAGGCGGATCATTGTGAGTTCAAGGCCAGCCTGGTCTACAAAGTGAGTCCAGGACAGCCAAGACTACACAGAGAAATCCTGTCTCGAAAAACCAAAAAAAAAAAAAAAAAAGAGTGACAGAAAACAGAATCTCTAGTCAAATGGTCTCTTTGGTGTCTAGACTTGGTGGCTTCTCTGATGAGAGCTTTTCTCTAGACTTTACCTTGTTCCACCTTGGCAACAGGTACAACAGTGTCAAACAGGGGGCATGAAGGTGGATGACTAAGAATGGAGGGAATGAGAGATAATAAACATGGAAGAACAAGCTCCATGTCAAAGATTATTTCAGTTTGATCCTGATTATTTCAGTTTGCCCAACTGATTTTGACTCATTATGGGGAAGGTGTGGTGGAACCAGGGGGACAATGTAGGAGGGGCTATGGGAACCTGCACCTAGGATGAGCCTGACCCCCAGCCTGACCTCAAGCCAGGTGCTTTACATTGCTGGGCACTGGTCTCCTTTCCTTCAAGAGCATGGCCCCAGCACCCTGAGACTTTTGCAGGGTTACCTGAAATAATAGTTGCTTGATAAAACATCTGGCAAACTCTGTGCGTGTGTGTGTGTGTGTGTGTGTGTGTGTGTGTGTGTGTGTGTGTGTGTGTGTAAAGTTACTATTTATATTTTTAATTGCTAATAATGAAACAAAAAATTGAAATAAATCCATGCACAGGTTGGACCTGATCTTAGTTAGGGTCTCTGTGGCCGCCATGAAACATGACCAAAAGCAAGTTGAAAAGAAAGGGTTTATTTGGCTTATGCTTCCCTATTGTAGTCCATCACTGAAGGAAGTCAGGGCAGGAACTCAAAACAGGGCAGCTGATGCAGAGGCCATGGAGGGGTGCTGCTTATTGACTTGCTCTTCATGGCTTGCTCCACCTGGTTTCTTAGAACCCAGGACCACCAGCCCAAGGATGGTCCTACTCACAATGAACTGGGCCTTCTCCCATCAGTTGGTAAGAAAATGCCTATAGCTGGATCTTTTTTTTTTTTTTTTTTTTTAGGCAGGGTTTCTCTATGTAGCCTTGGCTGTCCTGGACTCACTTTGTAGACCAGGCTGGCCTTGAACTCACAGAGATCTGCCTACCTCTGCCTCCTGAGTGCTAGGATTACAGCTAGATCTCATGGAGGCATTTTCTCAGTTAAGGCTCCCTCCTTTCAGATGACTCTAGCTTGTGTCAAGTTGACATAAAACTAGTCAAGACAACAGCTCATGAGAGTAAGGCAGCATAGTTGTGAGATTATGAGAAGCTACAATAGCAAGATTACGTGTCAAGAAATATACTTATGTCGGTGAGCCCTACTGTGTGCTAGCATTTTACATTCCTTATTCAAAGGGCCATCAGAATGAAGAGGTGACGATCGATGGTGTGAGATGGTAGAAGAGTATCTCCAGAGTCCAAAGGTGATAAGGGGAGGGAGCCGACTTTGAATCTAGGCCTAAGACACTCTCATTCACTACACAAGGTGCATAGGCCTCCATCTCCAGGCTTGTGCCCAAGCATTCTAGTCTTAGCAAGATATTTATCTGTGAGTGAGTGGGTGAGTTGGTGAGTTGGTGAGTGGGTGAGGGGGTGAATGGGTGAGGGGGTGAGGGGGTGAATGGGTGAGGGGGTGAGAGGGTGAGGGGGTGAGAGGGTGAGGGGGTGAGGGGGTGAGGGGGTGCTCTGCCTGTCTCTGCCTCCCAAATGCTGGGATTAAAAGTGTGCATCACCACACCAGGCTCTGGATCTAATGCAGGCATTTTCTCAGTTGAGAGTCCTTCCTTTCAAATGACTCTAGCTTGTGTCCAGTTGATATAAAACTGGCAAGCACAAATCTTTTACCCCTGAGAAAATGTGACGCAGAGACAAATAACCACTGCACCTGTACTGCCCTGATTCTAAATGTATGGGCCTGCCATTCGTACATTTTCTTTATGTAATCTCACAGGCATGAAGCCCTATTTAGACAATGAAATGCTGTGCTTCTATTTCCTAGTCACCCTGGGGTCAATAAGCTCCTGAAATATCTCAGAGAGCATCATTCAGTGCAACTCAGTCTAAACAACATATGTCTGTAAGCATTTCTAGAAGTGTGGAGCACTAGCCAGTGGGAAACACAAATGGGTATCAAGACTAGCACAGGCAAGAGACAAAACCAGATCACTATCGAGATGCAGGCTTCAGTGTCTAAGGACCTTGTCTCTGAGCCCTGCCCTGGAGCTTACCTTGTGACTTTGATCAGTAACTGAACTTTCCAATACTCTTATTTCCTCAAGTGTCTAAGGGAAATAGAGAATCTCTTCTTGAAGTGATGCTGTGAAGACTGAGAATGCGAGCAGAGGCAAGTAGGATGCTCAGCATAGAGGGCATAAGTTCAATTCAGACTATGGAAAGGGTGGAAAAGGGTACTGAGTCCCATTAAAAAAGGGGTGGTGGTGGTGGTGGTTTTGAGGGAACATGATAGCACTGACTTTGCCTCTGTAAGCATGATAAAAAGCCTCTTTCACTGTTGTGTTTGGTTTTTTGGTTTTTTTTTGGGGGGGGGTTGGTTTTTTTTTGGTTAATTAGTGATTGATGGGGAAAGGCCCAGAGGATTATGGGTGGTGTTGTCTCTGGTCTGGAGGTCCTGGATTCTATAAGCAAGCAGGCTGAGCAAGCCATGAGGAGCCAGGTAGTAAGCAACACTCCTCTGTGGCCTCTTTGTAACCTTGGCCATCCTGGACTAGCTTTGTAGATTAGGCTGGCCTTGAACTCACATAGCTCTACCTGTCTCTGCCTCCCAGAGTTCTGGGATCACAAGCGTGTGCCACCACACCCAGCTGTGTTTAGTTTTGATTGTAAACTTGATTGTTTTAACAATAAAGGCCTAGAATATGATTGAGGCATACCTTTAAGTAGGTCTGTGGAGTGTCTGCAGAGAGGATTAAGGGGGAGGATTAAAGACTCCCTTGCTCCTAAGGATGAATAACCGGGGTCTGAAGGTGAATAAAAGAGAAATAGAAATTGGAGTTAAACGAAAGTTAACTGAAAGTGAGTCACCATGTGTGTGCTGAGAACTGAGCCCAAGTCCTCTGCAAGAGCAGCCAGTGCCTTTGACAGCTGAGCCATCATCTCTCTAGCCTCAGTCATCATTTTTAATTAAATGCCCCTATGTTGCATGCACACTCAAATTTAAGAAGCACCCTTGTACAGGCCTTGGGACTAAAAGAGAAAGAGTATGAGACACCAGCACTATGGTTCAGGAATGAAGGGGATGGTCAGGTCCATGTGTAGTTCTCCCCCACTCCCCTGCCTCCCTCCCCCTGAATTTTGTTTTGTTTGTTTGTTTGTTTTTTGGTTTTTGTTTTTGGACTGCTATCAAAGCTAATCATAAACAATGATGAGACAAAAAGAGTGAGAGGGTGTCTTCACTCAGACTGTAAAGCACTGGAGTCCCGCTGCAACTGCTCTCCAGTTCCCAGTCTTCCCTGGTCTGTGGGTGATGGGGCCTCTGGATCTCACAGCATTCCTGGCATAAGCCTGCTAGGCGGACTGCAAGACCATTTGGCCAGAGCAGCAGTCCTAGAGAGGCTGTTTTTTTTCCCTAGGTCTACCTAGCTCCGCTGATATCACAAAAGCTTCTAATGAGGAGGCAGAGTCTAGGAACTCTTAAGAAGGAACTCTCGGCTATTGATTAGTTAACCATTAAGTCAACTCGCACTTCTTGATGGCTGGGCTGACTGCATGGAATGGCAAGCTGGCACGTTTGCTATTACGAAACGAATTAGCGGTGGACCTGATGCCTGCTGAAGTGGATTCTGGTGCCCTTACCTGTTGTTGTCCTGGGATTTTGTTTGCCTCGAAACGTTGGTCCTACGTTTTCTTCTTTAGTGCTTAAGGGGCTTGGGCTGTCAGACCTAGCTCAGTTGTCACCTTCTCAGTGTAACTCAGATCCCAGTCCTATCAGTTTTGATATAAAAGTTTGGGGTGTAGCTCAATGGTAGAGTGCTGGTCCAGCATGCAGAAGGTCTTGATGTAAAACAAGACAGAATCTAGAAGCTGAGGGTCAGAAAAGGAAGAAGGGAAGGTATTTCCCAAAGCTAGCCTCTGACAGGGCAGATGGCTCCATTGGTAAAGTGCTTGCTGCTCAAGAGGTGACTATGATCCCTAGAGCCAGTGTAAGAGAAAAACAACAACAACAAAAACTGGGCATGGTAACCCTGTGATCTTAACACTGAAGGTAGTTGGGGGGTGGAAGCAAGAAGATCCGTGAGACTCCCCAGCCAACCTGGCTAGTCTACCCAATCTGTGAATTGCAGGCCAGTGAGCAGCTCTGTTTCAAAAAGGCACACAGCATGTGAGGATGACCTCCATAGGCATGCATACACAAAAACACACACCATCATATGTGTGAACCAACACACACACACACACACACACACACACACACACACACACACGCTCTCAGTGAGTACTGCTCTCTCGGGAAGTCTTGATACAATTATAGGCATGGCACCTCCTTAGCAGCTGGTATTTTGCAGTGACCTCTGTAGATCTGGGTGACTGTATTTTACACACACACACACACACACACACACACACACACACACACACACGTAAACGCACGTGCACACGCACATGGATGTTGAGATTCACTGAGGTGGAAGGTACAGGAGAACAGGAGAAGAAGGTGTTTGAAGATGGGTGCATCCTGGGTGCCAGCACCAAGCTTGGAGCTGTTCATGGAAATCCAGTTTGAGAAGGGGGCACACATGGTGATTGCTAATGTGGGCCATTCATGCCCTTGTCCACCTCCATAGGTCAGTGAATTTTTTTGGGTTAGAAATCAGGATTTGACAGCTTCAAACATCTGGACATCTGGATGATGATGATACAGGGGCTTTTTCAGCTGTATGCAATGCTCCATGGTGCAAAACCAGAGGGAAGCCTCTCTCTCTCTCTCTCTCTCTCTCTCTCTCTCTCTCTCTCTCTCTCTCTCTCTCTTACTCTCTCTATCCCTCCCTCCCTCCTCTCCTTTCTCTCTCCCCATTTCTTTTCTTTAAATGGTGTCTTTAGCCATTACAACTGGTTAGAAGCCGGAGATAGTTAGGCGTCTTCTGGTTGGAACAGAAATTGCCTGTTAGCTGTGGACGGCATCCAAGCCGCTGAACAGCCTGCGAGGAGATCTCCATATAAATAGTTCCTGCAGGACCCCCCTTTGAATGCCTCCTTGGTCTTGGGGGTCTGACATGGAGCCAATTTGAGGGCGTTCCAGGAATTTCCCAGAGAGCCTCCCTCCCAGAAGCTTCAAAGCAAGCCCAGAGTTCCAGCTTTCCCTCCCTGGGGACTCCAGGCATTGAGAGGAACTGAGAAAACCTGCCTTCTAGGTCCCTGACACCTTTGTTCCTGTGGTGCTTTGAAAATGCACAGACCAGCTTGCTGCCTCCTCCATTAGAGCCAGCACTCAAAACCATCAGTGACCCAGGGCTGTACTTAATTGTCAAATACACAGATGGCCAAAGGGTCTGTGGGATCTACACCATTACTAATAATTTCTTTAAATGATTGAAATAAAATAATGACATAGATACTCTTGAATCTTGGATGAATAAGAATTTCTGTTGGGGGCTGGAGAGGTGGGTAAGCAGTTAAAAACACTGGCTGCTCTTCCAAAGGTTTTGGGTTCAATTCCCAGCACCCACATGGCAGCTCACAATTGCCTGTAACTCCAGTTCCACGGGATCCAATACTCTCACACAGATGTGCATGCAGGCAAAACACCAATGCAAATAAAATAAATATATAAAAAGAATTTCCATCGGGTCTGACCTCTGACTTTCATATTCATACACATATATGTGCATCCATAGAAACACAAATATCTACATACCTGTATACACACACACACACACACACACACACACACACACACATACACACACACGAATTTCTTTAACTTGCTGATGCTATTCCAATTCTCCACAGCGTAGATGTGAATTCTGGGGGTGAGATGTACTGGTTACAACAATTGAAAAACCCCAGATGAAACACAGGAAACAAACAACAGCCATAATAAACAAAGATGGCTTGGCAGAGCAGAGACGCATGAGTGGCCTCAGCAGCGGCTGTTGGAGTTGGAGCGGTCTTCCTACATGGATAACTTCAGGTAAGCCACTGGATCCTTTTGAACCCATTTCCTGCACCACTCTCAGCTTGGGCAGTGAAAAGAAGGAAGAAAATACTCCACAGGGCACATAGTGCATTTTATTCGATTCCAATTTTCAGATGCCAGCAACCTTGGTTTTGTATGTTTGTATGTATGTGAGGACACAGGCAATCTGTGTGTGATGCATATGCACTGTGTTTGCCTGTGTGTGGAGGGCAAAAGATGATCTCAGTGCTACTCTTTAGAGGTGGTTCACCCTTTGTGACAGCTTTCTCACTGGCCTGGACCTTGTCAAGTAGGCTGGATCTGTCTATCTTTGCCTCCTTAGTGCTGGGTTTAACAGTACATGTTACCATACCTGGCTTTTTCTACATGGACTCTGGGTATCAAACTCAATCAGGTCTTCCTGCTTGCAAGGCAAGCATTTTGCTTACTAAGTCAACTTCCTATTCCTCTCGTACTTTTTTTTTTTTTTTTCTGAGACCGGGTCTCTCTGTGTAGCCTTGGCTGTCTTGGACTTGCTTTGTAGACCAGGCTGGCCTCAAACCCACAGTGATCCACCTGCCTCTGCCTCCCAAGTGCTGGGATTAAAGACATGCACCACCACGCCCGGCTAAATTTTTTATTTTTAAAAAATTAAAACATTTTTTTATCTTTAAATTTTACTTTTAAATATTCTTGAGAGCATCTTTTCATGGTTCTACAATCTTTTTCTTTCTTTTTGCAGTGCTGGGAAACAAGCTGAGCGCCTTGCACATGCTAGGCAAGCACTCCACTGAGCTATAGCCTTAAATAAACCCTTAGGTGTCCTAAATGCTTATGCTCTAGGTGCCTGAGGCCAGAGAGGCATAGTAACTACCCAGGTCCACAGGGCCCTGGTTTGGGCCTGGAGGACACTTCTCCCAGTGGAAGCCCCATATTCTTGCTTTCTTCTCACTAGCCAGAAAAGTAAGTCTTACTTCATTCCCCCCAAAGCTACCACAGTGCTGTGTGACAACTCTCCTCTTTCCTTGAACCCCTGTTTCCACAGCTGTGAAAGGACATCAAGGACATGAAGGGCACAGGGATCCTGTCCCTCTCCAGTCTTTTCGGTGTCTAGTTCAAGTTCACCAGCAGGCAGCTTCAGAAGAAGCATGCTCGGTTTGAAAATCAAAATCTCCCTTTGGATGGAATCGATTTCTTCTCACCATGAGTGAGTGAAAATTTTCCTTTAAACTTGGTTATGGGTAAGTGTCATGCTGTGCTGCAGTTTTCCTAAGTATCATAGGGAATAGAGTGAGTATGTATGTATGTATGTATGTATGCTGAAGACTCTGGGATAAGCTCACAGAATTCTTGTTGAATTGAAAATGCATCAGAGGGTGTGAGTGAGCAGCCTGAGGACCTGTTCTACCACAGTTAAAATAGCAACCAAAACAGAAACACAAAAAGGCTTGGTGACCTGTCTTTGGTAAGCACATAGCTATAATATATTTTTCATTCTGAGTACCTCTTTTCTCTTAGTTCTTGTGCTTAAAAATCTGTAGTAAAATCTGGATTTAAAAGCCCCCCTCCCTTTTTTTTAAAAGACAAAGATTTTCGGGGATAGCATCGAGGACTGAGTTCAGTTGGTAGATTGCTTGCCTGCCTTGTACAAAGCTCTGGATTCTACCTCCTTTGCAACAAAAACTGGGTGTGACAGGTCACACCTGTAAGTCTAGCACTCAGAGGGATCAGAGGGTTAAGGCTACCTTTAAACTTCTTACATATGAGCTGAGCATAAGTGTAGACCTTTAATGCCACAACTCGGGAGGCAGAGGCAGGCAGATCGCTGTGAGTTAGAGGCCAGCCTGGTCTACAAGGCGAGTCCAAGACAGCCAAGGCTGCACGGAAAAACCCTGTCTCAAAAAAACCCAAAAAACAAAAAACAAAAAACAAAAAAAAACCCAAAGAAACAAAACAAAACAAAATTTCTTACATATGGAGTTACACAATTTACAGTTATATGTGGAATCTGTGGGATGTGAGACTCTGTTTCAAACAACATCGTTGACAACAATAACAACCAAATGCAGACTGTAGAAGATGGACTAAAACATAGGATCCACACAGATAGCAGAGAATAAGATAATCCATATATGCTGATTACACCAAGAAGACACGTTCATTGGGCCAAAGGGAGAAAATGATGATGATGATGATGATGATGATGATGACAACGACCGTAATATTATGTCTATTAAGCATCTGTCTACTGGCTTTAAGCTCCTCAAATATGTTACTTCACATAATGACCATGAAACCTTGGGGAATAAGTTTCTACCCCCATTTTATAGATGAAGAAACTAAGGCCAGTGAGGTTAGATAGCTCGAAGGTTCAGACAACCAAAAGACTTAGGCTTTGAAACATGCGTCTGATTGGCAGTTGATGAATTTAGCTCATCTTCACAGACAGCCTTCCTGGGAGCTACTTCTCCCACTTTATATGTGAAGAAACCTGAGACCCAGAAAGGATTCTCTATGATTGTTATAGGCAAGGATTCTCCCAGCTGGGCCTGGTGGCACATACCTGTAATTCTCAGCAGTTAGGAGCCTGAGAAAGAAAGATCTCTGTGAGTCCAAGACCAGCCTGGTTACTGTCTCCTAAAAGCAAACAAAAGCAGAGAGTTCCATGTAACCCCCAGTAGACACTTGGTATGCTGGTTGACACAAGCTTAAGTCATCTGAGAAGACAGAAACTCAAGGCAAGAAACAGAGGCAAGCCAGGTGTGGTGGCACACGCCTGTAATCCCAGCACTTGGGAGGCAGAGACACACAGATCGCTGGGGGAGAAGAAACACAGACAAGTATGTGGGGCATTTTCTTGATTAATGCTTAATGTGGGCGGGAACATGCATAATCTTGTAGTCCTAGGCTCTGTAAGAAAGGTAGCTGAGCCGGGTGTGGTGGCGCGCGCCTTTAATCCCAGCACTCGGGAGGCAGAGGCAGGGGGATCGCTGTGAGTTCAAGGCCAGCCTGGTCTACAAATCGAGTCCAGGACAGCCAGGGCTACACAGAGAAACGCTGTCTTGAAAAAACAAAACAAAACAAGAAAAAGAAAGGTAGCTGAACAAACCAAGGGGAGCAAGGAAATAAGCAACATACCCCATGATCTCTTTTTTAGTTCCTGCCTCAGTTTCCTATCTTGAGTTCCTGCCTTGACTTCCCTTTGGGATGGTTTCTGCCCAGACTTCCCTTTCTGCTGAACTGGAAGCTGTATGTCAAAATAAACCCTTTCCTCCTCCCCAAGTTGCTTTTGGTTGTGGTGTTTAATCACTGTAACCGAAAGTAGACTAAGACACCTGGTAAGGGCATCTTCCTCTAAGGCCATTAGCCTGGGGTCCCATCTGCTTCTCCACTGGGCCTGGGATGAATCCAGGCAAGCTGTGAGGATAACTCTGGCGATGACAAGTGCCTTGAAGGAAACGTAGGAAAGTCACACTTGATAAGCCGTGGTGGAGCCTGGGTTGAGTCAGTGAGGTCCCCAGACTGATCCCTAGGATCCATGTTTTATAATGCCGGTGGGCATGATGATGACACATGCTTGTAAAGCCAGAGCTGGGTATACACACTCAGGAGACCCCTGGGCCTCGCTGGCCAGTCGACCAAGCCTACACGCCAATCTCCAGGCCAATGAGAGACCCTGATCTAAAAAAGGGGAGGGGGAGGGGCACCTTAGGAAAAACAGTCAAAAGTTTAGTCCTCTGGCTCACATAACATACATCAGGGTAGACACATGCACACACACACAGAGACAGAGACAGAAACAGAAGGACAGAGAGACAAGGCAAAAGAAAGTGAGAGCCATGTTAGGCATATGGACAAGAGCATCCTAACTGAGACAGAATTTTCAGGGAACCGAGAAATCCCAATGGTTGGCCTATGGACAGCAGACTACCCCAGAACTCATGCCCTCCCCTGAGCACCCTTACAATGGCTGCAGAAAGGACTATGACGCAGATGTCTGGTTTCTGAAGCTGTCCTTATAACTCAGGACGAATTTCAGAGGTAGTTTCAACCCAGGAGAGAAGAAAAGTGGAAGAGAGGAAGCAGGATCTGATAGCGATGCTTTTCCCACAGGGGTGGGGAGGGGTGGGGAGGGGTGGGGAGGGGTGGGGAGGGGTGAGGGTGGCTGCTCCTCCTCCATCACAATACCCTTGTTATCATGACAATGCGCTAATACAATTATTAAAATCATTATTACCATTGTTTACCAATTTACACGAATGCTTTACCAACCGCAAGGCTCTCATTGCTGTATAAAGAAGGAACCTCCATTAATGAGCAGTGAGTTGGGCATTGTCAGCTGGCGCTTTGATGTGTTAATTGCGAATCATTCTAATCTTATTATTAAAGAGCGACTTCTGGCAAGCGGTGAGCCTGACTGTAAATACCGTATGTACTGGAAATTGATCTGCCTCCATGGGTTTGGAGCAATCTTGCCATCTCCACTTCTACAGCTGTTTATTAAGCAGCTACTGTGTGTTCTCTGCACCTCAGCTGCCTTAGGGGATGGAGAAGAAACCGAGGATGTGGTCTCAGCTGTCAAATCTCAGTGTCTAGCTGAGCCTATGAAGAGACTAGGGAACAGGGTTGGAAGTCAGGCATGACTTTGTGTCCTATGGGACTTTGAATGGATTACCGTATGCCATTCTTCTGCCGTCTTGTTATCAAACAGAGATAGCAATAGAGGCAGGATAACAAGAGTTCACATACTTAGGCTCCGGAAACAGATAGGGTTCTGGTAATCCTCAGCTGTGTGGTCCCAGATGTGGGATTTAACTCTCCGCACCTCAGTGCCCTATGGGGAAATGAGGGTAGCGACAATTCCTGTTCCGATGATATTTGCTATGACAATTAGATGAGCTAATAGTGTAATGAGCTAAGAACGAGGCCTTGGTTAAAACAAAAAACAAAAACAAAACAAACAGACAAACAAAAACCCGTAAAGATTTAAGGGCTGTGGAGATAGCATAGTCGAAAGTATGGTATGAGGCCGTAAGTGTGGATCCCCAGCAAGTAAAAAACCAGGTGCAGGGCAAATGAGATGGCCCTCAGCAGGTCACAGTGCTTGCCACCAAGCCTGACAACCTGAGAGCAACCCCCTTCCCCACATGGTAGAAGGGGAGAGCTAGCTTTCTGTAAACTGTCCTCTGATCATGACGTGTGTATACCCACTCCTTACACACATGCACCATAAGTAATTGTATTGACAATCCCTGAGACCGGGAGGCAGAAACAGGAGGATCCCTGAAGCATCCTGCTCAGCCACTCTTGCTGAACTATTGAACTCCAGGTTCAGTGGAAAACCTTCTTTTTTTTTTTCAAAATATAAGGGAGAAAGTAATTGAGGAAGACATGGGTGTTAACTCCTAGTTTCTACATTATGCACATGTGTATCTGTATACACACACACACACACATGAGTGCACACTTGTGCACAATGAAAAAGCAGAAGGTTCGATAAAAAAAAAATGAAATAAATAGTACCCATTTCGCAGTACTGTTTATAAGGTTTAATGAAATAGTACACAAGTTTACCTACTACAGAACTTGCATGTAACATTTAACTAATACTGTTTGCGTAGTCTCACCAGCCTTGACTTTCAAACTCTATAGCCAGGAAAATGAACTCACGCATCAGCTTCCTAAAGAACAAAGCCTTGTGCTTTCTGTGGCAGCACACAGGGGGCAGCACTCAGAGGGCCGAGTCAGGAAGAGCTCTGGTTGAAAGCTAGCCTGGGCTACATAACATGACCCTGCTCAAAAACAAAAACAAAGGCCAGGCATGGTGGTGCACACCTGTAATCCCAGTGCTTGGGAGGCAGGGAGAGGTAGGTTTCTGAATTCTAGGCCAGTCCATTCTACAAAGAGAGTTCCAGGACAGCCAGGGCTATTACACAGAGAAACCCTATTTGGAAAACCAAACCAAACCAAACCACCACCACAACAACCAAACTAAAACAAACCAAAACAAAACAAAAACCACAAAACAAAACAAAAAACCAAAATAAAACAGAGTAACAAAAGCACCTTATCTCATGACCCTAGCATTTAACTCAAGGTGAATACGAAGTATCCATACTATCAGATTTCAGGAGGCCTTGGCCAGAGATTGCCTCTCAGGGGAGCTTTTATCAACCTGTGGAGGTTGTCCTGGGATAACTTTCTTTCTTTCATTTCTTTTCTTTCTTTCCTTTTTTTTTTTTTTTTTTTTTTTTTTGGCGTTTTGAGACAGGGTTTCTCTGTGTAGCCTTGGCTGTCCTGGACTCACTTTGTAGACTAGGCTGGCCTCAAACTCACAGTAATCTGCCTGCCTCTGCTTCCCAATACTGGGATTAAAGGCGTGCGCCACTGCACCTGGCTCCTCGGATAACTCTTCATTGACACCTCTGATGTCGGTAGCCCAGAGGTGTATCATTCAGCAAGGCTGCAGAAATACTGTCTCCATGGAGATGACACTAGACTGTGGATGCAGACACACATGGGGAAGACAGACAACAGTAAACAGTAATGGTGTGGATCAAGGAGGCCATGGCAAGAGAGAGGAGCTGGTACCCGAGTGAGCAGCCCACAGGTAGAGGAAGTGGTTTACATAAGAAAAGGCCAGGAGAAAAGCGGGCGTGGTCTCTGTAAATTTGACACCAGCCTGGTCTACAAAGTAGTTCAGGACAGTCAAGATTACACAGAGAAACCCTGCCTCGAAAAACAAAAAATAACAACAACAACAAAAAGAATTTGCTGGGCATGGTGGCGCATGCCTTTAATCCCAGCACTCGGGAGGCAGAGATAGGTGGATTGCTGTGAGTTCGAGGCCAGCCTGGTCTACCAAGCGAGTCCAGGACAGCCAAGGCTTCACAGAGAAACCCTGTCTCAAGAAAAAAAAAAAAGAAAAGAAAAGAAAAAGAAAAGACCAGGAGGCAGTAGAGCCGGCAGTGAAGAGTGTGGCCTAGGGTCGTTGGGAGATGCTGGAGATTTATTTGCCAGGAAGCGGATCAGGTCTGGTTTATAGGCCATGGGACCTGTGCAGGGAGGTGTGAGCACAGGAAGGAAAGTTAAGGGTCTGAAGATGCATCCAAGCTAGAGAGGGCATTGGTGTGACCACATCACTGCTAAAGCTGCGCGGAATATCACCCCGGAAGAAGCACAGTCCAGAACACTTCCATATTCCTTCCCTTTTTCTCCAGAAGAAAAGCTGAGCTGGCTGCCTGAGCAGACCCGTCTCTGCCATCTCAAAGCTAAGCTTTGAATTTCTTTTCCAACAACTTACAGAGCACCACACAGTAGAAAGCTATCATCTGGGAGCCCAGCTGGCTGGCTTTGTGATCTTGGGCAAGTCACTTAACCTTTGGGAGTCACAGTTCCTTTATCTCTGAAATGAGGAAGTCAGTGGGATGTTGGCTATACACTCTTTAGCTCTAATGATGGGCTTTCTTATGGCAGAGTCTTCTTGTGCTCCTCCTATTAAGGAAGAGAGGCAGAGAGAGGTAGGGAGGAAGTGTCTGTCTGCATCACAGTGCTGTCTCCAGGCGCCCTCCTTGTAGCCCATGGGAAAGCCTTTATCCTACCCAGGGAGGACCTTCCTGTGTTCAGAGTGCTCGCTGAATATCTACTAAGAGCCCAAACTCAAGCTGTCAGTGAACAGGAGATGATTAATCAAAAGAAGGGGGGGGGGGGGGGGGGGGGGACACAGGGAGAGAGGAAGGCAGGGAGGGAGGAAAGAAGGAAGGAAGAAATTAGAAAGATGATTCACTTCCTGCTCCCATTGTCTAGCAAAACATAACATTACCTATCACTCCGTAGATGTGCGATAAGCATGTTGTATGTTTAATTCTCTTTAAATGCCAGATGTGTTCTCTATCAATTTCAGAAAGAGCTTGGACCCCAAACAACTTGTAAACTAAACAACAGGTTTTAAAAAATCACTATGAACACATAAGTTGTTATATAATTCACATTTCAGTTCTATGTTGTTTTTGTTATTCATGCTCAAATTGTGTCATTTTAATTGCAGGCAATCCTTTATATTGGCTCCTCTGCCTTTTACCCTTGGAGTCCCTGCTTCTTTTTACAACATACTCTATGATTACAAAAATACAAAGAGAGAGCCAAGTGTGGTCATATGCCTGAAATTCCAGCACTTGGCAGGTAGAGGCAAGAGGATCAGAAGTTTAAGGCCAGTTATAGCTACAGTAAATTCAAGGTCAACCTAGCTAGTAAACAGAAACAGGGTTGGAATATATAGCTCAGCTGGTAGAATTCTTGTCTAACATGCATGGGGCCTTGGGTTCAATCCCCAGCATTACATAAAGGCAGGCACAGTGGTACATGCATGTAATCCTAGCACCCAGAAAGCAGAGACAGAAGGATCAGAAATTTGAGATCATTCTTGCCTATATAGTAAGTCTGAGGCTAGCCCAGGCTACAGGAGACCCTGTCAAAAGAAGCAAACAAGCAAACCCACAAAAATCTCCATGAGAGATGCTGTTACTGTCTGTTTGCCCCCTTCATCCCTCCCCCTCTCTTTCTCTGTCTCTCTGTGTCTCTGTCTCTGTCTGTGTGTGTATGTGTGTCTGTCTGTCTGTCTGTCTGTCTCTGTGTCTCTCTGTCTCTTTCTCTTTCTTTCCCTGTTCCCCACCTGCACCCCACCCTGAGACAGGGTGTAGCCTTGGCAGTCCTTGACTTTGGAGACCAGGCTGGACCTCAAACTCACAGTGATCTGCCTGCCTCTGCCTCTCATGTGCTGGGATTAAAGATGTGCACCAGCACTGCCAGGCTTACTACCTGTACTTTCAAAGAGGAAATGGAGGATGCTCTAGATCACAAGGTCAACAGAGGTCAGTGGAACTGACCTTCAGTGATCTTCATCACTCAACTCGAGGTCCTAAATGTTACAGTCTAGTTTATCCGAAGAGCTGTGATTAGCACAAAAGACATAACTAAGTAGGTGCTGTGATTTGAAGGCTTGTCCCCTGAGAGGCTCACTGCAGTTTTAACTGCTCTTGTACTGGTACTGGGAGATGGGCTCTTTAAGAGATGTTTAGTCATGAGAGTATCATCTCATGAGCGGGAGGACTCGTGCCAACAGAAATAAGTTTGTGACCATGGAGGTGGGTTTGTCTCTTCTTATTCTCTCTGGCTATCTATGGCCTGATGGTTTTCTCACTACAGAGAAGTATGAAGGCCATTGCCAGATGCTGATGATTCAAACTGGATTTCTCCTAGAGCTATCAGTCAACACATTTCTACTTCATAACAGCTATTGAGACTCAGGTATTCTGTTATGGTAGTACATAGTGGTCTAAGACAGTAGAATATGTCATTTGGTAGGGTAGAATATGACATTTGATGGAGTTATTGAACCCCTGAGTTTTTATCATATGTAAAGGTCTGAGAAACTATATATCAGTAATGCAGAGATTGTGTGTTGTTTTAAAAGACAGAATCCCAAATCGTTCCATTTTACCAATGAAAACTCAGGAGCCAGATGCTAGGGTGAAAACCTGCTAGCTCAGAAAGGCAGAGAAAGCACCCAGCTGACCTTCCTACTCAGCTCTCATCCTGAAAGAGAAAGCCAAAATGCCAAAGCCAAAAGCCAAAAACTTGCTAGCTCAGTAGATAGCCCAGGAGGAAAAGGCCTGCTAGCTCACCCAACAGCCCAGGAAGAAAAAGCCAAAAATTCTTTCTTCTCCACAATGTCTTAAATACCCTTCAACACAAAGTCCCTCCTGTATGTTTCATCCCTGTCATCTGGTTATTTGCTCCACCTCTGAACCTAGGGTTAACCTTATTAAATCCTGGGTATAGAAAGCTCTTGGATTAAAGGTGTGTAATAAAGCTGAACCCCACTAAACAACAGACAGGATTTTACAGTTCACAATCTTGGGGTTCACAGTGGGATCAAGTATCCTGCAACAGTTGTGATCATTTAATGGGTACAAATGGAATTCAGTGTGGGCTGAGGAAACCTGGGGAGATGTCTGCAGTGGGCTCTAATATGGCTTTTGAAGCTTCCTGGAATATTTACCTGGGAAAGACCCTGAAGGCTGGTGGTGGCACAAGGAAAGCACAGAAGCAGGAAGCAAGCTGGTTAGTAAGGTGGTAGGTACTCATGTTGTATCAAATTGCTAATCTTCCAGGGAAATAGATCTTACATCAAGCATGTGACAAAAAATGACTCTTACATGGGTGGAGAGTGCTCATGTAACATCTGCTGCATAGGCCAGGCATTGGTGGCAAATGCCTTTAATCCCAACACTAGGGAGACAGAGGCAGATGGATCTCTGTGAGTTCAAGGCCAGTCTGGTGTATAGCAAGAGTTCCAGGGCTACACAGAGAGAAATCCTGTGCTGGGGAAAAAAAATCTGCTGCATAGTTTTCAACATTATAGTGTGGTTTTTATTACATAGTTGCTCATTTTCCATGGAGTTTAGAGGTGTGTGGTGTGTGTGTGTGTGTGTGTGTGTGTGTATGTGTGTGTGTGTTTGTGCATGCGCGCACATGTGTATGTTATAGCAAATGCAAGAACAGAGGAATATGATTGACATCTGTCCTCTCACTCTTCTGCATAGTTCTTGTTTTGTTTTTAGTGATTTTTGTAGTTTTAATTTACGTTTGTGGGTAACCCAACATGAGTTTATGTCTACTGTATACGTGTGAGATTCGGTGATAGCCCAAGAGGCAGTTGGATGATCCTGGAACTCGGAAGACTGAAACAGGAGGATTGTTGCAATTCTGAGGCCAACTTGGGCTACACAGGGAGCACAAGGCTGGCTTCGTACATACAAAACATTGTCTCAAAAAACGCAAATGCAGCCTTAGTAAGATGGCTTAGCTAGGAAAGACACTTTATTGCACAAAGCTGATGGTCTGAGTTCCCTTCCTGGAACCTACATTAAAGTAGAAGAAGAACATTCCCTCCATAGAAGCTGTCCTCTGACCTTCACATGTGCAACTGGCATGCACATATCACCCATCACTCTTCACATCACACATATACACACATGGACAGAGAGAGAGAGAGAGAGAGAGAGAGAGAGAGAGAGAGAGAGAGAGAGAGAGAGAGAGAGAGAATAAATCATTCAAACAAAACCAAATAAAATATTAGAACATGTAAAGTAATGCTTAATCATATTGTTTCCATTTATGTTCCTGTGGGCATGACTATAGTAGAACTGGGCAGATATTAAATAGTGTTTATGGCTTATTTGCATCCATATGAGAATACTCTTAGAATATTCTATCAACTGAAAATATGCCAGGGTTTACATTATAGGAGGAAATCTTGGCCAAGCAGACATCTCAAAGGGCTTAGTATCTAGAATATATAAAGAACTGAAAGATCAAAAACAAAAAAACAAACAAACAAAAAAAAAGAACTGAAAGATCTAGCTCCAAAGCAAAGAAACAAACACAAAACTGAACCCAAATGATCCAAGAAGGAGATGAGTAAATTAACTGAACAGACAGTTTCCAAAGAAACACAAATTGTCAATAAATACAACAACAGCGGCAACAACAAAAGTTCACCATATTTAACCTTGAGGAAAATACAAATGAACTGTACTGAGAGTCTGTCCCACACCAATCAGAATGGCTGCCGTCACAAAGACAAGCCAGAGCCTGGCTGTGAATATGGCGGAACAATCCTGCGGCCACAGCAACTGGGAGGTTGAGGCAAGAGGCTCACTGGGCTAGACAGTGAGTTCCAGGCTAGCTAGATAGCTTGTATTACATAGGGAGATCCTATTTCAAGACAAACAAAAATAAATAGAGGACACCCAGTAAGGATGCAAGGAAGTGGCAAATTAGGAATCCTTATTCACTGCTTGGGGGAGAGCATAAACAGGTGCCGCCATTATGGGGATCAGAGTAGAGAGTCTTCCAAAAACTAAAAGTAGAACTGGTGGGTGTGTGAGCCAGTTATACCCCAAACCCACTCCAAGTCAGCAGACCACAGAGACATTTCCACAGCCATGGTTATTGCTGCACAAGAGCCAAGATATAGAAGCATCCTAGACACTATTCAACAGACGACTGTACAAAGAGAATTTGGTACTTATATATACAGTAAAGTTGTAGTTGCAAAGAAGGATGGAGTTCTGTCATTTGTAAGAGAATGGCTAGAAATGGTAATCCTTCTATTAAGACAACTAAGCCACATCAGAAAGGTAAATACTGCATGGTTTTTCTCATTTGCTGAAGCTATATTAACATACAGTCACAGGGGACACTAAGTAGGAGAAGGAAGAGGACCAGCAGGAAGAGAAAGGAGGGACAGTGGACATCAGTGGGACGTCAATATTACTAAGGATACAATGATATACAAAGACTATACAGTAAACGGTAGGTATGAAAGTCTTATAGCCCACTATTTTGTACACTCCTAAAAAGCATGAATTAAAAACAAATCAGGAAGAAAATGAGATGAGCATGGTATGGAATGATAAACACAAAAGACTGGAGCTGTCTAAGAACAAATGCACAGAGGTTGGCAGACATCAGCCAGTGCTTATTTCTAGGTTGGCTATTATTTTATTTTCCTTGCATTTTCCCCCTGTCTTTTAAAATGGGCATGTCTGACTCTTACAATAGGTAACACAAAAGCTATATAAAGTTCAAAGCTGGGTGTTATTTTTGCCACCTAAAACAGCAGCGAAATACCCATGGATGGGGGAGGGCACCTGGGGAAGGAGTTGAGAGGTGGATTCTAGAGGAACCAGAGATGGTGATGAAAGGAGGGGGGGCTGTCCCTGACTCAGTGGCTTGTGCCTCTAGAGCTATCTAGAAAGATAGCTAGAGGAAAATGCTGGGAAAACTTCCATTTCTAGCAGGTGAGGGGCTCTGGAGTACTGAGCAGTCAACAGCGGCTTTGATCTGGTTAACCTCTCCAGGGTCAGGCTGCTCTGACCTAACTGTGTTCTCACCCCAGAGCTGCCTACAGCCGGGTCAGTGCTCCTATTGTCTTAAAGTCTGCATTAACTCCCAGGCCAACGAACAGGCTGGCTTGCTTCACACAGCACTGTGTTCCTCCGGCCTGAGCTAGCCAGCTTTGTTTCCTTCCCATGGGCTCCCTTTGTGCCTACTCAGGGGTAAAACACTTGCCTCTGTTTCCTCACACCAATGGCTCCCTCCTCTTCCAGTTCATAAGCATTTTGTCACTGTGACCCAGGGGATTATTTGGGACTTTGATCTTTCATACCTAGAATCTAGCTTCCAAGCTGCCATTGTGGCTAACCAGCCACGTAGAAGTAGAAGTGTACTGCGGGAACGGTAGAGTCCGGAGTTTGGAAGTGATTAACTACTAGAGACTTGGTAGCCAGGTAGGCTTGGCTTCCTGGGAGGCATTTAAGTCCCTCTTTTGATGTAAAGTTCTGATTGAGCCTGTCTCCTCCTCAGGCAAAGCCTGAGAGTCTTCAAGGAAGTGATGAAGGACGTTATTGAAAGACTTCCACCCTGTGTCCTGGTGTTACTTGGGTATCTGGCCTGCCACATCCTCTCCCATTACCTCTAGTTCCTTCCCAGGATGCTACCCTCCTGAACATCTTCCCCTCTACAGCAGCAGTTCTCAACCTGTGGATCACGACCCCTTTGGGGGAGGTCAAATGACCATTTCACAGGGGTTGCCTAAGACCATCAAAAATACATGTAATTTACACTATAAGTAATAATAGTAGCAAAATTATACTATGAAGTAGCAGTAAAGTAATTTTATGGTGGTGGGGGGGTGGTCACCACAGCATGAGAAACTGTATTAAAGGGTCACAGCATTAGGAAAGGTGAGAACCACTGCTCTACAGGAACATCCAGCTCTCTGCTCTCCTCCACATGCTGTCTTTCATCCCTCACTAGTGTAACCACCCCCTCCACACACACACACAGCACAGGGGTTTTTATTCTCTGATAAAGCTTTGGTGATTGCCTCCACTGTAGCCATTTGCCCTCTTAGCTGAGCTCAGTGAAGACACAAGGCATGACTTCTTCATTGTCAGATAGCTCTGTTTGCTGCCCTAACATTGTCCCAACAGGGACAAAAAATATGTAATGTTTCATCATTTCAAGCCAGTTATAGGATGGCTACTGATACTTCAGAAGGTATTTTTGGAGCTGCAGAGATGGCTCAGCAGTTGAGAACAGTGGCTGCCCTTCTAGAGAACCAGGGTTAAATTCCCAGCACCCATATGGTGACTCACAGCTGTCTGTAACCCCAGTTCTAGGAGACTCAAATGCCTCTTCTGGCCTCCATAAGCACCAGCTGTGAATGTGATGCGCAGACATACATGTGGGCAAAACACCCTCACACATAAAGGAATTAAGAAAAGAAGAAGGAATGGTACAGACAGACAGGAATGAATAAGTCAAGATCTAGGGAGTCATGAAGTGATGGAGATATTAGAAAGATCGTGCTGATGTAGAATCAGCAGGATCAGAAGTTCCAAGTCATTCCTGCACACACAGCAAACTCAGGTCAGCCTGGGATACAACATGTGTGCCACAACACACAATGTATATGGTACTGGAGATCCAGCCCAGAGCTTCATTTGTGCTAGAGAAGCACTCTATCCACTGAGCTACATGCCCCTCCCTGTTTCCTAAGGTATACAAATGGGAATGGAGGAACCTCCCCCCCACACACACCTGTCTTGCTCCATTGTTGTTAATGCTAGGAACACAACACTTAAGGGACATCGCAAGCTACCCAGAGCTGTAGTGGCAGGTAAACTCTAGGCATGTTCAATTCCATCTAGAGGAAGAAAGATGCACCCTCGAGCCTAGGCTGAACTTACAGAGACAGATGTAAATCGTTGCAAGGAATGTTATCCGGCAAAGCTTGAGTGGTTTGGGAGCCTCAATCCACTTCCTCCAATAGAAATCCCAATTAGTGGCTGTGGGGACTTCCACCAGAGCACTAGACAGCAGCCAAGTTTGTCTCTGTACCTCTTCAGAAGATTTGGGTTTGCCGCTAGGAAGCCTGCCAGATCTGTTGCTGCCCTGTGCCAATATTCTTGGAATCTACCTAGAGTCCCCTCTGCAGTGGGGGAAGCCACACCCCTTCTATTAGCTACCCACTTTGGCCTCAATTTACTATGATCCAAAAAGGTAAATAGGGCCATTGTCCTTTTTTCCCTCCCATCACTGTGCGTATCCACTTATCTAGTTTTGTCATTTGCAGTCTACAAATTATTTGTCAGCCAATGAGTTTTTTTCATGTATCATTCTGCAAATCCTTTACTAAACACTTGGAACTGTGTTGTTATGTTTTTCAGAGATAAAAAGTGAACACAGGGTGGTCTCTGCCAGGAAAAAAATGATTTTTGTGTGGTCAGTGATGAGGCCACCTGGGAAGTTTTGTGGCAAGGAAGACAAAACATTTCACTAGGGTGTCCTTGGAAGGGGCTGGGACTGTGTCTGGAAGGAGTGAAAGAAGACTCAGGCTTTGGCAGATGACCCTACCCTTGAAGGCTTCTGGAAGGTTAAGGAAGAGACCTAATTGGTGAAGAAAAAGATGAGACTAGAGCTGTGCTTGAGGTCATAAAGACAGTGGATTGTGGGAAGATCAGGAAGTTCCTACCCTTGATTGAGTATTGAATTTAGGCACAAGGATTGTCCAGTCTGTTGATATGCTATCTGAGCTGTGCTCATCCACTGTGTCCTGGATGTGCACACACTGACCATCATCCCTTGACTGGCTATTCCAGAACATCATTTACAAATGCCCCAGCAAAACATCAAGCCTTATCATCCTCCCAAATGGATTGCATTATCTGCAAATACATTTAAAGAACACTTACTGCCTCCAAATTGTCCTTGGGCTCTGTTGGGTGGCATCCACCCCCACTCTCCACCCCGGATGTGGGGATAGATGCCTCTGAACGTGCTGTCTGGGATCTATGTAGAAAGATAATTATTTGCCTTTCTCATAAGGGAAAGCTAATTATTAGAAAGGATTCCAGCATAATTACACAGTTAGGCTCAGTGTCTTTGTACATATTGCTTCCTGGCAAAGATGTCGCGGTTAGCCTGAAGCCATTGTTGGCAGAGGGAACTCTCATTTCTGATTGTCTCTCGCATCCTCACCCTTTTGCCTGTCCCTGATTGATGAATGACCCCTTGGGGTAGGTAGATGGAGTCAAATTATGAAGATTAGGAAAGGGAAAACCTCTTACAGGTCACTATGAGAAAACCATCCCTGAAAGACCACTTTCCCTTTCCTAAAGCTCAGAATATGACTCAGTCTCCCTACTATGCCATGGCCTCTCTGCCTGTGGGAGTCTTTGTAGAACTTGGGTCCCTGGCTGGACAGTGGGCCCTTTCCCCCAAGACAAGGAAAGAAATGAAGAATCTGGTTTCTGGTGGGGCTGAGCCAAGCCACGGAGTACATTTCCACACTTATTCTTACTCCATCAAGGATGAAGTAGTGGGAGGATGGTGGGATCAAAGTGACAGTCTGCAAAGGAGCCAGTGTCCCCAGCTGTGTGTGTTGGCAGCGGTGGTGGGGGTGGTGACTAGAGGGGTATCACCAGAGATGCTTCATAGCCTGGAGGGTCAATCCTTGTCCAGGTACAAACCCTGGCTAACTAACAGATAGTCAAAGATCTACCGATGACTACCTCCTAGCCTTGATGTCTCAGTGGCTTTCTCTATAAGGAGAAATGGGCCAAGAGAAGCAGATGAAGGCTAGATGTAGCTGTGTTTCTAGAAGTGAGTGAAATATAAGCTGGGGGGACAAGGGCTGTGGGCTGAATCAGTATTGACTATTGACCACAATTATGTGGCACCATTGGCTCTTTCTTCACTTTGGGGAGCAGAGACCGAACCAGTGATTTGGAACACTTCTTCCTTTTTGGAATTGTGTGCAATCTTTAAAGTATATGCATTTATTTTGTGTGTGTGTGTGTGTGTGTGTGTGTGTGTGTGTGTGTGTGTGTGT
>OU015742.1:117647116-117679902 GCA_907169655.1 Acomys percivali | reverse complement strand
TTCTTTCTTTCTTTCTTTCTTTCTTTCTTTCTTTCTTTCTTTCTTTCACAGGGTTTCTCTGTGTAGCCTTGGCTGTCCTAGACTTGCTTTGTAGACCAGGCTGACCTTGAACTCACAGTGATCTGCCTCCCGAGTGCTGGAATTAAAGGCATGTGTCACCACACTCAGCTTCTAAGGATGAAATTCTAAAATTAGCCCCAGCACAGTAGGCACAGACATTCAAATATAAACCCGTGTATAGAGAGAGGGCTTGCTGCTGAGGAAGGGTTCAATATCGATTAGCACCTATTTGGGGGTTCTAGCCACCAGGAAGTTGAAGTCTGAGCTACTTTTTCCTTGTTTCTAAGATAATTTCACTAGTTGCAAGCCCTGGCTGTGATGCTCCCAGTTTAAAATTGGCTAGTTTGGTTAATGGCATGGCCTAGCAGGCAGCCTTCTTTGTGTGAGCAAATACTAGAGTAGTCCCACAAAGGAGACTGCTTCACTACTGGCCTGTGCTGGCACCAAGGAGAATGTCCCGGCCAGAACAAAGCAGGCAGCCAGTCACTACAGAACAACATTGAGGATTTTCTTTTTTTTTTTTTTTTTTTTTTTTTTCGGTTTTTCGAGACAGAGTTTCTCTGTGTAGCCTTGGCCATCCTGGACTCACTTTGTAGACCAGGCTGGCCTCGAAGAGGATTTTCTTTTTCTTTTTCTTTTTTAAGGTATTTGTTTATTTATTATGTATACAGTATTATGCCAGAATAGGATGTATACCAGAAGGATATCAGATCTCATAGATGGCTGTGAGCCACCATGTGGTTGCTGGGAATTGAACTCAGGACCTTTGGAAGAGCAGCCAGTGCTCTTAACCTCTAAGTCATCTCTCTAGTCCCCCCCTTAAAAAACAAAACAAAACAGGTATTTATTTATTTATTATGTATACAGTGTTATGTCAGAAGATGATGTATACCAGAAGAGGATATCAGATCTCATAGATGGTTGTGAGAGGGTCTTCATAGGATCTAAAAGGTAGAGGTAAATAAATCTAATTTCTCTCTCTCTCTCTGTCTCTCTCTCATGTGTACGTGTGTGTGTGTGTGTGTGTGTGTGTGTGTGTGTGTGTGTGTGTGTTGGGGAGGGGGAAGGTTTTGTACAGCTGACAATTGAATTCCCAGGAAGATGAGCTTAAGGGTTCTTCTCTGATCTTCCACTTTCATGAATACTTTGAGGTTTCTTAGCTATGAGCAAAACTTGTCCATTGCCATTAGCTGGGTGTTTCACAGGGGTGGGTAGCACTCAGAGAGACCCTGGGAGCCCCAGTAGGACTAGGTGATTAGGATCTGGAGGGTTATGAAGGAAAGTGCCCTGGCTAGAAACAGCGACCCCATTCTATCCTAATGTTGCAGTCTTCAAATGCTGCAGAGTCTTCAAAGTTCTTAGGCTTCATGGTCCCTTTTCATGGATGGACTGACTTGGGAGGGTACATTTGCAAGCACTGCTTATACTGTCACTAGGTCAGTTTCACAGGGATAATTAAGGATCAGATGCTAACTTTGT
This sequence comes from Acomys percivali, assembly GCA_907169655.1. Classification (NCBI taxonomy): domain Eukaryota; kingdom Metazoa; phylum Chordata; class Mammalia; order Rodentia; family Muridae; genus Acomys; species Acomys percivali. Next base: position 117,678,363 of record OU015742.1, on the reverse strand, counting down.
TCTGAGAGCTGGAGCCACGCAATGGTAAAACCAGGCAGTATGAGACTCGAAGAGATATTAGAAACTAGCCCTAGATTCTCTGAAATTTGTCTTTTATTTCTTTGTTATTTTGCTGCTGGGGCCAGAACCCAAGGTCTAATGCAGATGAAGTAGAGAGAATCAGGCATCTACCTTGATAGGATTGGGTAGGAATGGGATGGTGTTGCTAAGTCAACAATAGCTAGCTGTCTGATGTATGGCTGACCTGTTTGTCTAGGAAAGAGGCAGTGGCTGAGATGACCAACAGAGCCACTTGCATGGAAGAAGGGAGCCGGTGGTCACTCTTTACGACAGATATGGCAGTCCTCTGTCCAACTATTGACACCAAAGCACTGGGTTGTCATGAAGTTGAAATTGAACAAGGAAACAGATGGAGCAACTGAAAAGCCTAAGAGCCAGGCGACCATCCACACATCCGCCTGGGATTCTGTCCTGTGAAGGCTCTTGATGTCTTTGTCCACCCCAGGCAATGTAACTAGGGCAAGTCTCCTTAACCGGCTGAGCCATGATTTTATAGATGGAAACCCTGCAGCTTCTTGATGCGGGCTATGCAAAGAACTGGGGAGGCTGGGTGTATGGCTCAATGGTAGAATGTTCACCTAGAATGGGCAAGACTCTGGGGAGTTCCAGCCCTAGTATGGGTGTGAGGGTCCCCAGGTCTCTGTTTCTTGACCTCTAGACCCAGGTTCTTTTCCTGAGCCTCACCCGAGATCTGATCCCACCCCAGGCAGGGACTCGCCGACGTTTCCTGCCTCATGTACAATTGCGAGGATTTATTGTAGCTGGGATTTTGTTTCAGGCATTTAATATGATTAGTGAACATCAAATATCAAAAGCTTATCTAGTAAACACCTCCCACCCATGCCATGGATGTTATGGTCAGCTTCGGATTGAAGTCGAGTCAAATTTCAAAACAGATGCCATTTCAAGAGGCCAGTGTGAGGCCGCCCACATCTGCCGCTGTGATCTTTCGTGTGCAATAAATGGCATTGTTGGGGAGCTGGGCTGTAAAACTCAGCCTGGTCAGCAGGACCTGCTCACAATGCGGGAGCTTTCTGGGGATTTTTTAAAAATGCAGTCTCGCACACTGAGGCCAGTTGCACAGTTGGCTGGGATAAGGTCAAACTAGCTGTTTAAGGCTGGGATGTACAATCCAAACGGTATCTTCAAGCCAAATGCAAGTGATACTCTGAGCGGCCAGGAATGATACAGGCAGGAAAGCAGAAATGGAAGGGTTATAAAGAGGATGTTGTTGTCTTCTGAATCTCACCATTTTATCTATAAGACACACATTTTAGATTACTGTTTGCTCCTCTCACAATAGAAGTGAAGAGTAAGCCCACTCTGTGCTTGGAACAGTATTTCCTTCTAGTCTGTGGATATTGTGGCTGCGCACAGAGGATCTTCTTGCTTGTGTCAGGATGAGGGATTAGGCTCTGTCTAGTGCCTCTGAGGACTCCAGGAACAGGGCTTGAGTCTTTGGTGGGTGTGTAGGCACGAGGGAGCAGAGAGGGGCTTTTGTCTGTGTGAGTGTGTATGTGTGGACAGGCAGGGATCTCTGTGGGTGTGTGCATGTGTATGGGACCAGGGACCTGTGTGTTTGCGTGGGTGTGAAGACAGGGGGGTGTGTGTCTCTGAGTATGTATGTGTGTGTGTGTAGAGGGACTTGTGTATCTGTGTGGGTGAACATGTGTATGGGAACAGGACATATGTGTCGCTGTAGGTGTGCATGTGCGGGGAGCAGGGACTTGTGTATCTGTGTGGGTGGGCATGTGTGTGAGGACAAGAGCCTGTGTGTTTCTGTAGGTATGCTTGTGTATGGGGCAGAGATTTGTATATCTCTGTGGGTGTGCATGTGTGCGGGAGCAGAGGTATGTGTGTCTGCATGAATGTACATGGGTGTGGAAATAGGGGTCTGTGTCTTTGTGTGCATGTAGGGAACTGACACCACTGTTTATAGAAAAGCACGTTTCTGTGTGTTTGTGTGGGTGTGCATCGGGGGGGGGGGGCAGGGAATATGTGTGTGGGAGCAGGGTCCTGTGGAAGCACCCATTGCAGCAATTCACTCACCTCTCTTCCCAGCCACAATCCCTTTTCTCCTGTTCACTCATCGCAGGGGACACTGTATCTGGGGGCTAATGTTTCTCCAGGCGCCACAGCCCTGTGGATTTGAGTGACCCGTTCCAGCTGTTTCTGGCTGTAGCTCTGAAGCTGGTGGTCGCCCCGGCGGGTGGCAGGGTGGGTTACACCGTGGAAAATGCGTTCCTAATGGGGCAACAGCTGCCACCAGCCAGAGCTCCAGGAGTCCGTGTAAGGAGAGAAATTGTTCTCTGCTGTAGGCACTGGCACATTTCACCCATAAACGAAGCTTTGCTGCTTCCAACAGGGGTGGAATTTGTTTGCTTAGATTCCTAGAAGTTGATGAGTAGGTGGGGCTGCCGGTGGTGAGAAAGTCACCAACCACTCCCTCCAGAATACCCATTCTGTATTCCAGCTATGCCTGCTCTGGCCAAAGCCTGCCACACCCACAGCCTGCAAAGACCCTGAAGACTAAAGGGCAGCTGGACTCTCAGGAAGGATCCCAGTCTGCATCCTGCAAAGCTGGGAGGGTACAAGCGCCCAGCTAGTCCACAAGAATCCTCAAACAGCCTGGTGGAAGGGGGAGAAGGGGGAGGGGAGGGAAGAGAAGGGAGTGTAGGAGGGTGGGAGGTGTGGCTTCCCAAACAGCTGTTTCCTCCGGAAGTCAGGGAGAGACAATCTTGGCTACAGACTTCACCTTTCCTATGAGGATTTATTTTCCTTTCATTGATCATTCATTAAAGTAACAAAAGCATCACAGTTGAAACTTTCTCCAAGGCGTCTTATGAAACAGGATGTCTTACCTCAGCCTTTCTCTTTCTCCTCAGAGGTGACAGCTCTGAACTCTTTCTTGACTCTTGTCATTTTCCTTCTCCTCCCTTTAGCAGCATTCTGTATCTTGATGTGACAGTTTAAGGAACAACCTGTTAACTTTTCAGAACGGGTATGCTAATTTTATTTCTGTTACTGTGATAAAATACGTTGACAAAAAGAAACTTACCTTAAGGGAAAAAAAATATTTATTTTAGCTCAAAAATAAAATTCCCTCCCAGGTTACAGTCTATCATAGCAGGGGAGTCAAAGAGGCAGAAACGTAAAGCAGATGGTCATAGCACATGCAAAGGAGCAGGAAAGTGAATGCATGCATACTAGCTTGCTCACTTGTGCCAGACTCTGTTGATACAGATTTATTCAGTATTTTATAGTTCATAACTGCTTGCCTAGGGAATGGCGAATTTCAGAGTGGACTGGGTCTTCTCCCGTGTCAATTAAGTCAACTGTGGACTATTTTCTCATCAGGACTCTTCTCAGGTATGATGGTTTGTATGAGGATGGCCCTCATAGACTCCATATTTGAATCCTTGGCACTATTTGGGAAGGATTGGGAGGTGTGGCCTTGTTGGAGTAGGTGTGCCATTGGAGGGGAGCTGTGAGGTTTGAAAAGACCCTTGCCATGCTATTCCCTGTGTGCTTTTCACTTCCTGCTTGTGGATCAGGATATGAACTTTCAGCTGGTTTTGTTGTTGTTGTTGTTGTTGTTTTTGTTTTGTTGTTGTTATTATTGTTGTTTTGGTTTGGGTTGGGTTGGGTTTGATTTTTCAAAGCAGGCTTTCTCTGTGTAGCCTTGGCTGGCCTGGACTTGTTTTGTAGACCAGGCTGGCCCCAAACTCACAGTGATCCACCAGCCTCTGCCTCCCTGTTAGCTGTTTTTACAGCCATGCCTTGGCTCTGCCATCCTGGACTCTAATGCTCTCAAACCATGAATAATATCATTAAACACTTTCTTTTATTAGTTATCTGTTCACAGTGCTTTGTCACAGCAAAAGAAATCCCAACTGAGACACCAGGTGACTCACGGTCATTTCAAGTTGACAATGAAAGCTAACCATCATGATGGCAGTGTGTGTGAAATTTCTCTTGTGACTATCCCCCTTCCCATTATCACCTATGCCACAGTTTGGATTGTTCATTCATTCATTCATTCATTCATTCATTCATTTATTCATTCATTCATTATTTTGGCAGTGCTAGGATTGACCCCAAGGCCTTGTACATACTAGGGAAGAGCTTTATTAGTCTCAGCACGTGGTTTCATGATACAAGTTCTCACTAAGAAATCAGAGTTGAGGGGCTGGAGAGATGGCTCAGAGGTTAAGAGCACTGACTGCTCTTCCAGAGGACCCAGGTTCAATACCCAGCACCCACATGGCAGCCCCCAACTCTCTATAACTCCAAGATCTGACACCAACGAACATACATGCAGGCAAAACACCAATGCACATAAAATAAATTTTTTAAAAATCATTTAAAAAAAAAAAAGAAAGAAAAGAAATCAGAGTTGAGCCTGCTGCTTCAATCTCCCAAGGCCTGAGATTGCATGGGATGGGCTGTTTTTGTTGTTTTTGGTCGTCAGGGATGGTGTTAGGGTTATGTTGGTATCACTCACCATCTTAGTCCCTGTGCAACTTCTCAATGATAGCACGCTGAAATTGCCTCCTGTGGGTGACCGGTTTGGAGGTGTTTGGGTGCTTGGGGATAACATGGGGGTGGGGCAGCTGGAGCTCAGTGTCCTCTCCCAGTTATCTCAGCATACATTTTCTTGCTAACCCTGAAGCAAAGAAAAGGCTTTCAGTGTTTCACATCTGCACTCAAGATTTAGGAACAGGATTTTTTTTTTCCTTTAAAGACAATATACTTATTATAATGCATTTTGAGTGGTATAAACATTGTATTTATCAAATAGCCGTCATGACTGATGACATGGAAGCAGGAAAGGATATGAGAAATAGAAGGTAGAGCCCAGAATCTTGAAGTCAGGACAAAATGAAACTGTTTCTTGCTAACTTGTAGAAAGCATGGAATTTGAGGCTAAAGTTATCCATGTAAAAGATGCTTGGCATGAGCCCGGGTGGCACATGCCTTTAATCCCAGCACTTGGGAGGCAGAGTCAGAGGCAGGCAGGGATCGCTGTGAGTTTGAGGCCAGCCTGGTCTACAAAGCAAGTCCAGGCCAGCCAAGGCTACACAGAGAAACCCTGTCTCAAAAAACTAAAAACCAAACCAAACCAAATCAGACAAACCAAACCAACCAACCAAACAAACAAGCCCAAACAAACCAAAAAGATTTGTGTCACAATCAGACCTACAAATCAGTCAGATGTATTCTACAGGGCAGGACAGCTCTGAAAACAGTGTTCTTTCTACTCTTTGTAGTGCTGTGGGAGAGAAAACTAGCTGGGACTAGAAACACTTTTTACAGAGCTCAGGAGACCCTGGAGAGTGTGCAGGGGGCACATGCATAATGGAAGAGCTATGGCAAATGCTTTTGAACGAGCCATCTGTCCCTGCTGCAGAATGGAGCCATGAAAACATGACCTAACTGCGTGGTCCCAGCACAGGAGAGGATCTGTTTACACTTACAACAGATACCAAGAAGAACATTGTGTTTGATACAAGGAACAGTACTCAAAACATACCTATCTTTATACCTGAAGTGGCTCACTTTGCAGATGTGCAAACCAAGAGTCCAATAATTGGAGTGACATATTCCCAGTCATACAGCAGATAAATGGCCAGACTCAAAGACAAACCTGGGTGCCCTCTTTTCCTCCTTTCTTTGGGAATCCAGAAGGGGGATCAGTTCAGATTAGCAATCATGGAAGGCTTGTAGAGAAAGTAGAACCTCAACTTGCTTGTGGAGGATGAGTAAATAGTAACCTAGAAGTATAAATCTAACTTTCTTTAAGGGGTATCTGGCAGAAGATGCTGGGCCAACTAGGAGACAAGGTAGGAGGGTCTTGTACTTGTGGAGAAGAAGATGTAGATTGAAAGAGGTACAACAGGGCCTGGAGAGATGTCTCAGTAATTAAGAGCACACAGTACTCTTATACAACACCTGAGTTTGGTGGCAATCTTTAGCAGCCTGGAACTCCAGCTCCAGGGGACCTGATGCCTTCTTCTTGCCTCAGAGGGCACTGTACTCACATGCACATATTCCCACACAGACACATAGGATCACTAAATAGGAGGAAGAGGAAGAGGAGGAAGAAGGAGGAGGAGGGCAGGAGGAGGAGGAAAGAAGAGAAAAGAAAAGAAAAAACAGAACAGTGGAAGAGGAAGCTAAGAGAAGGAAAGTGTAAGCAACACTTGGTCTAGCAACTGGCATAACAACACGGTAGCTGAATGAGAGGGAGAGTGTAAATCCAGACTCCTCTTAATTTACCTAGCTACCTGGGTGAAGACATCATTCAATGGGAGAGAAGATGGAAGAGAGGAGAGAGAAAGTGAATCTAGGTTTGAATTTGTAATACCAGACAGGTCTATGATCTAAGAGAAAATTAGACAGTAGTCATTGAAGTTCAGGGTCACAGCCACAGAAGAGAGAATTGGGGAGGAGTTGGGGGTGCAGATAGATGGGAGCTGTAAAGGAAGAGACTCAGGTAGGCACTTGTGCAGTGGAAGGAGAAGGCTGAAGTGGGACCCCGAAGAACATCTAAGGTACAAATGGCTCATGCAAGAGTTTACACAGAAGATCCAGAGATGTGAGGGAAATTCTGTTCAGAGAGAAGAAATATGTTCAGAAGGAGGTGGTACTCAGCATGGCTGATACAACAGGGAAGTGTAGAAAGGGAAAGACTGATTAAACCCACTGGGGTTGACATTGGAGTCTTAGGAGATCTTGGCAAAGGGCTGTATAAGGAAAATTGTGGTGGGAAACCCCAGAACTCAGTCCAGGAATGAGCTTCTGGGCAACATGCTCCCACTCATGTAGGAGCTCGCTCTGTCCTAGGTATATGCTGCAGATGTAAGTCCTAGCATCCCAAGTTGATGAGGAGCTGCCCCAGAGAGCCCTACGCTGGGACACTGGAGCAGTTCAGTTTCACTGGAGGGGAACTAGGACCCGTATTTGCCTCCTAGGGATGGTGCCTTGTTCAAAGTTTGTTCTTATGTGGACCAGTTACAGACATCCAGTGGGAAACCACTGAGTGTGGCTTCTAGATGGAGATTAATAAAAATGAGTTGTGAATTTGAGGGTGTCATACTCATCTTCTCTGTTGATATGACAAGTACATAAGAGAAACTATTTAATGCAAGAACTAATTATTTTGGTTGATGGTTTCAGAGGATCTAGTCCACTGTCCTTGGCTTTGTTGCTTCTAGACCTGTGGCCTAACATTACATTGGTGTCACTGTGAGGTATGGCGTACCTACTCCACAGTAAACATAGAAGAAAAGAGAAGTGAGCACAAAGGACAAAATGTAGTCCTCAAGGGCACAGCCCAATGACCTACCTGCTTTGGTAGGCTTTACATCCTAAATAGAAAAAGAAAAGAAAAGAAAGATAAAGGATGGGGTGGAGGGGCAGATAAAAACCAAAAGACGGATATGACTATCCTGTGTGGTGGTGAAAAAATATACATAAGTCCCTGGAATGGAGTAGTGACCCCAGGTCAAGACTGCCATTGGTCTTGAGCTTGTTGATCCCAAGGTAAGAAGGAAAAAGGCTAGATTATACCACAGACTACCACAGAAAATAAACTGGCTGTGGTGGTGCATTCCTGTTATCCCAGAACTGAGAGGGAGAGGCAGGTGGAGCTGTGTGAATTGGAGGCGCGTCTACACAGTGAGTTCCAGGTCAGCCAAGGCTACAAAGTGAGATCCTGTGTCATAAAAATGAAAACAGAGGAAAAAACATTGGACAACACAGTCTGCAATGACTTTAGAGATTATGCAACTGTGCACCCAGATGGAAGACTCTATCACTTGCCTCGTTCAGCTGTTCCATCTCCCATGTGAGAAACAGAAGAGGCAACCACACTTGCCAGCCCTAAGTTGACTGTTAGTGAACCAATTAAATTTAAGATCTCCTGCCTGCTTCATCTATTCACCTATCTACAATAATATATAATTATTTCAATTTCAATGACATTAACTTCCTTCCCCCCCCCCCCCAGGAAGGGTTTCTCTGTAGCCCTGGCTATCCAGGAATTTGCTCTATAGATCATGCTGGCCTCAAATTCAGAGATCTGCCTGCCTGTCTCTATCTCCGAAATGCTAGGATCAAAAGCAGTTGCCACCACGTCCTTCTCCATTTGTTCATTTTTAATGTATTTATTTGTATACTTATTGTCTATAAATGATAAAGAAATTATACTATTTTATTTTTGTTTGTTTGTTTTGTTTTGTTTTGTTTTTCGAGACAAGGTCTCTCTGTGTTAGCTTTGGCTGTCCTAAACTTGCTTTGTAGACCAGGCTGGCCTCAAATTCACAGCGATCCGCCTGCCTCTGCCTCCTGAGTGCTGGGATTAAAGGCGTGTGCCACCACGCCCAGGCAATATTATTTTTATAATATAATAAAATTCTTAAAATAAAAATATTAATACATTTACTGCCTTTGTATGATAGTAGGGATTGAAGTTAGGTTCTCGGCATGCTAGACAAATGCTCTCCCACTGATCCTTATCCCCTGCTCTCATGTTGCCTTTTATTCTGAAAAAATGACTCACTAAGTTGTGCAGACTGGCCTGGGACTCATGCCACAGCCTCCCTGGGCCTTGAACTTTTCAAACCTCTGGCTTCAGCAGGCAGTTGGGATCTCAGGCCTGTCCTAGCAGCCCAAACTTTTGTCTGTTTGGTTTTTGGAAGGGTCTCATTAAGGAGCCCTCCTCCCCTAAACTGCTGGGATTGCTGGGTCCTAGGGCCACATCCGGCTCGCACTCATTTTTTTTTTTTTTTTTTTCCCGAAAATTGACCTTCCTCACCATTTGAGATGGGCATCATGGCAGCCAGCTTCCTTTCATTCTGACAAAATGCTTAGGATAGTCAAGGTGTCAAGAGAACCAGTTAGTTTTGGCTCCCAGCCTTGGAATTCAGGAGGAATAGCCCACTGCTTTGGGCTTGTGGCAGAAGAACATGACTGAGTACACTTGCTCACATCACAAGCCACAAAGTAAAGGGAGGGTAGAGGAAATAAGCATCCTATAATCTTCTTTGGGGACATCCCTTCACCAGCCTAAGGCTCTCTCTCAGATCCCTACCCCTGGAGGTTCTGTCACTTCCTGATAGTGTCACGCTGGGACCACGAGCTGCTTTATTTATTTATTTGTATGTGTGTCTGTCTTAGTTAGGGTTTCTATGGCTGTGAAGGGACACCATGACAGTGGCAACACCTAGCGAGGAGAACAGTTAATGGGTTTACAGTTTCAGAGGCCTAAAGTCTCTTATTGTCACAGCGGTAAGCATGACAGCACACAGGCAGACACGGTGCTAGAGAAGGAGCCAAGAGTTCCACATCCGAATCAGCAGGCAGCAGGAAAAGACACTCACTGGGCCTAACTTGAGCATCTGAAACCTCAAAGCCTACCCACAGTGACACACTTCCTTCAACAAGGCTGACAGTGCCACTCCCTATGACCCTGTGGGGACCATTTTCATTCAAACCACCACAGTGTGGTTTTTGTGTGGCGATTGTTTTTAATTCATGCATTCATATGTATCATATACATATACATTTTTTTCCTTAAATAGAAAGCTTGGCTGTATTTTTCTTCCCAAGTAAAATATTTTCAAGCCATGTGTATTAGCATTAGGCCAGTCTTTTGAAAGAGTGCAATTTAAAAAAAAAAAAAAAAAAAAAAAGTGTGTGGCTCTGAGAGCTTGTCTAGACTTTCCATACAGAGATCTGAAGTTTCTACCTTCCTTAGAACCTTCCTAGATTGGGCCTCTCTGGCCCTCAGGATGTGAGGGCCAAGCCTCCCTCTAGCCTCATTTCCTTCATGTTCCCTCAGGCAACAAGAACTTTCCTGAAGGGGCCAAAGCCCTTGAGTTTCTCAACAGCTGAAGAGCAAAGAGGTTTTGCTTTGACCACTAAGAAATCAATCTTTGGGATTTTTAGCGTGACCAATATAGACTCAGTTTTTTACAAGATCAACAAATTAGGAAAAAATAAGAAGGATGCTGAAAAAGGTGACCTTGGGCCAAGGCCAAGGCCTCCTCCTAATGCCTTCTGAATCATCAAAGAAAGATTGCATTACCTCCAAAGTGGTTGTAATGCCAGGCCTGGTTTATGATGTCTGGAAGCCCCAGAGACGAATCATTTAAAGATACATATTTCATTATCTATTTATGCTCACACTTTGCTGACTTCAAAAGCAAGTCACAGATAGCACACCATCTATGTGTAGATATATAAATGGGGTTTTATTTGGATTTTTTGTGAAAGTAAAATGTTTACTGCTTCAACATCATTATGAACAAAAAAATTTTTCACTCTGTTCCTCACTTTAAATCTCTGAAAACAACCAGTTTTAGCCCTTTAAATTACTTGTGATATCATTGACTTCCATTTTTCTTTGATACTGTAAAAAAAAATTATTTTTTTTGTGAGACAGAGTGTCACTATGCAGCCTAGTATGGTGGTTTGAAGGAGAAATGCCCTCAGTAGGCTCAGTTATTTTGTGGCACTGTTTCAGGAAGTTGTTCAACCTTTAGGATACGCAGCCTTTCTGGAGGAAGTTCGTCACTAGGGTTGGGCTATGAGAATTTATAGCCTTACCCCATTTCAATTCACTCTCTCTGCTTCCTCTTTGCAGATGAGAAACGATTTCTCAGTGTCCTGGTTCTGCTCTGCCTTTCCATCAAAATGACCTCATCCCTCAGGAACTGAAAGCCAAAATAAGAGCTCTTATCTATCAGTTACTGTTGGTTGTGGTATTTTATCATGACAATCGAAGAGTAGCTAATACACCCAGGTTGTCCAAGATGTCACATTCCTCCTGCTCCCATGTGTTGGGATCACACATGTACACCAGCATTCCAGGCCATTTTCGTGTGTGTGTGTGTGTGTGTGTGTGTGTGTGTGTCTATAGAGTGAGTTCCAGACAGCCAAAGCTACACAGAGAAACTGTCTCAGAGAGCTAAAAAAAAAAAAGGGAAGGACTATACACATGTGTTATGAACACTGACTTTTTATTTACTTACATATATTTGTCTATTTATTTTATTTATTTGTATTGTAATTTTAAAATTTATTAATGTTGGGAATTATCTGTATTGACTGCTGGTATATTCTGGATTGATTGTTGGTAGCGCTCATCCAGAAAAAACTTTCACAAAATCACACTCTAAAAAGGAATATCTAAACTTCAAGTTACTTTTTACAGCTGTGGACTTAAAATCTCTTATAACGAAGGACCAGTGAGATGGCTCAGTGGGAAAAGGTGCTTTGCTGCTGAAGATGATGACCCAGACTGGATCGCTGGATCCTGTGGAGCTGAGCCACATGGTGGAAAATGGGAATCAACTCCCCAAAGTTGTCTTCTGACTTTCAGATGACTGCTGTGGTCTAGGTAACCCCTTTCCTGTAACAAAATAAATGAGCAAACAGACAAACAAACAAGTCTTGCAACAAAAGCTGTAATTTCTTCTCTTTTCACCCTCCCAATAGAATCATTCTCCAACTTGAGGTTAGTTGATTGTATTTTCATTTTTGTCCGGAAAATATGGGTCAGTAAAGAGCCAAGTTCTTGGGGATAGAGAGATAGCTCAGAGGTTAAGAGCACTGGCTGCTCTTCAAAAGGTACTGAGTTCAATTCCCAGCAACCACATGGTGGCATGCAACCATCTGTCTTCTGGCATGCAGGCATTCATGAAGGCAAAACACTGTGTACATAATAAATAAATAAATCTTGAGATAGAGAGAGAGAGAGAGGGAGGAGAGAGAGCATGCGTCAGGTTCTGTACTGAAAACATTTTGAGGGCTGGGAATTGTGGTGCACACCTTTAATCCCAGCACTCAGGAGACAGAGGCAGGGGGATCACTGTGAGTTCAGGGCCAGCCTGGTCTACAAAGCAAGTCCAGGACAGCCAAAGCTACACAGATAGACCTGTCTCAAAAAACAAAAACAAAAAAAGAAGGAAGGAAGGAAGAAAAAGAGAGGATAAACAAAAACCACTTTGAGGTGAGGGCTGGGCGTGGATACACTCAGGAAGAAAACAATCACCCATTATGTTAGAAGTCCTGGGTTCAATCCTAGCACCGCAAAGTGACCTCCTCAAACCTTAATTTTCTTTTATATACAATTTCCTTTTGGCTTCTTCTAAAGTTGGTAGTTTTAATTTTCTTTTTCTGTATATGGGCTTACATTCATGGACTTAATTTTTCTATCTTTAAGGTTTGCTAGTCTTTTATTCACAGGTGTTTCTGCAAAGCAGCCAATCTGTCAGTGTCTTCTTTCTCTGTGTGAAATTCTCCCAATCAGTGCTCCACACTGCTCTAGTCAAGACTGCTTTCTACTTGATAAACAGCTGTCCTAGTCATACTGAGGTGTAGCAAACCCTGCATTCAAATGTTTCCCCTCTTTTCTTCAGATGAAGATGAAGCCCGCTGACACCTGGCTTAGTCTTCCTTTTATTGGACTTTGTCTTTGTGCATGTGCGTGTGTGTAACTTCTAAGAAGAGATTTTAGGGTCAGAGTAAGTTTGGCCATGATCTCTTTTATTCCCAGCAGCTGTAATGACTGTTCTTATTTCAGATGACTTATACTCAGCCAGACGTGGGATAAGGATACCAGGAGCAGAACCATAACCAACCCAGAGGAGGCAAGTAAGCAAGACCAATGCCTCTCCACTGATTATCATTGTGACCTTTCACTATCACTTGTTGAGACCTCATCTCCAATGCAAAAGTCCTAAGAGATAGGTCACTGGGAGATGATTAGGCCCCTAGGGATGTCATCAGTGTCCTTCAAAAAGAGCCTTAGGACACCAAGTGTGGTGGTGCATGCCTTTGATCCCAGCACTTGGGAGGTACAGGCAGGCAGATCTCTGTGAGTTTGAGGTCAGCCTTGTCTCCATATAGAGTTTCAGGCTATCCAGGGCGATCTTGTGAGTCCTTGTCTCAAAAGCAACCAACAAACATCAAAACAAAATAGTTTGAGACTCTTGAAGGCTCTGCTTCTTTGTTGTCTGCTACTCTGACATCCTTGTGAGCCTGGGTCCCTTTCGGGAGGGGGGGGGAGGTGGTTGATCTTGTGTGAGGTTCTATGCCATGCATCATGTCCTTCACTTCTAAATTTTTCTAAAATGTTGTTTATTTATTATTATGGTGTGTATATGACATGTGAGAGCAGGTGGACATGTGCCAAGTCACCATGTAGAAGTCAAAGGACAATGTGGTGAAGCTGAGTCTCTTCTTCTATCTTTAAGCATAGTCTGGGGATTGATTCAGGTCATCAGGTTTGCACAGCAAGTGCTTTACCCACTGAGCCATCCCACATTGCTCCCTTTTTTAGTGGCCGAGTCTCACGAGGCCCAGGCTGGCTTCAAACTTACTCTGTGGCTATAAAGCTGACCTTGAACTTCTGCTCTCCCTGACCCTACTCTCACATGCACGCACCACCACACCCAGTTCCCCTTCTAAATCTCTTATGCAAAATAGTTACTGATTTGTTAATTTCCTCGCCCCTGGTTTTTATAATTACCAGTAATCAGATAACTTGAGTAGACTAGATTGATCTCAACTTTTTATCTTTACTATATTCTATCACTTTGAAATTTAAAATATGTGTAATTTGAAAGTTCCCGTAACTTAAGGTGGGCATGGGTGGTGCACGCTTTTAATCCCAGCACTTGGGAGGCAGAGGCAGGCAGATTGCTGTGAGTTTGAGGCCAGCCTGGTCTACAAATCAAGTCCAGGACAGTCAAGGCCACACAGAGAAACCCCGTTTCAGGGGAAAAAAAAGAAAAGAAAAAGAAAGTTCCAATAACTTTATTTTCTGGTCTTCCTATTGCATTTTTCTATTTGAGCTGCTTTGTTTATTCTGAGTTGTAATTTTCAGAAGAACACAGAGGAGCTGTCTTTGGTGACCTGAAGCTGCGATGTTTAGCTTTGAAATGTCTCCAAACCTTAATTACTAATGTCAGCATCTCTACCCTCCAGTTCCACCCCCAGCTTGACAGCTGAGGAGGCCACTTTCCAGAGGGGAGAGGGAGTTTCTGGAACATGGCTTAGCTAAAGAACTGTGGCATTTCTTCCTAATTCCAAGGCAGCTTCTTCCCATTGCTAGCACTAAGCCTTTTTAACTTATCATCCTGGAAATTGGTTGCAATTCTAGTAAAGGACACTTAGCAGGCTCTTCAGAGTAACAGTGATACTTGCTGAATGCGTGTTGCTGTACCTTATAAAACAGGCTCCCAAAATAAAGACAAGTAACCATCACTCAAATGCAAGATCTCCTGAAAACCATCCATGCAAAACAGCTCTCTCTCTCTCCAAAGGGAATAATTTATTATTCATTCAGTTTATTTGTAGCCAAATTCAAATAATCATAGCCCAGAAACATGAATTCAGATAGGTCCAAATCACACATCCACCTTTGGAAACAGTTACCTGAACTTTTTATAGTTCCATAAAAAAAGAAAGCAATAAATCAATATGCCTGTCAAATCCATTCGTGGGAACATTTGAAAAAGTAACTTTATTTGCCTGAAGCAATTGTTGTCTCAGAGTCTTACTGCCTCTGTCTGCTAACCTAGGCCTAGTTCTGAAAGCTTCTAGCTTCCGTACAATCTAATCTAGGCCTAGTATGTTTTCAGCCTCTGAGACTTACAGCTGAATAAACTCACCCTTTCTAGCTCACTCTGAACTCCGGTTGGCTAGTTCAACTCAGCTGTTCTCACTCAAACTCCTCTCCAAGCTGACTGATTCAAACTGGCTTCTCAGTTTCTGACTGATTTGCTCTGTTTGGCCTCAAACTCACGATAGCAATCTATTGTAATCTTCTGGCTCCTTCTCATTCTCTGGCTTCAACTGCGTCTGTTGACCTGCCCTGAACTCACGAATGAAGTCCAACCTCGCTGCTTCCTTCTACAAACTAACTTTACCTTCATTGTTTAGGATTTAAAGTGTATGATAAGGGCATGTCTGTATTACAGTCAGAGGGATTAAACATGCGTGCTAACAGTATGTCTGTATTCCATCCAAAGTAGCTACTGTTGCTGAACTAAAATTCCTCTACAGACATTAGTTAGATAGGTGAGTTGCAGCAACGCAGTGTAGCCTTTGCTGTGAGTTTTGGTATTATCTAGTGACATTCATAGGTTGGGGGTTGCAGAAAGCCAGTAGTCAGCTAAGAATACAGTTCAAGGATTTCACCTAATGGCCAGAAGGTGATATTGGCTCAGATACAGAGGTAGGCAATGAATGACTATTAAAGGTACAAAAGAGAGCCCTGAGATAATTTGGCTTTTACTTTGCAGCATTCTGATGCTGTACAGTCAGTCTCATCAGCAGAGGTGTGGCTCTTTCAGAGAACTTCACTTGACCAAACCAATATAATTTCATTTCTATCTCTTACTTACACTTGGCAGGCCACTTTACCTTTCTAGGCCTGGAGAGAGTAGGTTATTGCTTTTCAAAATCTAGGTCCTGAATTTTCACTTGGCTATCCTGGACCTTGATAGTTTGGGGAAGATGGTTGAAGAAGGAAAGAAAAATAGCTCAGGGACTTTTCTTGTCTCCCTGCCTGATCTCATCTGGATCTTTTTTATTTCTTTTGGTTTTGTGTAGGATCCTTTCTTTCTTTCTTTTCTTTTTTCTCTTTTTTCTTTTTCTTTTGAGACAGGGTTTCTTTGTGTAGTCCTGACTGTCCTGGAACTCACTCTGTAGACCAGACTGGCCTTGAACTCAGAGATATGCCTGCCTCTGCCTCCACAGTGTTGGGATTAAAGGATGCACCACCACAACCTGATTTGTAGGCTTTGTTTTTGAGTTACAATAAACAGTTTTAACATGTCTGTTATTAATCAAGAAGTCTTTTTATCACAATTTAATATAATATTTATTAACAATTTATGTGTATACTGAGAAAATAATTTCCCTCTATATACAAAATTACATGAGCTTTTATTAACCAAACACTATCTGTGACTTGGAAGATAGCTCAGTGGGTGATGTGTTCTTGGTATGCAAACATGGGAACCTGAGAGAAGATTCTAAGCAACTGTGTAGAAGCTAGGCACAATAACACAGAGATGTAATCCCAGTTGTGAGTGTCAGTGAAGACAGTGCAGGTAAGCCAATCTAGCTTAAAAGGAGAGCTCCAGATTTGGGGAGATATTATTGTAACTAAAAAAATGATTATGATGATGATGATGATGATGTAAATAAAATGGTGAGAGATAAAGGAAGACATTCTTTGTCAACTTCTAACTTATACTTGCATGTATGGCTATATTCATATCTATATACATACATGCACACACAGGCACATGCAACATACATACATACAAAAAGAGATGTATGGTTAGTTGTTTGAGAATTACTGGAACAAACTGACATAGATTTCCATTTGCCCTGAGCTTTCAGGTCCTCTTATGGGTTCTTTAATCTCTCACTTAGCCTTCAATCTGGATGCTGTTGAGCTCTCTGGAGTTCCAATGAATTAAGATACAGGTCTAGATAATTACCATATTGGAATTCTAAGTTTACAAGCAGCTCTTTCTCCATTGTCTCAGTACAGACCTGACTGCTCGCTGTAGAATGTTGAACACCAGCAATTCAGGAAATTCCATTTTCCAGTTTTCAGTTGGGTAACAAAGGCAGCTCATGTCAGAATATCAGCCCTTTCCTAGCCTGATTCTCATTTCCTTAGCTCTGGAAGACCTCATCTGCCCAGCTTGTAGTTCCTCAGCCTTGGAACAGAAGTTGGCTTCCTGTGCTGTTCAACCATGTTTACCAACTTCTAAGGAAACACTGTATCTCATGCCTGGTAAAGACTAGCTGATTGGGTGGGAACCAGATCAAGGAGGCCAAAGTCAGCAGAGGATGCTTCAGAGGTCAGAGGAGACACTGGTGTGGGGCCAACCTGCCCTGAAAAAGCAAGAAACCTGGGGTAGGGGAGGATAGTAGAAGAAATGGCCAGGCATGGTGGCACATACCTTTAGTCCTAGCCTTTGGGAGGCAAGTGGATCTCTGTGAGTTTGAGGCCAGGCCAGTCTACAGAGCAAGTTCTAGGACAACTAAACTTACATGCAAATAGATTGAACAAGACGTAGCTTTTGGGAGCTGGAGAGATGACTCAGAGGTTAAGAGCACTGTCTGCTCTTCCAGAGGTCCTGAGAGTTCAATTCCCAGCAACCACATGGTGGCTCACAACCATCTATAATGTGAACTGATGCCCTCTTCCGGCCCGCAGGTGTACATGCAGGAAGAGCACTGTATACATAATAGTAAATAAGTAAATCTTTTTGAAAAATGAAGTAGCTTTTGGATCCTTTAAAACCAGAGCTGTCCTAGGAAACCCCACAGGACATGCGATGGAGATGCTTCCTGGAAGATATGGAAAGACAAAACCCTAAGAGAAGTGGTGTGGGTTGGACATGGCGTAAGCCCCCTTCAGATTTCAAGTATTGGGATTTAATCCCCATCATGAGGTATTATTAAACTATTTAGACTGGAGGCTCTCTGTGAAATTATGGCTAGCTAGAATCATTAAGGTTGAGTCCCTATGCCCAAATTCTGATGGCTTTATAAGACAAGAGAGACAAGATACATATACACGTGAATACATGAATACATGTACATGTGCATACATACATACCACCTGCCACTTGCCATGTGCCTCCCACCCCTTCCCCCCACCCCCATTCTGCAACAGAACTTTCAGTAAGCATGCTGGATGAGCCCTTTGACCTTTCACCTCTTGAATTTTGAGGCCAAATAAACCTCTCTGTAACTTACTCGGATATACTCCCAAGCAACAGAAAGCTAACCAGGTGCTGTGGCTCACATATATATATATAAAAGGTCAGAATTTGGGGAGCTGAGGCAGAAGAATTGCTAAGAATGGAGGCTCAGTATGAGCAGCATAACAAGGAAAGGACACCATTGGTCACTTCACCTACAGTCAAACTTGTCTTTTTCCCAGCTCCACCTATGTGTAGCCCTCAGCCATGTCTGATCTAGGATTTAGGAGTCAGCAAGAAATGAAGTTTTGCCAGGACAGGGCTTGACAGGATAGCACAGGGCCTTCCCCCTTCCCCCACAAGGCACTGTTCCACTGTGGCTGGTGCTTTTACAAACTTCCCCCCTCAGCTGGGTGTGGTGGCGCACACCTTTAAACCCAGCACTTGGGAGGCAGAGGCAGGCGGGTCACTGTGAGTTCAAGGACAGCCTGGTCTACAAAGTGAGTCTAGGACAGCCAAGGTACACAGAGAAACCCTGTCTCAAAAAACAAACAAACAAAAAACCCCAAGCCCCCCCCCCCCAAAAAAAAATTCCCCCTCAATATCATGTAACCCGTTGGAAATGGAGGCTCAAGCTTGTATTTTTTTCTCAACACTTTTGTGGTTGAGGGAGGATGTGTCTGTGAGTTTAAGACCAGTTCTCCAGGAGTACATAGCAAAACTCTGTCTCAAATAAGAAAACAAACAAACAAACAAACAAAAAAAAAAGGAAGAAAACAAACAAGCAACCACAAGTAGTACCAGTGGTGGTAGTAGTAGTAGTAGTAATAATAACAATAATAACAATAATAATAATAATAATAATAATAATAATAATAATAACAACAACAGAAGAAGAAGAAGAAAGGACGAGGGAAATAGAAATGAAAGGAAGGAAGAGAAGAGAAAAGAAAGAAAAGAATGATTACCAGCAAGTAGCTCACATCCCAACAACACAGTCCTTGGGTGATCTCTGTGTTAAAATCTGCCATACTCTTTCCTCCCAGAGTATCCTGCACTTTCTGAGGATGTCAGCTTGTGGCTCTCCTGATAGGAACCCGGCACTCAGACTATTGTCTACTTCTGTAACTATTAATTCACTGAAGAGAAGAAGGATTGCTTCCAGCACCCCCCCCCCCCCCCGCTTCGGGCCACAGGCTTGGCTTCCAGACAATGCACATTGGGCACTGAGTTAAATAAAGCCATCACCAGCCCAAGGACAGTCTCAAGAGAGGTAACTGTCCCTGTCCTCTGCAATTGTTGCTAGACAGCAATTTGCCCTTGAATCCTCTGCCATTCCTAAACTGACAATTTCATTTCCCTCCAACCCCGCCTCCTGCCTCCAAGATCTGCTGAAACAGCGAGTTTGGTCTGAGAAGGCGGCAGATAATAGGTAGACTCCATCCATCCATCAGCCACGACGGTCACAGACACCAGAGTGTCCTTTTGTCTCCGGGTATCCCTGAGGATGCAGGCTGGGGACCTGGGGTGTTTGCCCAGCCTTTGTGTGCATATGCTTTGAAAACCATCCCTCTGTTTACCTCCCTGCTTCCAGCCCTGACTGTTTCCTACCTTTGCAAGGGGTCAGGCCTCAGAGTCAGCCCACATTAAGACCCAGCATCCAAATGTCACAATTCGAATGAGCATGATTCAAAAGTCCGGGGACATTGGCTGCCCTGTTGGGTCCTGTTTAGTCTGAGGGTAATGAAGAGCTCATAGATGACCTGATTTCATTAAAGTAGGTCAGACTCAGCTGAAAAGAGGCTGACTCTCACCCAGTTACACAGCCAGCCCCTCCCGCCTCCCTCCACCCTCCCACCCCCACCCCAGGGCCTGAATGCTTTCTGGGAATTAATGCTGAGTTTTGTCAATACAGTAGCTAAATCTCCGTGGAATAATTGGACCTTCCCCTTCGGCTTCTGTTTGTGGGGAGTGAGGCCAGGCCTGGGAGAGAAGGGCTTTCAGGAGGGATGCATGATGCAGTTGTAACAGCCCTTTGCTCCTGGAGCCTGACCAGTAGTGTATAGCCCTCTGCATCCTCCTAAAGCTTCTTGTGGAGTACCAAAGGGAGGGCAGACCTAGGGTTGGGTGTTCCTGGCAGCTGGGCTATGCGGGGCTATCTATCTTTCTCTGGTCTCTTTCTAGGCACCGATATTCTTACTGGGCATTTCCACACAGGCAGAGAGTAGATCATCTATATATGTGGAAGAAAGCATTTCAAACCCATAGACTTGCCTAAAGGTTGGATGGATTGTCGGAGACTACTTACACATTATACTGGGCTAAGTACCTGCTGTCTTTTCATGCCATGTGCTAAGCACTATGCTCTTAGTTCCACAACATCTCAAGGCAAATGGGAGAACTGGGGTTTGGGTATTTTCAGCTAACAAAGCACATATATAGCAAATGCAAGATGTAACCTCCTTATAGTGTTTTGAATAGAAATGGTTAAATCTTTGGTCAGCAGGGAGTCACACAATTTGACAGGGATTAGGAGGTGTGGCCTTGTTGGGGTGGGTGTGGTCTTGCTGGAAGAGGAAATGAGTCCCTGGGAGTGGACTTTGAATTTCAAAATCCCAAGCGAGGCGCGGGCTCCCTCTGCTTCCTGCTGCCTGTAGATCCATCCAGCTGTGGAACTCCCAGTCCCTCCTTCGGCATCATATCCGCTTGTGTTCCGCCATGCTTTCTGGCATGGTGATAATGGGCTAAACCTCTGAAACTATAAGCAAGCCCCAATTAAATGCTTTCCGTGGCCATGGTGTCTCTTCACAGCCAAAAACACTGACTAAGACACTTGGATTGTTTTCTGCCCAAGCCCTTTCCTCTCTTTCCAATGTCGTCCATCTCTGGCTCACAACACTAAGGGAATAGATCGTGTTTTGCCTATGATGCCTGGAACTTTGCTGCAAGAATCAAAGGTTGGGGAGCTGGAGAGATAGCTCAGTGGTTAAGAGCACTTGTTTCTCTTGCAGAAGACCCAAGCTCTATTCCCAGCATCCACGTGGTGGGTCACAACAGTCTGTAACTCCAGTCCCGGGGGATCAATGATTCTTTCTGATCTCCTTGAACACCAGGCACACACATGGTACACAACATACATGCAGGCAAAGTGCTCATATGCATAAAACAATAAAATAATGATATATTAAAAGCAAACAAACAAACAAGTTGGGTGTAGAATTATTCCAAGACTGGCTTGGTCGCAGACTTAGTGGTTGATGCTGGCAGTTAGCTGGGAGGGGTTGGGGGAGTGCCTCAGTTCCTCCCACATGGACCAGATGGGTTCCCTGTGAGCAGCTGGGGCCCCATCACAGCCTAATGGCTGTGTTCTCAGTATGAGTGTCCCAGAGAGAAGCAGGCTGCCACTGAACAGCCCATCTACCTAGCCTAGAAATTGACACAGCATCATCTTCACACATTGTATTAGTTTTCATTTGGAGCAAATCACTACACTTGGCTCACGCTCAAAGAGAAGAAAAACACACTCAAGCTTTTCTTCCCGTGTCCTTTTGTGGAGATGGGGATCATTGAACTCATTGTTTGTTACAGGAGAAGCGATCATGCCTTTCTTCCACTGAGCCACAATCCTATCCCAAACTCAACCTAAGAGAATTGACTTCCTGAAAAGCTCTTGGAGCCAGAACTTTAACTGTGGCTCTTTTTTTCTTTTCCTTTTCATTCTTTCTCTTTTTCTAAGCAAACAAACAACCCAAACAAACAAAAACAAAACAGAACAACAACAACAATAACATCAAAACCCCACAACCTTGATAGCCATTATTATTGTGTTGTAAAATAGCAACAGGCTGAAAGGCCCATGATGAGACTGGCCTACATCAAAAGCAATATTTTTTTTTACACGGAAACTCAGCCAGAAGGCAAGGAATAACAGTTTTGTTTATTAAGTAATTACAGCCAAAAACTTATTGAATATTTATTTCCTAAAACCAAATTAGTAACTATTTGAAATAATAAAATCCATAAGTGGAAAGACTGAATACTTTCATTGTTGTTGTTGTTGTTTTTTTCCCTTTTAAAGTCCCCACCAACCACCCATTTTCACACTCTCTCAGTGTTCCTTTGCTTCAGTCTTCTGGGAGCTGAGGTTTCAGGTGTGACTGACCCACCGTCCCATCTCTTTTATTTGCCTGTAAGTCATGCAGGAGCCTGCTGGGCATTGCATACCTTCCTTCATCTTGGGCTCTGACTGGAGAGCCCCGCCTGTGGGCTTGCTCCAAGCTGCTTTCTGCTCTGGGTTGATGCCACTGAAGAAAATGCAGTTCATATAGATGCGAAGCTGAGACACACCCTGGGCTCTTAGCTAGGAACAGTCCCACAGATGCCCAGCAGTTCTCAAAATGTGGTCCATCCCCAGGGCTTCCACAAGGCTGCTGTGGGCCTCAGGGTCTATCTGCACCCAGTATGCGAAGCACAGGTCCAGAATAAGGAGCTGACCCGTATATGACATGTGTGCTGTTTCCTTACAGATACCACCCTTCCTAGCCAGATTCTACTTTTTAGGACAGACTAAACTTGGATCACTCCGACTACTGGGTGGCGAAATAAATCTGCCCAATTGAGCTTCTTCATTTTTAAAAAATGAACATGCAGAGTCACAGGTTTCCTGATAATACTCTCACCTCGCTCTGCTCCACCCTTCCTAGCTCCTCTCTTCCTGCCCCTCCGCAGGCCCTTCCACTCCCAGTGCCTTCTTTTCCCCATTTTTATGCCTCATGTATTCAATCACTCTTCCAAAAAGCCTTTCCCTCACCCCATGCTTCGCTTCTTAGTTTCATGACCTATACCCAAGCTCAAACCCATATCAAACTTAGATGTTAGAATCTGAATATGAGGAAGAACATGTTACTTGTCTTTCTGAATTTGGATTACCTTAGTAAAATAATTTCCAGATGCATCAGTTTTTCTGAGAATTTCATTTTTCTTTACAGCTGAGTAGAATCCTATTCTGTATATGTGACACATTTCATTATTCATTTATCTGCTGTTGGGCATTGCAGCTATTTCTACTTCCTTGATATTGTGAATATAGCAGCAGTAAACATGGATGTGCAGTGTCTCTATGTCTCTGTCTTTCCAACCACTGAATTTTAGGATGTTACTTTGATATCCTTTCCTTCCTTCCTTCTGCCTCCCTCCCTTCCTCCCTCCCTTCCTTCCTTCCTTCCTCCCTTCCTTCCTTCCTTCCTTCCTTCCTTCCTTCCTTCCTTCTGCCTCCCTCCTTCCCTCCCTCCCTCCTTCCTTCTTCCTTCCTTCCTTTTCATTTTTCAAGACATGGAGACATGGTTTCTCTGTGTAGCTCTGACTGTCCCGGAACTCATTCTGTAGACCAGGATAGCCTGGACTTCAGAGATCCACATGCTTTTTCCTCCCAAATGCTGGGATTAAAGGCGTGTCCTACCACATGTAACTACTTTGATATTCTTTCTCTCTGAGACAGTGAGCTATAAGTCATATATTGTCACCAAGACAGACAATCACTCCAGAAGATTTCATTAATAGAAACTGAAGAGCTGGGCATGGTGGCACATACCTTTAATCCCAGCACTTGGGAGGCAGAGGCAGGTAGATTGATGTGAATTCCAGGCCAGCCTGGTCTATAAAGTGAGCTTAGAATTGCCAAAGTAACATAGAGAAACCCTGTCTTGAAAAACGAAAGAAAGACAGAAAGAAAGAAAGAAAGAAAGAAAGAAAGAAAGAAAGAAAGAAAGAAACTGAGGAAACATGTCACAAGAGGCAAACCTCACACCATCTACATATTGAGACACCTCCTAGGCCATCACCGGCCCATGAGAACACGCTATAGCTTCATCACAGGTATAAGTCAATAATTATTTATCTTTCCACACTGCTATCAGATACAAGATAAACTCGTGCATGAACTGTAAAAAAAAGTCAGAACCCATCATCTTCAAACCAAAGAGTTTCTGAAACTCCCCAAACTCCATGAGCATAAAGCATTAAACACTGACATATTTTCCAAAGCAACTTATTTATCTCAGAACAGTGCGTGTAGCCTCAGTCAGGTCACTTAGAAGCCTTTAGTTTCTTTAAATAGAAGCAGAAGGCAGCAAAAAGGAACTATTTCCTCTAAGGTTATTTAGCAAAAGTCAAATGAAAGAGGAAACACAAATTTGGTGGGGAGTTCATCACCTTACTGAACTAGAAAGTGTGGCCCAATTTCTCTTTCCCCTTTCTCCTCCTCTGTCCCTCGTCCCTCTTCTCTGTCTCATAATTCTCAGCCAAGACAATAGGAGTCACATGATACGAGAGAGAAATTGGGCCAGTTAAAAATAGAAGGCACACTCCTCCGACCAAGTTCATTAGAACGCTGAAGTTTCCTGCTTGATTGCTGTTAATCTATGTCTGCCTGACACTTGAGGGAAGGGGCAACAGATGATAACAGATTCTGAGGCCTCGAGTCTCTCCTCTCCCTCCATCCTTTGGCCTCATTTCTCACCCTGGTTGACCCCACTGTGCATACAGCATCCCTGAGGAGAGCTCACTTGCATGCTGATCCACCCTCCCCAACATCCCACAGTTTTGAGAGAAGAAAGCAGGGCTTAATGGGTGTGGTGGCGCACACCTGTAATCCCAGCACTAGGGAAGGCAGAGGCAGGCAGACTGATGTAAATTTGAGGCCAACCTGGTCTACAAAGTGAGTCCAGGATAGCCAAGGCTGCACAGAGAAACCCTGTCTCAAAACAGCAGGAAAAAAAAAAAAAAAAGCAAAAGAAGAAGAAGAGGAAGAGGAAGAAGAAAGAAAGAAAGCCCTGCTTGGCTGGCGGGGGCAGCTTCCTGTATTCTAGTTACCTTTCACCTTGACCTTGGTACACTCTGGATTCTAAGTATCTCAGTAACCTGTCTGCAGAGAGGGGCCCTGCTGAAGCCACACTGGGATCCATCAGTTTGTCAAAAGAGTTGAGTCATCCATCCTTCTTCTTTGTAAGTACACAGTGAGCACCTGCTGTGTGGCAGGCAATGCCACACACCCAGTGAGCAGGCACCACAGCGACTACATCATGGAGGGCTTAGAAGTGGGAGAGCGACTATGGGCCGAAGGTTCCCTCTGACAGTGAGTAACAGCTGTCTTACTATGTTTACAAGCTGATTTGTTTAGTTTAATATTCTTCCCCCTGGAACAGCAGCTGAAGCTTTGAGGGAAGAATGGCTGGACACGAGACCTTTTCTTTCGGCCCATCTCTGCCCTGGGTACTATTTCCTGAGCCTGGATGCACCGGGTGGAAGGTGTTAGTTGGGACAGGTGAGTTGGGCTCTGTTCACATTAACATGGAGCTGTAACCACTCGCCTGTAGTGTTGGGTTAGCAGTAGCCAACAAGAGTCCAGCAAAAGATCCAGGCTGAGCTGGCAGAGAGCTGGGCCTGGATCTATCTATGGCTATGGTTTGGTTTCTTAAGCCCGACTCCCAGGTTTGTACCTGAAGTCAGTTTATCCAAGGAAAGGAATAGGCACTGAGCCAGGATGCCTGGTTTCCCACGTTTGCCGAAAGAGAAGGCTTCAGTTAGGGACAGGCTCTGACCTTCCGATGCTAATCCCACCAAGAGTTCTCAGCAGCTGGTCAGGAGGGTCCAGGAAGTGCTGAGCAAGCACACCTGCCTCACAGGTAGAGTCAGCCTCTTCCTTAGAGGAGCAGGAGCAGAGAGAATGAGACCGCTCCTGCTTTCACCCTTGCTATAAACTGAGGACCTCGCTGAGCCCTGTCACTTCCACCATGCGTGCTAGCTGCTGAGACAGCATCCGGTGAGGGGCGGGGCGGGTTTGTGGCGTGGCAGAAGCCCAAACCACAGCTCACTTACAAAGCAGGAATTCCTCAGCATTGTTCCAGCACCAGGGAGCGGTGGCTGAGGTGGCAGGTGAGGAGCCTTATGCCTAGAGCTTTTGATGCCATCTGCTCTCCAGGTGCAGTTTTAAGCTTCCGTGGTGGCTTAGGGATGCTAGTCGGAGGGACAGGGCCCATCCCCACCCTGGTAGTCGCTTGGTGGATGCCTTTGAGTGTCGTCACAAAAGAGCAGAAATTGTTGTCGGGTGGTGTTGAGAGGGCTTTGGAGTTGTTATAAAGGTGATGTGCGTCTTTGCCACCTCCCTCTGTTGCCTGGAAGCAACACTTGTAAAGGTGGCTCTTAAACTATTCAGGAAGTTGGGGCAAGGGGCTGTACAGGACTTCTTATTGAGGCAGAGAACAGAATCTGAGGCTATCTGGAGACTTCCTTTTAATTTTCTCCTGGTTTCCACACACACCCTTTCCACTTTCCTTCCTACCCTCCTCTCCTTTCCCCTATAGGGATGCACATTTGGAGGCAGGGGGCCATATCAGGTCTCTCCTTTAATCACTCCCCACAGTATATTTGGAGACGGTCTCTCACTGAAGCTAGATCGATTGTTCAGGATCGCTTGATTAGGCTAGATTGGTGTCTCAGTCACTTTTCTTTGGCTGTGAGGAGACACCATGACCGTGGCAAGGCTCATAAAAGAATGCATTTAGCTGGGGCTTGCGTACAGGCTCAGCAATTTAGTTCTTTGTCATTATGGCGGGGAACACGGCCCGCCTGCGGCTATGGTGCTGGAGACGTAGCTGAGAGCCACGTCCTGATGGTGACAGAGCGACACTGGGCCTGGCTTGGGCTTTTGAGACCTCAAATCTCAACCCCGTGGCACACTCGCTACAACAAGGCCACACCTCCTTTTCACATAATTCTATTCTCCGTGACCAAGCATTTAAATCTATGAGTCTGGGGAGGGGTGGGGTGGGGCGCGGGGCATCCTTATTCAAACCATTCGGCCAGTGAACACTTTCAGGGATCCACGTGTTTCCTCCTCCTAGCACTGGGATTACAGGCATGGAGGCTGTGGAACCAGACTCAGGTTCTTACGTATTAAGGGAGGCATCTTCCCAAACTGCCTTGTGTTCCTTTTACTGTCCAATCTGGGCCCTCTTCCCTTTGCTCAGTTCTAAAGCACAGGGTTGCTTGCCATAGGGCCTCTCCCACAGCTGACCTGCACACGCCTCTTCCTCCCTCTCTTCTGTCCGCACTGTTCCTCTTCTTCTTCAATAGGCTTCAGATAAAAACAAGACCTTGCTCCAGGGAGCATGGGGCTTTGAATAAAAATGGTCCCCATCGGCGCATAGGGAGTGGCACTACTAGGAGGTGTGGTCTTGCTGGAGTAGGCGTGGCTTTGTTGGAGGAAGTGGGTTAACTGAGGTGGGCTTTGAGGTCGCAGAAGCTGAAGCCCGCCTAGC
Source organism: Acomys percivali (assembly GCA_907169655.1). NCBI lineage: Eukaryota > Metazoa > Chordata > Mammalia > Rodentia > Muridae > Acomys > Acomys percivali. The sequence goes on along the minus strand of OU015742.1, from coordinate 117,651,245 downwards.
GGCTCACAGTTTACTCGCTCCCTGCTGCCTGTGGATCCAGATGTAGAGCGCTCAGCTCCTCCTCCATGTCTTCTCCAGCATCATGTCTTTCTGGATGCTGCCAAGCTTCCTGCCTTGATGATGATGGACTAAGCCTCGGAGACTGTAAGGCAGCCCCGGCTAAATGTTTTCCTTTATAAGAGTTGCCATGGTCATGGTCTCTCTTCACAGCAATAGAAACCTCAATTAAGGTGGATTTCATAATTCTAATCTTGTCGCTGGATTCAAAAACGGAGGAAATCGTGCCGGGTGTGGTGGCGCATGCCTTTAATCCCAAGCACTAGGGAGGCAGAGGCAAACGGATCGCTGTGACTTTGAGGCCAGCCTGATCTACAAAGTGAGTCCAGGACAGCCAAGGCTACACAGAGAGACTCTGTCTCTAAAAACCAAAAAACAACAACAAAAAACCAAAAAAAAAAAAAAAAAAAAATCCACAAACCAAAACAGAACAAAAAACCAAAACACAACCCCCCCCAAAAAAAAACCACAAAAAAACCAAAAACAAAAACACAACAACAACAACGAATTGAGGAAATCAAGGCCAGGAATGAGGGAAAAGCCTTTTTGACATTTCTAGGAATATATTGATACATCTCTAGAAATTCTGTAGAAATCATCTTTTGACATAGACAGAAATAAGTGTCTGAGCCCCGGCACCTTATGTGTGATGTGTTCTTGAAGCACCAACGGCCAAGTTAAAGTACACATGGCATGTACTGTACAGAGAATATGGCCTATGTTTGATTCCTTGTAAAATAGGGACATTTACTTGCCTGTGTCACAGGGCTGTCTATCGAAGTGAGACAGTGTATGCAAAAGAGTGAATATAGCACCGACCATGAGCTGTATCAATCCATATCTACCTCCACAGGGGAGCAGAGTGCAGATAGTAGATTGTGTATCCTAGAGCTAGACAATCAGGGTTCAAATCCTAGCTCTGCCATGTCCTAGCTCTGTGATCTTGGGTGAGTTATTTCTTAAGTACTTTGTATAGTAAAGACAATAGTCGCATTGCCTCATAGGGCAGATGTAGGGATCACGTGAGAATCAGAGGAGTTGGTCAAGAAGAACATGCCTAGCTGCCGTGGTTTGAAGGAGAAATAACCCGTAGGCACAGGCATTTGGGGAACTTTGGGTGCTACAGCCTTGCTAGAGGAAGCATGTCACTGCTGAGGTTAGGTTTGAGAGTTTGAAAGTCTACCCTTAGCTGGGCGTGGTGGCGCATGTCTTTAATCCCAGCACTCGGGAGGCAGAGGCAGGCGGATCACTGTGAGTTCGAGGCCAGCCTGGTCTACAAAGGGAGTCCAGGACAGCCAAGACTACACAGAGAAACCCTGTCTCAAAAAAAAAAAAAAAAAAGAAAGTCTACCCTTAAGTCCAGTTTGCTTTCTCTGTTTCTTGCTCGTGTTGGAAGATGTAAGCTTCCTGCCATGGCCACCATGCCGGCTACCTGCTGCCATTCTCCCACCATGATGGACTCTTATCCTTCTGGAACCATAAGCCAAAATAAACCCTTTCTTCCATAAGGTGTTTTATCACAGCAACACAAAAGTACCCAATACCTTAGCATATCCATCAATACTCAGTGTTTACTGCTATTGCTATTGAATAACCATTGTTATTGTTATAATAATGTGATAATAACACAATAATGTAACTACTCCATCTTTGGAAAAAGCTCAGTAGGAGTGTTTACTGTGCAGTCATGAGGACCTAAGTTCAAACCCTAACACTTATGTTTAAAGACTTTAAAGCCAGTCATGCAACCTCAGTGTTGTGGAAGAGAAACCAGTGGATCCTAAATTAACCTAGATAAAGTGTCACACTTCAAGTTCCCTCCTAGACCCTGTCACAAGGTAATAAGGCGGAGAGTGACAGAGGTCAACACTCCTGGCCCCTGGCCTCTGATGAGTGCACATGAATATGCGCCCCCCCATATATATGCATGCCCCTACAATACTACATGTATTCTGCTGTTTTAAAAAATAAGAAAAGAGCCAGGTAACAGTGGTGCATGGCTTTAATCCTAGCACTAAGGAGGATCTCTGAGTTCGAGGCTAGCCTGGTCTACGGAGTTCAGGACAGCCAGGGCTACACAGAGAAAGCTTGTGTCAAAATAAAATAAAATAAAATAAGTGGAGAATTCTTTTAGTTTGTCACAGCTAGAGATGCCCAGGAAAGTGTTGAACCAATTACTTTTTGTGGGACATTGAAAAGAGGAGCCCTGTGGAAGGGTAAGGTAGAGCTAGCGTCCCCTTCCTGTCTCCAGGAAGCACTGTGAATTCTTTTAGTTTCTAAGAAGGCAGTTTGTGCCTCTTCTTGAATGAGTTGATCCTTTTCTTTCACATCTCCTTATTCAGAGGTTGATGTTTGGTGACTCCCTCTCCCACTTTCCACCCTATTTTTTTGAGACGGGGTCTCTCACTGAACCCATGGCTTGCTAATTCAACTGAAGTGGCTGGGTAGCAAGCCCTAGGGAACCTCCTGTCTCTGCTTCCCCAGAGCTGGGATTTTATGTGCACTGGCCACGTTGACTTTTTTTTTTTTTTTTTTTTTTTTTTTTGGCCACGTTGACTTTTACATGGATGCTGGGAATCAAACTCAGGTCCCTGTGATTGCATAGTGAGCACTGTGGTGGAGCTAGACCCCCTAGCCCTCTTGCCTTTTCCTTTATAACTATGAAGAAAATACCTCAAATTGCCCTCCTCCCTCCCCGCTGATTCAAGTGGATTCAAATCAAGAGACCAGATCAGAATTCCAAGTGGAGCATTGTGCAGAGCCAAGCCCCGCTCTGCCCTCCACAAATCATTGTTTCTATTCTCATACCTTGGTGCAGTCAGGTATGAGTTTCAGTTAAGCAGGGACTAGGCATTGACAGGTGACAAAGAGCCCAGGATTGGAGAATAGAAATAGCATGAAGCCAGATATATGTAAGAGCTGGGGGGGGGGGGCGGGCACTCTGGGGCAGGATTGTGGGCAAAGAGAAGAAAGCAGAGCCCCAGGGATTATATGTCCCTGTGGCTGTTAGGGGAGGCTCTTGGATCTGATCAGGTGACCACAGAAGCCATGCAGCTGGTCTCAGGACCACAGATGGCCTCTCCCTGGTGCAGTAAAAAGAGCAGATACTAATAGTCGACAGCACTGAGGGTGGAATTGGCGTGGGGCTCTAGCACGCGGCTTTAGGAAGTCCCATTTCCCTTCCTGGCAAATGGAGGTCATAAAACTTGCACCCGAAGGCCATGAGGGCTGAACAAACTAATGAAAGTCTGAGTCTACCCACAGGGCTGCTTGCACAGGTGACTAGTTGATGCTGATACATCAGATGACACAGTGATTGAACGCTTCATCTAGGTCTCTGTGTTGGATTGACCATCCCTGATCACGATGGCCTAACCTTAAGTCATTCACTCCCTCAGTAAACATTACTATGCTAGAGCTGTAGGCCAAGTACACACCTCGAATGTTCTGGAATGTGGAATGGAGTATGAGGGGCATATATCTCGGTGAAACCAGTACATTCCACACATAAAGATATTTTTCCAGCTTTGGTGACCTTCATCAGTATCCTCACTAGAGAAGAGAGGGCTGGATGCTTGTTAGCAGGCTGAGAATGGAGATAAAGGGCAGGGGAGGGAGATTTTTGCAAGGGCAGCTTGATTTTTCTACCACTGCGTGGGCATGTGGAATTACTGCCACAGTGCTGTGTGAGTGTGCTCACTTTGGGGTTACGAAGACCTTTTAGCCAGTAGGTGAATTTGCAAACTTAAAAGCCACACATAATGAACGTGTGAGGATCAGACTAGAGTGAACACAGGCAAAACTCTGTTTTGTTCTGTCGTCTTCTGATACTGTGGATTGAACCCAGGGCCTCAAACTAAACACCAATTATAGGATTATTATTTTTCCTTTTATTTTTGTTATTAATATTTTTTTTTTTTTTCTTTCTTTCTTTTTTTTTTTTTTGGTTGTTGTTTTTTTTGTTTTTGTTTTTTTTGTTTTTTCAAGGCAGGGTTTGTCTGTATAACAGCTTTGGCTGTCCTGGAACTCCCTCTGTAGTCCAGGCTGGCCTCGAACTCATAGAGATCCATCT
>OU015742.1:117609892-117633274 GCA_907169655.1 Acomys percivali | reverse complement strand
TCTTCTTCTTCTTCTTCTTCTTCTTCTTCTTCTTCTTCTTCTTCTTCTTGTTTTCCTTGAACTCACAGAGATCCACCTGCCTCTGCCTCCTGAGTGCTATTTTATTTCTCCTTCTCCTCCTCCTCCTCCTCCTCCTTCTCCTCCTCCTTATTCCAAAAAATGCCCTTTGAGTATTTCAAGGGAAAAGGATGCCCACTAAAAAGAAAGAGTTATTTTCTGTCTCTGGCCACCAAGGGTTTATAGCTCTAAGGTGACAGGAAGCAGCCACTGTCCTCTGGCACCCGGAAGCGCCTGCTAATGGCTAAGAGATGGGCACTAGGCTGTCCACAATGGCAATGTGCAACTCCTGCCCCAGGAAAAAGGCAGACTAATAGCTCACTTGCCAGTTGAGACATCAGAAGGCAGAAGACTGGAGCTTGTGCAGGCAAGGGCTTCTTTTTTATTTTTAAATTTTATTTTATTAATGTATTCTTATTACATCTCAATGGTTATCCCATCCCTTGTATCCTCCCATTCCTCCCTCCCTCCCATTTTCCTCTTACTCTCCTCCGCTATGACTGTGACTGAGGGGGGACTTCCTCCCCCTTTATATGCTCATAGGGTATCAAGTCTCTTCTTGGTAGCCTGCTATCCTTCCTCTGAGTGCCACCAGGTCTCCCCATCCAGGGGACGTGGTCAAATATGAGGCACCAGAGTGCGTGTGAAAGTCATACCCCACTCTCCACTAAGTACTCGGATCTTATGAAGTATCCAGGGGGCTGGCAGTTAGTCCTGGTCATGCCTGGGGAAGCTGTCCAGCTAAAGCTGGGAATCAAGGGTAGTGCACTAGCACTCCACTCTATCTTGTGAGACCTTCTGGGGCTGAAGCATCAGCCTGAAGACCCTGTACGGTGCATGCAACTTAGCAAGTGCCCTGGCTCCTCTCCCCTGAGCACAAAGGCCTCTTGTCTGGCTGTGCTGTGGGAGTGGACACAAGCCACCTTCTCTTTCCTTTGTCTTCGGTCTAATCTATGCAATCTGGAGGGGGGTTTTGTTTCATTCTCTTGGGGGCCAGGGGGCGGGAAGGAGAATAACTTTGGACTTTGAAGGGGGGAAAGAAAGGGTTAAGCAAGAACCCTCAGCCCACCTCTCCTTTCCCTGTGAGAGAGGAGCTGGTGGCTCCTGGGGGTGGGGGGGGCGCTCTCCTGCTGGTCAGCAGGAAGGTGTGTTAGCTGATCATTATTACTAAGGATAACATCATTGTTCTTGGTCGTGGTGTTCATGTATCTATCTTGCCTCTCTTTCTAAAGGATTTTTAACATTATCAATGAAACAGACTTACAATGAATAAAAGAATCCCAGGATCAGGAGGACAAAGCTGATAGAACTGTGTGATGACAGAGTCCGAAGTTTCTCTCTAGGGTAGACTGTGAATAGCCGAAATAGTTTTAGGAGATAGGAGAAATAACTTCTTGCTGGAGGTGTAGTGTGGTTGGTAGAGTATTTGTCTAGCTTGAGTTGAACAAAAGCTTAGGCTAGAAAATCTACTTTTAGGCAGTGGCTGGAACTCAATTCTGAGACTCTCAGGGGGCACAGTAAAGAGAGAAACACGTCACACTATCAACAAGACCCAATGCTATCTCTGTTACAGAAGGCTCTAGGTGACACATCAGAGGATATTACCAGTGCAGCGTCCCTGTAGATTGCATAGCCTTGGGAAACTCCAAAGTTCATAAATACCCCTGGGCAGCAGTTTCCTTTGTATTGTGTGAAATTCTGATGACTCTTTCAGGCTCAGAGAAGGAGTTTCTTAGACACAGGCAGTGTGGCCTTTACACCGTCCACATGAACACCATCACCTCTCTCGAGAAGACCCTCCATGCTCTCTACTGAGGGCTCTAAGAAGTCTGCACAGATGGAAACCTCCTTCATTTTACCAAGTCATTTCCCAAACTCCTTTGAGTATAGAACCACGCACTGAGGATGTGGGGGAATCCCCAAATCTGTGTGGCAATATTGACTTTCCCCACGGTACTCATCTTGCTCACAAACTCCCAAAAGCTATTTTCCAAAAGGCACCTGGACTCTCTCTTCTGATTGGAGCCCCTCTCTGCAGCCTAGAAACACAGTGCCGGGCTCCTCAGTCTGCACAGCCTCTGGATGGGGTGCCGTGAGACGAGCAGAGCACTCTTTGCTGAAACCAATTTCCACTCATTGCATAACATCTGTGTGAACAAAGGACACCTCCATCCACCAGTACCCCAAGAGAAGGGCTGAGAAAGAACAGTGCATCCTGCCACAGGGATAGCAGGCAGTTACAGTACAGCATGATGGATGTGTATCAAGAAGGACAAAAGGCCTCCGTTCCAGGGAGGCTTCTTGGAGGAAGTGACACATCAGCTGTAATTGAAAAGATAAACAAGAATTTTATGAATGAGGAAGGTGTGGGGTCCCATTGAAGCTTGGAAGTACCAAATGGTCAGAGTGGGCTGTCGGTGGAACAAATGGCTGGGATCCAGGCAGCTGGTGGGAGCAGGGGCCAGTCGGCCTGACTAGTTCATCTGGGCTTCCTTGGACCAAAGAGGTATGGAAGGTCTCCAGAGGGGTGCAGGGATTTTTCCCTGGGAGGGAGTTGCAGAGGGATATATACCAGTCACAGAGATGGAGCCATGAGCCTGAGTGATGAGGGACACTAGGAACAAGGGACAGAGCTCTGGCACTGACCACCCATGGGCCATTGGTAACAAGACAAGCTCTTTATGCTCCCAGGAGGATCAGTGTTTCCCTTGGCTGGATATCAGACCAAATTAAGGCCACTTGTCTCAGCAGCTGCACCTGGCCCCCGTGTCACCATCCGCATCCTAGACAATGGCTTCTGGCCTCAGAATGGAGCAGTTCTTCCTGCTATGGCTGGTGGTAGAGAGTAAATGTGATGAGGGTGCCACAGACAATGCCCCGTTTGGGGGTTATCTATTCTGAGCTGTTCTTTGCTTATGGAGGTGGGAACCAAAACTCCTCATGGAGGGCAAGGTCATAGCAGTTTTGCAGCCCCAGCCATAGCCTTTATGAGAGATGGCTAGACAACCAGTTTGTGTCCTCTTGTCTACACTGTGCCCCTTGACCTCATAGCACCCTTTGACACTGGGATGACTTACTTGCCCCAAGTGACAGACGGGGACCCTGCAGAGTTGTGGAGAGGCAGTCGGGCCTGAAGTTTTGCTTCAGATCTTGCTGCGCTCTCAGCTGTGCTGACTGCAGCATTCTGTGGAGCAGCAGGGCTCTGACCATATCTCCTCTGAAAAGTAGCTCAGGGGGCCTGGGGCCCATAGGTAGGTGGCATGTGGAAGGTGCCTTGGGATGTCTGGGGCTGACTCTGAGGTCCTAGGAATAAATGGCCAGAATGGAAGTAGGAAACGTAGCCTATTTCTTCCTCTAGTTCTGGGAAGTTCCTTTTCAACCACCAAGAGAATAACTTCCCAGACAGCTTGTGGCCTTTAGGACTTTCTGGGACCTAGAGAAACTCTCTTGTTGTTTGTTTTTCATTTTCAAGACAGGGTTTCTCCATGTACCTGGCTGTCCTGGAACTAGTGCTGTAGACCAGGCTTGCCTCCAACTCCCACTGTAGACCAGGCTGGCCTCGAACTCACAGAGATCTGCCAGCCACTGCCTCCTAAGTGCTGTGATTAAAGGCGTGCACCACCACCACCTGGCTGATATCCCTTTTTTTTGGAGATAGCCTTTCCTCCTTGGTTTTTCAGTACCTGAACTCAGATGTCCTTGTACCCTCAAAGTCTGCCTGAACCCCTCTACGTGAGCCAGCTGCTTGGTGTCTCTGGGCATGCATTCCTTCCTACAGCACAAAGAACACTTCAAATGGCAAGGTATGAAGATAAAGCCTTAGCCTTTCCCATCGGTGTGTTCCTGGTACCTGGCCTGAGCCTGGTGCACATGCGTCAAGGAATATTTAATAAAGAAAGAAAGGAATGGGGGGAAATGATGGAAGACAAGCCAGAAGGAGAGAAAGGAGAAAAGAAGGGAAAAATAGATGGAAGGAACAGAGGATGCCTTTACATCCCTGTGATTAAAAAACAAAAAACAAAAAACAAAATTGTTCAAGAGGGGGAATGTTTGCACTTGTAGATTTAAGGGGAAGCTGAGCTTTGGACGCACACTTCAGCTGAGGTATACTGTGCTGCCTGTAGAAGGTGGTTAGAATCCCAGTCAGTCAGCGTTATCATTAGCTATGCAGTCAGTTTGTGGAATTCCACATAGAATTCCTGGGCCTGCTGATGCTGTGGGATACAGAAAACAAAATTTTTAACAGCTAATTTTTGTTGCTGTTGTTGAGGATATGTTTTCTATACAAATTTAAAATTGTGGGTAGGAAAAGAAGTACGAAATAAATAAGCAAACTGATTATCCTACCACCTAGACTATTGCGCATCACAGCTGAGTCTGTTTTTCTTTTTGTTCATTTGGTTGGTTCTAAGTGTTTCATGTAATCCAGACAAACCCCTCAAAGTGACTGTCCTTGAACTCCCCATCTTCCTGCTTCTACCTTCCAGGTGCTGGGATTATAGGTGTGCACATCATCAGTCAATGAATCTCCTCTCCTCCCTCCCCCACCTCCACATGTGTGTATCTGCAAGGTCTCAACATAACCTAGGCGGCCCTCAAACTCTTAATATTTTTTCTTTCAAATGATTGCGCTCTCGGTCATTTAAATATTTACCAGTATTCATTCTTTCTCTCCCTCCCTCTCTGTCTCTGTCTCTGTCTCTGTCTCTGTCTCTGTCTCTCTGTCTCTCTCTCTGTCTCTGCTATTTGGCAACTCATGCAAAATGAATCAATATAGCCCACAGACTGATTTCTAGTGCAATGAAATCTTCACAGATAGTATGATAGTATGAGAAGAAGGAACTGGAATAGGATACAACATTACAGCTGTCAGTCACTGAATTAAACATCTGTTTTATTTAGTGATTGATGTGTGTGTTTGTAGTTTTCATTTTGTATTATATACACAGTTGTTTTTGTGCCCTCCAATCTCAGACATTTTTGTAAAGCTTTCTGAAGCTCTTCAGGCAGGCCTGTAGTTATGGGGCCTAACAACTACTAGAACTTGCCTAAGATTGACCTATGCTTGCTACATAAAAAGACCTTTGAGGGTCAGCAAGATGGGTCAGTGGGTACAGATGCTTGCCTGCTATCTGAGTTTGCTTCCTGGTACCTGTGTAAAATGGAAAGAGAGCTGATTCCACAAGGTTGTCTTCTGATCAACAGACACGTCAACCTCCCCCACCCCACCCCACCCCCATACACAAGACACTATTTTTTTGAGGCTAGAAAAAAAGAGCCCTTGAAGTCCCCAGGGCTGTTTCCTGAGCATACACTGAAGAGACTTCCTTTATAGAGAGAGACTCTCAGCAGCTCAGCCAGTGGAACCTGCTGGTTAAGGATCGTTACCTGAAGGCTAATGGCACCGAATACTAACAAAGCAGAAAAGTCTAATGGTAGGAAATCATTCAGAGTATACAGAGGCCAAGGAAAGGACATGCTTATGTAAATCTACACCGTCATGAGCCACATCCAAGCTGTGATGTGACAGGGCCCTCAAGAATGTCATCTCACTCTCCCAACATCTTTTCTGTTTGTTTGTTCATTCGGTTTGGTTTTGTTTAGAGACAGGATTTTCCTGCGTAGCCTTGGGTGTCCTGGACTCTCTTTCTAGGCCAGGCTGGCCTTGAACTCACAGTGATCCGCCTGCCTCTGCCTCCCTGAAGGCTGAGATAATAGGCATGTGCCAACATCTTCTCAAAGTGAATATTCGCTCCATTTTATAGAAGCAGTCACTTCGACTCAAAAAAGCCAGCTTTTCTCCCCACTCACCTGAGGGCAGGAGTGGAAGGCAGCCTCATTCCCAGGCTCTGCTTGGCCTTCTGTCGTCTTGGACAGAGTGCTTTCCGTCTTAAGTGGAAACAGCAGCATGTTGAGGAGTGCTTGCTTGTGATACCAGCATGATGAAGAGAACCACAGGAGTGATGCCTTCTAGAATTTTCCATTTGCAAAACTCGCTGCCCCGTAACAAACATTCAAGGTGAAAGAACTAGAAAGGAATAACTTAGGGCTTTAGAAATAGCAACCAAGAGCCGGGAGGTGGTGACACACACCTTTAATCCCAGCATTTGGGAGGCAGAGGCAGGTGAATCCCTGTGAGAAAATACACAGGGTATCTCCTTCATGCAGGTAGCCTCTAGACATGATAACTTCCTGGACTTGGACCCTCTACTACCCAGACACAGAGGTGTAGTACACTTAGTTGAGTCAGAAGATTGCATTCCACAGACAGCACCACTCCCTGGCCCTGTGGCCCTAAGACAAAGGTATCTCTCCAACACTCAGTTAATTATTTGGTAAAGATGGAGATAGTCATTTTTGTTCAGGCTAGATCCTGATTAAAATTCCTGTGATGGTCCCAAAGGTCTTTGATAAGCCAATGAGAGAAAATTTCCTTTAAGCAATGCATAATGAGTGCGGAAGAGATGTAAGCACAGCCCAGCCTGTAGTAGGAAAGCACTGGGGAAAGCAAGATGGGCAAGGCCAACAACTACTTGGGTCTCTGCTAAAATACATCAGCAGCCAGGATCTTTCTGGCTTCCTTAAGCTTAAAGCAAGATTCTACATCTCACTGCACTAACCTAGAGACTCTTCCCATACATTCATGCATGTGAGTCAGGCCTGTAGGACAGCAGCATCTCTCTCTCTCTCTTTCTCTCTCTCGCTCCGCGCCCTACCACCATGTATATAAGTACTTGTGTATGTGTGTATGCATGTGAAGATGGAGGCTGATGTTAGGGCTCTTCCTCTATCACTCTTCACCTTATTTTTTGAGGTCCCACTGGTTCAACTAAAGTGGCTGGGAAGCAAGTCCCAGATGTCCTTTTCATTCTGATTCCTTAACACTGGGATTAATGGTACATAACCATGGCCCCTTGTATGTGTGTGTCTGTCTTGAGGGGAAGGGTGCTGCCTGGGATCCAGACTTAGTCCTCAAGCCTGTGTGGCCAGCACCTTATCCATGAAGCCATCCTCCTAGGCCCCTGGACTCTCTTCTTGAAGCATCCTGAATATGCTTCATCAAGAGCAACACTGTAGGGGCTGGAGAGATGGCTCAGAGGTTAAGAGCACTGGCTGCTCTTCCAAAGGTCCTGAGTTCAATTCCCAGCAACCACGTGGTGGCTCACAACCATCTATAATGTGATCTAATGCCCTCTTCTGGCTTTCAAACACTGTATACATAATAAATAAAATCTTTAAAAAAAAAAAAAAGAGCAACACTGTAAATTCACTGGGTCGAGCTTTCTGTCAAAGCTTCCTGTGAACAGGCACACACTTTTGGCCATCCCCTGAAAGGGAAGCAGCTCAGATTTTATAGATAGATCTTTTCTTTTAGTTAACACAGAATTGAGCAGAGACCCTTAAACTCCCAGCACCACAATATCACGGACAGCCTATCTTTGAGAATGCTTTTGAGGTTTACATATCCACAGCCCCCTGACTTAAGAGGAATTGGTGTACAGTGAGAAGGGACATGGACAATGTTATAGAACAGGAATGGCCTTAGCATTCTGACTTTGTCTCTTGACTCAATAGAAACTTCTTCCAAGACCGCGCAGGACCAAGTCGGTGGTCTTGCTTAGATATCTTAGGCCTCTCTCCACTGGGCTCTGAGGCAACTAGATGAGTTAACGTACCCCCTGCAGCAGTCTTAACCGGCTCCTGATTCCTCTGAGACGGCAAGTGCTTTCCTGGTACTGTGCTCCCATGGCCCTGCAGAAGGAAGAGCACAATGGCTGTTTTCATGGACATGCTCGTGGGCAGAGCACGCGTCGTCAGCCAAAGTGGCCCTGACATTCTTCCTTCCCAGTGCGTAGGTGGAAAGACTTCCGCTCCTCCTCCAGCTGTGTCCTTGTGAGTCCACAGGAGAACATAGCTAGTCCACATTTGGATGATGGTGACCCTGCCTGTGCAAGTACCTTATTCTGCATGAGCCTGACTCCCAGCTGGCAACCCTGAGCACAGGGTTTGCTGTAAAAAGGCCTCCCGGCTTCCTTCCTCCTCCACTGAACCCAGCTTGGAGGATGGGGCTCTGGCACTGTAATTAGACACCGGCAGGAAACAAATAACTGAGACATTTCTCTAAGTGAGGAAGGAAGGAAAACATCCAGGCTCCGGAGAGCTCCCAGCTTCTGTGTTCTCCAGTGTTGGAATAACAAGCGGAGCTGTGTGCTCTTCAGTCTTTACCAAGCCCCTGAAGTAGGTACTTCAGCCTTAGTCTGCAGATGCAGGGATGTGGGGGGTCAGCCAGGCCTGCAGGCTTGCAAGTGGTATCTGGAAGCCAGTCCTGAACTACACTTGTGCTTGTTTCTCAAGGCCCCTCTTCCCCTTAGCCGAGTCTACCTCACACAGTGCTATGGGGAAAGGGCATTTTGCTCTTGTTAGCTTTTAACTATCCTGGAAGGAGCAAAGATAGTCTGAAGACGCACTGGTGTCACCCCCACCCCCCAGCTACCAGACCATTGAAACCATGGTTCCCCCCAGGAAACTAACTGCAAGCTCCCCCAGGGACTTCATGCTGAGAGAAGAAGGAGGATGAAGCCCCGGATGCCACATCCATGGAAGAGATTTCACACAGTTCTGACAACTTGTCAGACCACCTTGCAGGAGAGACCAGAGCTGAGACAGTGATGGGTCAATGACAGTGGGAGTGTACCTTGACCAAGACTGCTTAGTTACACATATCTCTTGCCCTCTATTTAACCTTACAGCTCATGTCAGGACCCTGAGGTTGTTGCTGGTGGAGTCAGGCAATCACTGGACCTCTTTTTTTCCCCCCACTTTTCAATGTGATAGCGAACACATCTTCCTTTATTGCCTCTAGAGGATAATTGGCTGAATCTGCCTTGTTAGGGCCACCAGGACCCAGGATGACCCTAAGGACTTTGGTAACAAGCACAAGGTGGTGCCACCGAGGGGGCGGGGGACTGGCGTCAACCCTTGCCTTCCTCGCAGACTTGTATACCTGGTATGTTTCCACATCTGTGTAACCCAGAGGGAGGGCATGTTCCTCTGGCTGACGGAGACCAGAGCAAACCCTGCCTCAGGTTGAATCCACGTACAAGGGCACCTTCCTAGTTCACAGAGCGGTACTTTGGGCCCATGGTGGGTTGCTACTGGCTGTCACTTTGACAGGATCGAGGAGACAAGCCTCTGGACATGTCTCTGAGAGTTTCTAGATTGGGGTAACTGAAGTGGGAAGACGTGCCTTACCTGGGGCAGCCCCATCCTGTGGGTTGGGATCCTTGAAGAATTCCAAAGACGAGAGCTGAGTATCAGCTGTGTAGACCAGTCTATTCCTATTCTAAGTCACTCCATACTTACAAATCGTAACCCTGGCCTTCAGAGCTCCCTGCTCCCTGATTGTGGATGTGCTGCGGCCAACCGCCTCACACGCCAGCCGCTATGCTGGAAAGAAGCCCTTCTTTACACAAGTTGTTCTGGTCAGATTTTTTAATTTTTATTTTTTCCCAGCAACATGAAATACAGGCTCCGAACAAGCTGATGGCAGCTTTTTTGACTTAGCTACTGTTGTTTTAACTCCCCATGTGCCTTAGTTTTTGCCCTGGAGTGAAGTTTTTACTGTAGCTATGTCACACATCAAGTGAGTGTTGGGCTGTGGGGATGCACCAGGTTCTTAAGGCAACCACTCTTGCTTTGCCTTTGGTTTTTGTCTTCTCTGGCCATCCCAGGCCTCCAATAGAGGCTGGCCCTGCCTAGATGATCTGGATAAGGAATTGGTGACTTTCTCACCGTGGGTTTCTTGTGACCATTGGATGGGAGAAAAGTGTGTGCAGGACATCTCCGGTTTGGGCACAAACCGGGAGAGAATCCTGTGAACAAGAAGGTAGATGATGTGTTGTCGCTATAACAAAAGTTGTATTTTATTATGCTGAGGGGCATCATACAAAGTTCACACTCAAAACTCCTAAGCAAGGGCCTAAGCCCAAGGCTGCTCACATCTCAGCTGAAGGTCAGGTCCAGTCTCTAACAGTAATCTCTGCTTTGAGGGTCAGGATTCTGGGGGAAGACTCAAGGTGCAGGAAGAGCAAGGTGTTATTTCTCTAGATGTGCAGAGCAGAGCACTGCTCTTGGTGTCTGCTTAGATACTTTCTAGTGAGAATCATGGTTATCTTGAGTGAGTGGTGTCATTGGGTTCTAGCTATCGGGTGCAGCCTTGGGTGTCTTAGGGATTCTGACTAAGCTATTTTTATATCTAAAAGGCTTTAAAAAAATTTTTTTTAAATTATGCTCATTACTGAAAGGGAGTGGAAAGCCTATGGCTTGAATCTTGTGAATGTGACAGTCTGGAGCTGGGCATGACACCACTGACTTACTGAGGAGACTGCTCTGTGTCAGGCTTGCTCTCTTATGTTCACACTTTGGTAAGTCGCCTCTACTGACAATTTCCCCTGTATCTCAGCCTGGTGTGCCCTCAGCACCCAGCCTAGCCCCAGCTCCGTGTGGGCCTTCAGCATGGTTTCAGCAACAGATGGTTGGACTGGACAGTATCCTGACCTTGCTTTGTCACTGCTGGGTTGGAGTGACCTTGGGTTGGCGCTACCTTCCAGTGGGGCCCGAGTGCCATTAAACCACCATCTTCTCTCACCTCATTATCACCTAGGCCTGGGGGAGCTTCACCTAGCCACTGGGGACACCCTGGAGTGCCAGAGGCAGACTTCCCTGCCCTCCAGAGGAGGTGAGGCCCCTGGCTGGTCGGATCTGGGAACACCCAGCATCCAGAGGGAACGTCATCACTGCAGGGTTGAAAAAGGCCATCTCTCCATCAGCTCGTTTAATAGCCCCTGAAGGGCAGGGTGGATGAGCCCCAGTGCAGGGGGCCTCCCTTTTCAGCCCCCACCTCCAGCCTGTACCTTTATCTCCTTGCAAAGATAACACCCTGCTGGCAGGAGCCATAAAGCAGGGAGGGACTGACAGTTTAGGGTCCTGGGGCATCAGAGCTTTGAACTCTGTTTTCTGAGGGGTTAGGGCTTGCTTTATGACCAGGCTGCTTGGTGGGTGGGGGATGATGAGAGAGCAGAGCCATTAGGGAGAAATGAGTCCCCAAGGGCCCCTGCCCTCGGCACCCTGACTACAGGCGTGAAACAACAGAGCCCAGAGAGGTGGGACCAGCAAGAGGAAATGGCGCTCTATCCTGGCTTTATTGACTTGTAAATGACAGCATTAAAGATGAAGTCTTCACCTTAGCTGGAAACAGCTGGGCTGCTGGCCCTAAATCTGTGGCTAAGTGGGAGGCCGGCTACACAGGCTTGCCCCATCAGGAGGCAGCTCAGGGGCTGCCTGGGACCTCAGCTCCTACTTTCTTCCCCAAGCTGTGGGGAAGGGGGTTGTTGATTGTTAGGGAGAAAAGTGTTTATGAGTGGAAATGTCACTGGCTAAATTTTTCATAAAAAGAGAACAGTTTTTTTTTCAGAAGTCTTAATAATCACTATTTGAAAAATCAATAGAGACTTAGAAATAGAGAAGCCAGTGTGCTTTTGAGGAAGAAGTGGTGGAGTCAGAGTAGAGGAACTAGGCTTCAGCTTGGATTCTTGGTCACTGTGCAAGCAAGAGCAGACACTGGGCCACCCGGTACTAAAATATTCTTGCCCTAAGAACAGGCAGTGGTGGTAGTGGTGGGGGCACAAGCCTTTAATGCCAGCACTTGGGAGGCAAAGGCAGGTGGATCTCTTGAGTTCAAGATCAGCAGGGTCTACAAATCGAGTTCCAGGACAGACAGGACTGTTACACACACAGAGAAATCCTGTCTCAAAGAAACAAAACAAAACAAGAAACAAAAACAAGAATAACAAAACAAACAAACACATGGGCATAATAATACTCCTCAAAGGATGGCCGAATGGCCCAGGTAAGATTGGGAGATGCTGCAGTTTTCTTCCTTTAACAGCAACAATGGCGTTAACCCCAAAGGAAATAGAAATAAGAATCTTGTCCCCTCTTTGTGTTTTTCTCTGTGAAATCGGGGCCCATTGAAACAAAAGACTAGACTGCAAGATACGAAGGAGCAAAACAGCCTCACTCAGGTGAGTTTTGTAAGCTTGGCTCCTAGTGAGGAAGTGGCTGTAGATTCCTGAGGATGTTTTCAGTCAATGTGTGATGGGAAACCGGAAGAGAAAAAAAAAAGGGAGGAGAAAGAACTTACAGCAAGAATGAGAGGAGGAGGAAGGGTGGACAGAGGGACACTTGTCCTCTGACCAAGTCCAGTAGTTTTTGGAGGTTTGCTGACTCCGGCTTGGGGTCTCCATCATGCACAACTTGGTCCACAAAACTCCCAGCAAAGGGTAGCTCCGGCTACTATCTATTTATTAATTGATATGTAAAATTTCCTTCTGTGCAAGTTCTTTGCTCTAAGTGAGGATATCCTCTATGTCTTTTCTTCTCAAAAAAAAAAAAAAAAAAAGTGAGAATCAAATGAGATAAAATAAAATGAGAATGAGATGCCTAAAGCTGCAGCCACAGCCACAGTTATTGGCAAATTCTAAGCATTCAGTATGCGGCGGATGCTTCCACAATCAAGGTGAGGTGAGAAGTGGCGATGCCTGGATTCCTGCCCTCTTTGCTTCCAAAGTTTATGCTGTGTTACCGCATTCTAGAGCTGCCTGGGACTCCTGTTCAGGAATCTCCATGTCTGTAGGCTCTGAGGATTTATGGCCAGACCCTACCACCAAAAGGAAACCTCTAGAGATAACAGTCCTTACGGTGTTGAGCCATAGAAACTGGTTAATTGGGCCACAGAGATCTTTGTCTTTAGCGGACAGATGCCTTCATTCTGTAAATAACAAGCAAAGAGGCAAATAAACAAACAAGCACAAAGGAGGCTCTGATCCCCAGGCATTTGCAGAGCCTCTGCAGGTGGGAAGCTGGTTGATCCCCCGAGTTTGCAGCTTAAGACCCTCACTGATGTTCCTCTGGGCACTTAGCATTTGCAAACCATTGACAATCACAGCCTGACATCAGTGTTTTTTCCTCCTTCCTTCCTTCCTTTCATTCATTCAAGATTGTCTTTTTAGCAACTGGAGAGGTGGCTCCGTGGTTAAGAGTCCTTGATGCTCTCGTAGAGGATTCAGGCTCAATTCCCAGCACTTGCATGGCAGCTAACCCTACTATCTCAGGGGAGTCAGTGCCCCCTTCTGGCCTCTGTGGGCACCAAACATACATGTAGTGTACTGACGCATATGAAGACAAAACACCCGTATAAAGACCAACCTGATCCACAAAGTGAGTTCAGGGCAACCAAGGGTACACAAAGAAACCATGTTTTGAAAAACCAAAACCAAACAAAAACCTACTTTTTAAAAATAAAAAAAAAATAAGTGTGTGTTTGTGTATGCGTGTGCAAGTGTTCACTCATGTACATGTGCAGTAGAATCCTGAGAGACTGTAAAATGCCTTCTCTGAAGCTGGAGCTGAAGGTGATTGTAGGTCACCTAATTTGGGTGCTGGAAAACAAATTCTGGTTTTCTGTAAGAGCAACTGGGTCTCTTAACCACTGAGCCATTTCTGCAGCCCCTGGCATTAGTGTTTTGTTTTTTTTTTTAAACATGTAACAGAGAAGACGAAAGACAGGGGACGCGTCCCATCATCTGGAATTTGTTAGAAGCTTACAATGAAAGAAATCTCAGTCGTGGAGTCACTGTGGTCCCCTGCATCTCTGAGTTCATCAGCCTGGCTTTGATAGGAGGTAGATGTTTTAATTTTATAACCCCACCCCCAACCCCTCCTGTTAGGATTCTTTTCACTGTGTAGTGTAGGCTGGCCTGGTACTTACGATTTAGTCCAGGCTGGCTTTGAATTCTTGGCAATCTTCCTGTCTTCCCCTCCCAAGAGATGAGATTACAGATATGTGCTAGAGGATGCTTGACTTGGATATTTTAAAGTATTTGGCATTAATTTTAAAAATGTTTCTGAGTGTTACAATAAATGTTTTGTGTCTTTACATAAACCCTATTAAAAGCACCTTGAACAATGTATGGTTTTTTTTTATCCTGTACAGAACTCACATTTTCTACACTTTAGTGAATTATCATATTCCTTTATACATTTGGATCCATGCCTAATGTTTATTATCTGTGCTTTAACAATTTTCATTACATCTACTTGTTGTGGGTGTGCACACGCAAATGTATGTGAGTTTGTTGGGTTAGCATTGACCATTGGACCACTTACAGGAATCTGCTTCTTCTGTCCACCATGTGTGTCCTTGGGATGAGACTCAGGCCGTTATGCTTTGTGGCAAGTGCCAAGCCACCTAGCGAGCCTGTAATATCTGCGTTTTCACTGTCAATAGGCACATCTCTTTTTTCTTTTTTTGTTTTTTTTTGAGGCAGGGTTTCTCTGTGTAGCCTTGGCTGCCCTGGACTCACTTTGTAGACCAGGCTGGCCTCGAACTCACAGCAATCTACCTGCCTCTGCCTCCCGAGTGCTGGGATTAAAGGCCTATGCCACCACGCCCGGCTTCTTTTTTTTTTTAAATGTTGCGAGACCTCTTACTCTCAGCAAGGCACTGTTCTAAAGCACATGAGCATCAGGAGATGTTTTGCCTCCTCAGCACCATGGGCTGGCCCTCCACTTTCTACAGGTGAGGATCAGGAGGCAGGGACACTTCAGACTGAACCTGCTCAGCGGGTCCCTTCAAGGCCCCTCTGTATTGCCTCTTGAAACTGATAACACAAATTGGGTTTTAATTTGCCAAACCACCTTTAAGCTTCCAAGGAGTGCTGGAAGAAAGGAGGTAGAGAGTGGGCGTGAGAAGGAAGGTACTTCCCTTTGGAATGAGAGGGTAGGTCTTCTTTGGGCTCTAATTCCCCCCCCCCCCCCCATCCAATACTCAAGACACAAGGCTTCCTGGGGGTATAGCTTCCTCCAGCAGCTCCCCTCTTGCCAAAACTTCCTGGTAATCCTTCTAAGCATCTATCCAGGGCCCAGTGATTCTAAGGCAAGCTGCAGGCAGGTACAGGCGGGATGGGGCTGTGGGGGTGGGGGAGTGTGGGAGTGAAGGGGTGGGGGTGGAGGAGGTGGGGGGGTGTTCCCCTGAACCGGGGCCCATACCTGCCACATTGCATTCTTCAGCATTAAAGCCTCCTATTCTCTTACAAATCACTGGTTCAGGCCTCAATTATCCAGATAATTGAGCCGCCTGGCCCTTCATTTTATTGGCATAGACGGCATTTATGTGTAATCTGAGAATATTCTGTCACGGAGTTTCTTCCCAAAGCATTCTTTCTAACCTTCTTTAAGAAACAAATTTCTTGTTGCCATGGAGATCATCTTTTGGTTAATTTTATCGGGCTTAGGAGCCAGGGCTGGAAGCCTTGTCTCTGTCTTGTTTCCTGTGCTCTCTACCTTGTAGCATCCCAGTGTTTTCCTCAAAGGGGCACCCAGGTCTCAGCATTCGGCAATCCTTTAGAAGCTACTTTGCCTTTGATTTAGAAAGACTTGGCACCCTTCCACTGATTAGGTGTAGCCTTGACATTCACTGCACTTAAAAAAAAATGTTTTCATGAGAAAACATGCAGAAGAGATACAAAGCTGATACGTTTTGTTAAAGCATGCTTTCTGGGGCCCGTTTGTGAGAGGACCACTAAGATGAGAGGTTGCCAAGCGACAAGTCCTTTTGAGATGGAGAAAAGAAGAAAAGGCTTGTCTTAAGCATTAAGTGCTGCCATTCTAGGTGTGGAAAATAGTTGGGAAAGTGCCCACTGAAATCTGAAGATCCTAGTGTCCCAGGACGAAGACTTATACAGAGACACACAGAGATCATTTATTAGGAAAGAGAGACTCTCCAGAGAATAGGGTGGGCTAATGACGTAGAGAAACGCACACACGCACAAGTGCGATACCAAGAGGCTTGTAACTCTTTCTAGGTTGCTGATACACCACCCACCTTTTCTGCACTTGTTTATTGTTTGTCTTTATTTTATTTTATTTTTTTTGGTTTTTCGAGACAGGGTCTCTCTGTGTTAGCCTTGGCTGTCCTGGACTCGCTTTGTAGACCAGGCTGGCCTCGAACTCACAGCGATCCGCCAACCTCTGCCTCCCGAGTGCTGGGATTAAAGGCGTGCGCCACCACGCCCGGCAGTTTGTCTTTATTTTTTGCTTTTCCCGAGACATGTTTTCTCTATGTAACAGCCTTGGCTGTCCTGGAACTCACTCTAGACCATGTTGGCCTTGAACTCACAGAGATTGCCTCCCTCTGCCTCCTGTGTTCTAGGATTAAAGGCGTGTGCCACCACCACTTGGCATTTTGTGATCTCCCCTGACCCCCACTCTCTGTTTGCTTCATGTAGCCCAAATGAGGAAGGGTTTACAGTCCTCCACCAACTGCCTTCAAGTTTAACTTGATGCTTTCTCCTGCCATGCTACCCCTCTTTGGAATGTTCTGGGGGAAGCCATGACTGCAAAGTTGTAACTCATCTCTTAGGAGTTTACAATCTGGGGAGAGTTAAATGGCTTCAGAGGGATTCAAGGATCTTCTCAAAAAACTCTGCAGTTGGGAAGTCAATCCAAGTTCTCAGATCTGAGTTTGGAATCATAGTCTGTCAGTTTGCATGCACTCTCTCGGCATAAAGTCCAGGTCAAGCTGGATCCGGCTCATGCCTCACCCCCCTCAGAAGTGCCCAGCTCTTCTGCTTCAGCTTCCTCTCTCTTTACTACCCGCCCACAGTTCCTTCCCGGATAATCCACTTTCACCTTTGTACCAGCTTGGGCGTTTTCTTATGTTCAAAGTTTCCTCAAATGCCACTTTTTCAAAACTACTGTTAGGGGGTACCAGGTTTCCTTGTGAAGCCTGTCCCAGCATGCGATTTTCAGTATCTGTACCATTTTGTCTCCTGGACCAAGAGACCCTGGAGCATCTTCATCAATTCCTCTCTGTGTTCCAGCTTGCAGTGAAAAATGGATGTCAGGAGATGTCAACAGTGCCAGCAAGTAGCACAGAGGAGAGCGTCACTTCATCATTCCCACTAATTCTTGAAGGGCAGTACCCTCATCTTACTCCAGAGGAAACAGAGACACAACAAAGAAACTTGCAAAGGCCACAGGAGAATTGGAGTTAAATTCCTCCAGATCCTTCTCTTCAAATGGTAGTGGTGGGGCCCAGGACATGCTACTGCAGAACACGCCACTTTGGCGTTTGGGGAAACTGCAGAAGCAGGAAGACTTGTGGATCTTCATTCACCTTCCCAGACTCTTCTCTAAAGCAGCTCCTCACACCCCCACTCTGGGGAGGGGCTCTCTCTCTAAGGCAGGATAGAAAGACAGAGACACTTCTAGGAACACAAGAAGGAAAAGGAACACTTCATCCTGGTGTGTGGCAGAAGCCTCTTGCTGAAGAGAAGGTAGAATTTCAGTGTAATTAACAATCGCTTAAGGTCCTTCTCCTGTCCCAGGTGTTAAGCCTGGAATTTCCTAGGGATTTCACTAGAAACCCTGGACACAGGGAGGTATTAAAACCCCTTGTGCAACCTCATGGCTCCTGGCTTGATTTTATCCCATTTAAGGCATTTCTAGACCTACTGGATAGTCTCACCCATCAAAAGAGAGAGAAAAAGGGAAATGCTTCTTAGCATCTTTTGGGGTGTAACTTTAGAGCCACCAAAATGTTGTATATGGCTAATGTTAAGATACTTAATTGTAGTTCTCCCTTAAGAAGCTGACATTTACACGTGGGCATGCCTTACATTCTTTGTGAGTACCTTCTTTCTCCTAACCCTTGCACTTAAAGTCTCTATTAAAACATGTTGCAAGGCTGGAAAGAGGGCTGTTATACTTTCTTTCCTGGTAGCCGCCTTTATTTAAAATCATTGGCTGCTCTTCCGGAGGATCAGAGTTCAATTCTCTGTATCTACATGATGACTCACAACTGTCTGTAACTCCAATCCTAGAGGATCTGATGCCCTCTTCTGGCCTTTGAGAGCACCAGGCATACACATGGTGCACAAACATACATGCAGACAGAACATTTGTGCATATTAAATTAATTAATTTAAAATGTTTAGTAAAATAGCCAAGAAATTTTGTATTGTCTAGTCCTGAGATTCTGCTTCAGCCACCTGAATTCAGGCATTAGAAGTGTGTACCATTACCTGGCTGGTCACATGACACTACTAAGGTCCTATAGGCAACAAATGATGGAACAGATTTAAAACAATGAAGTTCACAAAAACATGCACTGGTGTGTTTGGCTCTGAAGCTGAAAAATTAAAAAGAAAGAAAGAAAGAAAGAAAGAAAGAAAGAAAGAAAGAAAGAAAAATACAATTTTGAAGCCCTGATTATAAATATGTCTTAGGACATTTTCTGTTATGTGACTTTTTTTTTTCTTTTTTTGAGACAGGGTTTCTCTGTGTAACCTTGGCTGTCGTGGACTTGCTTTGTAGACCAGGCTGGCCTCGAACTCACAGTGATCCACCTGTCTCTGCCTCCCTAAGTGCTGGGATTACAGGTGTGCACCAGTACGACTGGCCTTCATTCTTTTACTCCTCCTTAAAAGTGTTTGATCTATGCACAGCTTCTACTGTATGGTGCCAGCCCTCTCCACCATCTCTGAGTTTTCTTCCTATGCTGGACATGTACAGCAGAGTCCTTGTGGCAGAGGCAGCTGCTTCCCAGGTGCTCACACTGTCTGCATAGGCGATGTCCATGAATGCTGAAGTGTGGCAGTCATCCTGGGTAGATGATGCTTATTTCAACAGCTTTGCTTCCTCAGTAGAAGCTTGGGAAACCCCTTAAGCCTGTAAGTGGGTGAGTGACCAGGAGAAGGGTTGATCTTTTCATTGCTGCCGTCCTTTCTTTTTCACTGTATGGCCCCTCCATGTGGACGGCCTGACTTTGTAGATATACCCGATATACTCTCTTTCCTGGTGGCCGCTTTTGGTGCTCTCATTTCAGATTTCATTTTCCTTTTATCACAGAACTGCCTGGGAAGAAAGTGGAGCTTACCTGGGGTGCACACGCTGCCAGTAGCCTCCCTCCCTTTTCCCGCCCCCCCCCACCTCCTTGTATCTGCTGACAGACAGTAGACACATCTGTATATGAATGGTTCCCTTCTCTGTTACTTTTCTGCACCCTCCCACCCCACTCCTCAGCACGTATTCAGACCCTTCTGTATCAGGTGCACTATGTGTTGTCTCAGAGCTGTGCAGGTAAAGGTCAAGTTCAGCTTTCCCAGGCAGTGACTGTGTGTCAATGCCCTCAGTGATTACTGAAATCTGGCACAGTGCAAGTGTTTAGGACATGTTTGGTGAATGAACGAATAAATAAATAGACGGAAAACAAAAGAAGACAGAGCTGGGCTTGGGGGGCACACCTTTAATCCCAGCACTCGGGAGGCAGAGGCAGGCGGATCGCTGTGAGTTCAAGGCCAGCCTGGTCTACAAAGTGAGTCTAGGACAGCCAAGGCTACACAGAGAAACCCTATCTCAAAAAATCAAACAAACAAAAAACAAAAACAAAAAACAAAACAAAAAAAAAAGAAGACAGTAGTAGATTTTCTTTTATTTTAAAGCTCAACTCAGTGGAAAGTAGGTCTTTATTTAAGGACTTTTCATTTGCTGCTCATGGGAATCTGGAGTGAAGCCTCAAGGTCATGAGTTTCTCTAGTTTTGTTTTGCTTATTATGCTTTTCTTTGGGGTTATTTATTGATTTATTTTAACTTTCTTTTATGGATTGGTTGCTGCTTCCTTTGTTTTAATTCGCCTTTGATTCAACTGGAGGGTCCTTCGGAAAATCTGACATTGGAGGTAATGGAAAACCTCCTAACTGAAAGCCTGGAGACCTGGTCCTAATTTCCCTCTGTCACCAACAAGGTGGCCTTTGGGACAGCCTCTCAGGAGCCATGTTGTCTGTTCATCTACTCATAAATCTGTAGACTGTGGTAGCAAGTGGGATGTTCTTGAGTGGCTTCCTTCTGCCTGCCTGTTCTGAAGTCTGATTGGGCAGAGAGGAAATAGCTTTTCTTTCCTGCTCTGAAGCTGAGCTCAGTGACAGGTATGTGACCTGCACTTGTTTTTAAGGTGATTCTCTTGGGCCAGTGGGATGAGCAAAAGGATGATGTGTTGTAGTTTTTGTTGTTGTTGTTGTTGTTGTTGTTATGGTTTTTTGATTTCTTGAGACAGGGTTTTTCTGTGTAGCCTTGGCTGTCTAGGACTCACTTTGTAGACCAGGCTGGCCTCAAACTCACAGCGATCCGCCTGCCTCCACCAAGTGCTGGGATTAAAGGCATGTGCCACCACGCCCAGCTGATGTGTTATGTTATGAGAGGATCTTCTCTGCTGAGATGGGGACAGGGTCCAGTGTCTGTGTCCTGAGGAGCAAACACATCTGGGCAAAAGGAAGTAAGGCTGCAGCTTCAGGGATGGCCAGGTCACAAGCTTCTGTGCAAGGGTTGGCAGGTTGGACTTCTCTCAGAACTGAAGGGAAATCTTCAAAAGACTTTCAACGTGAGCTTCCATCTCCTTCAGAAAGCACAGCCTGACTGCAGTAGGATGAGTTTAACTTGGGACGCGTAGAGGTTGACAGTGGCCTCACGGTCATGAGGTTGCTTCCGAGGCCTAAGGTGCTCTGAGGGTCCATCACGGGGAGACACAGAGGTTAGTGAGCTCGCTGGGGAATTAGGCTAATCTGGAGAAAGCTTTTGGAGTAAGGAGATAGTGGTCTGACACAACACGGAGAGAGAGGGTTATCTTTATTGAAGGGACAAGCAGGAGGACCCAGAGGGCGTGGCCTCAAAAAGCTTCAAGGAGAGAGTCTACCACGTGGTAGGGGGATGACAGGGTTAATCCTGATTTTTAATTTGTGGGATTTGGAACTATGGAAACAAATCTTTGGGTATATCTGAGATAGATTATCTAGATAGGAGTTATGAGATGGGGTCCTAGGCTGAATAAAAAAGAGAAAGCTAGCTGACTGCCTGCATTCACCTCCCTTGGTTTCCTGACTGCAGACACAGGCTACCAGCTGCCTCAAGCTCCTGTTGCCCGGCCTTCCACCTCCTGATGACTTGAAATTTGGGACTTTGAGACAAAATAAACCTTCCTTCCTTAAGCTGCTTTTGTTAGAGTGTTTTGTCACAGTAACAAGCCAAGTAACAAATACAAGAGTCAATCACTGCAGAGTCCCATAAGATAAGAGCTGAAAGTGTCCTAATGTGCTTGCTAAGTGAGTACTTCCTGGAGACCTGGGTGAACAGGTTGTCATTAGAGACTGAAGACAACCATCAACCTGATGAGAGAATGGTTCACATGGACAGGAAGTTAGGGACTGTTCTATTTTGAGAGGCACATAAATATGCTCTGTGATAAAGAAAAGGAGAACAGAGAAGGAGTTAAAGACTGTGTGGGGTGTGTGTATGTGTGTGTGTGTGTGTGTGTGTGTGTGTGTGTGTGTGTGTGTTGGGTTAACATTTCAGAGGAGACAGGAAGGGATGTGTGAAGGAGTCAGCCAGGCATAAACATTGGAGAAGAAAAAAATGAAAAAGGGTCTTTTCTGATGGCTTTAATTTTCTTGGTTTAACCAGCAGGAAGGATATCTTTAAAAGAACAGGGTGAGACCTTAAACTATGGACTTTCAGTGTAGGCTTAGACCAGCTTTCAAAGAATAAAGGAAGCTAGCCAGAGATGGGTTGAGAGGTTCTTTGGCACCCTCTGAGGTTGGCTACCAACAGTTGTGTTGATAAGACAATTGTTTGTTCAGTTGTGACTTTGTCTTTGGTGGCCTTTGGCCTTCAGGAACGGAAGCAGAGGAAGACATCAGAGACAGTGCTTCATAATGAAGTTGTGCTGCATCCATTTGGGATATGTGAAGATGGTGTCAAGTGAAATTGAGGCTCCTTGTACAGTGAGATGGGGACCCTACCCATCTGATCATTGCTCACTATGGCTCAGCAAACTGAAAGGGAGGGTGACACAAATGGATTCAATATTGTACTCGAGGAACATATGTGTTCATGTGGGAACAACATCAGCATTTAGTTACTAGACCTGGGATCCAATTCAACCTCTGCTCCTTAGCAGCCTGTGGCTTGAGGCCCCACTCACTGCCTGCCTTAGTTTCAAACTCTGTAATTGATACGAATGAAATTTACCTCATGTCAATGGGGAAGAATTGATGGAGTTTCCTGACTGCCTTTTGGAAGCAAGGGAGAAGGATAGTATCGTTCTTCTCAGGCTCTTTGAAGTCCATAGACAGATTATTTCTACCATAATGGTCATCATCAGGCCTTCTGTGGACTCTGGTGCCAAGATGTTTCTGGACAAAGTATCCTCAGCCCACACAGTTGCACTGTTCAGATGGTGTTGTGATGCTGGTCTGTGTCTGGTTGAGTTAGGACACAGCCAGTGGTCAGGGTCACAGTGATAGATTATCAGAGCCTTGCCACAGACCACACAGACAGCTGGCTGGAGCTCCGTTGCTATCTGCTGCCCAACAGTCACAATGACCTCCTCCCAGCTGGTCCAATACTCTGTTCTCAAGGCCCGTGGAATGGTCTGTGGCCAAGTTTGATGTTTATATCATTCTGCAGGTTCCTGCTCTGGGAGACAAAATACACATGGCTCTGCCGCTTCTGCTTTAGGGAAAATGAGGGCATGATGGAATGTCTGGGGCAAGACTAGAGCAAAGAAGGTAGGGAAGGAACACATCATGGTGACAGGCCACGACTTTAGGTCAAGATTATTGCCACAGCTGTCAGTCTAATTCTCCTAACAACTCTCAGTTGATTCCACTTCTAATTCCTAGATAGAGAAACCACGGCCCAGAGAGAGTACATAGATCTGTTGTTTAGAGCCCGTGCTTTCAGCACTACACAGCCGGGTCAGAATCAGCCCTTAAACAAGGTTCACATTCTGAGTCGTTTATTATACATGGGAAGAGCTTCTGAGGTCTGTTGAGGCTGATTTGCATAATTCATTTTTAGAACATTAATTAGCCGGGATGTGTAATAGTTCTTGTGCCAATTTGTGTTTCAATTTCAAATGCAAATACAAATTAGCAAATGTTCTTCCCTCAGTACCTTAAGGAGGAAGCATTTGCTGCTCCACGTGCGTATTGGTCTTTACGTCTCTGAAGTGATCACTGATAGCTATAATAGCCTCTCATTTGCACAATTGAGGGGGAACACTCTAGTTTGATGGGGGCTGGGTGAATGAGGGATCGTTCTCCTTTGGCAAAAGATAGTAGTATGTTAGGTATCTGTCTATCCATCTATTCATCCATCTTCCCATTCTTCCATCCATCTGCTAGATAGCACTGAACACCTGCTTGTGGAAGG
>OU015742.1:117569132-117595523 GCA_907169655.1 Acomys percivali | reverse complement strand
GTGACCTGCTGTCCTTCCTCTGAGTGCCACTAGGTCTCCCTCTCCAGGGGACATAGTCAAATGTGAGGCACCAGAGTACATGAGAAAGTCATATCCCTCTCTCCACTCAAGTGTGGAGACTGTGCTGTCCTTCCTTCCTTCCTTCCTTCCTTCCTTCCTTCCTTCCTTCCTTCCATCCATCCTTCCTTCCTTCTTTTTCTCTTTCTCTTTCTTTTTCCCCTCAGCTCTGTTAGATTTCCCAGGAATAATTTCTGAATGGGATGGACTAATACACCCTTTCCCCCTTAGCTTCTTTGCTTTCTTCACATGGCATATGATAAAAGGAAGGTCATGGAGGCTTGGAAACATGCAGACAGAAGGTTGACTGATGACAACAGCATGTACCTCAGCTGTGGCCTCTGGGCAAAGATGCTCCCTTCCCAGATTTCAGTTTGTGACAGTAGAGAAGGGAGCCCACAGACCCTGGCAGTATTCTGGCTGTGGTGCGGAATTTCATTTAGTTCTTACAGCCAGCAGGAGCAAAAGGCATTGGCGTCTTCACTTGTTCCAGTGACAAACTGAGCTCAGTGTCCTCAGGAAAAGGAGTGGACGGGGGAGGATTTGTGTCATTGGAACTTAGCAGCCAGGTTCTCCTGACTCCACACTCTCTGGCTACTACTTTATTTTATAGCCACCCACAATGGCAATTTTGCCTCTGAAATGTCTTCTTGCCTTGGGCCAGAAATCCATCACCTCTTTGTAGGCACTCTGTGTATTTGAATTTCATCTCATCACAGCTTTCCCATCCTCTGCCTCAGAGAAAGCCCCTCCCAGGCAGGCTCTTGAGCCTGTTGCTGGTTCCTGATTGGCTAGGATCATAATTCTTATCAGTGGCATTCTAGCCTTAAAATCCTGTTTGCTTTTCTATGTTTGAAAAATCACACATAACATTTGCAAGATTAATGAACTTTATAAATAAGATTTCATATATGTTAACCTCAGCAGCTTCTCCCATTTATTTTCTAGCTAAGTCCAGGCACTGCTCACTCCAAATCTTTTAGTATGTTTCTGCCTTGTGGAATTTCTTAGTGAGCCTCTTTGTACCTGCAATGAATTTTCTTTCATATTTACATTTAAAATGTTTTCCTGTCACTATCCCTTTAAAAGGACACTTCATTCAGGAAGCACCCCCAGGATCTCTATGGCATGGAAAACTCACCCTTTGGTTAGCATACTGTCACCAGCCTTTGGAGGTAAGAGTGGGTGATCACGGTTTACCATATTTGAACCATCACATTCCTCCCCGCCTCTCGACCCAAGATTCTGAAGTACATTAAGAGATACTAAACAAAAATTTTAGGTGACATAGAATGATTACCAGTGATCAATATCATTGGCATTTGGGTTTAATGTTCATCTTTAACCCATGTCTGTGAAGAATAATGGAAGAGAGAGACCAAATCCTGGCAACAGAAATGCAGCTGGGGTGTGTCAACGTGAGAGAATCTTTGAAAAATATTAGGAAATGTTAGTTTTGGGGAGAGAACGAATGTTGTGGAGGTGGGGGAATGGTTTCTGAGCCTCGGTAGAGGCAGGTATGGGTTTCTTCCCTCACCAGGACCTCCCCTGCTTCTTCTCCAATAGCCTTCTGAGGTATCCATTGGCTGACATGTCCTCCCATTCAAAAGGCATAAGGTTGCTGCCTGAGTTAGCTGACTGCAGAGACATCCTTGGGATGTTAGTAATGAATGAGCAGTCCTGACTGCATGTGCCTTTACCCAATGAGACATTTTGCTGGTCCCATTTCTTAAGACAAAATGGTGTAGGAGTGGCATACCCCACCCAAATTTCAAGTGACCGGCACTTGAGCCTAGAGAAGAAAAGGACCTTGCCCAGAGTCATGCAGGTGCTACTGTCTTCAGTGGAAAGAATTAGATTACAGTTGAATTTCCTGAAGAAGACTCTGAAAATGTCCTGTCCTGGAATATCATAGAGAACCATTACATGGAGTGAAGGAAGAGAGAAAGAATGAGGATTTGGGAGACTCTGAAAAGTCTAGGTGTATCTTGGAGTCAGGGAAAGAGTACAGGGGGACAGAATTATGTACATCTGTGATGTTGTTAGGACCTCTGATTTCTGAAGCTCTTTTGTTTTTGTTTTTGTTTTCTTCTGAGTCAGGGTTTCTCTGTGTTGCCTTGGTTGGCCTGGACTCACTTTGTAAACCAGGCAGGCCTGGAATTCACAGAGATCCGTCTGGCTCTGCCTCCCGAGTGCTGGGATTACAGGCGTATGCCAGCAAGCCCAGAGGTTTCCGGTTTCTGAACATGAATTGGATTTAGCAGGGTTGCCTGGAGGGCATTTCTGGGGTCTTGCGGGTGTTTCAGGCCTTGTGTTAGCAGGCAGTGTCCCAGGATATCTGCCTGTGAGTGCTGTTGCCCCTAACCTGAAAGAAGGGACCGTTTGCAGGAGAATGTGACTGAGAAGGACCGGATTATGGAAGAGGGGGCTGCTGTCACTGTTCTAGGAAGCTCCTCCCACAATGAAGCCAGGAGTCCTAGATTGTCTAAAACTACTAAACCTGCATCCTTTGCAATGTGAAGATGCTATGTGCTCAGAAGTAGTGACAGAAACAGGTACACATAGCTGTCAGGGAGTAGCTGGGCCCTATGGGAGAATCCTGAGGTCAATTTTCTGCCTAGTACTATAGGAATTCTGTTTTCCTTATTTCCTTTGTTTGTTTGCTTGAGACATGGCTTCTCTGCGTAGCTTTGGCTGTTCTGGAACTTGCTCTGTAGGTTATGCTGGCCTCGAATCATAGGGATTTGCCTGCTTCTGTCTCCCAAGTGCTGGGATTAAAGGTGCCCACTATCACTACCATGTGGCTACTATGAGATTTCTTATTTCTGCCTTGATAGCCTGTATAGGAAGGAAGGAAAAAAATGTACTTGCTGTTATACTGTAGTTGTACAAGACTGATGGTGGCTGTGTGATGTCAATCCTCCAGTCTAATCCTGGCTCCAGTGTTGGGCAATTGAAAGTCTCAGTGGCACCTCATATATAAGATGGGCATGATAAAAGATTATGCCAAGCAGCTATATAGCATATAGCACATGTTTTAGATGTAAGAACAATTTGCATAAATGTATGCATATTCATTGAATTCTCCAAACAACTCAAATTCAAAACCATTACTTTTACATTCTACAAGCAGGGAAACTGAAGTTAAAAAAAGGTTCACTTAGGAGGAAGAGGCAGGCAGATCTCTGTTTTAGGCCAGCCTGGTATACAAAGAGAGTTCTAGGACAGCCAAGGCTACACAGAGAAATCCTGTCTCACCCCCTGCATCCCCCAAAAAAAGTTAAAAAGGGGGGCTGGAGAGAAGGCTCAGCAGTTAAGAGCATTGGCTCTCTCCCAGAGGACCTCGCTCAATTCCCACAGCAGCTTACACCAGTCTGTAACTCCAGTTCCAGCACTGTCTGTAACTTTCAAGGGATCAACATTCTCACATAGACATACATTCAGGCAAAATACCAATGCACATAAAATAAACTTAAAAAAAAAAAAGGTTAAAGAATTTAGCTTGGTGTGATAGCACATGCTTTTAATCCTAGCACTTGGGAGATCTCTCTGAGTTCAGCCAGGGCTACGTTTAGAGATCATGTCTCAAAGAAATAAACAAACAAACCACAACTGAAGTATAACGAATTCGACTCAAGGCCACCAAAGTGGCACCTGGGATTCAAATAAGGCTGAAATCTAGCTCTGTATCACTTGCTTCCCAGCAGGGGAGATGATGATGACAAGACAGAAGACCCTTGATGAGGTTCATAATTTGATTGTTTTTCTGTTGCTGTTGACCTTGCTGTGGAGCTGGTGCTCATTTGACAAGAATCCTGCCCAAAAGCATGGAGAGCAGCCTAACTTTCAGGACTGTGGTGGTCTGAGTGAGAATAGCCACAATAGGCTTGTAAGTATAAATGCTTGGTTTCCCATTGATGGAACTGTTTGGAAAGGATTAGGAGGTGTGGCCTTGTTTACGGAGTTGTTCCACTGGACGTGGGCTTTGAGGTTTCAAAAGCAAGCCCATTGTATCTGCAGTTAGCTCTCCCTTTGCCTCTTGCCTGTGGATCAGATGTAAGCTCTCGGCAACTGTTCCAGTGCCATGTCTGCCTGTCTGCGGCCATGTGCCTTGCCATGATGGTCATGGATTCACCTCTGAGACTATAAGCAAGCCCTCAATTGAATGCTTTATAAGTTGCCTTGGTCGTAATGTCTATTTGCAGCAATAAAAAAAAAAAAAAAAAAACCCAGATAGAACAATGCCCCTTCTTATCGCTCATTTTCTCCACTGGCATTCTTCTGCAGCTGTGAGAACACCGTAATGCTTTTGAAACAGATGGGTCACAAACTTTAGTGTCTTCTCTAACCCAGCCTCCTCCACCATGGCATTTATGGACCCAGAGAAATGGAGAAAATGTGGCCAGGCCCAGCAGCAGTCACACTGTCCTCAGGCTATTTGTGCATAGTTTATTATCAACCCCATCTATGCGCAGCCTGCCTTTCTTTCCTGGTAAGAAATTGGAAGCTCTGCCTTCAGTGTCTAGGGATCCTTACAGGAGAGTGTGTTCCTTTGCCAAATAAATACCCAAGGAGACATAACTTAGTGGAGGAAGGATTTAGTCTGTCTCATTCATTTGAAAAGCAGGAAGGGCATGGATAACATTAGGGCAGACCTGGAAACAGGGAAATCAGTCTAGATGAGTGGACTTGGCTATAGCCTTCTGTCTCCATCCCTGTGGCCCTATGTCTGCCAGCTGAGCTCCATGTCCAGAAGGTTTCATTACTTCTGAAACTAGTGCCTCTGGTAGGAGGGGAGGTGGACAGACCAACTGTCTACCAGCCTAGCAGTAGGCTTTGAATATGGTCACTCAACTGGTACCTTCAGCACTAGCAAGAACAGCAGACATTAGGAAGACCCTCCACTCTGGAAGCGTGGATATTTAACAAGTTGGATGTTTTGGCAGGGCCAGAAATGGGTTGAGGCTAGTGAAGGGCCAACTGGCAGTTGGCTTCATCTTGACCATGACTTTCTTTAAATTTTGTACCCAAGTGCCTTTTGGGACTCACTCCAGTCCCTAGATCACAACAGCTAGGAGACCTGAGAACCCTTCATCTCATAGCTATCAAATGAGGGTTGATCTGCACGGGGAGAGCAAGAGGACTTGGGGGACAAGAGGTTGGGCCTGTAGAGACCACTGGGTGACCCAGGGAACAATCACAGTTTGTATATTAGATGTTGGCCTAGGTCAGTTGGAATTAGCTGGGCGCTCTTTGTTTTGTATTGGTATCCACTTTCAGATATGAATATGTCACTGGAAGGGTAACAAAACTAAGTGATCTCCAAGCCTGGTATCCCAACCTCTACTCTCCAGGACAGTCACCTCTATGGGGTAGGTGTTCTCAAACCATGATCCAAGCAGCATCATTTAGTGGGCCTGTCAGCGTCACTTCATGATGATAAAACAGCGAAGAGGACGGGAAGCAGATGCCTGGATCCTAGAGCCTTCAGGCTCATCGGATTTTACATCGGCATTCTGAACATTTGACTTAGTTTTCCTGTGTTAAAAGTCTGAAAATCATTGTCCTGAGAGGTATTTTAATAAGCACCTTGGAGAACTCATGTTCCAGTTTCATTTCTGTTGCTGTAATAAAACATCCAGACAAAAATATCTTAGGAGAGAAGCAGGTTCGTCAATGTAGAATTCCAGGTTATGATCCATCACTGTAGGAGTGTCTAGGGCAGAACTTGAAGCAGCTAATCCCATCACAGTCATGGTCAAGTGCAGAGAGAAGTGAATGCATGTGTGCTTTTTTGTTTGTTTGTTTGTTTAACAACCTTTCTACACCTCTAAGCAGTCAAAGATCCTCTGTCACCCAGAGTAGGCTGGGTCATTCCACATTAATTAGTATAATCAAAAGAGTCCCCCACCGACATCCACTGGCCAACCTGATTTGTACAATTCTTGATTGAGACTCTCTTCACAAGTGATTCTCGATTGTACCCAGCTTACAATTAAGTCTAGCCATCGCAAACTCTTTTCATTTACTGTTCTCAGATTGTCCATCTCTCCTTTCCTGTTCAGATCTATATGAAGTGAATGGCTGTTTCTTTTATCCATTAGAGAACTGAGAACAGACCATACTCAACATCCGAGATGACATTAATGGTACCCAAGTGTACAGACTTGTATGGAGGGTGCCTGGGACATAAAACCCATTCAATCACTGCTGCTAAAACTTTTCTCACCCCCTGGCTGTTGTCTCAGCACTTATCCAGAGTTCTCAGCTAAGAGTGGGGCCTGATAACACGGAGATGCAATCTCCTCTGCTTTGTCCCCACAGCTCCATTGTCTGTTTAGTGTGAGGTCTATTTCTAGGATGGATGACCTAGGATGTCTATCCACCCTTTCAGAAAAGCTCTCTCCTCTCCAGTGGGATATAATCTTGGAGACCCCTACAGGGCAAACCTTAGACTATAAGGAAGCAAATAGGATGCCCACTGCCCCGGCTCACATATCCCTGCAGGAGGGTGTCTATTTCCTAGTTAATGATCACAGGGTGACCATAAATTCCAGCTTGCCTAGGACAGTCTTATTTTATGCCTGTTGCCCTGGTGTAATTATTAATAGCTTCCCTTTCACCCCCAAAGTGTCCTATTTAGGGTGATAAATTATATGGTCCCCTTAATTGTCTGATTATGATCACAGTGCTCTCTCAGCTTCAGTGACCACTGATGCTTACCTCCCGCCATGCTGCCTTGAGCTGATGTTCCAGACAACTGACCACCCATGTGCCTAGGAGTCTCCTTACCACTCTTCCTTGTGTGTTACCCATTTCCACCACCCCCATCTACCCAATGAGTATTTCATGCCCACCACAACACACCAGGCATCTCCAAGTCTCCAGGAAGCAGGAGGAGTAAAAGGAAGATAGATTATAAGTACATTAATACGTACTAATTCTTCTCCCTAGTGACTGAGGTGTGAGAGATGCACAGTAACCCACGTTATACCTGGAGGACTCATCACAGACTTCCTCCCCTTGGTGGATTCCTGAAACCATGGACAGTACTGGATCCTACACTTACGTGTTGTTTCTCCTACACTCCCACCTATGACTAAAACAAACTTTGTGCATGCTAGGCAAACATTCTGCTGCTGACTTATTTGATTTTTGAGATCGAGTCTCACTAAGTTATCTAAGGCAGGCCTTGAGCTCAGTGTGTAGCATAGGCAGGCCTTGAACCTGTGATCTTCCTGACCCAGCCACCCAAATAGTTAGGATTACAGTTCTGTTGTGCCACCAGGCCCAGCTATAGTTAATATAGCTAGGCACGATGGGGTACACCTTTAACCCTTAGCACTTAAGAGGCAGAGGCAGGTAAAATATGATTTCCAGGCCAGGCAAAGCTATGTAGCAAGACCCTTCTTAAAGAGCTGGAGAGATGACTCAGAGGTTAAGAGCACAGATTGCTCTTCCAGAGGTCCTGAGTTCAATTCCCAGCAACCACATGGTGGCTCACAACCATTTACAATGTGATCGGATGCCTTCTTCTGGCCTGTAGATGTACATGCAGACAGAGCACTATATAAATACATACATACAAATAAATAAATAAATCTTAAAAAAGACCATTATTAAAATATTTATGTATTATACATATATATGGTATATATTACTGTACAAATGTATGAACATATTAATGTATCATAGTATTTAAGTCTCTTTAAAAGTATATATTATAGTAAAAGGTATGTAAATGTTCCATCATGATAAAGATGAAGCTAGTAGGGCTATAGTGGGTAGCACTGGGAGTGATGACTTGCGTGTGCCCTTTCTACAAGGTAAGCAGGGCAGTTTCTCTACAAATTTGTCATCTAAACCAATTCTGATTCAGTGCACGAGTGACTTTGAAGGGCCAGGGCATTCCAGGTAAAGGAACAGGTACCAAAGTCCCAAGATATGAAGGTGTCAATGCCAGCTGGGGCTTCAGAGTACACACAGATTCAGTTTTCTGAGACCCTGTCTGCCCTGCAGCTGCCTGGCATTAATGCCATGTCTTCATGGCCTTGGAGGATGGTGATTGGTTCATTTGCTCATCTATTCTCTTGGCCATAGTGGGTCTGAGTCAAAGTTTCTCAGGACAACCGGGTCTGGCTAGAGCAATGTGGTCAAGCCACAGCATCTGAGCTGTAAGCCGTCCCCCTAACATCCACTGATGGCATCATCCTCCAGAAGGCCCATCGTACTACTTCAGATGAGCTTGCTCTAACCTTTATTGAGGCTCATCCCAGGGGCTTGGGAATCCTCACTTGGCACTCATTTTGCATAATTTTGTGAAGCCATTTACCAGGCAGAGTACCCAGGATGAGAGTGGTACCCCACTGTTTAAAAGACACTCCTTAGGGTTGTTCTAGTCATTAAATGTGCTAATTTATTTTATTGGTTTTAAGTGTATGTGCTACTAGCTGTTTTCTGCACTATACAGGTTGTACTATTGATCACATTTCTCATTTTTCCCTGGCAGCCAGGAAGCTCCTCCTTAGTCCTGTGAACCGTCCTTAGTAAGTGGGCAGGAACCTCCAGCGCAAACTTCTCTAGATTAAGCTAGCCTGGACTTCAATTTATAATGTCACTTTTTGCCTGAATTATTATTATTTTTAAATCTTACTCACCCAATTTGAAACTTTTAAGCAATCTTAAATGAGTCCCAGAGAGAAATCACACTTGCAAGGAAAGTCACTTGCAAGTAAGTTTTAGGCACCTACTATGTGAAAGGAGAAGCTAGGCCCAGCGGGAGGGACTAGGAAAAAAAAAAAAAGGCTGGAGAGCCCATGCCTTCAGCTTAAGTCCCTATTCTATGCCCCTCAGTTTTTCATGGGTCAGATCTCAATGAACACCAGCATTCTATAGAATGTGGAAACTGACCCCCAAATTCCATCCCTCAGAGGGATTAGTTATTTGCATAATTTACTTTGTTAATAATGGTGCCCGGCCTAGTACCTGCGGGGGAGGAAATAGAGTTTTAGAAAAGAAGATGGTGGGGTCGACATTATTTCAGCCTGTCTGTGTTGATGTCTTTGTGTAGAAGGGAACTGAGGGCCTTGGTGTGAGGGTTCAAATGTCTTTCTAAGCATCCCCCACACTTTCACCCAACCAGCCACAAAGGAAGGTTGAAACTAATTCAAACCAGAACTCGGCAGCCACATACAGTCCCATACATGATGGGGGAGGGGGAGGGGGAGAGAATACATTGAGATCTGCGCTTTGATCGTGTTCAATGCGACTTTGCATTTACCTGAGGGATTAAAAGTTCTCATTGACGGAGGCTCCGGGCTTCCTACTCAGCCTTTGACGGGACAAGCGTTAATTGGACAATATAATGGGGACGACGTTAATTCCCCTCTTAGAGTCCCTTTTCTTGTTCAGTCAAATAGAAAGGCCCTTTTAAATGGCAGAGGGAGGAAGAAAGGAGCTGGTTTATAAGGGTAATAGACCGCACATCTTCCCCCTTGTCTCAAAACAAGCCCTGTAGTGGAGTCAGCACAAAGCGAGCCCCAGTCAGGGGAAAGAGAAACGACCTGGTGGTGGCTTGCCTGGAATGTCACCCTGGATCAGGAACAGGGCACTCCTCATTTTGATATGTGGGTGGAAGAGGAGTGTCAAAGGGACAGATATCAGGGACAATAGAAACCCCTAAGACTCAGGGGTAGTGGAAGGCCAGGTTCCTGCGGGAGTGGAGTGACAGGAGGAGACAAGGTAAAGACTGTGGCTAATCAGAAACCCGAAGAAAAGCACTGAGCACTGTTTCCGGGAAGCCTCCCAAACCCTGTCAGTTCCCAACTGTGCAGAGATGATGGGCAAGGTGTGGAATGCTGGACCCAACCGGCACCTCCACTTTAGGACCCTCATCCTATTGGTCCTCAAAACAGGTGGTGAGGCCTCTGTGGATGATGAGAGCTTCTTTCCTACTCCGCATGCTAAGAGACCAATACCCTCCTCTCAGGTTTTGTCTTCCTGTCCACTCTTATTTGTCCCTTGCCTGAGTTTGCTTCCTGTTGAATTTCAGCGATACATTTCCCCAGCTGTGGCTTTTAATGGATGATGAATATAATCCCATACTAGGTTCTCTGACATTACCATGACATTTATACTCTACAGGGCAGTGTAAGGCGTTGGCATATAAGTGGTGCATCTTACTTTGTTTTTAACCCTAACGTAAGGGAAGTTGATTTCAGCTCATGGTTTCTGTCCTTCACGGTGAAGAGTGCATGGCAGAAAAGCTCAGTTCATGGCAGCAGGAAGAGCCTGTCTATATCATAGTAGACTGAGAAACACAGAACAGGGGAAGAAACCAGGGTCCAAAGTGCCCCCATGGTGAGTTGTCATGCTAGCTAGGGCTGGTTCCCTCAGGTCCTACAGCATCTCAAAAGCGTGTGATTGTCTGAGGGATGAGTGTTCAAAGAACAAGTCTACAGGGACATTTGAGATTCAAACCATTCCATTCTCTATGTGATAACTGAGTCAACAAGAATATTCTGATAATTTTCTAAAGGGCAGATACAACACTGTGTGCCCTTGAACAAATTCAACTTCAGTATGCCTTCCACATTTAGAGATGGGATAACTGCTTGGCTTTTCAGTCAATAGAGTTCTTTTGGGGGATCAATGGATAAAATGGATATTTTTTAAATGCCTTATAAACTCTAAAATATATGGGATGAATTATTCTCTTTACATTTTTTCCCACTGGGGAGATGAAAGGAATGCAGAAGGAACAATGACCAGCAATGATAAATTTCTTCTGAAAGGTGAGCTGGCAGACATGGAGCATGGGGGGAACCTTGGGAGGCCTGTGTGACCAGAAGAGCCTGTGGTGGTCCAGCTGAGGCAACTTGGGAAAGTCTCCTTTGTGATCAGAAAGGCATGTAGTGGTCCAGCCTGAGTCATGTTGGGCAGGTCCTTGCTATGTTATCAGGAGGGGCCTGTGGTGGTCTAACCTGAGCCAACTTGGGCAAGTTCTCCTGTGTGTGATCACAGGGGCCTGTGGTGGTCTAACCTGATCCAACTTGGTCAAGTTCTCCTGTATGAGCAGAGGAGTCTGTGGTGATCCAGCCTGAGCTCATTGAGCAAGTCCCAATGATCAGGCTGAACTGTCTTCCTGATCTCTGAGCATCGTTAAGTTTTGTTTTTTTTAAAAGAAGATTTTTTATTTATTTGTTACATACACAGTACTCTTCCTGCATGTACACCTGCAGGCCAGAAGAGGGCACCATATCCCATTATAGATGGTTGTGAGCCACCCTGTGGTTGCTGGGAATTGAACTCAGGACCTCTGGAAGAGCAGCCAGTGCTCTTAACCTCTGAGCCATCTCTCCAGCCCGAGCACCATTAAGTTCAAGTTTGCCTTGATGCCACCTGGGCTGTTCTCTTTCCAAGCATTCCTTTGTGAATCTCATAGCCAGAACAATTTGGGAATTATAAACAAAAATGAAGTCCACAGATCTCCCCTAATCTAGCAAATGTTCTTTGGGTTTCAGAGTTGAAGAGGACATACATGATAGCTCACTGTTCATAGTTTATGACTAGACTGCAGAAACTGTTTCGAAATCATGAAAGTCCCATCTTATGGCAAAAAGAACAGAATGAAAGCAGGAGGCCGGGCATCACTTTGTCAGCCTTGAGCTCACAGTGTGACAGCGGTTCAGTTCATGATGCCCAGAAGGCACGTGGAGTAGATCAATCCATGGTGACATTGTGGGGAGTGTGGGGAGGAGGATGTTCACATCACAGAAGACAAGGGAGCATAGAATGAGGCAGGAGCCATTTTCCTCAGATATGTCAGGAACACTACACCCTACTCCTAAAACACTTTGCATTTCTTAGGTTGTCTGGCTAGCAGGGGTGTGCTTGTCTCTGCTGATAGGAGTCATCATTAGGAGACCTCTCAAAGAGGAAAGGGATGAGAGGATCCTGCTTTGCTCAAACAGGAGACAGCATGGGCATCAGGTGACTTGGCTGCTGTGGTAGCAGAGTGGCGGCTAGAAGAATGGTCATCCTTTTTACCAGTCTTACTTCTGGTTGAGCAGGTGTCTTTTTATCTGAACCTAGAGCCAGATGAGACAGCATCCCGAAGGATTCAGCAGCAAGAGCAGTGTTCTGAGCCGAGGTACCACCCTTTCTGTCCCTACTCTTTCTCTTTCTTTTCCAATCCCTTTAGCTCATGTTAACACATGAGCCAATTGCCTATATTAATTTCCCAACACTTAAAACTCTGGAGTACAGTGATACAAAGGCTAGACAAATACTCTTTGGCCATGGTTTGTTCTCATCCCTTCCCTCCTCCTGTGTGTGTGTGTGTGTGTGTGTGTGTGTGTGTGTGTGTGTTAGGTTCCTGTGCATCTGGAGGCTGGAGGGCAACTTCAAATGTCTTCCTCAACACTTCTTTAGCTTAGTTCTT
This sequence comes from Acomys percivali, assembly GCA_907169655.1. Lineage (NCBI taxonomy): Eukaryota > Metazoa > Chordata > Mammalia > Rodentia > Muridae > Acomys > Acomys percivali. The sequence continues at coordinate 117,583,024 of OU015742.1, read as the reverse complement.
GAGTCAGAGGTCAGAGTGCCTCCCTGAAGCTGATGCTAACCAATTTGCTTTATTGAGGTCCTCCTGTCTCCATTTCCCTAGTGCTGGGAAGCATATAATCCTACACCTGGATTTTTTTTTTTTTTTTAATGCAGGTCTCAAGGATCCAAACTCAAGTCCTCATGCTTGTGAAGCAAGCACTTTACCAACCGAGCACCTCTCCAGCCCCCAAAATCCCAATGCTCACATCTACTGGATTCAATGCCTGGGTGGGTTCCCTCCACTTTTCTGAGCCTCAGTCTTTCCATCTCTAAAGTGCTAATACGTTCATGTCTTCATTCTTTATGAAGGTAGCGATTACTCATCTCAAGAAGCCCCGAGTGACTGTCCACAGTGTTGACTCACCAGAGCATCGGGGTGAGCTTGAGCCTGGCCCACCTCCTTCCCTACCCGCCCTTCTTCCTGCATCTGCTCCATCATCCACTATCCAGCTTCTGATGGGCTCTTCTCTGGGCTGAAAGCCACGTGCTGTAGACTTACCGGTCCTTAAATATTTCATAGCAGACTGGCTGGAGATTAATATTTAATCACAGACTCCTTGGCACTTAAATATTTAATCAGTGATGTGACTGATGAGTAATGAGTCAGTGCTCAGGAAAACACTTGGTCGCTGGTCCCAGTTTTAAAGGCTCTTTGGTTCGGGTCTCAGAGGACAGAAGGACCATAGCAAGTGTATTGTCCTTCCTTCCTTCCTTCCTTCCTTCCTCCCTTCCTTCCTTCCTTCCTCCTTCCTTCCTTCCTTCCTTCCTTCCTTCCTTCCTTCCTCCTTTCCTTCCTTTCTCCCTTCCTTCCTTCTTCCCCTTCTGAAATCTTTTAAGATACTTTTCCTTTTAGTTACATGCCTGTGTGTGAGTATGTGCACGTGAACGCAGGTGCAGAGGGAGTCCAGAGGCATTGGCCCCTGGAGTTGGAGTTCCTGGAGGGTGGTTGCAAGCTGTCTGGTGTGGGTACTGGGAATCAAACTCAGGTCCTCTCCAAGAGCAGTTTGAGCTCTTAAACTGCTGAGCTGGCTCTCCAGCCCAGATCTCAAATAATTTCCTTTGCTTCTTTGCACTCTAGAAACTTAATGTGCCCTCTCAAAATTAATTGATATATATGGTGCCTTAATCCCAGCAACCAGGAGGCAGAGGCAGCTGGATCTCTGTGGATTTGAGGTCAGACTGATCTACATAGTGTGTTTCACAATAGTCAGGGCTACATAGTAAGGCCCTGTCTCAAAATAAATAAATAAATAAATAAATAAATAAATAAATAAATAAATAAATTTATTTATTTTAGAAAGAAAAAGAGAAAAAATTTGAAGTCAATAAATCTCTTTCCTTTATAAAGGAAAGGCTGAGTATTTTTTGTTTTATAAAGTAGGCTGAGATATTTTGTTATAGTAATGAAAAGCAAATATAATACACTATATATTAGTACATAACACTACTGCACATAATGAGTTCTAATATACATAGTAAGACTGTCTCAAAGAAAAAGAGAAGACAGAAAAAAATTGCTTCCATGGCAAGTCAGTTTATTTCTACATCAAGTTTATTAATATTCAAGAACAGAAAAGAATTTTACTTCAACATACTTGGAGATTATAGGTCAGAAATTGTCATCTTAGAACATAGGTAAACTAGGAATAATGACAGCTTGGGAAGAGCTGACTCCAGGGTCATAGTATAAGCATTTGGATTCTAAGGTAGAAGAGCTACCATGTACCAGGAAGGGATCTCCTCATGGGTACAAGAGTCTGTGTTAAACGGACATTGAGTTCCCTTATATTAAGCTTAAATGTAGGTTGGATTTCCTTACACTCCCAGTGATGGTTCAGAATACAGGATAAAGAAGAAGTTTCAGGAAAACAAGAAGTTTTTCAAATGAGAGCAGTGGGTGCAGGGACTGGAGAGTTTAGTGAAGAGTACTAGTCTCATCAGCAGCAGACCGACATTCAACCCCAGGACCCGTATTTTAAAAATCCAGGCATGGTCTGTAATCCCAGGGCTCAGGAAGCAGAAGCAAGTGCATCTCTGGCACTCACTGGCCACTTAGCATAACCTGCTTGGTGAGTCCCAGGCCAGGGAGAGGCCTTGTCTATATAGAAGGTGGACAGAGCCTGAGGAACAACACCTGAAGTTGGCTTCCACATGCATGGACACACATGTTCACATGGATGCATCTACTTATGTAGAAATATACATGCATGTATGAGTGTGTGCAAGTGCACGCGCTCATGCACACACACACACACACACACACACACACACACACACTCCACATATATACACAGAGCAATTACAGAAAGGAAAACATCACATTTAAAAGTAAGAGCGATAGGGCTAGAGAGATGGCTTGGTGGTTAAGAGCACTGACTGTTCTTCCAAAGGATCAAGTTTCAATTCCCAGCACCCATATGGCAGCTCACAACTGTCTGTAACTCCAAGATCTGACACCCTCACACCAATGCACATAAATTTAAATAAATTTTTTTTTTTTAAAAAAGTAAGAGCGATAAAAATCCTCTGGGTCAGAACTCAGAGAATCTACTGCTGTTCTTATCTGTGACCAGAATTTTATCCTTAGACTGAAGGAAGTTTCTGGAAGTCAGTCTCAAAGGATACTAACCTCAGCTGGCATTTGTCTTGTTGTGATTGCCAAACAACCATTATAACCTCATTTTTAGAGTCCTGAATTTGTTGGGCGCTGTGTTTGCCCTGTTACATGCTTAGGGGAGTGGAGATTCCCTCGCCAAGGTCAAATGTATGGAAGCTACAAACATTGCATTTCACTGTGTTAGTTAGAGGGATGGAAGCAACTCTAACCATTATGTTATAAAAGGAGCACCGCATGGTCAGGAGCCCCTCGGCCAAGTTCCTCAGTGATGTAAAGAAACTCTCAGGAGACCCTGACTTCCTGCTTTTGGCAGTATGCAGGGCTGCCAGACAGAAATGTTCAGGAACTTTGCTGTTCTGAGAAGACAAGTTGACCAAAGCTGGAGGTGGCAGAGGATGGAAGATGGAATCGCTTGGTCCAACGTAGTGCTTCAGCGTTAGCCAGCTCTGGAGCTCACACACCTCTAGGTTTCTCCTTCCATGTGTCATCTGCTTGGAATGTTTTGTCCTGTGTGGTGAGAAACATTCTAATTAATGTGCCATGAGATTAGGGGAGGTGACAAGATAGAGATTAAAGACAAATAAGAGCTGAATAGGAGACTTTTTACAGCCATTGAGTTGACTAGTAATTACACCTGACCCTGGGTGACCCCTGATGAGGGTGTGGAGTTCCAGGATCCTCTCCAATTCTACATGCTGCCACTCAGTGCATCAGGTCAGGGAACATACTGCTACCACAAAAAATGAGCAATTTCCCCTTTTGAGCATATGACTAGAGAATCTCTACTACATGTGTAATAATGGAAATTACAGCAGATCAGTTGTGCTGGCTAGTTTTTATGTCAACTTGACACAAGCAGAGTCATCAGAGCATTGCCTGATTGAGGTAATGCTTTCCTTCATAAGATTGGGATGTAGGCAAGTCTTCGGGACATCTTCTTAATTGGTGATTGATGTGGGAGGGCCCAGCAGGCTCTGTCTCGGCTGGTGTTCCTGAGTGCTGTAAGACAACAGTGTGAGCAAGCCAGGGGGAGCAAGACAGTTACCAGCATTCTTCCATGGTCTCTCCTCCAAGTTCCTGCCTCGAAATCCTGCCCTGCTTTCTCTCAGTGATGGAAGGAGACCTGGGAGTTGTAACTGAAATTAACTGGTTTCTCATTGCCTTTGGTCATAGAGTTTTGTCACAGCAATAGAAACCCTATCAATAAATACAATCTTAAAGAAAGAAAGAAAGAAACTCTATCAAAGACACAAGTCTTTATAATTCTCAACTAGAAAACAAGTAAGTCACATATGCAGACAGATTTGGGGCTATTATAGATTGGATACAATGAATAATTTTTAGTTGTGTGTATCAATGTGTAAACACAGGTTTGAGTGAAATAAAGTTCTCAAAGGAAATGTAGGATCTGAAATTATTCAAATGAAGTTTAAAACTATACACATGATATGTATGATAGCTAGGTTTAGAAAAATAATTATATCACACCCCCTTTCTCTTTCCTCACTCCAGCCCCCCACCCCACCCTCTCTTAAATTGATGGCCTCTTTTGCTTTGTTATCGTTGCACACACACACACACACACACACACACACACACACACACACACACACATGTAAGTACTACCTACTGTGTCCATTTGGTGTTGCTTATATATACATGATTTTAAGCTGAGAAATTTGTTGTTGGGTAACAAGTTAGGGGGCTCATACCTGGAAGAGACTAATTCTCTATCTCCCAGATGCCATTATTTGCCTACTGTTCTTTGTCTATGGGTGGGGCACTGTGAGATTTCCTCCTTGTATGTCAACATGCCTGGTGTTTCCCTTGTTCAGGTCTTCTTTGGGCAGCCATATAGTTGGGGTATCATAGGTGAAGCTTCCATGTCATTCTTAGGGGACACAATCTCTCAGCAGACCTCCTAGTCCCCTGGCTCTTGCAGTCTTTCTGCCCCACTTGGATGGTGTTCCCTGAGCCTCAAGTGCAGATTTTTAAGTTGTAAATGTATGCTTTGGGTCTGGGCTCCTTTGGTTAGATTTGTCAACTTGACACAATTGAGAAGTCAATCTCATCAGATTGACCTGTGAACATATCTATGGAGCATTTTCTTCCTTCCTTCCTTCTTTCCTTCCTTCTTTTCTTTTTGTTTGTTTTTTTTCAAGACAGTGTTTCTGTTAGGATTAAAAATGAGATGGCATGCAACAGATATAATATGAAAAGATTTATTTGAGGGAAGGGAAAGGGAAAGGAATTAGGGCCTGAGTGGGCTATGAGGGTAGGGAGACAGAGACAGGGAGAAGGGGAGAGAAAAAGAAAAGGGTACACTCTTATAGAAAGTGCAAGAGTAAGAGTCAAACTAAAAGAGTAAGAGAGAGAGATGGGTGGTAGGTTTGTCCTTTTTATATTCTGGGCCCCTGGCACACACCTAGTGGTGGGCAGAGGTGATGATGTCAGAGGTTGCTAAGCAACATAGATGAAGACCAGATCATCTAGCTGATAAGCCTGTGGGCTAACATTCCTATTTTTTCTTATAATTAAAAACATGAGGGCATTGGACTGATTTTCATGCAAGATGAGTTAAAAATGTAGGTTCATTGGAAGGAGCTTTTGGCTGCCATGTAGTCAGAGCTGTTCTAGAACTAGCTTTGTAAACCAGGCTGGCCTCGAACTCAAGAGATCCCCCTGCTTCTGGCTCTCTAGTGCTGGGAATAAAGGCATGTCTTCCTTTCAGTACAGAGACAGGCTACAGAAGAGGTCATCTGTACTACCCCAGAGAGAGCTCAAGTATATTTCTTCTAAACATAGACTACAAGACAGGCAGTCGTGATATCATCATTTATATTGGTATGCATGTTGAAATAGTTCATTAAAAATTGGTAGAGACTAAAGTATGGGGTCAGAATAGATGGGGTGAAATTTATCATCTACATTTTGGGGACATGTCTTAAATATTCCACTAAAGAGAACTGTAGAGGCTGAGATTGTAGGACAGGCAATGAGTAACTTTTGACACAGATGATGACCCGCATGACTATGAGGAAGCCACACAGACAGTGAAATAAAAGCCAGCGGGCAATCTGACCCACAGACTATAGATAGAGAATAACCTCCGAGAGAAGGAACGTGAGGGACTGGTGGATTTTGACACTTGGGGACACATGTTTGTACTCGAATCTGCTGTTAGGGCTGGGTGTCTCCTTGCTTTCTAGCTTTCACTGTAGTGTGCTCAGTTTTTTTAATTTTTAATTTTTAATTTTATTTTTTGTTTTTTTCAAAACAAGATTTGTCTGTGTAGCCCTGGTTGTCCTGGGCTCACTTCGCTTTGAATTCACTGGCTTTGAACTCACAGAGATCTACCTGCCTCTGCCTCTCAAGTGCTGGCATTAAAGGTGTCACCATGCCCGGCTCTGGTCTTTATGACTTCATACATTTTAAGTACATTTAAATTATTTTGCATAGAGGTGTCTATTACTACATTTGCATCAAGATTTTTTTGTTCGATTATGAAAGTATTGTCCTGAGTGAGACATAGAGATATTCCTCCAAGAGAATTTGTTGCTATTCTTAGTGGGGTTTTGTTTGTTTTATTTTGTTTTTGAGTTGTGTGGTGTTCCTTGGATTAGTAGCAGTTTATATGAAAGGAGCCAATGGATTTTATTTATTTTTAATCATACGATTACTGTCACTAACAGGGTGATGCAATTTTAAAGCAAGTTAGTGCAAACCTGTGTTGCATTCATAGAATTATGATAACAACATCAAAGGCAGTGAAAACCCAAGTTTATTTTGTATTATTTAGAGGATAATGTTTAATGGTTCTTTGTTTCTTTTTTTCTTTCCTTTGTTTTTTGTTTTTGTTTTTTCAAGATAGAGTTTCTCTGTGTAACCTTGGCTGTCCTGGACTCTCTTTGTAGACCAGGTTGGCCTTGAACTCACACAGATTCACCTGTCTCTGCCTCCCTGAGTGCTGGGATTACAGGTGTGCCCTACCTCACCTGGCTTTATTGCCAGTTTCACAATTTCTTATGCAATAAGGAATGTGGAATAGTTGAAGAAATCTCTTCAAACTATGTCATATAAAGAATGAGTGATGGAGAGATGATGTTGGGACAAAACAACTGCTGTCCCCTGCCATGTCTTTGGTGGGCTGTCACAGTGCAGAAGTATAAGATAGTGTTGTATCAGGCCAGGGGACTGACGTGGCTCCCGAATTGGAAGTTAAGGTGCATTTTTTGAGTGGAGTGATGAGTGAATTCTTAGGAGACAGAACTGTCTATTGCTAGAAGGGGACCAGTGGTTTACAAAGATAATGAACATCTTGTCATGTGTCTTGTCCAAAAATATTCTGGAGTGAGGTTTCTAGAACCATATAAATAGTCAGACAATCTGTGGCAGTCTATTGTCCTTATCCCGAGGCTTTATAAGTATGAGAAAGAGCATGTAATATACTTCTTATTGGGAAATACAACTAGAGGCAAGCAAGAGTCTGGCTTTTCACCAGGAGACATTTTAGAGGTGCTCACAGACTTGGCTTGTCCATCAGCTCTGTGGTCATGACCATCACTTTGTATTTGACCTTCCTATTGGCTGAAAGGTAGACGAGAAAGTTGGAGACTGTGGTGAGGAGTTTTTCCTGTTTGACATGTTGTAGGGCAAATTATCCCTTCCACGGTTTCCATAGGGCTATGGCACTCCTAAGTATGTGTGATGGTTTGAATGTGAAATATTCCCCTAAATTTATGTTTTAGAGCACTTGGTTTCCAGCTGTTTGGGAAGGTTGTGGAACCTTTAAAAGGCGGAGCCTCGCCAGAAGAAACTGGTGGTGGGCCTTGAAGCTTTATAGAAAGGTCCTAGCTGGGTTTCTGCTCTCCATTGACATGCTGTTCCTGCTTCCTGTCATGTCTTCCCAACCATCCCGAAATGCTCCATTAGGAATGTAAGCCAGAATAAACCTTTCCTCTCTTAAATTACCTCCCAACAACAAGGAATGTATATAGAAGAGCATGTTAATGTGAGAGTCTGGTGTCTGAAGGTGCAGGTCTCTCTAGCTGTAACCCAATCAGAGGCAAGACTTACCTTTGGCCTTGCCCTTCCCAGCAATGATGAACAAGTACATGGTGGACCTTAGGCAGCAGCAGATCCCAAAGGTGGTCAGAGTTAGGACTCAGACTGCTCTCTTTTGAGCTGTAAGTTCAGGAACTGAGATTTCTGCACAGGTACTCTAGGGTTCAGGATTGGGGTAGTACAAGGGCAAACTAGAGATGAAGGTGTTTTTCTTTTTAAGTTAAATTTTCTCATCAGTGTTTTCCCCCAAAGACTTTGTGAGGTTCTGTCACACCAGTCTAGGCAGCTCTCACTGTGTTTGTTAGTGTTAAAAGCAGAGTGGGGAATGACAAAACAGAAAACAAAAACAAACCAAAACCAAAACAAAACAAAACACATACACACACAAAAAAACCAAAACAAAAAAACATGAGGACTCAATGAAAAATAGCTTTCTGATTGTTGCCTATGGGACTCTGAAATATCTATACTCTGAACCCTGGTCAGGAAGTGTCTCCCTCCAGGGTGAAGGCTGTCAGTGGCATTTGCTAAGGAGACAGATCAGTCCCATTGAAGGCAAGACTATGTGTACAACATCTTTTAGCTGCATCTGTACCTGCTGCTCACACCTGGGCTGGGGTGGAGTCCTCCTTCCTCTTAGCCACCATCACGGGGTATGGCAATTTTTCAGTAGCCGTGTAACACTTGTCTGTCGATGTGTGTGCTGGGTGATCTTGGTTTGCAGCTTGATTGGATATGGACTCAATTAAGAGACAAGGAATGGAACAGGGGAACTGCTGTGAAGGACGATGTTCTTCATGAGGTTAACTGAAGTGGCAGGACCCAGCCTAAGCATGGACCTTTTGGTGGCAGATAAGACGTTATGGGAAAAGCTTTTGTTCTTTGCCTACTTGTCTTCCTGTCTCACTAGTGAGTTTATCTACCCTGTTTGTGTGTTGATTTATCTCGTTGCTGCTCTATTTCTTCTTTGATGCAAGAATTCAGGTTTCTCTGGCCTCTAGTATGGACTGAGGACCAGCAACTCTACCGACCTTCAGTACTTTATTAGGATTTGATGCTTCTAGCCTTATGGACTGAAGAGTTACTGGAGTCTCAGACTCACAGTGTGGGCATAGCCATTTTTTTTCCTTTGACTACCCAGCCTATACTGTGCAAGCCAATCCAAATAAACTTCCTTCTAATAATCATTTTATTGGTTCTGTTCCTCTCATGAACCCTGCTACAATCACCCTCCCAAGCCCAGCAGTTTACACATCCATTGCTTATTTTTGCCCATAGTTTTAAGTGTGAGGAATTGATTATGGCTTGGATTTGGGGTTTGTCACAGACTGAAATGCAGCAGGGTCCTCTGTTTCTGCTAGCTTAAATGGCTCTTAGTAGGCTCACTTCCCAGCTTACTTCCAGATCAGTGGTAGAACAGTCCAGATCTTCAGTATGTGACTATCTTCTTGGAGCTACTCATGCATGGTTTTCCTCAGAGTAAGGGACCAAGAATAAGACCGGAACAGAGCAACAGAAATGAAAAGAAACTGCAGCTTCCAACTACCACTTCAGCCATCGTCTGTTGGCCACACAGATCAACCCTGGATCAAAGGGTAAGGTGTAAATAGCAAGAGATGGGGATCATTGGAGATTGTAACTCTAATTGAAAACATAAAAGTTTAAATTAGCTCCAGAAAGATCCATATCTGGCATCGGAATGTTAATGTTTACTCATTCATTCAACAGACTCTTATTAAGCACTTCCTTTGTGTCAGTCACTACTCTGGGCACTGAAAATGTGCAGGGAGCAAGGCATCCATACTCTCACTGTCAGAGGTTTCATGGTTTAGCTGGGACTGTGGCTCAGTGGTTGAGGACACTTGCTTAGCAAGTGTGAAGCCCTAGGTTCAATTCCTTGCACCACTACGTAGGTACTGATATAGCTACCATAGAATAGCTACATCTACCATAGTTACAGCATATATACATATATAGTTATAGCTAGTTCAAGGTTAACCTGGGATATATGAGACCTTGTCTCAAAAAAAAAAAAAGAAATTAGAGAAATGATGGCTCTTGGTCATGAAAAAATAGGTCGCTCCTCAGACCTAAAATGCTATTTGTTGTCTCCTCATCCCACAGAATGAAATAATATGGTAGGAAGAATGGAGAATTCTGGCCACTTGTTCAGACAGACACCATGATGCAAGCAGAGAGAGTCTTGTGGCTGTGGCTCCAGACTTTGTGGAAATTCCACTCCTGAGACATGACTGTCCCTGCTTCTCTCTCTAACTGTATCTAGGCCATATTCTGGAACAAAATCCTATATGTTTTAGCCTAGACTATGTTTGGTCTATCCTGGAGCATGTAAATCACCTAGATTTTTCTCTCTTTGCTGCAAATCTTCATTCTTCAGGTCTGGGTGGAACCTGAGTCTATTATTTCTGACCAGCTTCAGGGTGAGGCCCACACTGCTGTTCCGTGGAGCATCCTTTGCCCCTTTATAATGTAAGAGCCCTGGTCATCCTGTAACATGCATACCCAGGATTTCTGAGCCCAACAAACCCCCTCATGATACCTGTGGAGATCATACTTCCATCTTCCGTGTCGTGCCTAGGGCTGCCTCTCCTCTGTGGGCGCTCACCCTACAGTACTGCACTAAAGTTACTTGAGTTTCGGATTCTGGTCTGTAGTCAGCCTTCACTGGTCTGGGCTCAGAGCAGAGCTGAAGTTCCGTGTCATCACTGTTATGTTACAAAAATTTAAATTTAGCATATAGGTATTTCACCTGCACATATGTATATACATCATGTGTGATTTTAATGTCCCTGAGACTATGACAGAATGCAAGATCCTCTGGAACTGGATTATAATCTGCTCTGTGGGTGCTGGAAATCATATCTGGGTCCTCTGCAAAAGCAGCAAATACTTTCAGCTACTGAACTATCTCACCAGTCCCACTATTAAAAAAAAAGTGTGTGTATGTGTGTATGTGTGTGTGTGTGTGTGTGTGTGTACATTTATAGAGGTCAGAGGAAGAGTTGTAGGAGTTAGTTCTCTCCTTCCACCATGTGGATTAGAGGGCATCAGGCTTAGTGGCAAGTGCCCTTGCCTGCTGATCCATCTTGCCTGCCCACTGTTTATTCCCTTTAAAAAAATTGTTAACCAGTTGCACACTTAGGCTGCTTCTGTTGTGCAATCGGGGACCATGGCCACCCTGTTGAACTGTGTTCTTTTCTCCATTTCTTCTCTGTTGAGATGGCTCACTCATAGATCCAACCTTTGAGCAATGTTACCATAGTAAGGGCACTTGTGGGCTGCAGGACTACTCTGTGATTCACCTGAGAAAGCAGCTTTACACCTTTTTCTAATCTTTGTAACTGGCATATTCTGAATCCACAGTTGACCTTTACTTTAGGGGAAAAAAATCTCTTTTTGGTAAACCTAGACATATGTTAAGATTCTTAGCTATCCCAGACAGTGGTGGGTCACAGATACCAGCTTCTTGCGAGGAGGGACTCGTGGACGCTTCTATCTGATTCTCATAGGCATGCTCAATAAATTCACAAATACTAAGTGGGCTGGGCCATGTGCATATGTTATTAGTTTGGTTTTTTTTTAATGCAATGTGGGAGAATTTTTTATTTTCCTAAAGTCTCCTTTTAAAACTTCAGTATTAAGAAATCCTTGAGGTAAGGATACGGATTCCTTTTCCTGGACAGATGGACACACAGACGGTCTGGAGCTGATTAACCCCACCCTGACATTTTTGCAGCCTTGGCTTTGTCTTACAGTGGGTTTTGGAATGCATCCAAAATCTACTTAAACATACTTCTCAGGGAGAAAGGCTTTTACACTTCAGAAACACACACACACACACACACACACACACACACACACACACACACACACACACTTAATTTGAGGTTGAATTTTTCTGCCCTAATTAGCTGTGTCTTTGAGCTTCAAGAGCGAGTTTTACTGTGGTTATTAACGAGGCCAATCTCTGATCACTGGCCTTTTTCAAAAGCATTCCAGCCTGCTAAACAGTGGCCTTTCATGACTTACAAGTTTGGGATCTTTGAGAGTTTTCAACAATTAAGGTGCTTACTTTTCACACTCTGATCGTCTTAATCACAGAACCTTGAGAGTGGGCCCTGGTGAGTAGAGCCTGGCACCCTTAGAGCTTGCCTCTTGGGCATGGGGGCTCTCTGGAGCTGGTCTAGCCCAGCAGCACCCTGTTCTGAGAAAGTGTTGGCACGAAGTCACAGGTGTTATGCTTTGTCCTCAAGCCTGTACAAACAGTATAAAACCATGTCCCAGGGTGGGCATTGTCAAATATCGCCTGTGAGCAAGGCAAACACTCCCTTTTTGTCAGCTCAATACAACCCTTTTTAAAGTACAGTATAGACTTGAAAGCTCATGTGATCTTTACTAGGCTGTGGGATTACACAGATGAAATGCTGTAGCATTAGCAAGTGGGCAGAGTGAGGACCAGAGAGGTTTAGTGACTTGTGTAAGGGCACACAGTCAGTGGTAGAGAAGGACATCTAAGATTTCTGATTCCTGGCATGAACCTTTGCCCAAAAGAGATGTCATTCCTTTTGTGTAGAAATGGTACCCTTCTCTGGAGGAAAGAAAGACTCCAGTTTAATAGGTCTCTCTAGATCATGAAAGGATGCACTGTATTGTACTCTCATAAGACATAGATTCTGTAGTCACTCTATGCTCCCATTTGATCCAGCAGTGAATCTGGATGTATGGTACCAAACAGAAAGTTAAGAGGATCAGTCAATGTTCAGACAAAGCAATTGCTAGTGTTGGAAACAAATACATAAGTGGCAGATTTTAGAACTGTAGACAGTTAAAACATAGCAGTCTCATTGGTTGCATGATGAATGTGTGAGCTGACAAGCTTATCACCATAGAAGCATCCAGAAGTCTGCTTGTGTGGATCCCCCACATGCCCCATAAGGTTTAACTCTGTAGCTAGCTTGGAACTCCCTGTGGCATCCAGGATAATTTCAAGGGTATGGCATTTCTCCTGCCTCTGCTTCCAAAGAGCTGGAATTGCAGGAACATGCAGCTGTACCCAGCTCTTCTGATGATTTTCATTTATGTGAAATAAGCAGTGTGAAGGATTTGCATTTTGTAAACCTCAGTACATCTGCATTATCAAGTTAATTATTAGGTTCCATCAGTGTCGTGATTCATTTGGTGGATTCTGTATTGTTATCATTATTACCATTACTATCATTTTGAGGCCAAGTCTTGCTATGTAGTCCAGGCTGGCTTCAAACTCTTCCTGCCTCCACATCCCAAATGGGAGGATTCTAGGTGTGCACCACCATGCCCAGCTTTATGAAGTCTCTTTAATTGGTCAGAGTATTACTGCTCTTGTTAATTGTGAAGTACTATGTCCTATGCTCTAACCTAAACTGTTACTTCTCCTTAATCTCCATCCCCATGACATCTTTGCATCTTCTCTTTTCTCAGGCCATCTTGATGTGTGTGTCTGCATCTCTTATACAAGACTTATCCATTCAGCATCACAGGTTGAATCCTAACTCCCAAAGGGATGCTCTTAGCAGCTGGCACATCCAGGAGACAATTAGACTGTGAAGAGGAGCCCTCCCACATGCCATTCATGTCTTTACCAGGGACATGAGAGACCACATAGCCTACCAACCTCAGGTAATGACATAGTGAGAAGGCATTGCTGTGACCCAGGAAATAGGCTCTGATTAGACACAGCACCAACCATGTGCTGTTGATCTTAGACTCCTCTGCTTTCCAGAATTATGAATAATAAATATTTTCCAAGCTTTTCAGGCTATGGGACCTTGTTCCAGAAGTGCAAGGAAATGAAGGCACCAAGTAATAGTACAGCCTTCTAGCATCCTACTACTGCCTCACCCCCACCCCTGATTCCAGACAAGCCATCCTTAGGGTAGCCTAGTGTGATCTGACATCATGTCCTTGATTAAAACCCATCATGGCTAAAAGAAAATCTAGTCAACATTGGTGGCTGTGAGGTCCTGTGTGCTCATGCCTCTGTCCATCTTATTACCCTTTCCACCTCTTTCAACTGAGAGCTTGCCTTGCCATAGTCCTGTTGGTCCATTCGGTGCATGCCCACCTCATTTCTGGCCCCGGACTGCACTGGCCTTGCCCAAGGTTCAGTCTTTTAAAATTTTTTTAAAAATATA
>OU015742.1:117510121-117531222 GCA_907169655.1 Acomys percivali | reverse complement strand
GTGTGTGTGTGTGTGTGTGTGTGTGTGTGTGTGTGTGTGTGCTTGTGCATGTGTATGTGCGTGTATGTGTACACACGCGCATTGGGTCATCTATCATTGATCCTGAAACATACTGTTTTTGGCTAGCTAGAGAGTCCTGGGACCCATCTATCTCTGGGCTTATAGATAGCACTTGTGGCTAATCTTTTTTAAGGCTTTTACCTGAGGGCTTGGGATTTGAACTCAAGTCTTTTTGTTTTCATGGCAAACAAGTGCCCCTACCCACTGAGCCATCTCCCCAGCCTGAATCCAAGCTTTCTACCAACAGATCTACATCTTCAGCCTTATTACAATAGCCTTGACCAAGCCTGTTGCTGTTCTTACTGTCAATGAAGAGAATTTCCCCTTTCAAGAGGCATTTGGAAGGAAGCCTAGATGCTGGATTTCGACATGGTCCATGTGACTACGTGATGCTAATTAAAGCCCAGTTGACTACAGGGTCTTCACTGGAGTATCTGCGGTCCTTCCAGTGGTGCCGTCACAGGGCAGACATTGATGGCTGCTCTGGCATCTTCCCCACACATGTGGTTGGTGATCTGATCCTTCTGAGAAGACAGGGAAGGGGAGATTTTTTGCATCAAATTCAGAAGCAGTTTCCACCTGGAGTCGAAAACAATAGACAATACAGAAGGAAAATGAGCAAATGAACAGAGTTTGAATTTTTGGTATGCAAGTGCTGTAGTGGTGTAAGGGGTGGGAATGTATGCTCACAAATATATACATACATTCAGGAGTGGGACAGGGGAGGAAATGACCCTGTCTTGCTTTGGACACATTAAGCAAGGTCTCCTCCGGCAGCCCTCCATAAGCAACTCACTTCTGCATTCATGCAGGAGAGGGTCACCCAGCCTGCAGCATCAGAGGAAGAATTCGCCTGTCTGCCTGAAGAGGAGACAGTGCATGAAAAATGGTGGCAAAAGGTCAGGAGGCGAAGGCAAGTGAGAAACACTTTCATCTATTATCCGGGGTCAACGGGCTCCCTCCCATCAGGGAACCTTGAGGCCCAATGAATGGCCCATTGCGGGAGGTGCGGTATTGTGTGTACCGGGAGCCCCACATCACAATCCCCAGCCTGGGACAAAAGCGCCTAAGAAAGTGGTGGGTGGCTCGCCTCGCCTCCCAGGGGCCTGCCTCTTCTTATCAAAGGCCTTTCACCGCAATGCCCCAGCCTGCTTGGGAAGAGGCAGTGTTTGTCCAATAACACCAAGGCGCTTCAGACTCCTTCCAAATTCCCGGTCATGGCGATTAGGTCGGCCCGCATTGAATTTCATCCAGAACCAGTGTGGGGTTCTCAGCTGTTGCCGCTCCCCAGAAGCTGCACATATTCTTTGCGTTGTCTGAAGAACAACACATTCCTGTTTAAAATAAAGTCTAAATCCTGGGGCGAGAAGGAGACATGCATTCCTTCAGAGGATGCCTGCGGGGCCACGCATCCATTGAGCTGCAGCAGCCTTGTTTCTGAGTCTCTGAGTCGTGGCTTGGGTAAAGCCTCACTTTCTTCGGGGAGGCCTTTCTGATCTATAACCCCTGACTGTAGCCACAGTTCTCAGCCTGTGGGTCACGACCACTAGAAAACACATATTTCCCATGCTCTTAGGAATCCCCAACCATCAATTTATTTTCGTTGCTACTTCATAGCTGTAATTTTGCTACGGAGTGATGTCTCAGTTCCTAAGGTCACTGGAAATAGGTGTTTTCCCGCTGGTTGCGACCCACAGGTTGACAGCCGCTCTGTTAACAGTATCTGACAAGTGTGCTATGAGTCTGAGATGGTAAGTCCGCCAATTGGGCTCAGGTTGGCTTGCTTTGGATGTTTATAGAAATATGAAGGGATGGAGAGGTGGCTCAGTGCATGAAGTGCTTACTGTGCAAGTACGAGGACCTGAGTTCAAATCTCCTGCATGCATATAAGGCCAGGTATGTGTAGGACATGTCTCACTGCCCGGAGACAACCCCATGCTTATTTTCACCCTAGTTTTTGAATAAAGCCTGAAAAAGAGGAGGGGAGTGGCTAGATATGCAATTTGGGGATAATTGTCATAGCTGGCACAGGGGCTAGAATCTCAGGTCCCCAAATGCATCATGCATATCAGCTTCCAGGTTCAGTTCAGGTGCATAAATGAGGACTCCCTTGGCTACAAGGACTTTACTGGAGGGATGGATTGTCTACAAGTGGAAGGCAGGTTGTTTATGATAGAACACGGGGCCTTATGGCTCTTGTAAATCATGTTCCTCAACCCTGAGTTAGTAGTCATTTACTTACCAAGCCTGTTGAGTGCCAGGTCCTGCACAGGAACAGAGGAAACAAACAAACATAGAAAATACTACCTGGTCTCTTCCCACGATTGAGATGAAGTAATATACAGACGAACACAAACGTGTATGAGGAACATTATGAAAGAGCATCCCACAGATGCACTCGCAGTGTTGCTATCTTGAAGGAAGGATTATAGTTGAATTTATTTCCAGAACACAGAATCAAGTCTCTAGTAGTATACTAGACTGGATGGTACTACCAAATTTGTGTCTACCCAGAAGGAGAATATGGTCTTATCTAGAAATAGCACTTTTTTCTCAGGTGGAATTAGTTCTAATCAAACTATTTTTGCCTTTTTATAAAAAGATCATGTAAAGGCAGAGGGAGAGACTGGAGTCAGGCTGTGACAAGCCAAAGATCTCAGGCCACTACCCCCAAAACTGAGAGAACCACATGGTACATTCTCCCTTAGCATCTCCTGGAAGTAACAATCTTGATACCTTGATGTTGGTCTCTTGGCTTCCTGAACAGTAAGAGGATAAATTTTTATCGCTTTAAGTCAACAAGTTTGTGACTTAAACACAGTGTGTTTACAGTGGGATTGCACTGAAAGGCTGGAGTGTTGAGTCATGGATGGGGAGGTGTGTCAGAGGTTATTGCGAAGCACTGAGTACCAAGTATCACAGAGGATGGGGCAATGGGATCAGAATGACAGGAAAGAACTTGGGCGCTTCAACCCTGTGGATGATTTCTGACAGAAAGGAGCAGAACCATGAGTGAGTGGGAAGGGGAGGCAGACAGGGACAGGTTAGGAGGGCCTGGGTGCTATATTGAAGAGCTCAGACCTGATCGCTTCCTTGTCTCTTTTGTCTCTATTGCAAATCCATGGGGTGATGGACAAACAGAAGCTGCCCTCTGCTCCAAGATGCAGGAAGACAAGTCATAGACATGCAGGATTCCAGCAGAGTGGTGTGGAACAAGGTTTTTGTTGTTGTTGTTGTTTTTGTTTTTCAAGACAGGGTTTCTCTGTGTAGCCTTGGCTGTCCTAGAACTCACAGCGATCTATCTGCCTCTGCCTCCCAAGTGCTGGGATTAAAGGCATGTGCCATCATGCCCAGCATAAAAAAACAGATTTTGGAGAGAAAAAGGAGTAGCCAATCTCAGAGCCCTTTGTTCACCTTCTTCATAAAATACAGAGCAAAACTGAGATTGCAAAATTGAGATTGCTTTCTCTACTGGGAGGCACGCTTCCTTCCTTCCTTCCTTCCTTCCTTTCCTTTTAAGATTTATTTACTTTACTTTTTTTTAAAAAGAAAATATTTATTTACTTTATGTATATGAGTACACTGTCTTCATGCATACCAGAAGAGGGCATCAGATCCTATTACAGAATGTTGTGAGCCACCAGGTAGTTGCTGTGAATTGAACTCAAGACCTCTAGAAGATCACCTACTCTCTTAACTGCTGAGCCATCTTTCCAACCCCTAGAAGACATTTCTAATATTGAACAAATCTATTTCTTTCTTTTAAAAACCTTATTCTGTGATGGGGCTGCTTCTTGCTTGGATCTTTCCAGGGTCATTCAAGTTATAAGGATGCCAAAGGGATATACTCAGAAGTTCTTTGTTACTGGACTGAGTACACTGGTGAGTTCCTCTCTCTGAATTCCCTGGTGGGCTGGGAGCTCAGAAGCTAGCCATGGCGAGAAGGGAGGGGGAGCTGGGCCCCACTACCAGTCATCTATGCATTCATCTGCCCAGTTGTCTACAGGTCCATCCACCTGCCACTCACCTCAACATCCACCTAAAAGTAAGCCTAGAGTTTTGTTTGAATCCAGACACTAAGTCCTATAGGGAGTGCTACTTGAAGTCATTTCTTTTGTTTTTGAGTAGCTCATATCCATCCTTATCCATCCATCCATCCATCTATTCATTCATCCATCTATTCCAATCCAAATACCCATCATTGGACCTACCATTCACTCAAAGTAAACCCTCTGATACATACAATGTCAAGCCATCTCCTTTGACCATACAGAGATAGTCACATACAAGAGCTTGTGTCTAACAGAAGGGAAAAGTCTCTCCTGAATGATTTCTCTGTAGTAGACAGCTTTGCTTCATTCATTTGCACTGTGAGTGAAATGGAAGGACTCAAATACATGGAGCCCAAACAACTGAGGCCTTGTCATTTTTTCCAGGATCTTCATGACATCCATAAAGTGTAGCAAGTTCTCTGTTCTTTACAGTGGCATTAAGAGAATGAGTCCTCTTGATGCTATCAGACACTTAGATCCATAAGCTTGCTGCCTCAGTTTCTCTGTATTTCTAGGATGTTGGGAAATGAAATTGATAAAGGAAAATGGATTTAAAGTTTGGCCAAAGAGTAGTAAATGTCTTTCCAAGCTAGTGGCCTTATTAATATAAAGATCAGCCAGCCAGCCCTTTTCTGTGTGGGAAAGAACCTGTGTATCAGGTAGCTTTCATTGTCTGTAACACAGACAGATTTTATTCAAGTCATGGAGGACTTGAGTATGAGTAGAGATACTGTGTTTTTCAAAGAAGAATCTCTGGGTCTGAAGGTGTAAGGTGCTCATCCGTTCTTGGCTTCCATTCCTTTGGTAGGTGGAAAATAGCAGATTTTAAAATCTTTTCTTTGGAGGCCTACTTCAGCCACTCCTCCTGTATGCTCTCATCTACAGTGATTCTAGCAGTTAAAAAAGGTCTAATAAGTGAAGGGAGGGGCACAGGTGCCTTTTTAGAATATCTTATCTCCCCTCAGGGCTCAGCAAGGTCATGGATACATTAGTAGTAGAAAGTCTGGACCTCCGGGCCCCAGTGGTACATACATACAAAATCCCTTGGCAGTAGGAGCACCAGTCTCACAGAAGGTACCACTTTCCTTGCCATCTCTTGTTCCCCGGCAGCTGGATAAGGCTCAGAAAATTTAACCACACCGTCTTTAAACACAAAAGGCTCAAATACCTTCAGGTTAAGTGGTCCAGCAAAAGGTGGGAAATGGCTCCCAGTATGACCCAGGAATAGGCAGGGTTTTCTTTCTACCTTACTTTATACCCTCAGAGAATCCACCCCTGTTCTACTCTGGACCAAATGCATCTTATAAGAGGTAGAGAGTTGGTGACTTAGAGAAAATCTAACAGTTCATCCTCCGATCTGACATCCTCCACCTGTCCTCTGCCTTGGCTCCCCTTGCCTGGGTCTGCCCTGCCCATTTGCACTTTGTTCTCAATCATCTAGGAGGATTTTTTTTTTTTGCTTCTGTCTTTCTTGACCTCGGATTTGCTTATCTTTGCTCTCTACCTTCCTCC
This sequence comes from Acomys percivali, assembly GCA_907169655.1. Classification (NCBI taxonomy): domain Eukaryota; kingdom Metazoa; phylum Chordata; class Mammalia; order Rodentia; family Muridae; genus Acomys; species Acomys percivali. Next base: position 117,525,598 of record OU015742.1, on the reverse strand, counting down.
AGGTGGTAGAAAGGCAGCTGGCTGTCATAGCACAGTCAGACTTCATCACCATCTAGAAGCTTCCCTGAATTACGTGGCCACTGAGGTTATTCTTCTACAGAATGAAGTCATCACAGAGCCTCTGGACTGTCTCCTTTGTGGATGGACGAGCTGGAGGAAAGGCTTGCTCAACTCCCTGCTTCTCTTCACGTCCATAGTGCATGGGACCTTTGCTGAGCTTCCTTCCCCACCCTGTGAGGACCAGCCAGGCTGGGTACCCCTGCTAGAATGGGTACACCATCCTCCCACAGTATGGAGCTGATTTTGTTGCCTTGAGTAACTGATAAAATTTCCCTTTTAGTCTGGCAGTGGTGATGTACACCTTTAATCCCAGCACGTTGGGGGCAGAGGCAGACAGATCTTGAGTTCAATACCAGCCTGGTCTACAGAATGAGTTCCAGAATAGCTAGGGCTACATAGAGAAAGTGTCTCAAAAAATAATTTATTTTCCTTCTAGTTGCTTTGAATGTGATATAGGGGTTGAATTTGGAAAGATTAAAATTGTTGCTTTAGAAAAATGCTATTTCCACTATGTGTGTCTGAATGTATGAATGCGCAGGAGCCTCCAGAGGTTGGAAAAGGTGTCAGATCCTCTGGAACTGAAGTTGCAGACTGTTGTGATTGTCCTGTGGGTGCTGGGAGAAGAACTCTATTCTTTTGCAAGAGCAGTAAATGTTCTTAACCACCGAGCCATTCTTCCTTTCCAGTCTGGTAGTTATGTTTTTCTTTTGGACTTAGGGTATGAATGAGTGATCTTGTTTCTGTGCAAGGCTACACTTGATGTAGTCTGTAGAGCCCTTTTGGCTGACTGTGTGCCTGCAGCCTTGTTGTTTCTCATCATTTTTCTCATCTCCCTCTCCTGCATCCCTGGAGTCCTCACAGTGCCTTATCCAGGCAGAGCACCTGGAAGGTGCATGGGGTTGTTGAAAGTATTGGTATTTGAGTCCATTCCAAATCATAAGAGAATATTAACTAGCTGCTAGCAGAGCTTTGGGTTGTTTTAGCCCTGCCCCCTAAGGTCCTGAAAAGGCCTTTGGCTTAAGTGGTGAGGGAACAGAGATGCTGTGACATGAGTGGGAGCACCCGGAGGAGCAGCAAGCCTGGTGACAATGATGATGAAGTGATATGGCTTAGAGGCATGTTTAACTCAAGATGGGTGTTAGCTCTGCAAAGGGAGATGTTGACATTGGCTGTTGGCACATGGGGACTGGCTCAACTTGAAGAAAGAAATTGTAGCTGAAGAAAGGGCAAGTTGATTTCAAGTACCTACTATCCCATTTTCTGTTTAATAAGAACTACATTTAGGTTATAGATTACAGTTGTCAGCCTTCTGTGTAGCTATGTAGTCATATATTGGCCAACAACCCATTACAGGAAATATTCCAAAAAGGAATCACCATTTTTTCCCTTGTTCTGATGCTGGCTGAGAAAGCTGGTACTACAGTCATCTTAGATCAGGAAGATGGTGGCTACATGTAATTCTTATTATAAAGGCCACATATCAGATATCCTGTATATCAAATATTTATACTGTAATTCATAACAGTAGCAAAATTACAGTTATGAAGTAGCAATGAAGATAACTTTATCTTTGGGGGTCATCACAACCTGAGAGACTATATTAAAGGGTTGCAACATTAGTAAAATGGGACTTTGGCAGCCAGCTTCCTAATAATGACACAGGGACTTTTATATTTATTATAAGCTTAGGCACTATAGCTGGGCAGATTCTCAGCTATTCTAACCTGACAATACTGGCCTGGCTTACATCCTGCCATGTGGCCCATTACCTCGCTTCAATACCTTAGTCTCAGGACTAGTTTCTTCCTCCATATATGGCTGGAAATTCTTTCCCACCTCAGATTCCTTCCCTGAGTTTCTAAGTCTTCCCGGAAGTCCCGCCTTCCTATCCTGCCTTTGCTATTGGCCATTCAGCTCTTTATTAAACTAATCAGAAATGTATTCCTACAAAACATTGAGACAGGTGGTGCTTATCAATACAAAAGTCTAGCCTATGCTCAGCTCTCTGCTGGTACAGAAATCAGCAGTTGAATAATACAAAGAAAATCTTTATATAATGCCCACAAAGATCCACCCCAACACATTAGGAAGGTTGAGAGCCATTGCTCTTAGACAGTGTTCAAAGACACATCTTGGTGTGACATGGCCTTGAAAGGGGAGATAGACCTTGCAAAAGTGGACATTGCCAAGGCTTTTTCATCCTCACACTAGTGCACTAGCCACCCATAGTTTGTTGCCCAGCATCCTAGCCCTAAGATTTTTCTACCCTCATGCACTAGGAGAAATGTTCTAGACTTGGTCACTGTTTTCACAGACCTTTTGGGATTGTTTGTCAGGCACCTATGATGAGCTGACTTCTCCTTTGTGCATAAGATAAAAGATGCTGAGAAGATCCTGTTCTACAGGAGACAGATAGACAGACAGACAGACAGTAAATCCATAGATAAATAAGCATGGCCAGTGACCGAAAGTGAGTTATAATAATAACATTGGCTGATAGGACCTCAAGCCTTTGGTCTTGGGGGTTAAGACCTTTCCTTTTTGGCACTGACCCTGGGCCCTATTTCAGAGTTGGTTTTTCAGATACCAACTAGGGATGTCTCTCAGAGCCCTACGTTCACAAAAGCCCAGTGCCTGGAGAAGGATACCTATTTTTTTTTCATGCTTTGTTGTTGTTCGACATTCTTATGTTTAGTTCTGTTTTTGTTTTTCAATACAGGGTTTCTCTGTGTAGCCTTGGTTATCCTGGTACTAGCTCTGTAGACCAGGCTGGCCTCAAACTCACAGAGATCTGCCTGCTTCTGCCTCCAGAGTGCTGGCATTAAAGGTGTTTGTCACTACCATCTGGCAACATTCTTTTATTTGAACAAGGCCTCCTCCATTTACATTTTGCTCTGGTTCAGCCATTCTACACCACACCACCTATACTGTGTCTAGAGAGGAGCTATTGCCAGAGAATTTGCCATTCTTCATACCTCTGGCCATCCTGGGAGACACACTGGGTCTCTAATTCTGAGCCCACAAAAACAGATCCTTAAAACACATCCCCACTTCCAAATTACACTAGACCATGTTTCCCATGAGAATTGTTAGGTATCTAGAATTCTTTATCATCTCTCTCTCTATGGCCACAGGCCTCTTCTGCTTGATCAGATCTTATCTAAAATAACTATAAATGTCTCTTGGTGGTGAGGCTAAATTCTGCAGCAGGCGAACATTAAAAGAATGCTACATCAGGCAACATGCTTGTTTTACGTACTTGTCTGTACTTTGATCTCTGAGCACCTCATTTGAGATGGAGGAAGTATATCTCCAAGAGGGCAAATACTTTCTTTACCTTGAATATGATGAGGTGGGTAGGATACCGTGATGTCATTGTTTGGACCTGATTCTCTCTGTTGAACAGGTGAGGACATCCCCAGTTACCTTTTAGATGCCACTATCCCTTTTTGGTAGTGATTTCTTTTTTCTTTTCTTTCTTTCGTTCGTTCTTTCTTTTCTTTCTTTCTTTCTTTCTTTCTTTCTTTCTTTCTTTCTTTCTTTTTTTTGGTTGTTGTTGTTTTGTTTTTCGAGACAAGGTCTCTCTATGTAGCCTTGGCTGTCCTGGATTCCCTTTGTAGACCAGGCTGGCCTCGAACTCACAGGGATCCGGCTGCCTCCCAACTGCTGGGATTAAAGGTTTGTGCCACCATGCCCGGCCAGTGATTTCTAAAACCCTCTCTAATGAATTGCCGAGAGTAACTGCTGCCTCAGGCTTCCAATCGGAATACAGGAAGCAGCACCGAAGTCCCTTCCCTGGATGTATGGTCGAACGAAACATGCTATTCATGGACCGGAAGTCTCTTTCTGCCGGGAGGAGGAAACTTCATGCATTCTTTGGTTCTGACTCTTCGCTGGTCTGACTGAGGGGCAGACTCCCTCAGAACCAATGGAAGCTCAGGCATCCTTGGACCGGGAAGCAGGCTGATGGCCCATGCATTGGCTGCTCGGCCCAGCCCTTCATCCATATTCCTCCCTTTGCCCAGGCTCTTTTGGAAATGGGTTTCCGGAGCTTGACACATGTTTCTTTGTCTAGCCCCAGCTGTTGGAATTTGTCTTCATTCATGAGACAGGAAGGGGCTCTCAGAATTGCTGCTCCCCTCTGATGTCATGGGGCAGCCACTCAAATTAGTTCCGGGGACTGTGCAAAGCACCCATGGCGCTGATGTTTCCCTTCTGATGTAATCCTTTACTCTTTACCTCAACCTGTGTGGCAGAGACATGATCCTCAGTTGACAGAAAAGGAAACTGAGGCTGAGAGGAGTTACAAGGCATCTTTGCTCTATGTACTTAGAAAAGCAGAGACAGAGTCCAAGTGTGAGGCACTGGTTCCATGGGCGTGGGCACTGACAGGCTCCCGCTGCCACCTTTCCCTTCTTTTCAAGAAAAGACCTGGGCTGTGAGAAATTCTATGTAGTACTGGGGACCACAGAGGATCCTGTACCAGGTCTGGTATATCTCCCTGCCAGGTGCCATCCCCAGGGGCTATGCAGGATTGAAAACAATAACTACATGCTCCGTTCGCCAGCAGGAGTCTTGCTCTAAGTTGCTCTGCTCTCCCGACTGTAATGGCAGGAAAAGCTTGAACTGAGCCCAGTTTAATTAATGCTGATCTCACAGGCGGAGCTGCTGGCTTACAGCGGGCTGAACACAGACACGAGGCAGGAAAAATAGTGGGGGCCAAGAGCAGGGTGTGTTCAAACGATCCCTTCTTTCTGCTGAGACAGAGAATTGGTTTTCGAGGAAACTCTCAGGGGACATTTCCTTTCACTGTCACTTGCTGTCATCTCTCAAGGAAAATGTACCTTGGAACCTGGAGGGCAACAAAGCCTCTGATGTCATCCACTCCACAGAAAGGAGGGGCCTTCTTGTTCTTAGTCTCTGAGCAGTGTCTTCACTCCATCCAGGCTTTTATGGGAAACTGTGGACATTGTTAAGAAATCCCTACACAAGGGTGGGTCAGACAGACAGTCACCTGTGAGGACAAGGGGCCAGGGACTGATGCTGATTTGAATCTGAGGAAGAAACATGACACTGTTTTTCCTTCCTCTGCCAGTGAGCCAAGGAGCCCCTGCATTCCCAGATGCCTCAGCTCAGTTCCAGGGAGGAAGTAAGGCTAAATTATGGTATAGTGACTGGAGAACTCAGAAGGACAGGCACCGCCTCGCATCATCAGCAGGCTCTCCTCATTCACACGTGCTATCATAGGAAAAGAGACCTCACCATGGAAGGCAGCTACCCTGATGTGGGGAGCGGAGGCCACGTACTCAATGCCACACAGCCAGAGTGGGGAAGTGGGCTGACAGGCTGAGCTTTAAATGGACCGTTGACATTAAAGGAGTGCCTCTTCTCTCTAATCTGAGTGGAAAGGAGTAGGCCAATGGGATAAGCCCTGATATAGTATGCTGTGTCTTCAGCGAGTGCGAGTTACACACACTCAGTCAAAGAAGAGAAGGGAGAGGGAACGCAGAATTCAGCCAAGGCTTTCAATCTTCCACAAAAACTGAAACACGCAAACCAGACTAGTAGAAATGGGGCCCATGTACTCTGATCAACACTTTCATTTTATTTCCTTCCTTCCTTCCTTCCTTCCTTCCTTCTTTCTTTCTTTCTTTCTTTCTTTTTTTCTTTCTCTCTTTCTTTCTTTTTTTTTTTATGATAAACACTTTCATAGGGAATTGTGGGAACAGATGCAAGCCAGGCACTAGCTCTGCCTGCCCCTGCTAGGCTGCTCACTGGATGGGGAGACCTGAAGTAGTTCTACCAGGAAATGGTGCATTTGCCCTTTTCCATGAACATATATAGAAGTCATGCTCTTGGGTACCAGGCAGGGCAGGCTCAAGTCTACTCTAGCTGCCCATCAAACCTGTCAGTAATCGCTCAATCGAAGAGAGAGTATGTCCCTACATACATGTTTTATGGTGAGGACCTACCATTATGTATGTCAACTGATCTAGTATGTTATAGAGTCAGTAAGTACTAAAGATTAGAGCCTTCCTCTTCATCCTTCTCTTCTCTTCCTCATTGCTCTAACAAGCAAGGTCGAAGACAGCAGGTATCCCACGCTATCCTCCCCTGTTTAGTTTTCAGGAGGATTCTCTGTGACCATGTTCAGGGCCTGGACACTTCATTTGTGTATCTACATAGAAACCTAAAGGGGGAAGCCTAAGGCACACTATGTGGGAGTGAAAATCTGTCCTAGCTGTGTGATCCTGGGCATGCTAGTTACCCTGTCTGGGTATAAGATGCCCCAATAGTGAGATAAAGTTAATGACACCTTTTCTCCAGATTTGATGGGAAGAGTAAACAAAATCACCTGAGCTGAGGGCTGGATATGTAATGGACACCCCCTTGTGTCTTCTGCATGGAAGATTGCTTGCTGGCTGCTCTGTAGAACTCGTTTTTGGATGATAAATTAATATCCTACCAGCCATCACTTTCGTAGCTAGGAGAGGCCACCCCACTCCAGTGAGTCTTTCTCCAAGGCCTTGGTTGAGGTGCTGTCTCTCAGTTCATTATTCCTGGTTTCTTCTGCCTGGGAAGAATGTTATTCAGGAGCTTGGCTTCTTGAAGATAAGATATCTCAAAGTCCACATGGCTGCAGACAGAGTTAGGTCTTTGTGTGTGTTGAACTCACTTATTATTCCTTAGAGAAAGGAGAAAGGTCTGTAGGCATACCAGCCCGAACACACCCACTCTTGGAAGCTAAGCAAGGTGGATCTTGGTTAGTACTCAGGAGAATGAAAGGCTGGAAGATAAGACAAAAAGCCATCTCTGTGGTCCTCAGGTCTATGCGGTGTCTTTTATCATGTGTCTTCTTGGATAAGGTCTTCTGCCCTCAGAAGCAGAAGAAGCAAAAATTCAGCTCCCTGAAGGTAGTGACAACTGACAACCAAGCACTAGATGCTCCTAGGCCATTTCCGAGACCCACAGGTCCGTGCTTTTCCTGTGTGCACATCCAACATGGTCTGATCCTTGTTCTTTCTTATCATTCCAACAGGCCACATCCTTCCCTGTGATGCTTATCTTTCCCTGGTCCACATCCAGTCTGGCAGCCATATCCTATCTGTGCTCTGTCTTCTTGTGGGTCCCCATCCCCACCACCTCATCCTCATTCCCACCAACATCTTCCCCAGCTTTGGCACCTCCCACAAAATCCTGTGGTAGTAATTCCTCCTTTCCCCAAGCACAGGTGCTCTGTGTGTTTCAGTCAGCACTAGACTGGCTTGCGGTCTCTGGCAGTGTCGGCTACCCTTGCCTATCCCTTCCCTGTGTGATTTCCCTGCCCGGATCCTCATCTCCACTTCCGCCCCACAAGCAGGCTAAGACCTGCTTTCCTGATCACTCATAAGACCCTTGTCTCCAGGGAGCACCTCTGGAATCACAAATCTGGCAAGAAGCCCTTCTCTGCGTTCTATAGCTCGGGTCGCCACTGTGGCAGTCCTCCATCCATATGCGTCCTGATATTGCCGCCTCCTAAGACTAGGAACACACTGACAGCGAAGGATGGCTTCTGGTATCTCTAAGTCCAAGCTGTTTCAGGGCTTGAGCAATCACTAGGGCTGGTCAGATAAGTGACTCTGATCCAGCCACAAATAAGCTGAGAAATCTCAGTGGCTCAGGATGTTAAGGTTAATTTCACACATTCAAGTTCATTGCTGGTCTTGCAGTTTTCCTCAGCTATGTCTCCTTGAGCATTGCCGTTGAGCATATGGCCTCCATTCCCAGTGTCACTTCTATCCAGTGCTATTGTCCAGAGGCAGCCACGTGACCTGGGCTACTCACATATGAGCCCCCCGGGGACTCTCAGGAGCACTGGACCTTCGGTGAGCTCTAGACTTCTCTGAGAAAGAAGCTGGGAGCTGCCCTTCAACTCCAGTAGGGGAGAACATCTACACAGCCAGAGAGTAGGCTTCCCGGCAGGCTGAGCAAAATGAAGTTGCATCCCTGTCACCTCAGTCAGAGACCCGAGTTCAGATGAAACTCGGCTGCTTGAAAACAAGGGGCAGGGCCCTGGAAACGCTCGATTTAGCCCTGTCAGTCTTCAAGAAGCACAGTGTTCCCAGCTCTCAGCGTCCTTTGTCCTCTGTAAGCTCCCTTAGCCTGCAGAGGTGACTTCTTTATTCTCTGAGCTGCTATTTATAACTTCCAAAGCACCCCTACTCCTTTGGTTCTGTATCAAGGTTCAGAAAAAGAGCCTAACCCCCTCCTCCCGGCAGCACTCCCCCCCACCCTTGCCAGGCCTCTCTCCCCCAGAGCAATCCCGTAAATAAAGGACGAAAGGCCCCGTAATTATTACCATTCGACAACACAGAGACTGTCAAAACCAGGAGTCCAACAAAGGCCCGTACATAAATCACAGCTGATACAATGGCTCTTAGCTGAAGGGGAGAGGGCTTATAGTTTCAGCTCGGCTGAAAGGAGGTTTGTGTCTGGGGGAGGAGTCACAGGAGTCACGCAGCCCTGCGGAAGAGATAGGCTGAATATCTGAACAGAGTGCCAGCCTCATCAATGTGCTGGCCCAAAGACAGGGGCTACTGAACGGAACTCGAGTGAAAATCCCGTGAAAGATTCCAGATGTGGCATCTCCACAGTGCTGGTGAGGTCACACCGCACAAGCAGGTTACGGTCCAGCCTGGCAGGGAGTTGTTCCCTCCAAAGATACGAGGGCTTGCAGCCCTGCGTAGGGCAATTTGGGTTTGAAGAGAAGGGAGATCAAGTGAGCTGGGCTTCCAGTGTGTGTGTGTGTGTGTGTGTGTGTGTGTGTGTGTGTGTGTGTGTGTGTGAGAGAGAGAGAGAGAGAGAGAGAGAGAGAGAGAGAGAGAGAGAGAGAGAATCTCTTCAGAAAATGTCTGTCGAATGGAAATTTCTTGATAACATCGAGAAACCTTGTCCTTGGAGTACAGAGAGACATCCTCTGGGGAAAGAGTTTACATCTTTGGGCACAATTATTGCTTTTGAATAAGCCGTTTGGTGGTCCATTAAGAATTCAGTAGTGGGGCTTGGGAAATAGCTCATCAGTAAGTGGTTGTCTTGTGAGCACAAGGACATGAGTTCAATCCCCAGAACACACATTAAGGAAAAAAAAAAGCTGGGCGTGGTTGTGCACATTTGTAATCTCAGTGTTGGGGAGGAGGCAGGCAGGTTTCTGGGGTTTAACTGGCCCATCTCTGTAGTCTCCTCGGCAAATTGTAGGACTGTAAAAGACTTGACATAAAAATGTTGAGAGCACCTGAAGACTGACACCGAACATCTTCCTTTGACCGTTGTCTTTTGACCTCCAACACCATTTACATATACATGCCTGCACAGCTATGCACACAAATGTGCCTGAATACACATGAACATGCACATGCATGCATACATATACACAAAAAACTCAGTGACCTTTACAGATTGCTGGTGACTGCGCTTATGCATCATATACTGTTTGGTATTTGTCAGTTCTTTGTCTGGAGGTGAATAAGACATTGCCCTTAACACACTTAGAGAAAGGGAAGGAGCTATGTGCAGGGACAGGAGTCATATCTTGGGGGGGGCAGTGTAGACAGACACCTGCTGGAGGTGTGCTGAGAAGCACTGACTTTGGAGACCACTCACCTAGTGCTCCTGTCTTGGTGCTGTTGGGTGCCATTGATTCTCCCAGTGCATCAGCTGTATGGGACTGTTAACAGGACTGCAAGGATGAAAAAGAATTCTGGGAGAGATAAAATGGCTCAGAAGGTAAAGATGCTTGCCACACAAGCTTAATGACCCAAGTTCCATTCCTGGAACCCATATAAAGGTGGAAGGAGGCACACATTCATTTTACACACACACACACACACACACACACACACACGCACACGCACACGCATACGCACACGCACACGCACACAGACACAGAATAACAAGAGTAATCAGGCCTGTATGGCATTGGTGATGTTTATGTTTTAAATCATTTGGATAGCAAACATAGTTTGGGAGGTAGGTTAGCATCACCCTCTGCTCTCATTCTAACATGAGAAAAAGTCACTGGACTTCTCCTTCAAACAATGAGGGTTAAGGTAAGGCTGGAAGAAAGAAAACAGAGGAGCCCCAGGATCTACAAGCAGAGAGACAGAGCCCAAGTTCTTTATGGAGACATCCTGTCTTTGCTGAGCTAGGGCAGTGGGCAGGGGTTTTGGTGCACTTCAGAATTCCCAGGGGATAAGCAGCCTAGAGACCTTGCTTAAATGGAGCCCAAAAACACTCAACACCCGACTTTTTCCCAAAAAAGGAAGCTGGGGACCTTTTATAGAGTTGTGTTCTCCTCCAGGCTACCCCCTTTAAACCCAAGCAGCAATAGCTATTTGAATTCATTTTCCCTCTCTAGAATACAGCAGTTTCCTGGGATGCAGGGTACTGGCAAGGCAGATAGATCTGTACTTTTGGGTGTGGTGTGGTCCCCAATAGTCTCTATTGGTCAGATTGACTTCATCCTCCATGGCCAAGGTTTCTGCTTCGTATTCTGCCTCCATGGCTCTCCTAGATAATACTCCAGGTGAATTTATGTGAAGTGCCAAGTGGACTCGTAATTCCTAGTGCCATTTACAGCAAAGCACAGCTGGGGGGCAGATTTAAGTTAGGATGAAGTGTTAGTAGTTCCTCAACAACATATCCTTAGATGCCAATGAGCACTTTGTGGCATACTGTAACCATAGGTTACATATGTGCATGCCTGTGTGTACATGCTTCTGTGTGCATGTATGGACATACATGTGTGTTTATCCATGTTTGCACCTGTTAACATGTGTGCGTGTGTGTGTGTGTGTGTGTGTGTGTGTGTGTGTGTGTGTGAGAGAGAGAGAGAGAGAGAGAGAGAGAGAGAGAGAGAGAGAGAGAGAGAGCAGTAAATATTTTGTAAGAACAGCTCTGAAGGAGGAAGCAGAATTGGAGAAAGCTGGGAACTCCAGGTGGGTTCAAGAAGGCAAAGGAATGATAGGCTTCTGGGAAATATCTAGAAATAAGATAGAATTGGACCTCGCTTACACTGTAGATCATGTCCCCAGCCTGCTGCTTGGAGAACAGGCAGGCTTAGTCCCAGATACTGCTGTCCTGGTGTTGTCATCCTGGCTTCTGTTGCTGAATTGATCTTCAGGGACTCTCACTGAGAAGATGGTCCTCCTAGAGATGGCATCTTGTGTAGGGGGCATAGTTTTACAAACTGCAAGTGTCACATGGGTCCTGCCATCCTTTTTGTATGTGAAGTAGCTCTAGATTAAAAAAAAAATATTGAGAGTCTGGGAAGATGGCTCAGCAAGTAAAAGTGCTTATTACCCAAACCTGACGACTGGAGTTCAGTTCCCAGAGGCCAGGTGGAAAAGCCAGATGAGGTAGGGTAATGTGTGTTTGCAATCCTAGCACTCCAGTGCTGAGGAGCGAGGGCAGAGACAGAAGTGGTGGGCTAGAGAGCTGGAGTACCCAGTACAGCAGCAGAAACTACAGGAGAGCCCTTCCCTCAACAAGTTGGAAGGCAAGTGTGGAGCCTGCTGGGTTCAAAAGGGATCGCTCCCTTTTCTAAACACATTAGACTGGCTTTCCAGAGGGGGTGGACTTCAACCTCTTCCAGCAATGCCTCACAGGCAATAGCTGCTCCTCAAAAGTTGTTCTCTGACCTCCATGGCCCACATACACCTGTACACACCAAATATGGAGTAGTAGATACTAGATTAGTTATCAGAGCACTTTAACACAGTAAGGGGCATGTTATTTCAATAACAATAGCAAGCTACGCTGTAAAGCATATTTTTGCCACGAGACTAGGAAACATTTGTAAAGTGCTGTTCTGTTTCAGCTCTGATGGCTCCTGTGGCAAATTGCTCTCCTTTGGACTTTAACTTCCCTTCCTTTCAGATGAGAGCAGCAAAGCAAAAAAAAAAAAAGTGAGCCTAACAGAGCCACTGTGAGGCTCACACAAGACAGAATATACATGGTGTGGCTTGCATAGCACCAAGCATCAAAGAAGGACTCACTGGCCTCTTCCCCTACCCTGGCTGTGGATTCATAAGGGCAGATTGGCTCCAGTGAGGTGGGACATGACTGCCCCCTACCACAGCATCCCTTAGTGCCAGGCTGATCACTCTACCAGAGGCGTCTACGTTTTAACCATCTTTGAAGTTTACTTCTCATTCCCAGACATCAACTGTGAACACTATGAGCTGGGTACCATTGAGGCTTCATCCTCCTATGCATTCCTCTAAACCTGTGCTGCATCTTGGCATGGGCGAGGGACAGGATTCATACAGGAGGACAACATCTGTCCATCCGTCTGTCTGTGGAGCTGTACGGATGATGGACCACCCTCTGCTCATCTGCTCTCTCCCGTTCACACCACCTGACAGACTTACAGAGAAAGCCAGGCTGGCCAGACCTGCCCCCTCAGTTGGTGGCACAGGGGAAGATGAGGGAATTAACTTCTGGCCCGCTGACAGTGGCACAGCCTGCCAAAGCCGCCCGGGTAATTTGGTTCCTTTCCTTTGTTGACTTGGTGCCAGCGCACAAGAGTGGATTAAGCAGGGAAATTCTGCATGGAGAACTCTCCCCCTTGGCGCTGCAATCCCATTGTCTCCCGAGAGTGACAGCCGCTGGTGGAGCCAACGCACACCGCTCCATTGGCATGTCCCCAGGAAGGAGCAGCTTCCCAGTTCCTGAAAAGAGGGATTTGTTAAAAAAAAAAAAAAAAAAAAAAAAAAAAAAAAACCAACAACTGGAGTTGAAAGCAAGGACTGGCAGGAGAGGAGCAGGGAGGTGGAGGAAAAGCTATGGCTGGTCTGTTAATTAAAAGAGAGTAGTCCTCTAGTGCAAAGACTGATACCCATAGAGACGTAGGTGCATCTCCAGTTCAATCCCTCTGAGGGATGATATCACTTTGTGAGCATCTATTGGTGCCCTGTACTAGGTTGATGGAGGTGCATAATGTAGAAATGAGCAATCGTTCTTGTATTGTCCCCATCCCTAAAAACATAGACATTTAGGAAACTTTGGTTAGTGAGTGCTTGTCTTGCTGGGTGCTTACTGGCTAGGAGCCATTCTAAGCACTTCATTAAACTGAACCAGTGGAACACTCCTAATAACCGAATGGGGGTCTGCTTACCTGTTATTAAGTCTCTATTCTGTCCTTGGGGGACAAAGATACAGTTGTTATGGTTATCGATGATTTTGACAAAAATAAAATGATCAATTAGTCCTGGAAAATGCAGCATTTGCTAATTTCTGTGGTGTCTGCACTCTTACCATGCCCACTATCAAGATCCTAAAGGAACGCCACTGGGCACGGTGTTGGGAAGAAACCTGTCCTTCTGTGTACGTGAGGGCACTTTGTCTCAGCTCCCAGGATCAAGAAAAGGGCAGCATACTGAGTACCCAGGTCACCTGGTTCCTGAGTCTATTCTGTCAATCACTATTGTACCTGGTCCAGAGAAGGGTCCATGAGAAGGAACTGACACCAGCTGCAGATGTTCTGACGGGCGACAGGCTAACAGGTGGCTCAGAGTCTGACCTTACCAGTCATCCTAAGGGCCTTCCATTCTTTCTGCTTTTCCCCACCAAGAAACTGGAATCTACTGTTACGTGTTAATCATCTTCTGATACAAGACATGAAATATGGAGCTACCACCAATTTCTACAGTAAAAACTTCTCCAACTACTGATGGTGTCTTTAACCCTTTCCTCACCCATCAATCTCACTGCATTATTGCAATCCTCTTATTTGCAGTACAGCTGGAATTCTCTGGCATCAGAATAAAAATACTGATTCTTGCTGTCAGTGTCTCCTTCTGTGTGCCTCATGCTTCTGTTTTGTTTCTCAAAGTGGGGTTTCCATGCTGAGTCCTAGTAGAAGTCTTAAAGGGCCCCTGCCATTAGAGATCAGGCCTGAGATTTTTTAATCTGAATTTAAGATCTGCTTTTATTACACACATCTATCTTATTATGTGCTAGACAGGCATTTATCAAGAGAAGTAGGTCATCCCAACTTTGTTCCTATAATTGATCATTCATTCATTCATTCATTCATTCCAGCACTTTGCCCATCATTAGTGAGCACCTACTGTGTGTAGGGTTTTGGAGATGCAAAACCAATAAATCTGATACAGATTGCTTTTGAGATTTTACAAATTCAGCTGCTTGTCTATGCCAAAATATCCCATTGAAAACACGATATTTTTCCCAACTTTAAGGATGCTTTATATGTTTCTGTACATTCATTTTTTTTTAATCAATTACTTAATGTAACAATGGCTTATCCTTCACGGGTCCCCACCAAGGCAGAACTTCTCACAACGTCTCTCTGATCTCTCATAGCCTTTCTGCCTCTTCTTCTGATCCCATTCTGTCTGACTTCTATTGACACCATATTCTTTCTTGTGTCCATTCTGTCTCAGGAACTTGGTCTTCTGGAGACGGGGAACTCAAGGATTCACATGAAATTCCTTTTTGGAGGCAGATGAACAGGAAGCACCTACTGGGCCAAAGATGAAGGAAAAGAATCAGTGGGTATGAGAAAAAGCTGTTTTCCACTTGCATCTGCATCTTCACATTTGATGCAAGAGTGTAAATAAGTCTGTTTGCAATGGAAAACAGCTGTAAACTGTGCAATGTATCTTCTAAGTCCTCTTTAATTTTTCACAGCTAGCTTTATTAAAATGACAGTTATTCTTGGAAGCAAATTAATAAGTTCAAACACAAAGTATTAGAGCTTGAAGGGGCCTGAATGACCCTGTAATTTTAGCCTCTAATTTTAGATCTGAGACAATCAGGTCTGTGGAAGCAGAAGGCTTACTCAGATTACCTTGTGAGTGTTAGCAGGTCATTTACAACCCACCAGCATAATTGTTTGTAAATACCCAGGTATTCCTTGGCTTACTCTGCCAGCAGAAAGCATGTCAGGAAAAAAGGTGATTCTTAATAGTCCAGAGAAAGGAAAAAAAAATAAATTGATTAGCAGTCTAATTGTTTAGGGATATTTTTATTAAGGGTAGCAAAAGGAAAGCAAATAGCTGCTCATATCAGAAAAATTCCAGTTTTCTGAACAAGCCACTGACCCTAAAATATCTATTTCACACTTTGGAGCAGCCAGGAAAAGCACCTCTATAGATGGTGTTAGCCTCTGTCTTGTAGTGGCTGGAGCAGGTTTTCTCTTCTTACCCCAGTACAATCATTGGTAGGGTTTCAGGGATTTGTTGTTGTTTGCTTGTTTTACATTGTAGGTTTACTATCACAAGAGCCGTTTGTAATTAGTAGCAGGTTCTATGGAATGTATCACTGCTCTGTTGATGCACAACCCTGGGCACCTCAGGTCTACTTGTGAGAGGGCCCACAGAGATGTTCAGTGGTGCATGTCTTCACCTGGTGAGAGAC
>OU015742.1:117483165-117493790 GCA_907169655.1 Acomys percivali | reverse complement strand
TGTGTGTGTGTGTGTGTGTGTGTGTGTGTGTGTGTGTGTGTGTGTGTTGCTTTCTCCACTTTTAAGGGGGTTAATAGTTACTGTGGGCTCGCCACATTTTAAGCAATCTGGTAGAGTCATATGTGCATGGCTTCCACTTTTAAAGAGGCTGAGGGCTCCCAGAAAGTGTAGTGTGGAAGACATAGACTTCTGTGCGCTCTTTTGGGAGCCCAGTGCACCCCACCACTGCAGCTCAGAGGCTCTGACCATGGGCAGAAACTGGATGCAGGTATCACTCAGCTCTGCACAGCTGGAGAAGTGGACGCATGGATGCAGTTTGTCTCAGACTCCACAAAGCCAGTCTAAGCCTCTCTCTCTTTCTCTCTGATTTGATTGTCTTCAGTCATTTTTTTTCCTTCTCTAGAAATCCCACACATACAGCAGAAGGAGTCCTGACAGGACTGTGTGATCGTCTACCTTGAAAAATACATACAGTCCCTTTGAGAGATTGAACTGGCTAATGAAAGGAAACATTAGCTTCTTTGGACTCGGTCTGGGATGAGGCTCCTGGGAGGGGGAATCGGAGGCGATTCATAGTATCAAACACTGATCTAGCTTTGCCTTCCATGCCAGCCACGGTGCTTAGCCCGCTTTACTTTATTCGGTATTCAGCAGGGTGGCCACTTTTAACTATATCAGGAGACGGAAGCTGAGCAAGGTAACTGAGCTCTTCAAAACCACTGGTAAATAGTCAAGGTTCAATCCTGAGCTTGACTTACCTGACCTTGCGTGTTGTTCTGGTACCTGCATGCCCATGCTGCAGAGGACCATCTCCCTATTTCTCTGCCACCACTCCAGGGAACATGTCATATCTTGGAGCAACCACATATGATCAGCCACTACCATATAAAATGAAGAGCATCAGTAATACATAGAGGTGCAAAGGTCACTGGCACTGCCATGGCTTAGAAGTGACAACCTTTTCTGTGTGGGCTGCTTAGAATGGGACAGAATGATGGTGGAAGAGCTTTTCTATTCTTCATCCAGTGTCTTCCCTTCTGGTCATGTCTCCGCTCCTGTGTCTTCATAGTCAACTTCATAACCAACTCATCTCACCTCCTTGCATTGTTTCATTCTTCAGGGGTTCTTCCATCCCTCGGTTAAACAGTCAGAGATTGGACCAATTGCTTAGCATGTTTCCCCTGTATCATCTTCATCTGCAAAGCAGAAGCTGAACTTAAGCTCTCCCTAGAGTCACGCTGTGGAAGCAATGATCCCATGCATATATTGCAGTTAGAGTTCTGCTGAAGGTAGGCTTCGATGTGTTAATGGCTGTGTTCCTCAGGGTGGGAGAAACTTGAGCACATGTGTAAGTAGATAGAAATCGAGGGGGGAAAAGCGGTAACTATGGAATATGGGCAACACTGATGGAGTGAGGGTGAGATGGAAGATACAGGGGAGAGGGTAGCCCTGATTCTTTATACTCAGATGGAAAACGAGGGAGACCAAGGCTCCACAGCCAGTTCTCATTATTTGTAGTAGTTAACATTCCTTAAAGGCAACCTGAATATAAAATTAGCGATGTCGGGGTGCATTGTTTCTGAGGGAAATGCACTCTTGGTTTTGTTACAAGCTTCTTTTCCCACAACACATTTCTGTCAGCCAATTATGACATAACTTTATTATCTGGGAGGTGGTGGCACGCACCTTTAAGCCCTGCACTTGTGAGGCAGAGGTAGGTGGATCTTTCTGAGGTCAAGGCCATCCTAGTCTATATAATGAGTTCCAGGACAGCCAAGGATACACAGAGAAACCCTGACTTTAAAAACAAACAAGCAAACAAGATATAGCTTTATTTGATCTGTGGTTTGGCTTAAAGACACCATGTTTAGTATATATATTGTTGACTTTCTAGCATTGAATTCATGACCACCATTACTGACCCTCCTGCTGCACGGAGCTTGTCTAGCACATGTGTCTCTGTAAGACACACCACAGGTTAGAAACACTGGGCAACATCTCTGCATTGCTTTTGTAAACAACCATAAAGGTGAAATCACCAATAAAAAAATATGAAAAAGAGAAACCCAGCTTACCACAAAACATGAAGTTACTGTATGAGTGCTGAAGCAAAAAGCCAAATTTTAGGGTTCATTCTACCCCGGCTGTGATAGGAATGTGAGGGCTCGGGTTTTTAGTACCTTCTGTGTGTTCAGGAATGGTTGCAAAAGTGTCTGAGTACAGAGTTGGGAATTAGAAATGTATTTCAGCAAGTGGCTGGCTGAATTTACAAGTAAAGACCCCGTGAGTGATGAAGCTTGATGGGGTTTAAGTCTGTAGCAAAGGGGCTGAAAATTGAGACCCTGACCGTGGGCATCTGGGGACTAACTCTGTCTTTGAAACAAAAGCCAGAATCTTTTGAGAGGAGGCAAAGAGGCTAGAGCAGGCTTTTGAGGAAAGCCGGGCAGTTGAAGAACTTGCTAAGAAGAATGGCAGGAGGTTGGGCAGAACCGGGGAGGAGAGTGGCAGGCACAGCTGAAGGACCAGCCCAGGCAGGAGGAGGCTGCTGCTAGAAGGATCTTCCTACAAGGGTGTTCCCCTGTAACACACCATGAAAGCTGTTGCCCCAGAGTAGTTTACCTAGAGGCCCAGCACAGAACTGCCATTTGGAGAAATGGAAGGTTCTTTTCATCTCCAGGAGGGAGAATGAAAAAAGCAGAAAGTAAGTAACTAAAACATTATTTCTCTGCATACTGTATGGGGAGGAAGAGGTAGCTCAGTTGTCAGAGTGCTTGTCTACCTTGAAAGAGACTCAGGACCACATAAACCAAATGTAGTGACACATACTTGCAGCCTCAGCCCTTGATGGGTAGAGGCAAAGTGATCAGAATTACAAGTTCATCTTTGGCTCCAGAGAGAGATGAAGACCAGTTATGTAAGGTAGGCTATATGAGATGCTCTCAAAACAAACAAATACATAGTAATAATTAGGGCATTTGGGTCAAATATCTCTGTACCCCACAAAGTAAAGGCCTGTCATCTTCACGTATCCGCTCAGAACTTGAGCATGGATCACAATTTTCTACAAGCAGCCCTTAGGGTCTTAAGCACATTGTTCAGTAGATCTCTGATTAGAGCCACATGGCAGAGGGAAGCCAGCTCCTTCCAGGGTAGGGGATGAGCTCGGTAGAAATGCCATGGGTGATAAGTAGAAACGCCCACTAGAATATACTTGGAGGCACACCAGCTCCACTCTCTCTTACCAACTTCCTGAATGAGGGTAGTTGCTGTACTCAGAGGCAATGCATCCAGAGTTTTAGAGTACAAAGTGTTGCTAATTCTAAGGGTGTTCTTAAGACCTATAACCTTGGCTCTGCCCCCTAGCATGGTAAGGATGCAGACTATCAGAACACATTACAAACCACACAAGTCAGAATCCAGGTCACCATCTCTCCAGATGACTGGGCTGCCTGTGAACCTTTGAGATTGACTTTCTTGAAGGCCCTTGAAGTGAGCTGAGCCAGTGCTTTAGGCACAAAAGCTGTGGGAGTTGGGTCGGGAGAGGTAGCTCAGTGGTGGAATGCTTGCCCAGCTTGAGCAGGAGTCTGGGTTTGATGCCTCCCTCCCCAGCACTGCAAAACAGAAACAAAGATATGAGAAGATAGGCTCCTGGGCATCAGGACTAAGAGATCTTGGAGCAGACGATGACGCTGGAGATGGAAACTCAAACTGTGTGTTTGGCCTAGTTTGCTCCTGAGCCTCTCTCACATGTGTTGGCTCAGTCACTACCTGGTCACATGTGAAGATGAAGGGGAGGGAGGAGAAGCTGAGGTGTTGTGAAGGAAAAGGAGAGGGGCCTTAGAAAAGACAAAGAACATCAGGTAAGGAAACAAAAGGCAAGTCCAGAAAGTTTTCTATGGTGTTTTAGAAACACTACTGAGCGTATTTATTTATTTATTTATTTATTTATTTATTTATTTATTTATTTATTTATTTATGTGTTTATTATTTGGTTGTTTTGACCCAGAGACTCAGGTAGCCCAGGATGGCCTCAAAAATTTGCTGTGTGGCCAAGGATGGCCTTCAACTCCTGATCCTTTGCTTCCAGTACTCTGATTATAGGCACATATCTCCATTCTCTGACATTTTACTATTATTTTGTTGTTCTTGTTGTTAAAAAAAAATCTCCAAGGAACAATTCTTCAAGGATCAGATTAAAATCAACCCAATGAGATTAAAAAAAGGACTGAGCAGAGTTTAGGAAAGAAATAGAAAATGAAACTAGCCCATAGTTAAAAATATACCAAATACTTAAAAAGTGAAATAGGATAAAAGGACTACAAGGCAGCTCCATCTCTCACACAGGTGCAGTGGTATGTGAGGTGCTGGGGGACTGCACCAGCTATTGGTCCAGAGCTTGCTTGGTTCCCAAAGTTTCCACTCATCATCAACACTGGGGAGCTGATGGCCATGTGAATAGTTCCAAGTGTGAGGTCTCTGGAGGCTCTGCAGGCTCTGGAGCATGCCACCAACAAAGTCAAGGTCTGCAGGCATGTTTTCTGTAACACACCTCTTCAAAACACAGTCTATGTATGTTCAATAAGCTAATGACTTCACAAATAAAATAATACACGATAGTAGAAAGAAGTTGTGATGGAGAAAGAAACAATGGGGAGAAATCAAAGCCACTGTGTTTCCCCATCCATAAGCTGAAAATCCATGGCACACCCTGCAAGGTTTATGAAAACAGTATCTGTTTTCTTTGAAGATTTATATGGCCTAATCTTTATCTTCTTCTAGTTAATATACTATGACCGGTTTATGGCTGTCACTAAGTATCCTCTTGTTATTGTAATATTTTCAACATATTCCATTCTGTTCATTTAGAAGGACTACTAGGTCCACGGCTCAGCTTACTAAGTGCTTAGTAAATATTTGTTGAGTGACTTACATGAATGAATGCTGAATAGTTAGGTTTTGTTTCTAAATATTTGCGGTTACAAACACCACGGCAGCAAACATCCGCTTAGCTAAATCATTAACACGTCCCAATTATTTCCTTAAGAGCAATCCTCAAGAGTAGAATTAAGTGGTTAGGGAGTATGGCCATCTTTAAAACATTTGGATAGCATCCAGCTCATGATACCAATCTGTACTTCCATCCACAGCATAGGACTGTGCATATTTTCTTTCATCTTATCAATACTTGGTATTTTTAAAATATTGGTTTGATTTGCAAGATTAAATATAGAATCATATTTTTGAATAGTTTAAAAAAATAGTAAAAAAAATAAAATTCTTAATGAGAGTACATTTTTAACATCCTTTTGGAACATTTATACACTTGTATGAAGCTTTTTACATCTGATGCTCATTTAAATATTCTGTTGTTGATCATTTTGTATGAGTGTTGTATACATACTCATGTGTATGCGCATGTGTGTGTATGCATGTGGAGCTCAGAGAGTAATACTGTGTGTTCATCTTTTTTAAATTACACACACACACATTTATATTTAGGTTTAAATATAAATATATATTATATTTGAAATTACACACATACATATGTGTGTGTGTGTGCGCATGTGTGTGTATCAGAGGACAACTTGCAGGAGTCAACTCTCCCTTTTCACCCTGTGTTTCCTGGGATCAAACTCAGGTCATCAGTCTTGGTGGCAAGCCCCTTTACCTTCCGCACTGTGAGGGCTTCTCACTACATCTGGATCTCAATGACTGGATAGACCAGTTGGCCAGTGAGCTCCCAGAACCCGCCCCCCCAAGTGTTGGAACTACAGGCATGTGTAGCTTTCTTATGCATGTGCTGGAGATTTCAATTCAGGCTGGTGTGCTTCCAAGGCAAATGCCCCTTCCTTCTAAGCTGTCTCCACAGCCCCATGCCTAGATTTTTTGCAATGAGTTCTTGGAAGTTCAAGTCATGTCTTTGGGCTGTGGGACAATCACTTTACCTATTGAGCCATCCCCCCTCACCTTTATAATCATTTTCATATATAAAAGATAAATTCACTTGTGTACTAATAAAGTTGTAACGTTTTCCTTCTTGAGCAATTTTTCCTTCTTTCCTTCATTCCTTTCTTCCTTTTTTGGAACTTCTAAAGACTACGTAATCACTGTTGTCTCCTGTTTTTTTTTTTTTTTTTTTCTCTCTCTGCTTTGGGTTTAAGGTTAGTATAGCTCCCTCTGTGTCCTGAGTTTAGGGTTATTTGGTCTTGGAGAAATTACTCTCATTTTTCAGGAAGGGAAAACACAGGCCAGAGAATCTGAAGCCAGGCAGCTCATACCCTTGGATGTCAGATCTCTACCTCTTTCTGTGGAATCAGCTCTTTCCTCTCCCAGGGCCATGACTTACTCAGATCAAATCCGTTGAACAGTCAGTCGGTGTTACTGTGAAAGGCAAGGCCATTCTGCCATAGTGCATTCCAAGAGACAAACTAAAAATGATTCACAGAATGACATTTTGTCTCTGTTACTTTCTTCTCTAGGCCACACCTCCATTCTGTGAACCCTGAGTGCTCAGAACCCAATAGACGTTACTGCACAGGGGTCCCCAGTGCAAGGGAGAAGTTTCACTTGTTTGTAAATGACCTGTATGATGTGGAGCCCACAGAGCAATGGTCATCTGGCTCTGGCTGGCAGATGCCTGTGCCACTGTCACCAATATCAAACCATCTTTGCCACCTTCATGCCACCCTCCATACTGAGTCTTGACTTTGCAAGAGCCACAGTGTCATATCCTCCCTGCATTTTAGATGTACATTCATGAAGAGGACACTGAGCCATAGAAAAGTGTGTTGTGACAGTGTCAGTAGGACTTTTGGGGACTTAGGTTTTTTTTTCCTAGACATGGCTACAAATAGTCTGATCTGATCCCAAGAACCAGACTGACCCAGTAGGCAGTAACATTTCTCTCCTCTTCTAACTCTCTTCCTAACCCCCCACACCCACCCGAAAAAAAAACCCAAACATGTCTGGGAGAAGCTCTGTTTTAGTTTGGGTTTTATTGCTGTGAAGAGACAACATAACCAAGGCTACTCTTATAAAGGAAAACATGTAACTGGGGCTGGCTTACAGTTCAGAGGTTTAGCCCATTATCATCATAGCAGGAAGCATGGCAGTGTTCAGGGAGATATGGACCTGGAGAAGGAGCTGAAACTTCTACATCTTTATCCACAGGCAGCCGGGAGACTATTGCATACTGGGTAGAGCCTGAGCACTAGGAGACCTTAAAGTCCACCCCCAAAGTGACACACTTCCCCAAACAAGGACACACCTCCTAATAGCACCACTTGCCATGGGCCAAGCATTCAAGCACATGGATGTATGGGGCCCAAACCTATTCAAACCACCACAGGCTCTATGATTTCAATGAGCCTTGTGTCAGTGCTACTGGTGTTAATTATGTTATAATTTATTTTCATCCTGTTGCTTAAAAGCCAATGAGGAAATCTAAACAATTACTTATGTGATCCAATGTTGCCTGAAATACAAACTATGAAGCTGGCCATGATAGCACATGCCTTTTATTTCAGGACTAGAGTGGCAGAGGCAGGGCAGATCTCAGTGGTTAGAGACCAGCCTGGTTTATGCAGTGAATTACAGTGCAAGGTTGCACACTGAGACTCTCTTTCAACAAATAAACAACTTACCACCAGAGGGTTTGGTGGGTTTTTGGCTGCTTTTTTGGGGGGCTATATATATTTATTTTCATTGGGAGTTGGTTATAAGTTGTTATTGGTCTTATTCAAAGAGAAAACAAGGTTGGACTCAGAAATGTCTCTCTTTTCCTTTATCTTTCTTTCTTAGGTTTGGAGATAGGGGTTGAAAAGAAAGAAGGGGGGGGCTGGAGAGATGGCTCAGTGGTTAAGAGCGCCACCTGCTCTTCCAGAGGTCCTGAGTTCAATTCCCAGCAACCACATGGTGGCTCACAACCATCTATAATGTAATCTGATACCCTCGTCTGGGGATAAAGCACTCATATGCAATAAATAAAATAAATCTTTAAAAAAAAAAAGAAAGAAGGGGGAATATAGAGATATATAGGGATGGTAGGACAAAAAGTAGATTAATGAATCTACTCTTCAACTTAATGACTTAATTGTTACTCACAAGGTTATTTTTAATTCACTGGTATAGAATTTTGTATATTGATGGAAAATAAGTTCAATTGTGATACATTGGTATAGAATTCAAATTGAAGATTATTCTTCACATACATGCACTATACACACACATTATTCTTCACATACATGCACTATACACACACACACACACACACACACACACACACACACATATTTCTACTCCAATATGCAATATTGTACCCATACAACTCAACTATAATACAAGGTTTACCTCCAATACCTTGAAAGTGGTATTGCAGGCTGTTTAGGATAATTAAGTAATACAAGTTAATATAAGTAATACAAGATCAAATCATGGTCATGTCAATTAGCACAAGAATATACATCCTCAGTTTAACAGATAGATACGATTCTATAGCTAGATAAGGTAAAATAATTAGAAAAAGTCCTCAAAGACCTCAGAGACCTGCAGAATATGGCATTTAAAGATTTTTTTTTATTATTTTAAAGGTTCTTTGATGAGACAGGTTAACTACTGGCAAAACTCAGCTTACCTCAAAGAAGATGATGAGCATCAATGAACCTCCTTCAAATGTGGCAAACAAGCCACTGGGAAAAATGTCCTCATTTCTGGCACAGACAGAATTCTGCCTAAAAATTGGCAAGCTTGGATGCAGGCAGAGTTGATGGCCAAATTCTGGGAAGACAGGGTAAGGAAGTCCTCAGTAGTTCCTGCCTCACAAATATATCTGTCAGATATATTGGGCCAGAAGGCTGAAGATGGTACTCTAGGGTTAGAGTTTTGGGTCAAAGTTCAGGCAGCAAACTGTCTCTGTTGTTTTCTCATTTTGGAAGCTGCTAATCTGTACTTCCTGTCTACTCAGATAATTAATTTATTCCTTCTCAAGCCTTGGATGGGGTTAAAGACCAGATAGTTTTGTTTTACAATTAAATTTAGTTGTTTAGTGGTTAAGATGGTTTTAGGTCTAGGTAGATGTTTTATGTTGATAAAGATGAGATATGATAGATATTGATGTACATTCAGAACTTTAGATGCACCAAGATAGGAAAGATGTTTTCTTCAAGGCTGCTAAATACAAATAGCCAAAACACTATGAATGTAACATTTATATAATTCCTGATTGTTTCATGGTTAGTCTTGCTGTGGGCAGTTTATTGTATATAATAATATAAATGTATATGTTAAAAAAGGAAAAAAAAACCCAAAAAGCGAGGGAAAAAGCCCACCACCAACAAAAAGCAAATATGAACTGAATTTTTAGTTGTTGTTACTTAAAATGTAATATTGCTAAAAAAGATGTAGAGAATAAAATCAGGTGGTTTTTTTTCTTACAAAAGTATGAAAATTTAATAGTTTACCCTAATTTATAACTTCTTTGGCAGTTTATTACTAACAATTGTGCAGATTTTCCTCTGGGGCCATTAACTCTCTTAGTAGAGATGCAGTGTGTTTGTTTGTTTGTTTGTGTGTGTGTGTGTGTGTGTTTGTGTGTGTGTGTGTATTTGTTCATGTGAGGAGGGGATCACTCAGGGTTAAGTTGGGGGAGCTGAGGGAACTAAAGATTTGGCAGTAGTAGAAAACATCAACAGTGTCCTGTGTCACTTAGCACACACTGATGAAGGAACTCAGGGGACCTAAGGCAGCAGCTTTACTGCCTGGAAGTATCAAAGCATCTCAGTGTTAACAGTGTGTGCTGTCAGATTGCGGCTGTACCTGAGCCCTGGGTCTCCATGATGCATGCATGGTACATCAGGTTGCTCCGTGGAGGTGCTGCTGGCCTTTATGGGGGGCAGTCTAGGCTATGGTTAGTGCTCACAGGCCTTGTTTAGTAGATGAATCAGTATTCTTTTGATTTAAATCAGTGGTTTTCAACCTTCCCAATACTTTGACCTTTAATACAGTTCTTCCTGTTGTGGTGACTCCCAGTGACAAAACTATTTTTGTTGCTACTTCATAACGGTTTTGAAGTTACTACTGTGGTTGTTGGTTTGTTTTTGTTTCTATTTTTTGCTATTGTTTTGAATCACAATGTAAATAACTATGCTTTCTGATGGTCTCGTGCAAGCCCTGTGAAAGGGCAATTTGACCCCAAAGGGGTTACGGTCCACAAGTTGTGAACCACTGACTCAGACCCTCTCCCTCTCTCCACCAGTTTTTTTTTAAGTAACTGCATCAATACTTGATCTTTAGTATAGGCTCTGAGGGAAGACGTATGAAGAGAGTAGATAGAATAACATGTGGGTTCTCAGCTGCTTCCTTTCCCTCTTGCATTAAGTCTGGGGCAGAAGTGGGATTTGGAGGTCACAGAGCTCCCTGGATGAGTCTTTCCAACTTTTTGGAAGAATATCCAATCCCACTGACTTTGGGGGACAGTGTCCAGGACTTGATGTGTCTAAAGCATGAACAGGTTTCTAGTAGCTTCCCTGGTTGGTTTCTGTTCTCAGGCTACTTAGCAATCTAAAGAAATTACTACATTTAGTGTGTGTGTGTGTGTGTGTGTGTGTGTGTGTGTGTGTGTGTGTGTG
>OU015742.1:117397914-117483155 GCA_907169655.1 Acomys percivali | reverse complement strand
TGTGTGTGTGTGTGTGTGTGTGTGTGTGTGTGTGTGTGTGTGTGTGTATGTGTGTGTATGTGTGTGTGTATGTGCGTGTATGTGCGTGTGTGTATGTGTGTGTGTATGTGTTTGTGTGTATGTGTGTGTGTATGTGTGTGTGTGTGTGTGTGTGTGTGTGTGTGTGTGTGTGTGTTTGCATATGCGATGACCACTCCGGGCATCAGTTTCTCTCCTTTCTCCATGTGGGTCCCAGGCATTGAATTCAGGCCGTCAGCCTCAGCACCATGCAACTTTACCAGCTCAGCCTTCTCATAGGCCAGCCCATGATATTTGAAAAGGCAGGTAAAAATAAATGCCAAGATAGCGAAAATGCAGATCCCCCTCTCTCCACCTGCTGCACCTGGCTTCAAAAAGTAGGAAGTGCCCTGGAAAGTGACAAGGCCTTATTTGTATACTTGTGTGTCTCAGACACTGTGTCTCAGTCTCTTCCAGCCAGCTTCTACCCACTAAGGCTATGTGCTGGTCCTGTGTTTTTTGAAGCTAACATTGGTGGGAAGTGACAGAGGTGCCAAGTCTGGTGAAAAAGGATGATATAGTTGTTGAGACCTGAAGTGAAGCTCCACTCAGAACAAAGACAAAGAAAATAAGGGACACACTATCCTAGGAGCAGGGTTGGTGGCAGGGTTGCTCCATCCTCACACATCTCAAGTGCCATCCTCACACATCGTATTTGGAATCTAAGATGCCTTTCTTGGTAACTTTACTGGCTTTTCTTGTTTTAAAAAACTCTTCTTAACTAGAATACTTCAAACTCTGGAGCTAACCAGTATCTGGGCAACCCTGGCATGTGTGCCCCGGAAACCGGCACTTTTGCCAACTATATGTTTGGTTCAGATCTTGCATATGGCGTGCACAGCATGCTCACCATGGAGCTGGAGGACAGAGGCTGGCCACTCATGCCTGCTTTGGCAGTTTGGTTAGCTGCAAAGCTGTTTTCCCTCCAAGACGTCTCAATCAGCAAGGCCTCCAACAACTTTTATTCTTTTCTTTTTCTTTAACACTGCCCTCTCATTGCTTGTGTTGGAGGGATCAGGGCTGTGAGGGAGTCTTTCACCCTGTCCAGGGAGTTTGTGGGGAGCTGAACCAGGACGACAGGATTTGGAACCTGAGAGGGCGTCTTTTTGTGTGCGGTGGCCTATCGCCACTCAAATCCAGTGTGTAGGTTAATAAGGCTTAAACTTTAAAGGAAGGTTGAACATCTGATTGACAAGCTGGCGAATAAGAGTCCAGGGGGGAAGTTCTGGGCCTGGAAACTTCCCCGGCCCCTGAGATGCAGTTGAATTTTAAAGAGCCCTTGTCTTAAACAGGGCCAAACACCTCGAGAGGTTAGCTTGCATGGAAATGCCCAGGTATCTCTGCTCAGTTTCTAGAGGCCCCAAGATTGACATTTGTTTAATCAGTAGCTAGTGTCTATTGTGCTTAAATCAAAGAGTGGGGTTGAAGCCCCCATCTAAGCCAGAACTATCAGCTATAAATACGGTCTTCTGATTCAAGGTGGTGGAATTGATGTGTGATCACACGAGGAGGCTTAAAGACCACTTTGTTCTTTGGGATGAGCGGTGTGTGAAAGCATGTTGCCTGTAGAACTGACAGTGCCCAAAATAAGGTTGTGCTGTTGTTGTTTCCTACAAGGTCTAAAATAATATTTATACCATACCTAGACATGCTGCAAGTTTCAAGATTTGTTTCTGAGTTTTCCAAACAACATGAAGACAAATGTAAAACTTCCATCCAGGCACTCTGTGAGCATGTGCACAGAATTATGACCGCTTGTAGCCTAAGACTGTGACTCTCACTGCAGCCTCAGAGTTCTTTTAATAGAAGACAGAGACCACAGTCACACTGAAGAGGTCAAGTGAACTTGGTTAAACAACGAAAAACAAACAAACAAACAAACAAAATAAGGTTCTACTATGAAAAGAACTTATCCCTTCCTCTAACACAATTGGTTCTTATATATCTATGAAAGTGTCCTGTCTCTCTGTCTCTTTCTGTGTCTTCGCCCAAGCCTGTGTCTCTCTCTCACCATCCTAAAAGTAGTAATATATGCCTCAAGTTCTCATTTTAATATTCAACTATAAATATTTAATATTACTTAAAACTACTGTGTTTGATGGAAGCTATTGTGTGTGTGTGTGTGTGTGTGTGTGTGTGTGTCCATTTCTCATCTGGAAATATTTAAAATATTTGCCATTTTCCCAATTATGGCTTAAATTCACTAAGTTGTATCATCCACATAATTTTCAGCAATGAGAAACTGGGAAAGAACATAAGGATCCTTGCCACCCATTGTTGCATAATTTCCCTCAAAAAGCACTGTTTATTTATGTCATCAGATTTTTATTTTGCCTTATTTATTGAGTGTGCATGCATGTATGATGTGGTGGGTTTGGGTACACATAGGCATGGTGCATGTGGAAGGCAGAGAACAGCTCTGCTTCCACCTTTGTGTGGGTTCCAAGATTTAACTTAGATTATCAGGCTTCAGCCATCTCATGTGTGCGCGTCATCAGAATTTTAGCACAGCAGTTACACTTGACTCTGCCAGCCCTGGAGGCTATCAGATTCATAGAATTTTAGTGACTTGTGTGTGTGTGTGTGTGTGTGTGTGTGTGTGTGTGTGTGTGTGTGTAGCAAAAATGATGCAATGTGGTTAAGTTGAATTTGTTCTTCTTTGATCTTTCTTAAAATTTTACAATTTCTTCTTCTCTCACTCATTACATTCTGACCAAAGTTTCACCATACCTCCACTCCCCACAGCTTCCCCCCCCCCCGCACCACCTCTCTCCTGGAGAGTCAGAGACAGCTCCCACTCCCACTGTTACGAGTCCCACAAGCACCCCAAGCCACACAGCCATAAGACATATGCAGAGGGCCTAGGTCAGACCCATGCAGGGTTCTTGCCTTAGTTACCTTAGTTTCTGTGAGCTCCTATGAGCCCTGCTTGGTTGATTTTGTGGGTCATGTTCTCCTGGTGTTCTCAACCCCTCTGGCTCCTTCAATCTTTTCTGCTCCTCTTCTGTGGGGTTCTCTGAGCTCCTCTTAATGTTTGGATGTGGGGGTCTCTGCATCTGCTCCCATCAGTTGCTGAATAAAGCCTCTCTGATGACAATTGGGCTAGGCCCCAATTGAGTTACGAGTATAGCAGAATATTGTTAGGAATCATTTCATTGACTTTTTTTTCCCTCCTGCCTGATCTCCTCTTCTTTTATTTTTCATGAGATAAGCAACCCTAGCCTTTTCCCCTTATATTTACAACTATCTGTATTTCCTGTTGGGACAATTCTCCATCTCCAAGCCTACTGTATATACTGGGTGTCTGTCTACCTTCCACCTTCACTGCAATGGGGCCCGGCCTTTGAGTCTGTTCACCTAAGACCCAGTACACCAACTTCAGGGTACACTTACCCGATCAGTCCAAGAATCTGATAAGACACTCCCAGGTGAGTATTCTAAGTGAGCACTTCAAAGCAGAGACAGGTTGGTTCTCCAGAAGGTGCTCACAATAGTCTGGGCTTTACCTTGTGCTCCGTTTTGCAGGGTTGTGCTGTTTCTAGGCTTTAAACAGCAGCTTTCCTGAAACCAGGAAGGACTGGGAAAAATGCTGCTGGAGACAGCAAAAAGCTGGCCAAACACCCAAAGTTTTGCACGTGCAGGCAGCCTTGCACTTGGATATTTGGAATCATTTTTGCTCTCACTTGAACACTTGAAAGGAAAGGTAGAGGCTCAGAGAAAATGGGACATAATTGTTGATCTTAGAGCCTGTGCTGTTGGGGTTCTGTTCAGGAAGTTGTCACCTGTGCCAACGAGCTCAAGGCTCTTCCTCAGTTTCTTTCCTAGTAGATTTAGTGTTTCTGGTTTTATGTTAAGATACTTGATCCACTTGGACTTGAGTTTTGTGCAGGGTAATAAATATGGATCTATTTGCATTTTCTACACATAGACATTGTTAGACTAACACCATTTGTTGAAGATGCTATGCTTTTTTTCATTGTATGGTTTTAGCTTAAGTCTCATTCAGAAAGACAAATAGAAGAGACACTGGAAGCAGTTGAAGAGAGGGAACAGGACAGGAGCCTACCATAATTGTACTCCGAAAGACTCCACTCAGCACAGATTGAAGCAGAAATAGAGTCTCACAATCAAATTTTGGGCAGAGCACAGGGAGTCTTATGGATGAGTGGAGGGATGAAAGGTCCCAGAGGGGACAGGAGCTCCACAGGAAGACCAACGGGGTCCACAAACCTGGGCCCATGGGGCCGGCAGAGACTGATGCACCAAACAAGGATCATGCATGGAGAGGACATAGGCCCCCTGTTCAGAAGTAACCCATAGGCATCTCAGTCTCCATATTGGTCCCCTATTTAAGGGAACAGGGGCTGTCCCTGCCATAGACTCTGTTGCCTGCTCTTTGATCACTTTTCCCTGGTGAGGTGCCTCACCATGGCACAGAGGAAAAGGATGGAGGCAGTCCTGATGAGACTTGATAGGCTGGAGTCAGTTGGTAAGGGAGAAGAGATCCCCCCCCTCTCTGAGGACTCAGGGAAGGGAATGAAGGGAGGAGGAAGGGAAAGTAGGATTAAGAAGAAAAGAGGGAGGGCGCTACAATTGGGATGTAAAATGAATAAATTTGAAAAAATAAATTTAAATTAAGAAAAGAAGAAAAAGAATATGGGCCATAAGTAAAAGTAATAGTTACTAATAAATAAATCACCAACTGATCAGTTAATTCTTCTAGTCAGTTCACTAAGGTCTGTTACAGATGATACTGCCAACATGTGTGAATACTGCTTTGTAGCACATATCATTCACAAGGCACTTTATGTCTGTGGCTGAGGGGTACAATATCTGTGAGGCACATC
Organism: Acomys percivali; assembly: GCA_907169655.1. Lineage (NCBI taxonomy): Eukaryota > Metazoa > Chordata > Mammalia > Rodentia > Muridae > Acomys > Acomys percivali. The sequence continues at coordinate 117,478,251 of OU015742.1, read as the reverse complement.
TTGCCTTGCCCAGTTCACAGAGGTAGAAACAAACCCAGGAAAGGTACCCAAAGAGTACAGAAATAGCTTTTGAAAATGATATAGCATTAATCTGTGAAATTTTATAACCACTGTCTTTCAGCCATTTTCCAGACACTGCTAACACCAAGAGAAAAAAAAAGGTGTGTGTGTGTGTGTGTGTGTGTGTGGTGTGTGTGTGTGTGTGTGGTGTGTGTGTGTGGTGTGGTGTGTGGTATGTGTGTGTGTGTGTTTAAAAGAGTTTAACAAGGTAAGACACATAGTGATTTGGAAAAAGCATGCTAAGAGGTAAGGCACAAAACCAGACCCAGGATGCTGGGAAGGCAAGAGGCAGGATCCTAACCCAACACTGGTAATCTGGGATACTTCTGGGAAGAGATGACTTTTAAGTGATGCATTTAGGGATGGCTAGATAAGATTAGGCAGGCAGAGGAATGATGTAACCTGTAGGTTAATCCCCAGGATAAAAAATTGCAAGGGAAATCCCTTTACTTATTTGTAAGTGAACCAAGTCTGTCTTAAAATTTAGGCAAACAAAAAACCAAAAAATCCACAAAGCCAACCAACCAACCAACCAAACAAACACACAAAATCCCTCCAACTCTAATTATCTTTTGCTTTAAAGATTTGAGCCAAAGACAGGGTATGAAGAAAAAGCTTGAGAGTTGTCAGAATCACCAGCGAGAGGAAAGCAGGCACTGGAAGAACAGATGTTCTGGGAGTTAGGGAGAACTGTCAGGGCGTGAATGGCCATAGATTGAAAGGAATGGCTACACCTTGGGTAAGCGGGCCAGAGTCAAAGGCTCAGCCCTTCTAAGCAGCAAACACAAATGGTTAGTTTCTTGAGGGATTATGAACCTGGTATACAGGGGAACAAAACATAGATCAGTGTGCCACACATCTATTATAATTAGGCTCCCAGATATCTCACAGAAATGGATTTTCAGAGATCAAAAATAGAAAAATTATCTTGGCTTTGGCAGTTATGACAGAAAACAGCCTTCAAATCTGCAAGACATGTCATTTCCTTTCATGTTCTGTCTTTTCCTGGACCCGTTTTATAACCTGTGTTTACTATCGTTTCATTCTGAAGAATAGATTTGTTAATTGATTGACTGCTGGTGAGGAGGAATCCCTCCACACTTTTTGGTAACTCATAACATTTTCTTCTGCACACTTGTGTGGAAGAATAGGAAAATCTCAGCCTTCTCAAGTCTTCCTAAAGCTCTTCAGTCTATCCCTGTTGACCCTTCAGAGTTTTCATTTGTTTATTTTGTTTTTGCAAAGCCAGCAGGTTCTCTGTGAACTGGGGGCCAACCTGCTCAATATAGTGAGATCCAGGTCAGCCTGGCCTATGTAGAGGGACCCTGTCATGAAAAATAGAAAACCAAACCAAACCAAAATTATATGTCAGTTGTAAGTTACTACAGACCTGAATGTTGATGCAAAACAAAACAAGTGTCTATCACACTTGAATTAATGTACACATATCTCTATCTGTCTGTCTGTCTGTCTATCTATCTATCTATGTATCTATCTATCTATCTATCTATCCACCCACCCATCTATCTAGCTATCACAATCTGTATCTATATCATCTATATATCTATTCAATGGAGCTCTTGAATGCCTATGCTGGGAAGAAAGCAGCATGTAGTGAAGGGGCCTTCTGCTCTGTGGGACTGTAAGGAACTGATGATGATTTGATTAGAGTTGAGGAGCCAAGTCTGAGAGGACTGGGACATCTTTGAGACCAGCGATCTCTATTGAAATCCTTGAATCTTCATAGCCTCTGCATAGTAACTGCTTTTGTTAATTTTAAGTCGTCTAGTGGAGGCTAATTATTTCATAATTTCAAATGTTTTGAACTAATTAAATAATGATCTTTGTTTAAAGTGTAGTTATTTAAATGTCCGGCTATATGTGAAACCTCGACTAGAAGTCCTATTTGTGTGCATTTAATAGGTTCAGCAGCCCTGTGAGGTGGGCATTGGGTTCATGTTGTAGTCAAGGAAACAGACTCTTAGGGCAATTGCTAGTGGTAGAATGCAAGTAAACTCCTAGTAATGACTAAGCTGATGGCTTTTCATATGGCAGGCATCTTTTAATAGCCTCCTTACTGGCAAGAAGTCCACGGTTTCTCTCCTCTCCGCCTCCCCCTCCCTTCATTCTTTCTTCCTTTCTTCCTCATTTCCTTCTTTCTTCTTCCCTCTTCCCTCCCTCCCTTTCTCCCTTTCCCTCTCTCCCTCCCTCCTTCCCTCCTTCCCTCCCCCCCCTTCTTTTTTGCCTGCCTGCCTGCCACTGGAAAATATAGGGCTGATTCTGTAGTCATTCTATATGAGGGAATAGATGAGAAGGTACAAACAAAACCTTAATAAAAGAACCAATTCTCAGGAGGGATCACTGAGCACTAACCACAAGAAGTCTCACTTTATGGACTTAGAGGAGAATGTCAACAGCCCAGCCCATGAGCTAACAGGAGCAGGAGTCTGTGGTTGTCAGGATTGGATAGGTTCATTTTGAACTGGTGGCTGTGCTTTAGCATGGGTGGGTTGCCAGAAATTTAAATGTTGTATCAGCAGTGCCAACATTTGATCTGTAGATTTATTTATTTATTTTTTAAAGGCAGAAGGCTGTATGTGCACAAGTGAAATAATAGGATCCAGACTGCGCTGATGCAGCTGGAACCCATCCTGGGGTGTTGAGCCTGGTGAGCCAGAGGTGTGTGTTTCCAGATACACGTTGCCAGGAGGAGCAGGGAGGTTCCTCAGGCCAGAGGCTTCAGAGTGAAGCCTTTGTGACTTATATTTATGCTATCCATTTTCCTAATGTTACTGATTGGTAAGTGTCCCCCAAAGGCTCATGCAGTGAAGCTTGGGTCTCTGGCTGATGACACTGTTGGGAGGCAGTGCAAACTGTAGGGATGGGAATCTAGCTAGAAGAAGGCGGTTAGAAGGATGCCTTTAAAGGTTATCATTTATCTCCAGGTCTTCCTTCTCAATTTCTTGCCACTGGGACAGGAATAGCTGTGCTCCACCACATGTTTGGCGTGGATTGAAAGCTTGAAACCATGAGCCAAAATAACCTTTCCTTCTCTGCATTGACTTAGGAGACATTTGGTCATAGGCTGACTAACCTTCCCTAGCTCTCCCATGGTTTACTCTTACCCTTCCCCAAACATTTTCTGAGCATCCTCTCTGCCCCAGAGTATGCACTCAGGACATAACAAAAGTCCTTTGCTCTTGAAAGTCTTACATGCTACTCAGGCCATAATAAAAGCACTACAACGTGACGTGGAAATACCAAGGAGTGGCCTTCAGTCCACCTCTGGGTGAGAGTGACCTCAATTTCAAGCACTCTGTTGGTTGATTGTCTGCATGCAAAAGAGAATGTCTAGAAAAGAGGGAACACATGGGCCAGGGCATGGAGGCAGAGCAGTCCTTTCAGAAAGAGCAACAGCTGTCACAGATGGTTCAGAGGAATTGGGTATCATATTAGTGGGAGAGGTCATGGATGGGGCCAGAAAAAAGAGAGAGTTGGACTTTCTCCGATAGACAATAGGGAATCCATTAAATAGAGATTTGACAGTGTATGGTGCTTTTGAGTGATAGCTAGGGTAGCTTATTTGATGGTTACATGGGAAGGAGAGTCTTAGGGAAAGACAATAGTGAGGAGTGCAACACCATAGTGTCTCATCCATTAGAGGGCATCCTTTGATAGAGTGAGGTGACACTGGATCAATAATGAGACCAAAGATATCCTAAAGCATCAGTGGACATCAGGCCTATGTTCTGAGTGCATGAACTGTTGCAGAGTTTGCTGCACACTTCAAGGAATGGGTTTTGAAAATGTATGGCCTCTCTTCAGGCATGGGGCATAACCCCAGAACCTGAGAGGTGGTGGGGAGGTTCAATGTCAATCTCAACTATACAGTGAGATGTAGACCCACCTGAGATACATGAGACCCTACCTTAAAACAAAAACCAACTACCACTCTCACTAGCACGACTAATAAGAACCATATGGCTCCTTTGCCATCTCCCAAGAGCTTGCGGATCTCTCTAGAGAGCTCAGCAAAGGGCAGCACAGTAGATCTCAAGTACCTAATCAGATGAAGCTAGGCAGACATGTATGAAGCTCAGTTTCCCAGCAGTTCTGCCTTTATAATGATTCATCTTTTTCTTCAAAAGTAATTATCCACTTAGCTGGTCCAATGAGAACTTAGACCACTGTCAGCTCCTGGGGTGCAGAAGCAATTTACTTCCCTCTGCACACTGTAGGCACACTGCTCTTTGTTTAGACTGTCCTGTTCATTACTCTTCTCCCTAAGTGTCTAAGGGCTTTGTATGCCTCATCTTGTTGAATTCTCACATGCAGCTACCAGACTCCCCATGGTAGCATCATCCTCATTTTAAACAGGAGTAAGCAAATGGCCCCAGATAAATCTGCAGTTGACAGGGACTGGGAGCCGTAGAAGCAGGCCCCTAATACAGCATACTGTGTCTTTGGGGTGAGAATGGGGGGGTCATGAGGCCTCATAAACAGAGAAAAAGGACTCTAAAGATAAGAGTCTCATCTTTGGAATCAAGATTTCTTGCATGAACTCTGCCTTTTATTCATTCATTCATTTATTTTAATTACTTATTTTTATCTTGTGTGTGTGTGTGTATGTGTGTGCGTGTGTGTGTGTGTGTGTGTGTGTGTGTGTGTGTGTGTGTGTGTGTGTATCACTGTATATGTGAAGGTCAGAGGTCAATTTGTGTGCTGGTACTCACCTTCCACCCTGTTTGACACAGGACTTCTGTGACTAACTACTGTGTATGGCAGGGTGGCTAGCTTGTGAAGTCTGGGAACTCTTTTTTCTCTGCCTCCCATCTTGACATAGGAGTGTTGAGAATGCAGACATACACTATGCCAGGCTGCACATGAGTCCTGCAGAATAAGGCTTAGGCCCTCACTTGCATGGCAATGACTTTACCACTGAGCTATCTTCCAGCCTTGAATTCTGATTTTGCCACATGCTAGCTATGCTGGATAGACTTATGTCAACTTACCACAAGCTACAGTTATCTGAAAGGAGGGAACCTCAATCAAGAAAAGATCTCTGTAAGATCCAGCTGTAAGGCTTTTTCGTAATTAGTGATTAATGGGGGAGAGCCCAGCCCATTGTGGGTGATGCCATCCCTGAGCTGGTGGGCCTGGGTCCTATAACAAAGCAGGCTGAGTAAGCCATGGGGAGCAAGCCAACAAGCAGCATTCCTCTATGGCCTCTGCAACAACTCCTGCCTCCAGGTGCCTGCCCTACTTGAGTTCTCCTCCTGATTCCTTTGGTGATGATCAGTGATATGGAAATGTAAGCCAAATAAATCCTTTTCTCCCTAACTTGCTTTTTGATCATCTGAGTTGTATCATCAGTTGAAACTCTAAGACAAGTTGGTACCAGGATAATGGGGTACTGCCATGAGAGACCTGACAATGTTGTTTTTGGAAGGATTGTGGAAGGACTTTAGGACTTTGAGATAGAAAAATAACTGAGTGTTAAGAACAGTGTCGACCTTAACCTTTCTGACAGGTATAAGATAAAATCTCAGAGTCCTTTTGATTTGCATTTCCCTGATGACTAAGAACATTGAGCAGTTCTTTAAGTACTTCTCAGTCATTTGTGACTCCTCTCTTGAGAATTCTCTGTTTAGCTCCATAACACATTTTTAACTGGATTATTTGGTTTTTTGGTGTTTATTTTCTTGAGTTCTTTATATATTTTGGATATTAGTCTGTTGTCAGATGTAGGGTTGGTGAAGATCTTTTTCCATTCTGTAGACTGCTTTTTCATACTATTGAGAGTGTCCTTTGCCTTACAGAAGCTTTTCAGCTTCAAGAGGTCCCATTTATTAATTGTTGAACTTAGAGCCTGAGCTGTGGTATTCTGTTCAGGAAATTTTATTCTGTGTCAGTGAGTTCAAGGCTCTTCCCTGTTTTCTCTTCTAATAGAATTAGTGTATCTGGTGTTATGTTGAGGTCTTTGATCCACTTGGACTTGAGTTTTGTGCAGGGTGATAGTATGGATCTACTTGAATTTTTCTACATGTAGACATCCATTTAGACCAGAAACATTTGTTGAAGATGCTTTCTTTTTTCCATTATATTGGTTTTGGCTTCTTTGTCAATAATCAAGTGTCCATAGATGTGTGGGTTTATATCTTAGTCTTCAATTCAATTCCAATGACCAACCAGTCTGTTTCTATGCTGGTACTATAGAGTTTTTATTACTATTGCTCTGTAGTACAGCTTGAAATCAGGGATGTAGATAAAGGAAATTGGGAATGGTTCTACCTAAACACCCAACTATACCACACCTGATATACCATACAAGAAGGATGTTTGTTCAGCTATGATCTTGGCCGCTTTATTCATAATAGCTAGAAACTAGAAACAACCCAGATGTCCCTCAACTGAGGAATGGACAAAGAATGGTATACTACTCAGCTATTAAAAACAAGGACACCATGCACTTTGCAGGCAAATAGATAGAACTAGAAATGATCTTCCTGAGTGAGGTAACCCAGACTCAGAAAGACACATACTCACTTATAAGTGGAGTTTAGCCATATAATACAGGAAAACTATACTACAATTCACAGACCCAAGGAAGATAAGTAACTAGAAGGACCCTAAGGAGGATGCTTAAATCTCATTCAGAAGTGGGAATAGAATAGATTGTGGAAATGCTTGAAGGCAGGGAACAGGGTAAGAGAGGGAGCACAGAGAGAAATGAAGGTCGGTATCAGATGCAAGCAGAGCCAGGGTGGGAGGACAGAGGGCTTTTGGAGAGAAAAGAAACTTTGCATGGGGCTTCTCTGTGACAAGTAGGCTTCTGGGAGGATAGGAGAATAACTCTAGCTGAAACTCCTTGTAGTAGGGGTCATAGAGCCTGAAGAGGCCACTCTCCAACTAGACATGACTCCTAGTGGAAGGAAGGGAACACCAACCAACCACAAAAACTTCTAACCAAAACTTACCCTGCCTACAAGATGTGCAGGGACAAGAATAAAGCAGAGATTTGGGAAGTGTCCATCCAATGCTTGGCCCAACCTAAGACCCACCCCATGGGAGACAGCCAACCCCTGACACTATTAAGGACACTTTGCTATGTTTGCAAATGGTAGCCTAGCATATCTGTCCTCTGAGTGGCCCCATACAGCAGCTAATGGAAACAGATGCAGAGACCCACAGACAAACATTGGGTGGAGCACAGAGAGTCTTGTGGAAGAGTATGAGGAAGGATAGAAACACTCAGAGGTGACAGTAGCTCCACATGAAGACCAACAGAGCCAATTAACCAGAGCCTAGAGGGGCCTGTGGATACTGAAGCACCAACCAATGAGCATGCATGGACTGGACCTAGGCCCTCTACAGATGTAACCGATGGTCAGGTCAGACCTCATATGGGTCTCCTATGGGTTGAGGAATAAGGGCTGACTCTGACATGGACTCTGCTGCCTGCTTTTGGATCATTTTCCCCTTGTGGGACTACCTTTTCAGGACAGAGGGGAAGAGGATGTGCTCAGCCTTGATGTGACTTGATATGTTGGAGTATGTGTTTAGGTGGGAGGGGCCTCCCCTTCTCTGAGAAGTAGGAGAGGGGAGATGGGGAAACAGGGTGAGAGGGTGGGACAGGGAGGAGAGAAAGGAGGAGGCTACGACTGGGATGTAAAGTGAATAATTAATTACAACAACAACAATAATAATAAAATAAAAAGAAACCAGAAAACATTGCAGACAATGGAGGCCTGGCTTGTGAAATTTCACAGGAAAGCAAGCCTCTACCAGGTTTCTTGTGTGAAGAATCTGTGGTTTTGGTTAGCTGGGGCTAAAGAGTCAGCTGTGATTAACAGGGCACCAGAAGTACTAAAGTGAAGACCTCAGTGTCTTGGAGATGCCAGTACCGTGGGGCAACCATCAAGAACATCAGCAGCAGTGAAGTGGAGCCATCTGGAGCCTAGAAGACAAGTTGTGTGAGCTGAAGAGGTCAGAGCTGGAGAAGTGACCGAAGCCCATTGGGGGAGCCAATGCTGGTTGGTTGGAGCTTAGAAATTAGTGGTGATTAAGAAGAGACCAGCATCACTGAGGTGAAATCTTCTGGGGAAGTGTTTCCTGAGAACACACAGAAGCATAGGGGCAGCCAAGGTGGTACTTTATGCTAGCAGATACACTTGGTAGTATAAGAGTCTTCCAGGTGGTTTTGAAGGCATGAAAGAGTCATGGAGAACAGTTGAGGCTTGGTACTGTGAGAGGCCAGGAGAAGCCACTGATGAAGGTGCAGCCTCAGTGACAGTTGAAGGGGTCCTGCAGAGAAATTGAAGCTTCTAGCAGATGCTGTTAGTGAACGTACAGTCCAGCTGCAGCAGAAGACTGCAGCATCTCGGAGATGCCAGTACCATGGGAGGACTACCAAGAACAGCAGCAGCAGTGAAGTGGAACCTTCCAGAGCCTAGACGACAAGCTGTCTGTGCTGCAGAGGGTAGAGCTGGGGAAGGGACCCAGACCCATTGAGGGAGGCCAGAAAATCATGAGTGAATTCCAGACATTGAAATTTTATACTGTGGAAGTTGGTTTTGCTTTGTTCAGATTGTGACCATGCCCTGGTTCTTTCCTATTGAAGTAAGAAAGTATTTAATTTATTTGTGATTTTTTTTTTTTTACTGAGGCCCACAGTTGATAGGCTTTGAATTTTAAAAGACTTTCGAGTTTTAAAAGAGATTGGCTATTTTAAAGGGACTGATATTTTAATGTGTTTGAATTTGTAAAGACTGTGGGACTTTTAAAGTTATTTATGGTTTTAATATGAAGCCTTGTGGTTGACTAAGAAAGGAAGTGTTGTGGCTTAACAGTGATGTGCTGGTGTGTCAAGTTGACAAGCAGTCAGTTGTTCTGGCTAGTCTTATGTCAACTCGATACAAGCTAGAGTTACCTGAAAGGAGGGAACCACAATTAAGAAAATGCCTCCAGAAGATTCAGCTGTAGGGCATTTATTTAGTGATTGATGTAGGAAGGCCCAGCTGACTGTGGATGGCGCCATCCCTGGGCTGGCGGTCTTGGGTTCTGTAAGAAAGCAGGCTGAGCAAGCCAGGAGGAGCAAGCCAGTGAGCAGCACCCCTCCATGGCCTCTGCATCAGCTCCTGCCTCCAGGTTCCTGCATTATTTTAGTTCTTGTCCTGACTTCCTTCAGTGATGGACTACAGTGTGGAAGTGTAAACTGAATAAACCCTTTCCTTCCCAAGTTGCTTTCTGGTCTTGGTGATTTGTCCCTGCAATAGAAACCCTAAGGCACTAACTATGGTCTCTTCTTAGGGGCACATACATAGAAAATGACATAAAATGCAACAATGCAGATATTAAAAAAATACTCAAAGAGCCCAGTTTAAGTGATAGTCAATACTGTTAGATTTCAAACTAAGGACAAATGGCTAACTGAGGTGCCTATTTAACATATCAAAGCAGATGCTGGCTACCTGTCTCAGCATTGTCAATACCTGTTACAGTGTCATCTTGGCTGGCATGCCCCACACACTACGCTGAACCTCTCTAGCCCCTGAGCTTCACTTCCCTACTCCCAGCTTCTCTGATTCCTATATAACTCAGCCGCGTTGGCTACTGGGTGTCTTGGTTCTTTTGGTCTCTGGGTTCCCAAGAGTTGTAGTGTCCCCATTTTTTCCCCATTTAAATATATTCTACCATCATAAAAAGTTTTAAGAAAAGCTCCCTCTCAATCTTCCCAGGCTTAGGTGATCCCGATATTTCCAGGCAACTGTGTCAGGGGCTTTGATGACGAGGGTCTGTGGGGTAAAATGTCATACATCCATCTTGCGAGAAAGCACTAACCAGATCTATTCTAGTATATATTGATTAATTTATTCCCCAACCAGCAAGTGCACAAGTCAAGATTCCAATGCAGGCAGTGGCTCCAGGGCCTGCATATTTCAGTGCCTGTCTTTGCCCTTGCTTTTGTGTTTGTGGCCAAGTTTGAATCAAGAATAGCCAGAGTGACTAGGAACCTAAAAGGGACAGAGAGAATTTGTGCTTTACTAGTGCCTTCGAAGGGATTGCTTTTCATGTAAGATTTTAAACGACACACATTTGTTCTGAACGATTAACTTTGTGGAGCGGGGATAACACAGATTTTTTTTTGGAGGAATATAAACAAAAATGAGATGTTAATTAAATAGTTACTTTTAAGAGCTCAGTCATTTACTAGCTGGGAAAAAAACCCATTCGTTGCATTATGGTGTTGCCATTAATTCAAATATTTCTAAAGGGAAACATGGCAATGGAAAGCTTTTGTTGAGTGTTTAGATTTACACAAGCATATCACTGGCCTGTCTGGTTAACATCCTTTATGTTATATAATTTTCAATCATAAGCTCATGTCCCAGCACAACCACATTCAGGAATGTTCTGTAGCTTGTTCAAGTTCCCAGCACTAGTAATGGAGACCGGAGGCCACAGTCTTCCTGTTTGATCATATGCTCATTTGCGCAGATGAAGGGACTTTCAGATTAAAACTGGTGAGCATTTGCAGTCTTGACCTTCATCCTCTACACCTTGCAGATATGACACTGAGCCCATGCACAGATATTGGCCAAGAGGCACCTATGCCTAGAGGGCAGAGCAGTTCTCAGAGCCTCCAGTTAGTTCATATGTGAGCAAGCAGGACAGAAACAATAGAGCTGAATAGAAGACAGTGATGGGGACAGAGGAGATGATGCTGTTCAAACATATGAATGGGGCCACAGTGCTAATCTCTAGAAGGATGACCTTTAAGCAGAGTTTAGAATCATGAATTGAGTTAAGCAGGTATTTTATATCCTCTCTCAGGGTTGGGACAGTTTGGAGATACTGATGGTGCTGAGTCTCCAAGCAGTAATGGAAAAGGATCACTGTTAAGTGAGGAGTGGGAGACATTGATAGGGATGTGGGAAGGGAGAGACAGGAGTCATGACACGAGCCTTAAAGTATAGTGAGAGGTTTTCTAAGCAAGACAGTGACATGAATTCTGTAGAGAAATTATTCTGAAGCCAGGCTAGTTAGACCTTTCTGTGATAATGGAGGATTTTCTTTCTACTGTCTTTGTTTTTTAAATATCTTTTCTCTTTAATGTGGTAGCCAATAGATACATGTGATGATGGAATATTTAATTTGTGGATAATGTAACTATGGGACCTCACTCCTTGCTTTACTTAATTCATGTAAATTTAAACTTGTATTGCAATATGTCGTTACTGATGACCATAGTGGATAGAATTGCTCTACTTAATGAAATATAGGCTAGAAGATGCTTGATAGAGAGCTTGCCTCTAGTTCAGAGTCCTGAGTTCTACACCAAGAATTCATGAACCAAATGGGGGACCTATACTCTCAATGCTTGGGAATTGGATGGATGAGGATCAAAAGTTCAAGGACTTCCTGGGCTACACATAGAGCCTGAGGCCAAACCCAATCAATCGATCAAATTATCTTATAAAGCAGAAAATATTCTAAATCCATTTTTATCAGGGGCTTACTAACAAGCTGTGAAGGTAAAGTGATAAATGGAAGAAATTCTTCTCATGGACTCACAGGCACCACCTGAGTTAAGGGTTTATGATAGATAAGAAAGCTTAAGAGAACACCCCTGGTTAATTTTAGTAAGTATCCACAGTTAATATTGTAAAGAGAGCTTTATTCAAAGCACTAGTGGGTGATGGCATTTACTAGGTGATTTGGCCATTGTCATTTGGGGGTGGATAGGAAGGAAGAGGTTCCAAAGGTATACAAAAATTAATTGTTTACCTAGTAGTTTGAATGTTCATCCTAAAAGAATGAGTATTCCACTTATTATATTATATGAAGATAATGTATTATAAGATGCCTTAGTTTGGGTTTCTATCGCTGCGATAAAAATACCATGACCTAAAAGATAGTTGGTGAGGAAAGGGTTTATTCAGCTTACACTTCCACATTGCTGTTCATCACCAAAGGAAATCAGGGCAGGATGCTGGAGGCAAGAGCTGATACAGAGGCCATGAAAGGGATTGCTCCTCATGGCTTGCTCAGCCTTCTTTCTTGTAGAACCCAGAACCACCAGCCTAGGGATGGCCCCACCCACAATGAGCTGAGCCCTCCCCCACTGATCACTAATAGAGAAAATGCCTTGAAGCTGGATCTCACTGAAGCCTTTGCTCAACTGACTCTCCTTCCTCTCTGATGACTCTAGCTTGTGTCAAGTTGATACACAAAACCAGCCAGTACACAAGATCGATTGAAATTTCAAGTTGTTCTCTATTATAAAGTCAGAAAACAACAATAAAACAACCAGAAAACAAAAACAAAAAAGAGGCAAATGCATAAATGCTAAAGGTCAAGGCTAACCCTGCTTGGCTCTCTGGCGATGGCCAGCAGTAACAATTCCATCTCAGAGAGCCTCAGCAGGTGTGGTCCTCAGGATAACAGTTTCTGTCTTCCAGACAATCCCCCTTCATGAGGGAGCTAACTCAGTGCGGGAAAGAGTGAGGCTTTCTCTGTACTTCTAGGGAGCTGGGAGTGTCCCATTTCCTTTTGCAGGAGCCCTGAATTTCAAAAGCAGGAGAAAGAAGCAAAGGTTGTGGGGTGGAAGATTCTAGCGATCTCTCAGCCTCTGAGGTTCCCGTGACCTCCTGGGCTCTGAGAGTCTTCCCAGACACAGAAGTAGCTTTTCCCAGGCCTGTTAATGGAACCGTTCTCCAGCACAGAAGAGCATAATAAGCATTTCATGTCTTAATTTTTTTATAATTTTATATCCCGGAGTAACAGTGGGGAATGGCACGACTTTATTATTATTAATTATTATTATGCCATTATAGTTTTCCAGCCTGGCTCTTTGATATTTACAAGTTCAGACAACATGTGGTTTCCAAGCCAGATTTCATAACCTTAAACTACCTTCCCACTTGGCTTTCATCCATTCTATTCTGTTTTAGATCTTGTTTATGTTTGGCTTGAATAATGAATTGGCGGTGGAGTTTATTTTGCCACATGGATGGAAAGCATCAGACGAAGACAGAGTTTTGGATGGCGTCTACGTCGAAGCACAGCTACAAAGCTTGAGTGCCAATGCTTGCCAGCCCCTGGCTGGGTGGCTGAGTACTGAGATGCCCACTGAATCCTCCCTGATCCTTATCAAGTACCTCAAGAAGCTGTAAGCTTTGTGTTCCACAGTCTGGTGTCTCTGTTCAAGATACAGAAAGTCTCTTTGCTACCAGACCTGGCATTGAAAGCTGCACATCATAAGTGCGCGCATGTGTGTGGCCTGACATGAAGTAACACGAAAAACAATTCTGGAAGCACATTGTTGAGGATCCTAGGTGCCAGACTGAGTTTACGCCTTGCAGAGTAGGGCAGTGTGGCTCCTGGGACAGCATTGATGCCTTCTGGAAAACTGTTACAAATGCAAGTTCCCGGGCCCTGTCCTAGACCAAGTGTGTGTCTAAGAGTCTGCGGATGAGGATGGGGTCTACTGAGATATCTTAACAGACCTTCCAGGTGCCTCTGAGCTACTCCCAGTCTGTCAACCACTGGCAGAAGGAACAGGAGCCAAAAGAAAAGTGTGAGACAGTGAGCAAGAGGGTCATGCATGTGTGTTTAGGAATTTCTCATCTGAAAAGGGAGAAGCACTGGAGCCAGCAGTGAACTAAGTGAACCAACTTAATTGCAGTATGTCTGTGCAAGAATATGACGAGTGTCTGAGCCAGGATGTAGCAATGGTGCTAAAACTCATCACAGTCAGCTAAAAGATGGCAAAGGAGTTGGATTTACAGGGCTTGATCACTGATAATTGTTGAGTATGAGAATAAGAACTGAGAGATGATTCCTAGCTTCTGACCTAGGTAGAGACCAACTTTATTTAACAAGACAGAAAACAAGAAAGCCTCCCCTAGTCATTCTTTTCTTCAAAAAAAAAATGCCAGAGGATAATAATTCAATACACAGTTGTATTTGTGTGGTTTGGTCTGCTTGGCCAGAACTCTGGAGGAAGGATTCTGTTGAAAGGTTGATAATAAAGTATTGACCACAATGTCATGAGCACAGCAAGGCTTATTGAAACCACATGCTTCATGAATGGGAATGCATGTTATGACGGGTCTGTCTTCACTTCTCTTGGGCACCTGAATTTTCAGTTAAAGACTTGACTGTGAAGATTTTCCCTAGCCCGAGTACAGAGAGAGTCCTGTTAGCACATTGGTACCAAGGGCTGGTTTGCGTGAAATAAGGTCCCTTTCACTGTGCCATGTCAGAGCTTTGATACTGACAACTTTGCCAACACCAAGGATGTGGTTTTGCCATGGTCTGTATAAATGTAGGTATTAAGAAGCTATGCAAAAGAGTGGTTATTCTGTGTGGTCATAGACTTCAAAAGGTCAGAGCACAACAGGGTCATAGCAGTTGATGGCAGAAAGAGAGCCCAATGATAAGTCATCAAACCCGCTTATTTCATAGATGGGAAAATTAAGGCTCAGAGTTGTTCTAGACGAGGGACCCATTTCACGGTAAATACAGGATGCTTTTCCCCAGGACTGATTGCACACAACCTCTAATTTTGTTGCATATCTCACTCAATGGCAGTGATAAGGTTGAGCATGCTAGGTGCCAGTCGGCACAGCAACATGAATTTTCCATGCCTCATATCAGTGTTGAACATTGGGGAACATCAAGAATTCCTCCTTTAGCAATTGGAGAAACAGAAGTAAAGAAAGTCTGGGATCTTGTTAAATCATACAAATGACAAGACATTCTACTGGCTGCTGTTAGGGTTTGGATGTGCAAGGCTTCCCACAGGCTCACATGCCCTCCAACTGATACTACTGACTGGGTTTTCCCCATTGCCCTCTGTCCTTGCTGCATTTTGTGGATACTGTCTCAGCTTAATGCTGCCCCATGGCCCCATCATTGTTGCCTTGCTCTGCATAGAGTCGGTTGCCCCGTTTGATTACAAGCTCCAGGATGGGGAGAATGTACCCTGTCATCTTGTTTATAGCTGGGCATGTACCTGACACCTTTTTAGGAGGTAGAACCTCACTGGAACAAGAGGTTGTCTAGAGAACTGGCCGTGAGGGTTACACCTCAGCTTGTCTACTGGTCCCAGCCTTTCTTCTTGATTACTGTGATGAAAAACAATGGCCAAAGGACTTTTTGGGGGAAAGGGTTAATTCCACTCACAGTTCACCATCAAAAGCTGTAAGGGCAGGAATCAAGCACGGTAGGAGCCTCAAGGCAGGATCTGATGCAGAGGCCATGGAAAGGTGCTGCTTACTGGCTATGTCCTCCTGGCTTGCTCAGCCTGATTTTTTATAGACCCAGGAAGGCACCACCCACAGCAGACTGGACCTCCCCCATCAATCCCTAATTAAGAAAGCCATACATGCTTTTCTAATGCCAAATCTTATGAAGACTTCTAAAAATGAATTAAAATGAGGTTCCCTCCTTATTCAAATGACTTTAGCTTGTATCAAGTTGACATAAAACTATCTAACACACAGATGTTTGAGCAAGCAGCTTTATGCTCCTGCTGACCTGCTAGTAGCTTCTATATCTGCTCATATTTCCCCCAGTTCTTACCTCCCTTTGTGGATACTGTATCAGCTAGATGCTATCCTGTGCCCCCATCATTGTTGTTGGAGTCTGCATAGAGTCTATTTGAGTACAAGCTGCAGGATGGGGAGGACATATCCTTTCCATATTGTTCATAGCTATGCATGTACCTGGTACCTACTGAGTGCTCAGTGAATGCTTTTTTTTTTTTAAGAGAAAGAGTTGGTGAAGGGATGTGGGCTTTTCAAGAACAGTGGTCTCTTCTTCTCCAGGGTTCAGGCTCTGGTGGCACCATCAAAAGCTTTTCCAAGAAGAAGTGAAGAGAGAATCATCACTTAGAGGTCTCAGGTTCAGGAAGATGCTGCTCCTTCCGGGAAAAGGGGCAGATGGCACAGAGAGAAGAGAGCAGAGCATCCAAACAAAGTATTAGCATGAGCCTGCCTGCAGATGTTCTCTCACGCAGAACACTGTGAATGTGAGGAACGTTCTCCAGGGGAGTGAATGGCAAAGAGAGGAATGAAGAATGCCTTTGTGTGTTAGCTGGCTGTGGGTAAAATGCTGTGGAATGGGAGAAGGGGCCCAGGAGCATCCTTTTCTCATGGAACTTACTTCTCTGTATTCCAGGGGCCAGAATGCTACTTCCTGGGAGCAATTGCTACTCAGCAGTAACAGCAGGGAGCCTAATGCAGGGCCACAGAGCCAAGGTGCAGCAGTCCAAAGGGCACTGAATGGAGCTAGGTGGGGGAAAGCCAATTTTCCCTCGTCCTTGTAGGTGACCTCTTGTCAAAAGACAGCAGGTCCTGCCTATATAAAGTCATGGTATGAAAAGCACGTCCTAGAACAGAGCATGGACACTTGCAGGTAGGCAAGGGATTAGCCAGACTAATCAAACAGGCAGAGGGACAGTGAGACGGTAGCTTTCTCCCCAGTGTCTTTGCTGCCATCGTCTCATACCCTCTCACTGAGACTCAGCATCCTTTCAACAAGACCAGGAAGAAAAGGCAGGCAGGGCTGGGTGAGACGGTTCTCAACACAATTCACCTACCGGTGGGCTGCCGAGCTGTGTGGCCCAAGGGAAACCCTTTCAAGGCTTGGTCTTTTGTGTGTGGAGAGGATGGAGATAAAGCTTTCCTGCTCCCATGGACCCTGAATGAAAGTCAGTGGTTGAAAAGAACACATGAGCTGCTTGAGTAGGGAGGCAGCCACTGAGGGTTCCCTGCAGTATGCCAGCCTCTGTGAAAGCTGGGCTGCCTGACCCAGTGCTTTGGCAGCCACACCACTCCCTTCAGGTCTCAGTGTGAGTGCCAGTGTGCATGTGTGTGTGCGCACGTGCACATACATAGAAACCAGAGAACACTTGGCTGTGGTTTCTCAGGTATCCATCTTGCTTTTAAGACACGGTCTCTCAGCAATCTAAACTGGCCATATAGGCGAACTGGCTGGTGAGCTCCAGGGCTCCACTTCCCCAGGGCCAGATTATGTAGGCCTCACAAAGTCAGACATCCTTTTTACCTGAACAAACTCCAGTCATTTTGCTTGCAAGGCCAGTACTTCACTGATCTCCCAAGGCCCAGCATCTAGTCTTTAACTCTGCCTCCGTCTGACTGAGTCCTGTGTGTCATTTCTTGTCCTGGGGGCAGGGACTTGTATCCACTGTGCTGTGGGCACTCCAGTCCACTTGTGTGAGCCTCACTGGGAGGGTGTGCCTCCCAGTGTAGCCATGAAAGAGTTAATCCTGTCTAATATCTCACGACCTTCCAACACTATGCTAGATACTCTTCGCTAGAATCTTTCATTCTCAGATAGGATGCTTGCTAGGCAAGGCCTGTTTCCCTCCCCTTTTACTAATGCACTTAATCAAGGCTCAGAGATGAGATGTGAGTAGTTAATAGGGCAGCAAGCACCACTGGGGGAACCCAGGGCTTTTGTTTTCTTTTCCTTTCAATATTTCTGAGTCATGCATATCGATGCTGCCAAGCCCACTGAAACTGGTCCCTTCTTCAGGCAGGTTCGCCTGGGACACTTGTTCCTTCTCTTTGGAGCATCCATGTTTGAACCCAACTCTCTCTATAATAAGCCAGCTGTCATTCTCACCGTCTTATTTCAATTTTACCCAGAGCAGGTGAGGTGGCCAGTGTAGGACGCTGGGGGTTTAAAGACTTGAGGTCTACATGTTGGTCGGCACAACTGTGGAGAAGACCCTCCTTTCTCTGGCTTTCAGTTTCCCATTAAAGATATAAGGTTAATCTAGAATGCTATTGTAGAGCCTCTCCAGTTCTGCCTTGCATCCTTAAGCATCCCTCTTTTCTGAAATCTTGTCCCACAGGCTAGCCTGTCTTAAAGCACAGCGCCACCTTCTGGTGATTAGGTTACTATGGCGTCACCGCCCCCACCCCACCCCCATACACACACACACACACACACACACACACACACACACACACACACACATATCCTTTCTGGCTAGTGTCTGGCTCTAGTTCCTCCCTTCGCCAAATGCCAGACGGAAAACCTAATGAGTAGTCACTGTCTGCTGGCTGTGGGCACCACTCTTCAAAGCTTGCTAGGCAGAGCCAGTGGTGAGCCATGGCTTTCTTTCATCCAGATGCCTTCCCAGTACTAAGAGCTGGGGCTGGGGAATGGAAGCACACTGAGTCCGGAAGGCCCAGAGGTGGGAGCAGCTAGGAGTAAGTGAGAAAGGATGTGTTTCTTTGGAAAGCAAAGGCAGAAGTAGGTAGGATCCCCTGCAAGTTTTCCTCCTATTTCCTTTCCATTTCTGTTTGAAGGGCAGAAGTGGGGATGGTGTGGAGGGTCAGAAAAGCATCCAAGGAACCAGGTCCCCAGATGTTCTCACATTTATTTACTTATTTATTTATCTTAGGTACTTAGTGAGAAAAAAAGCAATTGTGGAAAAAGACATTAGAAGGCATGTGCTCAGAGCTGTCTCTGAGTACCTGCCTTTGTCACCTGGCATCTGCCTTTTAAGCACAGGCAAGGAGCTACTCTCATGGCCTCATACCCAGACCAGACCGGGGAGTCACCTGCTACAGGCTTTTGTCCCAGGAGCTGTCAGCTAATTACCTGTGGGATGAAGTTTGGACTTGTATTTATGTTGAAGAAAGTCGATTGCCTCCAATAAGATAGGCTATGTGTAGCTTTATTTACCAGGAAGTACACTCAGCATCCATGTGGGGGGCATCTGCTGGAAGGGCTCTAGACTGACAGGTAGGAAGCAGCTCTGGTCCCAGGATTACCATGCACTTCTTCTCTCTGTGTTTGCAAGCATCTCCCCTTTGCTAGCTGTAGCACGTTGTCCTATGAGGAGAGTGTAGAAATGGATTTTTACGTTTTCTAACTTCTTTCCAGTTCATGGAAATTAATGCTGAATTTTCATACTGGCTCTGAGTCTTAGCATCAGGCATTATGGTAGATCAGTGTCAGGGATGTGCTGGAGTCCTGTGCTGTGTGTGCCTAAGCGTCTAGGTTTTACCTGCTTGTAGGGCTCTTGGGAGCTGTGCAATGCTGTGATGAAGTGTCTTTGTTGTTGATGGGGTGGTTGTCACACACAGAGGCACAGGACTGCATGGAGCTGTGTACCAGGGCTGCAGAAAAGACGCACATGATCCCGTGCTCAGAGTCATTAATGACCACCACTGAGCTTCCCATCCTAGTTAAACTACAGCACTTGTGAGTTTAAGAGGAAATGTAAAGGGTTGCAAATGATGCGGTTGCTTGTCTCCATTCAGGCTGGTGGTCCTGTTCAAAAACACCTGTGTGCATAGGCGCTAAATGAAAAGGCCCGCAGTGAGCAAGGCCAGAAGGGCAATACTCGGCTGCCAGATCTCAGCCCTGTGGTGATTGGCAGGAGCCGTTGGTAAATCACTTGGAATTCTGTGGGTACCTTGCTGTGTTCATTGAAGATATTAACACCTTTTGTCGGGAGCCAGAAGCCGGCAGTGCAGTCCCCCCAGTGCTAGACTTAGCTTGTCCGGTGGAGAAATTAACATCATAAAACTCAGTTAACGGGGATGCTATGGGTTTAATTAGTTCCTTAACAATTAAAGAAGAATTATGAGATCTTGTGTTTGAGCTCTCCAGCTTCGAGAGCAATTTGGATGGACTGATGTCATGGGTTGATGTCTCCCTTGAAATTCTGGGCTGCCAAAGTGATTTGGGGAATCTTTTATGTTCCCCTGGGTCTAGGCACATACATACACTTTCCTATGACCCCAAAGGGACTGTTTCCTGGCCACCTCCCTAGCAACTCACTCAGAGTCTGAGTCTGGAGGGAAATGGGCAAATTCTGTCTTTAGGGCTCTGTAGCTCTGTATTCCTTCCTCACTCCATCCTCAGCAATGCCACACAGACTCTGCCACCTTCTAAGCTCTGTGGGCATTGTTGGAGAGATGTGGCATTATCACTTTTCTGGCTCCCTCTTCACTGTATTCATTATGCACTGTTTTATGAGACGCCATCCGTGGGAATAGAGCCATTACACTGTTTGTTTATGTGTGGTAGGGGGATTTCACCGTGGTAAAACAGAGAGCAAGAGCAGCTAGCATAACCAGTGCTCATCCTGGAAGCCTGTAGCTCTTCAGCCCCTTACTCTTCTGCTTTCTTCATGGACAGAAGCACGGCTATAAAGTGTTCTCTGAACGTGAGCCTCTGGAACCAGCCATTCTTGATGATCTTTCTAGTATGGCTTTCTGACTTTTCAACCTTACTATCTGGGAAGGTATAAGGGCTTATCAGGAGTGCCCTGCCTCATATCTTCAGCATCAGAATTTATTCTCAAGCAAGATCTTCTGTCACTGTTAAGAGCATGTGGTAGTTAGTGTAAGAAGCTCCGGGTATCTCCTAGGTACGCTTGTTCCTTCAGTTGGTGGCTGGGCAGCCTGAGTTTTGGCTACCTAGGCCCAGAAGATGCCTTTTCCTCCATCCCATCTCCTACTTCCATCCCTTGCTGGCAGCAACATTGTCTCTGAGCCTTCCTTGGTGGTCCAGCTTCAGGATCTTGCCAGCCCAGGCAAAGACACCATGCCATGCTGACAGATGGCCCTAAGTAGAACAGACAGTAGAAATGAATGTTTATCAAATTTGGGTGGAGAAGACCCTGTTCCTTCATCAGAGGCTGTCAAACAGCTGTCATGCAGGAACATATGGCCCAGCGGTGAAGGCACAGGCCTGGTTAATCCCACTCTTGTAGAGATTAGCTCTGATGAGTGAAGAACGTGGCGGCTGTCACCGGGGGCTACCTATAAAGGGATGGTTGGGGGCTGTAAGTTCCCAAACTACCTCCCTATAATTCAGGCTCAAAAAGACAGGGTAAAGGGCACTGATAGAAATAGAAACAACAATAATACAATAATAATAATATATTATATCATAACAATACACCTGCTTATCAATTGCCTGCTGTATGTCAAGTGACACACTGGGTTACTTATATCTGTTATGTCATTAACTTTCCCCAGGAGCCCTTTTAGAGATATATTATCATGTCCATTATACAGGTGAGGAAAATAGGTATCTGAGATGCACTTGTGTGTCTCTTGGTGGTTGCAGCAATGCTTTCTTGGCAGGCCAGGCCACACTCATGCATGCATGCATGTGCAAATTCATGGTGTGATGTATAGGGCCTTATTTAGGAACTTTGTGATTATGTTTTGAATCTAGAATGTTTCCTCAGGTTCTTGTCTTGAGCACATGGTTCCAAGGTGGTAGAGCTGTTTGGGAGAGTTTATGGAAAGTTTGGGATGTAGGCTCTAGCTTGAGGCCAAAAGAGGCAGGGTTTTGAAGGTTATACTTACTTAGCTGTCTAACGCTTAGCTTCCTGGACTTGTCACTGTGTAAAGAATTCTGCCACACAATCCTGCTACCTCCCAACCCCATTGATGCTCCCATACCTTCACTGCTATGGTAGATTGGACTCATCCAAAGGCACAAAACAGGATAAACTCTTCTTTATCCTGTTTCTGTCAAGTATTTTGTCTCAGGCATAAGGAAAGTCACCCAGCTTTGCATCTTGATGCACCCAGGACAATGGAAACCAGAACTAGCAAGCCTTCCCCATTCAGGAGTTGGTCTGGTCCAGCTGCCGTGTCTGTACATCCTCATAAGAAACGTGGTTTCCAGTGCTTTCACCCCTCTACAGAAATGGGTGATCCCGAGAGTCCAAAAGCAAGTTTTCAAAAGACAAGCTTTCTTGTTGGCAGAGGTCACATAGCTTAGCCAGGAGGGGTTCTGGCAAGTGGAGAGTTGAAGTAGGGGCTGAGGAGAGAGATACTCCAGTCTGCCCCAGTGACTGGAAAAGGAGCCTTTTCAAGCCTGAGACAGCTCCAGGTGGCTGGCATTTCTGAAGTCTTTCTGTTTCCTCAGCTGAGGCTTCTGTTTTCGGATTGCCAGGTGCATTTCTCTCTTGGTTCAGGAGTGGAAGCTGAAGGGCTTGGAACCGGTTTTCTGTTAGCAACCTGCATTGAGATTCTGAGCTAATTAGAATGGGTGGGAGACGGTTCTGAACACAGCAAGAGACATTAAAACATGTTTGTTTATGTTATGTGCTTGGAAATAAAGATCGGTCAGGTCATTCCTCAGTCAAAGCTCAGAACACTTCCTCATACTACATTGTAGAGCTTCATGATCACAGTAAAGAAGAAGTTAAGTTCAATAAATCATCCTAGAGCATGTCTGTAGGAGTTAATAATCGAAATAGACAAACAGGCAAGAGGACATGCTGTTGAAAGCATTAAAAATTTTTTTCCTTTTCATTTCTGTGTGTGTGTGCATGTATTTCTGTGTGTGTCTGTATGTACAAGTGTGTGTGTCTGTGTGTGTGTGCCTGTAAGTACATGTGTGTGCATGTATCTGTAGAGGCCAGAAGATGACACTGAATCCCCCGGAACAGAGTGACTTGCAGTTGTAAGCTGTCTGACATGGGTGCTGGGGGCTGAATGGAGGTCTTCTATCAGAGCAGTGATTGCTCCTAACCACTGCCTATATCTCCAGCCACCAAAGTCTTGGTTTTGTTATGCACAGTTTAAACTTTAACTAGAAGAAAATCAAGTCCATGATATATACCTTGTTTAAGTTATTACCAGAAAAAAATGAAGCCTATGATATATACCTTTGCTGTAACTTAGTGATAGGTTGTGTCCAAAATGTCCCTACATAGTGATAGAATTCTGTAAATTTGCTACCTCATGTGGCAAAGGGGATGTTGTAGAGATGCCTGAGTTGAGGACCTTGAGATGAGAGATTACTCTGGGGTATCTGAACCTTTCCCTTGTAAGCCAAAGGGTCCCTATAAGGAGAAGCTGGATGTGGCTGGGGACAGGATGTCTTAATGTTAGGGTTTTCTATTGCTGTGATAAAACACTGGTGAATGAAGTAACGTGTGGAGGAAAGGGTTTCTTTCAGCTTACAATTTCTAGTACCTTCTGTCATGGAGGGAGAGCAAGGCAAGAACCTGGAGGCAGGAGCAGAAGCCAAGGCCAGAGGAATGCTGATTGCCAGCCTGCTTCTAGTGGTTTGCTTAGCCTGTTTTCTTTTTCTCTTTCTTTCTTATTTTGTTTTTCTTTCTTGAGATTTATTTATTATTATTTTTTTATTTATACAGTGCTCTGCCTGCCAGCCAGAGTACATCAGCTCTCATTATACATGGTTCTGAGCCATTTTATGGTTGCTGGGAAATTGAACTAGGACCTATGGAAGAACATCCAGTGCTCTTAACTTCTGTGCCATCTCTCCAGCCCTCGGCCTGTTGGTTTATACCATCCAGAACCACTCATTCATGGTGTCACCATGCCCTGTGGGATAGGCCCATGCATACCAACCATTAATCAACAAGTTTTACCACATACATGGCCACAGACCATTCTATGGGTGGTAGTCGTTTTCTCACCTGAGAGTCACTGTCCCCAAATGACTCTAATCTATGTCAAGTTGACATAAAAACTAGCTAGCACAGATTGTATAGCTACAGATGAGAGCACTTGCTAATTTTCATTCCTAACACTTTCATACATGGTGGCTCAAAACTGTCTATAACTCCAACTACAGGGATTCTGACACCATCCTCTGGCCTCTTCCAGCGCTGCATTTAAATGACACATACATACCTGAAAACAAAACATTGGTTCACATAAAATAAATAAATATTGGAGGAGGAAGAGAGGAAAGAGGCAAAGGAAGGAGACCCTCATTGTGAGGCAAAGCCACAGAAGATGTGATACAGCCGTAAAGCAAGGGACGTAAGACACTTCTAGAAGCTGGAGAAACAACAGGAAGCCTAGAGCCTGCAGAAGATACAGGGCATCCCTAAACACTTTGCTTTGGCTTAGTGAGACATATTTCTGAACTCTTGGACTATAATATCACAGATGTGTGTTATTTGAAGCCACAAGGTTTGCAAAGATTTGCTATAACAGCAAGAGCAACCCTGTACAGGATGCATTCTGAATCATGTTTGTGAGATGGGAAGAGGGCAAGTGTCACCATGCTGGAGAGCCCAGGCGATCGCCAGACGTCTGCCTAACCAGAAGTCTTGCAATGCCTCTTTGCCATCTTGGAGACAGTTACAACCCAGGAGTTTTTCTATTGTACATTAGGAAGAACATAGTTTTGGGGGAGTGGGCTTGCTATGACCAAACTGAGGGTCTTGTACATGCTAGGCTAGCATACCATGCCTGCAGCCCTGGGGGAAAATGGTGTCTACATTGTAGAGAGTTCGTTACAGGAACATTAGCTTCCACTCAGACAAACATAGAAACCATTAGAGGTTATGCTGTGAAAATCAGAAAGTGTACCAAGTCCAGTTTCGATGACTGTTTAAAATACAGGCTAATGATGACAGCGGGGACTAGGAATACACCACTAACAAGCCCACTGACATATCTCCAGTTCTCAGAATGTAGTTGTATGGCTGTGGATGATATTTTGTGACATGGAAGGGATCTGGGCAGTGCCTACAGAGATGAAAATGACAAACCATCAGCATGTTTTAAGTAAGGTTGATCAGTTTGGGATCCCATAAGATTTGGCCATGAAGAGGGTTACTGATGAAAAGATGAGGGCTTCCTTGTGAAAACTCAGGTGCTCTCTCATCCAAGAGCAGCATGGTTCTTAGGGCTGACCCTGGGATGTCTCCTCTTACTGCTTCTGTCTCACAGGTGGCTTTGGCCTCTAGGGCTTTGCTTCTCAAAAATGAGGCCACATGTTTTTCTAGATCTAGTCCTTAGGCCAGGCCCTGCTATGAGATGAATACTGACAGTTACTGCGAAGGATCACAAGTCGTAGGCTTGCGGCTTTCTGTTCTGGATATGTAGATGATCCTAGGGGCTTTATTCTGGAGCTCTTGTAATCTACTCCAAATCACCAGGTGCTAAAGCTCCGCCTTAACTGTAGACACAGTCAGTACCATTCTGTTATCTATAATGTATCGCACAGAGGATTCTGGGAACTGTAGGTGAAGAGAAAAAAATGGTTTTCAGCAGAACTCAGGTATTCTGAGAAATGATTACTTACTACAGAAATTAACACCAACAAAACATCTGCCCTTCCATCCTCAAAATTTCAGAGACAGTTAGGGATGCAGATCCCAAATCATAGCGACATGTAATGTCAGAAACCAACAAATGAACACTCATCGTGGGCATATCGGGGGAAAAAAGGAGTAGCTGCTAAGTCAGAGAGATGCAGAGTGTGGTTCCCTGATGTCACACCAGCAGGATGGTGAAGGGCAAGTCTTTGGTTTATCTCACTTAGGTTCTTGAAAGGTACTGGAAACTTCTGCTTTATAATGAGTCAGAGGGAAAGGAGAGCTACAGAGTTTGGAGGGGAGAAGCTACAAAGGGAGTACAAATAGGACCAAAAAATTAATAATAGTAGGAGAGGTGCCATATTAACATAGAACATTTGAGATGGAGCTTTGGATGACCCACTCATTTGTGTATTTAATTTTGCATTTCTGGGTGAGTTTGTGCACAAACTCTGTGAGAAGCAGAGAGGGTACAGGGCAGCCTTCTCTAACAGGTGTTTCCCTGGCAACGGGTCTCAAAGCGGAACAAGAAATGATGATAAACAATAATTTTGTACCCGGCCCCTTTTCATACCTGTCAGATAGATGTTTCTCATAGGCTCAATGTCGTAACTTGCAAAGGGATTTCTCAACAGCTCTTTGGTCGTATTTAGTTTGCAAAGCACTTCTTCCATTGTTATTTCATTAAGATGTTGTTTTCAAATATCTCAAGATTTGTTTCTTTTTTAGACAAATAAAAACATCATCAAAAACTAACATCAAAAATTGATGCACCAAAATTCAATCTTGGCATCTTCTTCTCAGAGTGAAAACATGCATTCAAGTGTACACTCATGTATACGTATGCACACAGAGGATTCCTGTCTCTGAAAGGATAGTTTCAGTTTCAAGATGTTGTTGAACTTGCAGATGCTGTTTGAGATCTTTTTCATACATATTATTTGCTGAAGAATCGCTTCAATCAGAACACTTCTTTTAAAACTTGCATCTGTTCCCTATACAGTCAGGTTGCTGTGGACAAACAAAATGACCACAGTCCTCAAGATTTCTTTAAATCCTCTGTCAGGGTCAGGAGACAAACAATTAAGGCTCAGCTGTGGATAAGCAAGGACCCAGATGATCCCAGGGTGTAACCTTTTTATGCAACCAAGTCCTTCTTGTGGCATTCAGGGTAAGTAAGACTTCTGCCTAGTTGAGACCTTTATCATAGCACATAAAGCGATCATCACCACCATGAAATCCTTAGTGACCTGTAAGCATTTTTTTTAAATAATATTTTTAATTCTCTGTGCTTCACCTGCATGAATATCTGTGTACTGTGTATATGGCTGGTGCCCACAGAGGCCAGAAAAGGGCATTAGATGTCATGGAACTGGAGTTATGGACAGTTATGAGCTAACATGTGGGTTCTGGGAATTGAACCCAGGTCCTGTGGAAGAGCAGCCAGTGCTTTTAACTGCTGAGCCATCTCTCCAGCCGCACTGGAGCATGGCTCTCAGAGACAGATACATACATAGTACTTTGCCCACATAACTGTGCTAAACATATACCTTCTGATCAATGGTGGCCATTGTTCTTTCCCATCACTGCCATTGCTAAGAATGTTCACCCATTAGTATCAGCTCTTGCAGGCAGTAGGCTGATTCCTCCCCCATCTCTCTCTGAGCACAATATTTATCATTAGCTTTGTGGGTGGCTTACAAGCTCCTTGGCAACAGTGTAATTGTACCGGTGTTTGAGCTATGAAAATTTCACTTCAAATAATGCTTCTTAGGTTTCCTTTCTCTTCTACATTTGGTGACACAACTTGCTAATTTTCCATAGAGAAATATTTCATCTAGTTTGTTCTGAAAGGTTCTATTGGCTTAGCAGAAACGTCAATAGACTTTGTTCAAATACTCCTTCCTGTCGTGCTATGACAAGGTTCCATTACATTGTTCTAGGAACCAAGGATGAATAGGTCCTTCATCCAAAAGAAAATCTGTTATTTTTAGTATAAGCCATTATCCTTACTAGCTGTGTCTTTTTCTTCTTTCCTCTTTTGTCTGCTTGAATGAACCATTGTCAGTGGAAGTATCCCCGCTCCGGAATGTGTAGAATCATATTCTGAGTCATGTTTATTTGTTTAGTCTTTGCTTTCCTTTGTTCTTGAGACAAGGTCTCTTCATGTAGCTCAGGCTGGCCTCACCCTCACTAGCAGCCTAGACTGTAGACATGTGCCACCTGCCCTGGCTCATTTCATTTAAGATGGAAGCAATGTAGAAAAAACTCTCTGTGTCTCCTAGTACACTCTCATTATACAGAATACTTCTGTGACAAAATGTGAGGTTTTTCTTTCAGCATGCCAAGTAAGAAGTGTTGCTCTGTAATAACCTAATGGGCATCAGTTGAGGGCCTGGCATAAATTACAATTCTGACACATCTACCTGGGCTTAGCCTCAGAATTCCCCAGGTTGAGTCCTACACAGAGATACCAGTTTGCAAGCCCTATGAACTCCTGGTCAACCAATCTAAGCTCTTGTGATCCCTTCCCTGGGGTCAACTGAATTATTAGAACATTTCACAGAACTCAGAGAAACACACTGACTAGTTTATCAACAGAAGACATAATGGGATAACCAACTGAATAGCGAGCAGAAAAGGTGGCCCAGAGTGAGTCCTATCTACGGTGCTTCAGAGCCCAATCCTCTGGGCTGTCTTTTTTGGTGGAAGTTTCACTGTGTAGGCATAAATTGGTAGTATCATTAGTCACTGGGAATAACCTGGACCGACTTCCAGGCCTTTCGTCTCTCAGAGGCTGGGGTTAGGTTAAAAATGAATGCTTGTTCTTTCTTCGTCTAACTGCCATCCTGCGCTACTACTTAGAAATGCTATTCACCAGTCACCTCATTAGCACACAAACGTCATTTTTTATGTTGGAAATCTCAAACATGTTAGGAGCTGTGTGTAAGAAAATGGAGATGGAGGTCAGCTGTAGGGTCTGACAATAATGCCCTGACTTTACTGTGACTTACAGTATTTGCTACTGTCATGGCACCTTCCATACTTCCTACCCCTTCTATGCTCTACCTTTGAGCCAAGGATTGACCCTTTTAGGATTTGGAAATTTGCACAACAAGACAACAAGAATATATATATTTCACTAAATATATAATAGCTTACAATGGGATGAAGAAAACTTTGCCAAGATATCCTAGAATCAGAATATTTTAAGCAAACCACACAATTGTTAAGTCTATAACGATTATAGAGAAAACGTCTTTGACAAATCAGAAATAGATTTCTATTTCAAATTTGTGAGATGCGTATGAACATCACATCCATTTTCATTTTGGAACCATTCCACAACCTGTAGTAAACTGTGAGGCCACTGGGAACCTCCAGGGACACATGGACCACACTTGAGAAACAGTGGGTTTCTTAGAACCGCATCCCTTCCATATGGCACTCTAAAGCTCCAGTGTGGAGTATTTGGGCATCCCCTGAGTCTCACTTCTCCTGCCAGCTGCCAATATTTGTTATGGAAGTCATTTGTGACCTTTCACAGTGGCTTCCACCTGCTCATAGAATGAAGCCCATCTTGCTCAGGGTAGTAGCCAAAAACTATGTGTGTGGCCTGTAGTCCCTCTATACTGATTGCATCCAAATTCTTCAACTCTACTTACATGTCCTGTGCATGCCTTTTCACTCAGGTGACTTGTCCTTGCCCCTCCCACATCCACTGGCCTACCTGTGAATATAGGATGACATCCTTGTCTGCCTGTCATACCTGTGGTGATGACGCAGGCTGGGATCACCTCCTGCGCTCATGCAGACAAACTGGTATGATGTTAGGAAGATGACTGACTGGCCATCATCACAGCACTCCTACAGACTGAATTTGGGCCAGGAATCTGGGCCAGCATTTTGTGATACACATAATGGTCTCCTTTTAATTCTGGATGTTTTCCCATATGAGCTGTGTGCGTGCCCCATCTACCCAAAGCTAGGGATCCTAAAGGATCTTATGGTGACCAGAGGGTGGGACTTTATCTAGATCAGTGGTCATTAACTTCCCGAATGCTCCAACCATTTAATACAGTTCCTAATGTTGTGGTGACCCCAAAACTAAAATTATTTTTCCTTATTACTTCACAACTGTAAATTTGTTACTGTTATGAATCGTAATGTAAATAGCTGATACTCAGGACTTCTGATATGCAGATGTCAAAGAGGTTGCAACCCACAGGCTGGGAAGTACTGCTCTAGAAGGTTATGACTTAGGGACTAGCTGACAAGAATTTAATGACCATTCACATCAGTGGTGGTGATCTTCTACTGCTCTTCTGAATCCATCACTTTCACTGTCCATATATCCTTGAACCTGACCACATTTACAGTGAGAACCTACTTAGTACTGGACTCTGGGTTGTTCACGCCTGTGCACATCCTCTCTCCTCACAGAACAGAGTCCAGTATCTTCAGGGCAGCATTTGTGATCTTCTACAATGTGTGTCCCCTGGCCTCTTTCATAGGTCCTCCATACCTTCTCCTCACTCGGCCTGATTGTTCCCGAGGGTGTCAAGTGCTATCCCTCTCCAGATCTTTGCTCAGAGACCCTTTCTTCAGTACGATGAGTGTTTCCAGGCTTCCCTGGCTTCAGGGCCTTGTTCCGCACCTGTTCTCTCAGCTCCCCACCAGCATAGGTTCTGACGTGAGACAGATCGAAGTTCAGATTCCAGATCTGCTTCTAATTTGTTCACCTTGAGTCCTTTCATTGCTCACTTAAACCACCTGGGGTTTAGCAGTCCTACATCTCCCTTGCCTTGGAAGGAAGTTGTCAAAGTAAAAGCAACTGTTGTTTTTCCCGCCGTTACCTTTGTCTACATTCCTTTACCATGTTGATTTTACTTTTGTCTCAGTCTCTATTTAATTTTCTTTATAACCAGGGACATTATTCTTCTATGCCTCACTTGAAGTAAGTGCTGTGTGAATTGATCAGGGCTGGAATCTTTGTTATCATTTATATACTATATGCATATACATAATTGATACATTCACGTTGGTAAGTAGTGAAAATGAAGACAGACCAGGTATTTCTATTTCCATTAAGGGCATGGTATATCAAGAATAGCAACTTTTAAAAAGATTTGTGTATATGGTGCCTTGCTGACAATAGGGAGGAACTTGTATAGCTTTCTACCCTAAGAGAGTAAAACAAACAAACAAACAAACAAACAAACAGACAGACAGACAGACAGATAGACAAACAAAACCCAAAATGGACAGGAATGTTAGAAGAAAACTCAACATGGGATCCTGAAATTCATAGTCCAAACTATCTCTGCATGTATCAGATGCAGATTATAAGGAATTCTTTGGGCAAAGATAGGGCCATGATGCCAAGTGAAAACATGTCTTTTATAAACCAATCCCAGATACTAGAGGGTTAAAGGCAAAACCATGTGCATAGACACACACAACTGTTTCCCCTTGCAAGATTAGAGTTGCCTGATTTCCCCTCAACCATATTCCTATGTGGTGATCCTTCACCACACACAAGACTGTCATTGTATATTCATTCATTAGAGATAATGATTTTGAGTCTCTGTCCCCACTGACCTGTGGACAGATGGCTAGCATGAATGCCATGTCTATCTGGACACCAGATCAGCCCCGGCAGCCCTGTGATGGGTCTGATCACCGTGTGGCAGCTGCATCACAGACCTCCTCTTTTCTCCTCTTCTCCCAGGGTGGGGGTGGCGGGGGACTGCCAACTGGGTGCACTGCATGTGAACTTCTACAGAAATGGGCCTTCTGGTCATGACCAGTTTTGCTTTCTTTTCATGACCGTCCGATAAATGTCAGGGCTGCTTAGGGCTAATCAGTTCTGATTGGAGGGAAAACAACCTGGGGTTCTAGATTGTTGGAAGCATTGCTCAGCTCTGAATAACAATCATTTGCCACTCTCCCTTCCTCTGTCGTAATGTGGATGTACTGGAACAAAGTGAGGGTGGAGAGGCAGGGTTCCGGCTGTGGGTGCTACCTGCTGACTCTGGGCTGGGTATTTGGCTGTAGGGATGAGAGGAGAACTCGGTTCTGCCTGGACGCACTGAGGTGTACACAATAACGAAACCCAGGCAAGCCACTAATCTGATCATTTGTAGACACAGATATTCCTGCAGTTTTTATTTTTAACAAATGTTTCTTTCAATAAGAATCTATATAACAGGGCGGTTTAAACCATCTCCTTCCTCTTAAAAGGATAAAGTATGTAAAACTCACAGAAACACTTTCTAGATATATATGAAAGAATCAAGTACATTGATTTTTTTTTTTTTTTACTTAAATTCTTTGTTATAAAGATAGGTGAATGCAGGGCTTTTGGAGATTGCTATTAATTCATTAGATAAATAATTTTTAGTTAACCTCTATATGCCAAGATGTTTTCTGCTTTTTTGTTTGTTTGTTTTTTGCCTCTGCCAGGGAAGATAGACTGCTTCTCAAAGTTCACAAGAAGGGGAATTGGTGTTTAGAGAGCCCCATGATCATGATTTCAGAGCTCATTCTCTCCTATTAGTGTGTGGCCAGCAATTTTCTCTCTACATGTTAGTATTCTGAACCATGGTTCTGTGTGTATAAAGGTCCTTAATAGACGCTTCCTCCTCCTCCTCCTCCCATTCTGCACCTCTTCCCTGTCAAAAGTGGCTTCCCTCATGCTCAAGTCAACATGGAAAAAAGCCACTTATGGCAATGAACAGCTGTATATTTTTTTCTGGTCAAACGTGGCATATTTTTTGTAGATATTTTATCACTTCCTATATTTTTTAAAAGAAAGATGTATTTGTTTTTATTTCACATAGCCAAGTATTTGTCTGCACACATGTATATGTACCACATTCATGCCAGTGCCCATGAGGTCCAGAAGAGCAGTCTCCTGGGAGCTAGAGTTACAGGTGTTTGTGAGCGAGTACTCACAAGTGTGGGTGCTGAGAACCGAACTCAGGTCCTCTGCAAAAGCAGTAATTGCT
Source organism: Acomys percivali (assembly GCA_907169655.1). Classification (NCBI taxonomy): domain Eukaryota; kingdom Metazoa; phylum Chordata; class Mammalia; order Rodentia; family Muridae; genus Acomys; species Acomys percivali. The sequence goes on along the minus strand of OU015742.1, from coordinate 117,446,085 downwards.
CTTCATTGCTGATCTAGCTGTCCACTTTGCCCCACGCCAGTTTCTAAATTCTTGAGTGGTTGAATCTATCTCTACCCACCCATGCCTCATGCTTTGAGACTCACTCCAGTGTCATTGTCTGCATCTGTTTTTTTCCATCTCCTCTTGCCTTGCCTTCCTTCTAGTCTTGTGAACCCTTTCTCCCGTGATGCCTGCTTACTTTTCTCTTTGCCTACATATGGGATCGAGTCCATGTATTGACTTGGGTGTAGCTTCCAGCTTAATTTTAAAATTAACATATTTTCTAATTCTCTCTCTCTCTGTATGTTGTGTATGTTGCAAATGTGCATGTGGATTTACCTGTATGTGTTTGCATATACCATATGGAGGCAGAAGTTGGTGTTGGGTATTTTCCTTAGTCACTCCCCACCTTTCTTTTTCCAAGCCAAACTGTATAAAGCTTCATTCAGGATACTTCTCATAATTACTTATGCTACCTCAGGCAGGACATGGGAGGGAAAGAACTGACACAAGAACTTTCAAACTTTTTGTTTTTGTTTTTTGAGACAGGGTCTCATTATGTAGCCCTGGCTGTCCTGGAACTCGCTTTGTAGATGAGGCTGGCCTCAAATTCAGAGATCCACCTGCCTCTGTCTCCCAAGTGCGGGCATTAAAAACGTGTGCTACCACCTCCCAACTTCAAACTCTCATAAATGGACTACCCAGATCAGAACAACGCTGCGCAGTCCAATCAAGTCTCCCCTTGAGCCTTTGAGCAGGGACAGTTTACAGTGAGGGCTGACATTTTGCATTTCGGACCTTGTTTGGCAGCTTTTCACAGCTGATGCTGAATTTCAGGAAGCGAAATGAAAATGGCGGCATTATTGATCTGAAGATCCATAGTCTTTTGGAAAAGGAGCTGCTGCTTTCTTGAGGATTACAGCTCAGTTATGCCACTGCAAAGTTCAGGTCACGCAACATGCTGGAAAATCCCAGTTTAACAGGTCAGATCCAGTAGGTCTCAGTCTTTAAGGGAGTTAAATCTGGACTGAAGGTGGAGCTGGGGGCATAAAAATGAATTTTGAATTTTCTCACAAGATGAAGTATTTTGTACCAGGGTGGGCACGTGTGACATCAGAAACTCCTTCCTGGGTCAAGAGGAGCCTGTCTTTTTGGAAAGGCATCCTTTCTCCTTCTCATCTTCTTCCTCCTTTCCCTAAGGTTGCTATTGTGTGTGTGTGCAAGTAGGTGCCAGTGCATGCATGTGGAGATCAGAGAACAACTTGCTGGAATTAGTCCTCTCCTTTTACCATGTGGATTCAGGGGATTAACTCAGGCCTCCTGGCTTAGTGGCAAGTGACTTTACCTACTGTGCCATCTCCTCGGCCCTGCCCAGGATTCTTAAAAAGCCAACAGGGAAAGGAGTTTCTCGCCCATATCAATTCATTTTGGGAGACATTCAATTAGTGACACATGTTCCTTCCTCCCAAAGAATGAAATATTCCAGGTGCTAATAACATAACTCCTTTAAAAAATCAATAAAAGGAAAACAAAATTCTGCATTTTTATAAAACTCGATAAAAATAACACTCCATACTGTGCACTCCCCAGAAGCTTACCGTTATCAAAAGCGCATGCCTCACATGCGGCTTCTGCCCTGTCAGCTTTTTCTGCCCGGTCTGTTTCTGCATTTGCATTTTCTGCAGGGTTGTTCCCACGCTCGCCAGCATCCTTTGGCCTGTGGATGCCTTCTCTCCCCTCATTGCAGAGGCCTTTTCAGGCTTGGGCTCCAGCTTCTGGGGGACAGGTGTAACAGATAACCCTGTGGAGCTTCTCTGTGGCCTGCCCTTCACCTTGGCTTTATCTTCTTTAACATCTGCCTTCTTTGGGGCGTGGGGAGGAGGGAGAAGGAAGGTAGGTGCTGAATTGAGGGATGCGGTAAGGGTGGGCTTTGCTTGTCCCCAAGGCTGTTCTCACTGCTTCACACTCCTCCCCTCCACTTTAATTTGTGAGAGAAGCTCTTACCGAATCTGGAGTGTAACAATATGTCTGAAATGACTGGCCACGGAGTTCCCGGGATCTGCCTGTTTGCATCTCTCGGTGGTGGGGTTACAGACGGGGCCAGCACACAAGGTTTACCACAGGTGCTGCGAATCCAAATTCACACCCTTAAGCTTCTATGGCAAGCATACCAAACAAATCACCTCCCCAACCTGTTTTATTAATATTTAGATAAAGTGTTCGATTCCTAGAGCAGCTAATATGATAATATAAAGCCTACTCACGCCACCTCTCGCGATATCACAGTATATATGCTGATTAAAAACATCAACATTGGTCATCATTAACCAACTGGTACATTTATTCAGATTTTCTTTGCTTATACATAGTCATCTCATCCTGGACACCACATCACACTTTGTCATCCTGCCTCTGAGGTCCCTTACTATTGCTCATCTTGTCAGTTTGGGGGGAATACTAATCTAGTATTTTGTAGAAACCTTATTTTTCCTTCTGGAATTTGTCTAATGCGCCTTCTCACAGGGAAGCTTGTAAGGAAAACTACAGAAGCAGAACTACAATTTTGTTGTATTATATCAACTACATGATTGATGAGACTGTTGACACTGTGACCTAGCTCACCTGGTTAAAATAGTATTTCCCAATTTTAAAACTGTTCCTCCCCACATTTCATAGTGCGCTCTTTGGGATGAAGTCTCCCTTTGTGGGCTCTACCCAAGGCAAGGGTTCTCAGCCTTCCTAATGTTATCCCCCTTTACTACAGTTCTTCATGTTGTGCTGACTTCAAACCTTAACATTATTTTATTGCTACATCATAAGTATAATTCTGCTCCTTTTATGACTCATAATGTAAATGTCGGTGTTTCCTGATCGTCTTTGATGACCCCTGCGAAAGGGCCATTCAACCTCCAAGGAGATCGCAACCCACAGGTTGAGAACCACTGACGTAAAAGGCATGATGAGTTGTACATTAACTTTGAAAGTAGACCATGTATAGCAGTAATTTGAATCAGTGAATTCTGCACAGAAATTTTGAGTCTTCTGACACTGGCTTTGCATGTTCCAGGATCATTCACATCAGCATGTACTTTATGGTTCAACCACTATGTTAGGGTCTCACATGGGCAACCAGCCCTGTGAGAGCATCTCTGTGTACCCCATTCACACAGTTATACAGCTCTAAAGCATTTCGCAGGACAGCTTTACACAAGCTTGCAATACACAAAGAAGAACTTTGCATGCAGACGGGCTCTCTGGCATCTGCGTTTCTCCCATCCAACTCTCTCACTTTTCCTCCTTTCCCCAAGCAGGTGCCATCACAGTGCTGAAGCAAATGAGTCATCGCTCTACCCAAATATTCACACCATTTCACTATTCTTTCATTTTCCATTCATACTTTCCCCCTACCAAAGCTTTCAAGATAGCTCAGGATCTCATTCTTCACAAAGTTTTCCTCCTTTTGGCTTGAATGTGAAATCCTGTTTTTTATGTGTGTGAATCCTTGGATCCTGGTAAGTTTGGGGAGCTGGTGGAGCCTTTGGGGTCAGGAGGCCTAGAAAAGTGCAGTAGGTTGTAGTGGCAGGACCACTGAAAGGTGAGGTTTAGAGTTATGCATTTCTTGTCTTCTGCCCAAATGTGCCTTACATTCTTGCTGCTGTGGATGAAACCTCCCCAGCTACCATGCCTTACCTACTAGGCTGGACTGTGCCATCTGAATCAGGAGACAAACCAAACCCCACCTTCCTAATCTCGTTTCTGTCAGAAATTTGGCAGCAGCAACAAGGAAAATAGCAACAAGTGATACCAAAATGGAGACCGTTGCTGCGATACACCTGACAGCAGGGTTTGCCGGCCTTTGGGACTAGCTTTGTGGGAGGGATGTGGGAGAGTTTGGAGCTGTAGGATACAGAAGCCCAGTAATGCTGTTGCAATGCAATGAGCACTTCTGGTAGGAGTGCAGTTGATCATGGTGCCAGTGGAAGTGCGGAGAGTGGACTAAGTTCTCGAGGTGTCAGCTAAAGAAATGTGCCAAGAACCGGCCTGGAGGCCTTTTCATGTTTTATTCTGGACATAAATTTGGCTGCATTTTCCCCATGACTTAAAAGTCTGAGTGAGACTGCATTCACAAGTAATGGACTAATTTACTTGGCAGAAGAATCTTTAAGACAGCAAAGCATTTGGGCTATGGCACAGTTATCACTGCTTTTAGCCAGATTTACAATGAGCAAAAAGTAGAACAGAAAGTTGTGTGTGTGTGTGTGTGTGTGTGTGTGTGTGTGTGTGTGTGTGTGAGAGAGAGAGAGAGAGAGAGAGAGAGAGAGAGAGAGAGAGAGAGAATGTGAAGTTTGGCAAGGAAAAGGTTGTGAGAACATTTAAAGTTTACAGACAAGGCAACCGAGGACCAAGGAGTTGTTAAACAGATAAAGAGAATAAAAAAGGGACTGCAAGCTTTGTACCAAGACAATAGAATTGGTGCCTCGAGGATGAGACTCTATTCACTGAAGGCTTCAAGATAGGACACTACAGAACCATTTGAGAACACTTTCCACTTTCCTTCAGAAATGAGATGCACAGGGGAACGGAGCCCCCCAGTTGTTCTGCTTCCACAGCCTCCAACCCCATTCCAGCCTCCAGTCCTTGATGAGCTGTAGCCTAAGCAGGAGGAAGGGTACATTCCAGCTGGAAGCAGAACTTGGCACCATTCAGATGATGCTTCTCTTGCAGTTACGTAGAGTGCAGGAGCTTGGAGGCCATTGCGGCTTATACCAAGGTTCGGGTGGGGTGGGGTGGGGTGGGGTGGGGGAGGGGGAAGGAAGGAAGAAAAAAGCCTAAGAGGGCTGATTAAGGAGAGCCCTGAGAGGGCCATGGACGAAGTTATGAAGGGGAAATCTTTGCTGTAGCAATGGCCTCAAGCGTAATAGAGATGATGGGAATGTGAAACAGTTGCCAATGAAAGCTACAAACAGGGCCAGCACAAGAGAAAGGCCACGGGTGCTACAGGTGGCTGTGCTAGAAAAGGACACTCAAGCTGCTTGGAGCCCAGATGATGCTGCCAACAAACTCAGATGCTGGACATGGAGCCACAGAGCTTCATGCTCACCTTGCTGGCTTTTATTCTGATTTGGTCTCACCTTTGCTAACCACTCTCTCCTTTTTTTTTTTTTTTTAATGGGAATGCTTACTTTGTGCCATTGTAAATTGCAAGCATGCAACTCCCCCGCCCCCTGCTCCCTACCTGCCCACTTGCTACCTTTCCACCCAGTCATTCGTAGCTAAGAGTTTGACAGAAAAGACTGGATTTTTGGACAGTGTCAAAATTCTGACAGCAGAGAGATTCTGGAGGTTGTACCAAATGTGTTTTCATGTCGTGATACAATGTGTGATGGTGGCGGTGGGAGTATATGGAACCCTCTGAGCCAGTGGTGTAGTTAGCAGGAGTGAGTTGTTGGAGATGATGAGCCCGGAAGGTAACATCTGCTTCTCATTCTGGTCTGAGCTTTCTGGCTGCTGCTGCTGCTGCTGCAGTGTGAGCAGCTGTCTCATGCTCAGACTGCCAGAGTGAATCTGGTAATCTCTCTGAACTGTGAGGCAAAATGAATCTGCCTCCCTTAAGGTGATTTGTCAGATAACTGGTTACTAGCAATGAGAAAAGAATCCAGCGCAGCACCTAAACCTTCTTGGTATGTTCCTCTACACTTCTCATGTGGTATTTTCATTATTTGTTATATATATCTGTCTCTATAGAATGAGCACTCTTATTAAGTGCAAAAAGTTTTGATTTATTCATTATTTTTCTCTCCACTGCCAGGCATGGTAGTATCTTTCATGTCTCCAATGAACAACTGGATCCATCATTATGAGATGGGTATGTGCTGATAGGGGCCAGAGGTAGAATATTATGGTTTGAGTATGAAATGTCCTTGCTGGGTGGTTGTGGTGCATGCCTTTAAGCCTAGCCTATGGGAGGCAGAGGCATGTGGATCTCTGCAAGTCTGAGGCCAGTTTGATCTACAGAGTGAGTTCCAGAATAGTCAGGGCTACACAGAGGAACCCTGTCTTGAAAAACAGAAACAATGAGCAAGAAATGTCCATCATAAGTTCATATGTTTGAATAATTGGCCCCAGCCAACAGTGCTGGCTGGAGGGCTCTCTCTACACACACACACACACACACACACACACACACACACACACACCCCTATAATTTTTCACTGCAGGGTGTCAGTGTAGAGGGCAGATACGCTGGCTTATTAATCTTGGCATCCTCCCTCTCTGGCCAATGGGCCACCTACACAAAGCAGGCCACTAGCACTTGCTATCTGGTAGCTGAGAGTGAAGAGACATGCTAGGGTGACTCCTCCTTAAAGGTTGGATGTACCACATGCACATAAACGGATGAGTATAAACAAGCCATTGAACTAAGTGGCTGCTTCATCTGAAAGTCAGTTTTGGTTGCTGGAAAAAAAAATGCTGACCATCCCTTAATACCGAGACAGGAAAGCGGCACTGCAATCAAACATAATTGGAAAATTACAGGATCTCAGAATTACCCTATTGCAAAAACCTCTCTTTCATGCTAGGCAGAGAATCCCAGGCATTGATTTTTTTTTCTTCCCCCTTAACTTCATGTGAGGAAGCCTCTTGAAGATAATCAAATTTTACTGAGAAGATACAATCTGTGAGTTTCTCCATTAAAATAATATGTCAATGGACATTCAGGATGCTATCAGAGGCAACAGGGGACCCCATCACGAGGGACATTCATATTTGCGTAAATCTGAGTTGAGAATACTGTTCTGTGAAACTCTCTCACTTGATTGTTTTCCTTACTATTCAGGTATAAAGCCCCAGGTGTGCCAACACCACTGGGCTGTAATATCCCATAATAAGCCATTAGTCTTTCTAAAGGCATAAGCCACCGAGATGTACATGTTCTTACATACATGCAAGTGACTAGACATTGTCTTAAAACATTATATCCTCAGCGTTTTCACACACCACTAGTGAGGCTATCAATTGCTGCGAGCTTTGTCGAAAGCAACTTGATAATGCATTTTAAATACCCTGGAAACGCTCATAGCCAATAACTTTATTTCTGGGTACATATGTTCAATTTTTTTCCCCTGGAAAAATTTACCATAATGAGGAATTTCAAGCTAATACAAGAATAGAAGAGAATAGTGAACTCTGATGCAGCCAGCCTCGAGCTCAATCACTCCCAACTTGTGGTCAACCTTGTTTGTGTACCTAGCCACCCCCTCCTCAACTGTACTATTCAGAAGCCCATGTACAACACCATACCATTTGTATTATTTACTCTGGAAATACTTCAGTATATGATTTCAAAAATATAATGGACTCTAAGAAAACAAGCACAGTGCTGTTTTTGCACCTGAAAAATACTCAACTTGACATTATCAGGTATTGTCAGACAAAATTCTCTGATTATTTAAGAAGTATTTCATGGCAGATATGTTCAACATGTATCTAACTAAATTATCATGTTGCTTTAGGCTTAACGTGATTTTTAAAAGCAATTTTATTTAAACTTTTTATTCTGTGTATGTGCATGTAAAGAAGTTATGTGTGTGAATTTAGTGCCCTTGAAGGTCAGAAGAAGGTGTCAAGCTGGTAATGGCTGATTGAGGTGAGTTTAAGATTGATGCAAGCTTAGTCGGGGGTGGTGGTGCACATCTTTAATCCCAGCATTCTGAGGCAGAGACAGGCAATTCTCTGAGTTCAAGGCCCAGCCTGATCTACAGAGTGAGTTCTAGAACAACCAGGGCTACACAGAGAAAACCTGTCTTGAAAAATCAGATAAATTCATATACTGAACCACCCTGCATGCCTGGGATGAAGCCTACTTGATAATTGTGTATGGCATTTTTGATATGTTCGTAGATTCAGTTTTTGAATATTTTTGAGTATTTAAAAATTTTTTAAAAATTATAATTTATTCAGATTACATCCCAATTGTTACCCCCTCACTTGTATCTTCCCATTCCTACCCTCCCCTCCTCTTCTGCCCAATTCCCTTCCCCTAGACCTCTGACAGAAGGAGACCTCCTCCCTCACCATTTGACCACAGCCTATTAGGTCTCATCTGAATAGCCTGCTTCGCCTTCCTCTGAGTGCCATCAGGCCTCCCTACCAAGGGGAAATGATCAAATCGGGGGCACCAGAGTTCATGTCAGACGCAGTCCCTGCTCTCCCCACAACCGTGGAAAATGAGCTGTCCACTGGCTGGATCTGAACAGGGGGTCTAGGCTTACTGCATGCATTGCCCTTGGTTGCTGCAATAGTTTGGGCAGGCCTCCTTGGGTCCAGATCTGCTGTCCTTCATGGTCTTCCTGTAGAGCTCCCGAGTATTTTTCCATCAATGTTCATAAGAGAAATTGGCCTAAGATTCTCTTTCTTTGTTGGGTCTCTGTACTGTTTAGGTATCAGGGTGACTGTGGTCTCACAGAATAAGTTTGGGAATGTTCCTTCTGTTTCTATCTTGTGGAAAAATTTGAGGAGTGTTGGTGTTAGTTCTTCTTTGAAAGTCTAGTAGAGCTCTGCACTGAAACTATCTGTCCCTGGGCTTATTTTTGGTAGGGTGACTTGAACTCATTGGCACAGGAGACAACTTCCTGTACAGGACACAAATATCTTAGGCACTAAGATGAAGATAAAAGGCTGAGAGAGAGAGAAGTGAAACTGATGGGGCGGAGGTTGCATCTCTGAGACAAGATGGAAACCTATGACAGGGTAAGCTCCTGGGTTAATGTGGAGTTGACTCTATGTTGAGACTCATAGTAGCAGGGGACATGGAAATGGAAGTGGCTACCTTCTAGCCTGGCAGGACTTCCAGTGGTGGGAGCGGGGAGCGGGGTGGGGGGCGGGGAACACCAACATACTCACAAAACATTTGACACAAAATGTACCCTGTGTACAAGATAACCAGGGATAAAGATGAACAGAGATTAGGGGAAAAGCTAACCAATGATTGGCCCAATTTGAGACCCACCCCATGGGAGAAAGCCAACCTCTGACACTATTAATGATTGATACTTTGCTATGCTTGCAGATAAGAGCCTAGCATAACTGTCCTCTGAGAAGCTTCACCCAGCAGCAGATTGAAACATGCTGGGACCTACCACTAAACATTAGGGAGAGCTAAAATAGTCTTAGAGAAGAGTGAGAGGCCCAGAGGGGGCAAAAACTCCACAAGAAGACCAACAGAGTCAACTAACCTAAGCCCATGGGGCCTTACAGAGACTGAAGCACCAACCAAGGAGCATGCATGGACTGGACCTGGGCCCCCTGCACATATGTAGCTGATGGGCAGCTTGGTCTTCATGTGGGTCCCCTAACAAGTGGAATAGAGCTGTCTCTAACATGGACTCTGTTGCCTATTTGTGGATCACTTTCCCCTAGCTGGGCTGCCTTATGTGGCCTCAGTGGAAGAGGATGAACTTAGTCCGCCTACAGCCCCTTCCTTTTTTTGAGGAAAAGGGGAGGGGGGAAAGGGGGAAGAGCATGAGAGAGTGGGACTGGGAGGAGAGGAGGGAGGGGGCCACAATCAGGATGTAAAGTGAATAAATAAATAAATTTAAAAAACAAAAAACAAGTAAATACAGAAATAAAGAAACAGACAAACAGAAGGGATCAGATTCCCTGGAGCTGGGGTGGCAGTTGGTTGTAAGCTGTCTGATGTGCTAAGAATCAAGTTTGGGTCCTTGGGAGAAAAGCCATGCTCTTCACTCCTCACCCGTCTCTCCACTTCTATCTCATTTGTTCCTTAAGCCTCTCAAGGTTTTGTGGTTTTGTTTCGCTTGCATTGCAATGTACTTGTTGGATAATCTAGACTGTTCTATAATTCTCCCACTCCTATGTGCTGGTGCTTGTTTTAGTCAGTTCTTGTTCTGTGTCAACCTCACATAGCCTAGAGTCATCAGAGAGGAGTGTGTCCACCGAGGCATGGCCTGGATCACACTGGCCTGCGAACATATCCATGGAGTGTTGTCTTCATTGTTAATTGATATAGGAGGTCCTAGCCCACTGTGCATGGCACCATTCTTTGGCACGTGGTCCTGAACTGTGTAGGAAAGACAGATGAGCACGAGCCTGTGAGTGAACTAGAGAGCCAGCCAGCAAGCAGTGTTCCTCCATGGCTTCCACTTGCAAGTTCCTGCCTTGCTCCTTTTCTAAGTTGATTTTGGTCAGAGTGTTTTATCACAGCAAGAGTGATCAAACCAGAGCAATGCTTCACTGGAGAGAGAGAGAGAGAGAGAGAGAGAGAGAGAGAGAGAGAGAGAGAGAGAGAGAGACAGAGACAGAGACACAGAGAGAGACAGAGAGAGAGAGAGAAAGAGAGAGAGACAGACAGACAGACAGACAGACAGACAGAGAGACAGAGAGACAGAGAGACAGAGAGAGACAGAGAGAGTGTGTTACTGTTTGACCTGTCTCTGCCCCCACATCCATCCATCACACATACTAGAACTATCCTCTAGAAATCTTTTATCTAGGCTTGCTTTGTTTGTTCTGTTTTCTTCTGTTTTGACAAGAATGCCTTTAAAACAGTGTTGTATAGTTGGGTTGTTTGTTTGTGAAGTGTTCCCTGTAAAAGGATCAAGTGTTCCTCACCTGGTCCCTCAGAAGTGGAACTGCTGAGAGTGATTGGGTGATAATGGCATTACTTTGTCAGTGGGTCAATCCATTGGTAAGTCTGTAGTTGAGTGGGCTAGTAGGAGGTGGAGCCTTGGAGGAAGTAGGCCATTCGGGTGCGACTTTGAAAGGAATATCTTCTCCCTGGAACTTGTTTTTTGTTTTGTTTTGTTTTGTTTTTAACCTATCCTGTCTAATGAAACCAATTTTCTTCAAAACATGCCCCCATCATGATGTCTTGCCTCACCATTTGTTCAAGGACCCAAAAGCAATGGAGCCAAGGAACCATGAACTGAGACCTTTGAAACCTTGAGCAAAATAAGTCTTCATCCCTTTGAGCCAGTTTCATTGGTTTCCATTGACAATGACCACTCATCTGCTTCCATATGACTCGAAGAGATCAACATGCATTATTGTAATGTTTACCAAGAGTTTTTCAATAAATGGAGTCTATGATGCTCACTGCTTGTATTTATAACTCTGCTAGGGTTGCACAGGATGATATTCTGGTTATTCTACCTTTTAAAATTGCTTAGCTATACACATTTTAAAAAGTAACTTTCCTTCATCAACTGCCTGGTTATCACTTCAATTGTACTCCAAGCTATCATTTGTAGCTAAACAATGGGATGCATATTTCATGCATTCCTTTACCAACTTTCAGGATAGCAAGTTGCTACTCTGGTGTCCTAATGTGTAGTCATCAGAACAATGACCCCAGAGCTGTCCACAGTCAAATTCCTGGCCATGGTAAAGCTGTTATCTTACATGGCAAAAGACCTTTGGTAGTATGATGAAGTTAAGGACCCTGGGATGAAGAGATGCCTTCTTAGTGGTTCTGAAAGACCCAGTGGAGTCAGTCACAAATGACAGTGTAGGGGAGTGCATATGAGTCACGGTCAGAGAGGATGAGGACATAGCAGAAGTCAGAGTCATGTGCAGCCATTAGCCAAGGAATACAGGCAGCTTGGAAGCAAGAGAAAGAAAGAACATAATGAAAACTTTTTTTGTTGATCTCTGTGTGGAATACATAGACTATAACAGGACTTAGTAGGGAATAGAAAAAGCCAACGTGATCTACACAGACAGAGGCATGAACAAGTAAGTGAACTTGCTTCTTGGATTTAAATTGGGTTCAACCAAATTTGAAGCAGTTGACAAACAGAAATGCTCAACTTTTCACTAATTCACTAGGAGCAGGGCAGGAAGTCTACCGCTGTGCCTAAACAGCCCACACATGGCTTCTCTATGAGACTGGCCTTGTTTCCAGTCTCGATGTCTTTGGGTTAAGGTTCTTGGGTGCTATCCATATGACTTGGGATGCCCATTAAAAGGCTGTAGTGGAATCTTTTGTCTTCTTAAATCAAGTCAGCCCTGGTGGAAACTTCACCCTGTTTGCTTACAAGCCTGCTGGGAGATTGGGTTTCTGAACACAGAAACGTAAGACTGGTGTTTTCTTCACGCCAAAGTCTGAATATTTAACCTACATATAATCTCCGTGCCTTTCCCTGTTTCCACTGTCACCTGTCAAATCTGTGGAGGTGCAGTCTCTGACTGCTTATCATGACAATGTCGATGATAATCATATACAGTTTTTTTCATTCACCTACATTTTGCCATATACATTACATACATACTGAAACTAAGCAAACAATATGAAACTTATAACCAATAGGCAACCTCCTCCTCTCATATCTGGCCCAACATTGCAGATGCCCTTTTTGCCACTGTAAAGGTCATGACCCTGGCCAGCATAGTCTTTGATGCGCTTTGAGTGTCCCCAGGAGGTGCAAGTGGATGTGTATTGAAAGATGTCTCTGGGTCAGGCCTATTCTTTTCTGCATCTCCCAGACACCCTTCTAAGTGACCTTGTCCTTGGTCATACCTACTCAAGGATTCCACTTGAACAGACAGGGGACATGTCTAAAGCATAGTAAAAAAGAGGCGAGGTCAGAGAGAGGAAGCAGAAATGAGGTGCTTTGGGGAGCAGAGAGGGAAAGAGCAGACACACTGAGCACAGCTTTAGACATTGACAGTTTGGTTTCATTTTCAGATGAGGAAACCAAGGCTATTGCAAGATGGGGCCTCAGGCAATGGCTGCGTGGTGGGACGGGGACTCTACAGTTTCTAAACATGAACTTGCTTCTTTTTCATCATACAGCTTTCTCCCCCAAAAGGAAAAAAGGAATAATGAAGCCCAGTCCTAAAGGGGAGGGCTTTAGACAGGAGATTTCCACTACTTTATGTGAGCAGAAATGCCATTGTCCCCAAGGCAGACCCCAGGGTAAAGTGATATTTATCCAAACATGTTAGTCTGATTTTTGTCACATTTCTGATGGAATCCAATGACACTGGGACATCAACACCAAACAAAGGAGGAAACATCAATGGCCCTTCTAAGGCAGTGCGACTTTCAGGACATGGTCCTCAAATAGCAGTAATGAGTGTATCTTAAAAATGGCTTGGGCTGATTTTTTGACAGAAGAAGCTGAGGTTACAAATCACTGTCATCCCACCGATCCACCTACTCACCTACTATTTAGTCTTTCTTTCATAGGAAAACTTATTTTGGGCCTGAGGTAAATGGCTATATCAGTAAACCATGTCTGTGTAAACATGATGACATGAGTTTGATGCCTGAGACCCATGCTTTTTTTTAAAAACTAAAAAGCTGAGTGTGGCGACACATGCTTTTAACCCTAGTACTAGGTAGAAAGAGATAGGCCAACCCTGAGACTTGCTGGTCAGTCAAGCTAGCAGGTGCCAGGCTGTAAAAAGAGACTTTGTTTATTTTTTTTTTTAATCATGCGGATTTCTCTTGAAGAACAGCACCCAGAGTTGTCTCCTGATTTCCACTTGAATGTTTACATACACATGTAGCCACATGCATGTGACCTTTACACACACACACACACACACACATACACACACACACACACACACACACACACACACACACACACACGGGGGAGAATGTATTGAATGTCTGCTGTGTTCCAGTCTAGATGTGGTACCTAGTGTTAGCAGTATAGAAAAAGATAAAGCCTTGGAATCTATTATTAAGAATATAGAAAATATATAATTTCCACAAAACAGTGGAAGTGGTGGTGCAATGGGAGCTATATAAAAGATGGAAAGTACAGCGGAAGAGACAGATTATCTTATGAGTACTAGCAAGTTTCCATAAGGAAGAAGAGGTTTGACTTTGGTCGTTAGAGATGAGCAGGTATCTCCCAGGCACATGCATTTACAAAGGCCGTGCATGCCTGGCAGTGGGAAGCAAGAATGGCAGACACAAAGGTAAAAGAGTAGTAAGGGACCGTAGAGGGACTATAGTACCTCATATCTGGATCAAAAATTCTATGTGAATCAGGGCAGGGGACTGTATGGTCTTGGGTGAGAATGGAAGGAAACTAGCTTGTTGGAATCAGCCTAGGAATAGTCACAGAGACTAGGGAAGAAGGCTGGAGAGAAGGCACAGTTGCTAAGATGCTTGCCCTACTGGCCCGAGGACCCAAGTTTGAATCTCCAGAACTTGAAATCTGGCTGGGGAAATGTGTGGCAGTGCATGTTATTCCTCCTGAGCTTGAGGGATGGAGACAGGAGGACTCCTGTGGCTCACTGTCATCAGTCATTCTAGCCCAAGCAGTGAGCTCTTGGTGTCAGGGAGAGACCCTGTCTCAAAAGATAAAGTACGGAGTGATTGAGGACGACACCTGATGTAGACCTCTGATCCTACACATAGACAAAGTTACTAGTCGAAAAATGAAGTGTGTCTGATCCTGTAGACTTGGAGAAATCCTGAAGTTCTGCCTAGATTCTAGTCTCTGTATTGACATCATTTAGACAGCTTACTTCATCTAGTTGTGCTCTCTCTAGAACAGAGGTTTTCAAGCTGTGGATCACAACCCCTTTGGGGGTCACATATCAGATATTTACATTATAATTCATAATAGTAGCAAAAATACAGTTATGAGGTAGCAACAAAGTAATCTTGTGGTTGGGGATCACCACAATATAAAGAGCTGTACAAAGGTTGAGAAGCACTGGAACTTAGCATTCAGATCTGCCAGCTTGTGTGATTAATGCATATTTGTGAAAAGAGAGCGTGGGTTATACAGGTGGAACATGGGCTTGTATAAACTATACAAACATCTTTCCAATATACAGAAGGCATTTGTTAGAATTGGTCCCTAACATCCTAGTATCAACCAAACACCTGGAGTGGGGACCACTGAACATCTTCTGTGATGCAAAGTAGGGGAAGGTATGAAAGTGGAGGAGAGGGAGCCTTCCTGGGTGACAGGACTGCTGGGCCTTCGCTCTTGTTGAGGTTTCTGCTGTCTGCAGGTTTATTTTCTGATCCATGATCAAGTCTCAGCTCGGCTCTCTGCTTGCTTCACTTTATGTTGAACAGATGAGATAATGCAGATAAAAGCATTTGGTGCAGGAAAGTCACAGGCAAGGAAGAGGGCAAGTGTTGAACACTGCATCAACCCCAGAGGCCCACAAAGGAATTCCTCTTTGTTGCAGGACCAGTAATTATTGATGTGACCACTAAGGCATTACAGAGACAGTTTGGGCACCTGATAGGTGGTGAGTTCTGTGTTCTATTTGGAAGAATAAGACAAGATCCTTGACTCTCAGGAATCCTTGCTGAGTAGACGTTGGGATGGTGCAGCCAGTTTACCCACTGAGCGTTAGAGCTATCATACATTCTCCTTAGATTGTGGCCATTCCAGGTACAAGACATGACTCTGTCATGGCCTTTGATGATGGAGTGGTGAATGATAATTGCCCTCAGGTCAGGGAGAATATTTTTGTTCAAACACGATCTGCTGCTAAGATATATCCCCAGCTCAGAGAGTGTCTTTAGATCGCAGGGACCTGAATAATGGAAGACTGACACCTTGCATTTTATTATCTGGGAGTTCATAGAAACCAGAAACCACCGGGTCCTTTCTAGGCCAAGTGCACCCACCAGAATCTGTCATCCAATCTGCCTTCAGGTGATTCATATGCACATTAGAATTGCATGGACACTGTTGAAAATTGGACAGGATGGTTCTTTGTTGAGAAGAGAGGGCCATGCTTTGTATATTGTAGAATGTAGAGACTACAGCTGCATGCTTAGTTTCTATCCACTAGCCGCCATAGCATACCTCCCCAGCCGTGGAGCCCAACATTGCTGGACATCTACAAATATTCTCTGATGAGCAAAGTCACCCTATCCTTGACAATCGCTGCCTTAGAGCAGGGTTTCTCACAACACAGGCCCAGCCTGCCATGCAGACACCCCTGGGAACCTGTCAGGAATGCTGGTTTTCAGGTCCACCCAGATCTGCTGAGTTGTTCATGTTTTTACCATGCCCTACAGGTAGTTCTGGGAACATTAAAGGATGTAAGAGTCATATGGCCCTGTCGCCAGGGCATCAGAAGATCATCTGGGAAGCTTTGGCAGCTGTATATTGTTCCCTGTCCCACACCAATGAAATCAGAGCACTGGCAGTTAAGACCAGGTGATTATAAAAGCACAGGCCCAATTGAGAGCCAATCAAGACAAACACAGAAGGAGGGATTCATCCAGACTTGAGGAGGAAGCCAGTAAGGAACAACCAGACCCTGTGGTTCCAGACTTGGTGTGCCAGGGGCCTTGCCATCTAGGAAATTTAAAGGTGATAGCTTCTTCAACTGGCTACCAAGGAATTCTATATCTTCACAGCATGTGAAAATACATCTTTGATCAAGTATTCTGGTTGTGTGCAAAAGGCTGTCATCTCTGGTATGTTCTGTGACATATACTGTCCATCAGATTTCACAGGTAAGTTGTAAACAATTCACTCGTTCTCATTTTCTCGACACCAGTGAGGAATTTGGGACACAGATTTTCTTCTTTGTGTCCACTGTACCCACTCTCAACACCCTAAGGTCAGGACATTTGTTGATTGCTTTTCACAGGGCACCATAGGTGACGTGCTCCTATCAGAAAACACCAGAAATGTCAGCACTCATATGAAAATGTATGTTGTGGACGATAACCCATGTAGTCACTCAAGTACCACAGGACAGAAATAGCTGAAGGAGCTTTGGAAACTCTTTAGAGGAAGATAGGTGGTAAGTGGGCTTCACACACTTTTCTCAGCCTCCTCGCACACTGTCCAGAACCAGAGCAGAGCTTAACTCCTGGTGAAAGTGGACATTATCTGCAGAGGGTTCTCATGCTCTGTCAGAACCTGACTCCAAATGCCACACGGGCCACTCATGCCAACTAACTTTGTATCACCCCCAAATTTCTGTGGAGAAGAGTCTATCCCTTCTTTGTAGTTACAGAAATTAATACCCAGATGTATCTTACTTCTTCCTGTTCAGTTGGCCAGTAGACATATTTTGGATGTTGATAATTGAAGATCTTAGTCATGCAGTGGATACAGGGTAGTTCTTGCCAGTCCACATGAGCAAGCAATCAATCAATCAACCAACCAACCAAACAACCTAGCCATAAAAATAACTAAATAACACACTATGTAGGATTGAGCCAGTTAGTCATTGCATACTCTGCAACACTGGCGATGGGGTCTGAAAATAACATTTTCTAGTATCTCTTGATAGATGGTTACATCCTGGCACTTTCATCTTGTCTCTGTGACTCTTACAGCAGCAGTTGAGAGTGCCAGCCCTAATGGTTTGTGGTGATTCTCATGCACAGTGTGTTCTCCACATCACACTGCACTTGGCACCAGTTGTCTAGGGACAGTGGGACCCCAAGTTTTAATGTGCCCTGTGACCATGGTCTTGCCACATTTAGACAGCCAAGTACTATTTTGGGCCCTTGAAGAGGCCCTGGCCACACACATGTGTCAGGTGCTTGGTGGTCACAGTGCCCCTTTGTCTGCAGTTCTAGATCTTGACAACTCCACTTATTCCCTTCTGTTCCTCTAACCTGGAGTCATGACTTCCTGAATAAATGCAATACCAAATTTGGAAAATCTTATTAACTTTTCCAAGCCAGTATTAAATAACCTTAGTGTGGAATAACCTTCTGGGTTCTCACTGGACCTTGACTGATTTAGGTAAGTTAAACTTGGGGAAAGGTTTCTTGAGAAAGTGACAAAACTGAGAATTAGCAAGGAGTAGGAGGAATCTGGGTGAAGGAGGAAGAAAGAGTGGCAAGAAGAAGGAAAAACAGGTGCCAGATTCCAGCCATGTGAAGGGACTTGATGCACTGTGAAGTCACTTCCTGTAGTGTAAACTCATTTCCTGTAGTGTGATGCTTCTTCCTGCAATGTGAAGCCACTTCCTCATTATCAGAACAGAGTATGGCATGGGGAAGCATTGAAAGATTGGAAGAATATGTGAGGCAGGCTGTACCTTTGAGGGTCTCGGGCCTCTGCAGTGCTATTCAGTGTGTCCTTCTAAGTGACAGCATCTCAGGTATGTCCTTCAAAAGTTTGTCAAATGATGCCCTTCCTGTTGGTGCCATAAAGATGTTGGAGAGTCATCAAAGGGTTAGAAGCAGACTTGGTCTCCTCTGTGGAGAACATGTTTTAATAAACATCTCTGTGAAACCTAAGGGCTGTCCTGAAGTGGCTATTAGTTGTCTATCCAGGAAGCTCTCACTGGGTCACCTGGAGTTAGATCCTTCCTCTTTGTGTTTAACCATCCCTGAAACAAGGAAGCTGGACCACAGAAGGGATTCTTAGCCTGGCATCTGAGACCTCTGGGTGATCATCCCTGGATGTGCCGCAGGGATGGCAGAGACTGGGTCTACGCACAAGTGATTGCACCACTGTCTATATGCTACTCCCTTGTCCCATGGGAAAGGCTGTCCCTCACATTCTCTGGAAGGGTATGAACCCTCCAATGCCTCAGCCCAATAACCTGACAATACACGTGCAGTGGTTGCCACTAACCTGAAATGCTGGCTTGTTCTGGGAGTTGGATTCTCAGCATTCCTGGTTGGCTGTGAAGTATGTGCTGATTGTCTGAAGGTGGTTGGCCGCCTCTCAGAATTGCTGTCTGCACATAGGCAAAGTCAGATACTCAATTGCTTGTGCCCTGCACTAAAAGACTGAAAGACACTTGTTCACTAAAACTTCCCAAACCTGTGAGGCAGCAGATGAGATGGTTCCATATTGGCCTTGTTCATTGTCCAGTAGCTCCTGAGGCCATCACACTACCCACTGTCTCACGCATAGTGTAAGATTGTCTGATCCTGACTACTGGCCACTGCCTCTACTTGCCTCAGTGCCCCTCACCTCTGCAAGATGCCTCCATACAGACTCATTCCCTTTTTCTCCTCTCTTGCCACATAGCAGAACTGTCCAGAAAAATCAAAGCCGAAAGAAGCTCACCCTCAATTTGTATGAATTGAGATCCCTGGGGAATGCTGTTTGGTGTTGCAGAATAGAGTTCCTCTTCCTTTTGGTAAAACTAAGTAGGGTACCAGAATGTTTGCCTCTGAAACCAAAGCTGGATGTTCTGAGTGTGGGTCCTTCATGCCACGCCACCCCAGCCTGAAGCTCCCCTCCTCAACCAGACTAACAGTGGAGACTCAAATGCCTTTTCAATGACTCCCACATGCCCCATCTTGCTGGGATTAAAAAAAATTCTCTGTGGAAGATCTTTATGGCCTATGACCCTGGTCACTGCAGGGCCGAAAAGACAACAAATTTATGGCAAGCCTGGAGAGAAACAATCCAGGCCTGCGTTTGCCTGGCTTTTGGTTGGTAATTTATTTTTAAATGATCTCTCTGTTATTTATGGGTCTCAGTGGCTCTGATGGCCACAGTGAACTGTCTCTTATCAGACTAGCAAACCCAACTAAAAGAAAGCTATCACATTTCATCACAGGGGAAGACCCAGAATGCCAGCTGCCTCAGAAACAACAGCAAACGCCTTGACTCCTTTTGTCCTTGAAGAACAACTCTGCTTAGGGACACTCAGGTCTCTAGATGTACAGGGATCACACCTTCCTGTCTCTTTACTGGCTCACAGCACAAAGCCACCCTCAGTTTGAATCCTGAATTTAAGGTAAGGTTCACGACACCCACTGTGATGCTTAAAGCAGGAAGGGAGGAATTGCAGAAAACATCTGGCCCTTGTGTGCTTAATAAACACTACCTGTGAGACTATTATTCCTTTTTGTTCCCCCAACCTTGCTTATGGCTCCCCTTTGGGAATATACAGGCCAGAGCGGAGGATGGAAAGATTTTCATTTGCACATGGATTTGAAGCTTTCACAATATGAATGCAGACAATAAACCCACTTGGAGTTCCCAGCCCTGAAGTTCCAGCATACCATCAAAAGGTAGTGAGGCGAGCAAGGATGGCGATTTATTCTCCCCGAGAAGCAAAGACCAGCTTCCACTCCAGCATAATTACAGTTAGCAGGGCCTTGTCTGAGGCTGATGATTTTCCCAAGTACACAACTGTCTATTGTTCTCCTGCAGCTTGTTACCATGGCGATCTAATTAAAGCACCAGCATCGGATGCTGCCAGCCCAAAGGTAGGGGCTATGTGTACATCTCCTGGTGGTTGGGGGCACACATCTTCCTCCTCCTCCTGAAGGGTTTTCCAAATTCTGAATGGGAGCTGGTAGTTCAGGATATGACTCAGAAAATGCCTTCATTTTGGAGAGCGGAAGTTAAATGTTACTCGCAGAAGTTAAATGTTACTCTCTCTGTGCTTTGGAGGGGAAGGTGGTGAGCCAGGTACCGAAGCCTTTGTGACCTCCAGCAAATTGCTTACAATGTTTCACTCTCAGGTCTCTCTTGTATAACTAGGGTGACAATATCTATCTCCTAGAGAAAAGAGAAAGCTGTGAAAGCATCTGGACAGAATGCAGTGGGGCACATTGCCGCTGCATCCATTCACAATGGTATGAAGAGAGAGAGAGAGAGAGAGGTCATGGGGAGAAAGTCTGAACTTAGACTGGTTGGTCAAGGTCTAAATTATGACCTCGAGGCTGGGGGTGAATGAAATCTGTGGGTTTCTTACCTAGTATGTAAGATGGAGACAATGTTGTCAGCTCACGGGACAATGACCATGCTGTATGAAATTGTGTAAGATGCTCAGCATACAGTAGCCTCTCAGTAAACACAAGGCAATGCAAAGACATTCCTAGGGGCCCGTTGTCATTAAGCTCTGTCCAGGCCTGCTATGAAGTGGTTAAGATCATGGGGCTTGGAGGCATGCTTAGAGCTTATTACTGTCCTCAGTGTGACCCAGGTAATTTCTTCAGCTGCTAGTCCTGTCTCCAAGCTGGATAGAAGAGTGGCGGGATCACAGGTTAGCCTCTATGCTCCTGTCCATCAAGGTTTCGAGTACAGAGAAGCCCTTCTTTTTGGACACAAGATCCCACCCCTTCAGCTCTAGCCACTTTTCTGAAGATTGAGAGGTTTCTTGGTGCTGACATACACCTTCGCCCTCTCTGTATGCCTTAACAGCCTCTCTACAATGTGAGACCCATCCTCATCCCATCCGGAAGAAGCCTAGCCACAGCTTTGGGAAGATAAGGCATCCTCACCCAAGGTAGCTCTGCATATAAGTGGACCAGGGTTTGAGCACAGGTATCTGATCACTTCAGCACAAACCTATGGATTTTCTGAACCCCTATACTATGCTAACACTCACTACAATGTTGAAACTACGTGAAGCAGACAACAGGTCCCTGCTCTTCCTTGGAGACAGGGTTTCATCACCTGGTCCAGTGAAGCACAGATGTGAATAGGTATTATACAAACTCTTCCTGGGGAGACACGAAGAAATGGTGCCCACTCCAGACTGGGCACCAATCAGTTACGTATAGAGCTATGGGTGTGTGAGTAACTCCCAAACACCTGTGCCTCTAAAGCATCTCAGCCCAGCAGGGATGAAACCTTCCCCATAGTTATATGGATGGAGTGTCCCCTTCAGTTTACCTAAACTCCGTATACTGCAGCATCCACGGAGACCACATACAGATGGGGCAGAATTATGTTCAGCTGACACAGGGTGCAGGAGAGACTGCCTGGAATCTCAGAAATGGCTCGTATGAGCCTGCCCAGCCCTTTCTTCTATGAAGGGGGGAACAGCAGTCCTGATCTTGAGGGACTCTTCTAAGAAGTCAAAGCTCCTCTGATCAAGATGACCATGGCTGCTACACTCAGAGGACAGCTTTACATAATGACTGGTTTAGAGAAAGACAATGCTTAATATGATGTCCATGTTGACTTTCTCTACATTCAAGGGCAAGTATTCTCCTAGCCCATGGCCTTAAACTGGAAATGTCATGTCTAATGTTAGCAACTGATCCAGTTAGCCACCTGCCAATGTCCCCCTCCCCACGCCTCTCCTCAGGACTTCCTCCAGCATTCCTAGAGTCCTGTGTGAGCCAGCCAGTGAACATGTGCTCTTGATTACTTCCCCCGGCTCATCAAAGGCCCGATCTCTTGCCTTGTAGCCAGAACAGCTCAACACCTCGTCCACCCACCACAGCCCTCACTTCCTTTTTATGAAGATTGGGGAGCAAAATCATTTCAAAGGCTACCAATTAAATGAACCCTGCCAGGCCTGTAACCACAGTGCACCTTTGGTCAGCTAGGGAGTTACAGCCTCTGTAACTGACAGGCCGGCACATGTGGTCTTTATGATCTTGTGGTTCTTACCCCCAAGACACTGACTGTTTCCCCTCCATCCATGATGCCAAGTATTCTTCCAGGCCATCCAAGGGAAGGGCCTCCACCTGGCATATTTCTCATGTATGCTTACCTAGAGGCCCACAGGTCAGGGTAAGCTCAGAGACCTAAAGTAGTGTTGACTTTTACAGGAGGAAGACAGAAATCTCTACCTCTGATTGTTTGTGTAAGCCCAATTACCCTCAGAATAGCTCCTGAGCCTTTTCTAACCTTCACTCCAACACCACAGGGCTTCATCGTCTCCCTTCTAAGATAGGACAATTGTCCCCTCAGTGACCTTCTTTCTTCTACTGCCATCTCTAGCCTCTATCTGCCCTTTACATGGTCACCAAGAGGATTTTCTGGGGTACTGAAATCCAAGGCACTTAAGTTATGTCAGTGAGTGTCTGGTGTCTGTGACATAAATCATCTTGGGCTAGGATGCTAGCTAGCATCTAGGATGGCTCTCAGCCCAGTTTCTGTGTGTGCTACTTCCTAACTTGACCTCTGACCCAGCAGCACCAAACAGCATAGTACCTGTGCATGCCAAACCCTTTCATGCATCTGTACCTTGCTCATTCCATCTGTTCTGCGTAGGAGACCCTTCCAAGTTCTTCACAAAACAAACGCTCTCTGATATGCAGCCCATAGTCACCTGAGTTCATGGCCCCCTTTTTTGTGCTTTTGTGTTGGAAGGTTTCTTTCTACATAGTCCTTTTCTTATACCATAATGATTTGCCATCTAATCCTTCAGTTCTGGAAGGTAGAGAGACTTCTGTGAGTGAGTAGGCTCTAGTTCCTATTAATCTTCTCTAGTTCTGATGTCTCATTCGGCTGCTGGCTCAGAGTAGACATTCAACAAAAGCCCAGTGAATTGACCCAGCATTGAGTTGGCTCAGGTAAAAAGGGACAGCTAGCACGCTGGGAATGAGATGTTTACAGGCTGGAGAGATGGCTCATTGGTTAAGACCATTGACTGCTCTTCCAGAGGGTCTGAGTTCAACTCCTAGCACCTGCATAGTAGTTTACAACTGTCTGTAACTTTAAGATCTGGCACCCTCACACAGACATACATGCAGGCAAAGCACCAATGCATATTAAAAAAAAAGAGAGAGAGATGTTTAGCACTTTGCAGTCATCTATGTGCTTGACTAACCTTGAATATAAAGAGCCAAAAAAGGAACATATTATTCTCTGGAGACAGGGAGGCTAATATTTGACAATCTCTCTGTCTCTGTCTCTGTCTCTGTCTCTGTCTCTGTCTCATCTCTCCATCTCTGTCATCTCTCCCTCTCCCTACCCTTGTACATGTGTCTGTGTGTGTATATGAATGTGTGTGTGTATGTGTGTATGTGTGTGTTTGCTGTCTTAGACTTAAACCAAGAAAGAACTGAGTAAGCCTTGCAGGATCTGGAGCCAACGAGTAAGTCATGTCTCAGGGTTGGAATCATCTTCTTCAACGTTTCCATTCCTTGCCTCAGGAATCTGAAATAAAGAGACATCATTCCCTGGGGATGGCAGATTTGGAGCTCAACTAAGGAAAATCCCCATAGAATGAGCATTCGTATTGAGCCAAGTACAAGGGAGATCTTGGGGAAAGAGCAATGAGTGATTCCTGACCTTTGCCTATAGATTTTCATAGTTAGGTAATGGGTAGGATAGTTCATGGTTAGGTAGCATGGATAATGATGATGATGATGATGATGATGATGATGATGATGATGATGATAGTAGTAGTAGTAGTGTAATACCTGGGGACAATACTACTGGCAAAAAAAATTAAAAAATCCCCAGGGTTACAGGAAAGTCTCTACTATGTGTAACTGTGCGGTTTAGAAGAGGGCACTCCTGAGTACATTTTCAAAGGACCATTAGAATAAACCAAGAACTTGGGCAGAAGGTATTTCTGTTCAGTTGGCAGAGAGCCCTCTATGAGCACTGTGCCATGCTGCTTGGAGAGGCTTTAGGTAATGTAGACTATGGACACTCCATGTTGACTCCCTCTCTCTCTCTCTCTCTCTCTCTCTCTCTCTCTCTCTCTCTCTCTCACACACACACACACACACACATACACTCAGGCATTTTTCTGGATCTCTTAGAGGTTTCTAATTACCCTGCCTTCTGCTTTACCCTGAAGAGGAGTCCTTGCCAGTGTTCTTTAGTTCCAGATACTACTTACGGACTGTTGCTCTTAAAGCCAGGGCACAATGGAAATATTTTGCAGATTTGCCTCCTTGTATGTAATGA
This sequence comes from Acomys percivali, assembly GCA_907169655.1. Lineage (NCBI taxonomy): Eukaryota > Metazoa > Chordata > Mammalia > Rodentia > Muridae > Acomys > Acomys percivali. The sequence continues at coordinate 117,421,531 of OU015742.1, read as the reverse complement.
TGATTGCAGTGATGTTGGGTTCTGCAGTTAGCTTATTTGATGTTGATTAGGTCCCTCTATAGCTCCTAGCCTCCGTTTCCCAATATACACACCATATTCTGACTTCCATGGCCCTAGGGAAAATTTCTATGATTGTCTTTCCAGTCGGGTTTTGTACAGAAAAGGCCTGTCATTGTGTTGGCAAAGTCTCAGTTTGGATGAGGAAGGGGTGTGAGATTTTAAACATGCTGCGCTAGATTGGGGTAGCTATTCCTGTTTTGGGCAGGTGGGACTGTGTTTCATTGGATGCATTGCCGCTTGGACAGTCACTGCAGACGTAAAGCCTCAGAATTACCCTGCAATGCACACAGGTCATGAAGTAATAAAACGCCTTTTAAAATGTCATCCGCTGCACAGCAGATTCCAACTAATAAATCCTGGTGACCTAGAGGTACCTGGGTGTCAAGCATTTGCAATATGGCCCCTGGAGCTGCCTTATTCCCTGGAAGATGAGCTGGCTTTATGAGTTTGTTGTTTGATGGTTGCCATAGAAGCCAGCACATCCATGTGGGTGGAGAAGGGAACACAAGGCCTTGGCAATGTTTTGCCGTTATTCCAGTGTTCCCAGGGAAATCATTTTTCAGGACTCAGAGTTTGGAAAAAATGGGAATGGAGACTCTCCACAGATCAGCTTTATAATCTGTCATGCAGTGTGGTTGCCATCTAGGTCAAGCAAATAGGATATGGGCTTCAGTTCAGTCTTCAGAGAGTAGAGGAAGAAAACTATGGACAGCAATAGAGAGAAAACTGGCAGTTGGGCCATAGAAGGATGCTGAGTCAGCACAGCTTTTCATCTCCATGAGCATCTCAGCATTTCTTGGTAGTACGCACCAGGAAAGCTTTGCCAGCTGATGACTTGTAGGCTCTAGCAGATTCTTGTACATTCTTAGGACTTCCTAAGGAATGTGCAGGACTGAGATTTCTCGGATTTGCAGGCTGGGTGTTTGGGGTTCTTTCTTCCGCCTTTACTCCATTCTGCTACTGCCACCCAGTGTGAGAGATGTTGGCTCTGTAGAGGTTAGTCTTCTCACAAAGGCCATTCCTCTCATGTTGTGGATGAACAAATGATGGCTTGAAAAGTAGAGGAGGACCAGTTGAAGCAGCCTCGGAAGGAAATCAAGTTTTGGGTGGTCTATAAAGGACAGATCGTTTCTGGCTGGGAGGGCAAAGATCACCAGTCCAGGAGCCAGCATTCCAAGGGATCTGTGGGTTCTATAGAAATAGTGTTGGCAGGAATAGAGTGCTTCTGTGTTTTCACTTGGGGACTGAGGCTTCCTGGTCATAATATTCTACATAGGATTGCAGGTTCTCATAAAATCACCTTTGTAGGGGGCTCTTGGGTAAACATTCAGAAGACAAGTCTTTATGTTATTGTTGTTTCTTTCCCAACATGTGCCTTGCTGAGATGCTTGGCCAGGCTGCACATCACTCTTTCTGATGCCTTCTTCTTCTTCTTCTTCTTCTTCTTCTTCTTCTTCTTCTTCTTCTTCCTTCTCATCCCCTAGAGAATACACATCTCAGAGCCTAGTCCAAGGCTTTGAGGAAATCCATCTGTGTTGAAAACTCTTTGATCTCCTTGGCATACTCAACCACCAAATGATAGTGACTCCAGCAGTATTGAGGTACATAATGACCATATATGACATAATAATTTATTCATCACATGCAATTGATACATAAACAGCTCCTTCTTCTTCTGACTTGACACTGTCTCCAGCTACTGAATTTTTGATGCCTGCTGTGCCCTTGTTGCACAGAACACTATATCTTAACCAGTGCCTGGTAAGTTTCAGAGAATACCACACCTCAATTAATTGGTGTTGCCTTGGAGACAGGAAAAAGAAAAGGAAAGGCTGACCACATCTCGGTGTTTGATAACATGACTGTGTCATTGTAGCCCTTTTTGAGGATGGTAAAAACGTTTGGAATAAGCCTCCTCTTGGTACCCATTGTTTCAATTTAATAGGTTCCCAGAGATGGAAGCAACTTATTGGAACTTGTGTGGAAATTACTTATTGGAACTTATGCAGTTCTGAAAACAGCCACTATCTACATATGCAACACATAAAACATCCCCTCATGTACATTGTGCCTTGATTTGTCTTTGCTCTGTTCACAGCCCCTCTTGTTACTGTTATTGTTGGTTTGAGATAGGGTCTCACTATGTAGCTCAGCTGTCCTGGAACTCACTATGTAGACCAGGCTGACTTTGAACTCAAAGAGATCTACCTGCCTGGGCCTCCTAAGTGCTGGGTTTAAAGGTGTGCACATGCAGTTGGATGCAATGTCGGAGTCTTTGCATTCCCATTGGCCTAAAAGTCCAGGAAATGGGAAATGGTGTAAGCTCCATCTGCTCTGACCCTCCCCTTCATTGCTCCTACAAAAAGGGAAGAAATGGGGTGACAACATTGGCTCTTCCTAGTGGAAAGACTGGGTGCAGGGATGCGCTGCAGCTGCAATTTCTATGCAAATGTCATGGGTTAAAGCAGACTTTGCCACAGGGAAACACTGATGAGGTTTTAAAAATAATGACCCAGTTAATTAATGGTGAACTTTAACAGGGTTCCAGAAGAAGTCCTCTGGACCTTTTCATTCACAACATAAATAGGAAGTGGGAGTGGCTGAGAAGGCTGGTGCTCCCAGCCTGCATATCAAGAGTTCTAGAAGCACAAACAATGGTTACTCTGTCTCCTCTGTGATCCTGGGCTGGTGGTCACTGGCCACACAATGCATGCTGGTATTCTAGGTAAAATGCCCCATGTAGGCTAAAAAGTAGCAGTGTGGAGTGTGGGTTGTGGGGGTGGGTTGGAAAGATGGCTCATTGAATGAAGAACTGAAAGGGTAAGTGAGAACAAGAGTTTCAACCACTAGCATCATATAAATGTCAGGTAGATGTGGCAGTGTCCGTTTAATCCTCAAGCATATGTGCAAGTTGGAAACAGGGATTCTTAGACAAGCTGGTGAGCTAGCCTAGCTGAATACACAAGCTGTGTTTAAGTGAAAGGTCTTGCCTCAGAAATACCATGGAGAACAATAGTAGAAAATACCCTGCATTAACTTCTAGCCTCCACAAACACATGCACATATGTACAAATGCACCCAATGTACTTGAACATGCAGGCTCGCTTTCTTACCTGGACAGCTGACCATCCAGGACGGGTGAAAATGGACCCAGAGAATGTCTGAAAAAGATTCTAGCCAAACAGATGTTTCACACAGATGCTAACATACACCTCTATCACCTGAAATTCACATGACACAGGACCATTTAAATATTTCCGAAGGTCAATTCTGGACTCTTATTGGGGGAACTGCCTGTCTTTAGAAGCAGGTGGCTGGTGGCTTGGTAGCAGATAGAGTTTAAAGGGCCCATGGTGAGCGGTATAGAAGAGGCTCAAAATAAGGCCACTTTCTCAGGAAACGTCTTACTGCCCTGTTCTCCACAAACTGCGGTTTTTCAGTTCATTACCAGTTGTGGTGTTTTATGCTTTTCGCAGGAACTTGAACCACTTCACAGATCTAGATTTGATGTTTGAAAACACACGCTCCGTGTAGCTCCAATCTTGACTGTGGCTGGGAAAAGCCACTGAAATAGCATCATATCCATCTATACAATGGGGACATCAAGATATGACTTTGCTTTCTCCACAGTGTGGGAAGTGGTCACGTGTTCACAGCTATCCCAGCTCTACACGCAAGAGATGCTCTTGTGCAGCCTCTGCAGGGAACTCAGAGTCAGTCACCCAGAATCTTGTCTCAGCTCTGTGGCCTTCTCACCTCCAGTGATCACGACAGACTGCATTTGCCCACCGTCCATCTCTGACTTCTCTGTGTTGTGATTATTCCTATCCTTACTATGACCTCCTCATATTACTGGACATCTAGACATTTTCGGATCAGATCATTCTACCTTTATGGCAGAGACACATTTACCTCCTGTATACCAGGGGCTAGAGCTGTCTCTCTGTGAAGAAGTTCATTGGGGACTCTTAAACGGAAGTCACATATGGTCTATAACAAGTAATAGAGCAAATTCTCTTCTAAGCCCTTTACAAACACTGTCATCTTCCATCAATGTAAATGCCCCCACCCCATGACACAGAAGAAAAACAGTTGCACAGTCATCTGCTTCCCTGTGCAAATTATAGGAGCAGTGAATATGGTGGGGCTGGTTTGGAGTTAGACCCAGATCTGTATGGCTTCTCTGAGGGCCTAGCGTTTGCACAGTTACACAGAATGGGACAGTTGATGGGTGGACCACACAGGAATGCACTGTAAAAGCAGAATTTAGCAGGCTGCACCTGCTACCTCACAAGGCCACCTTTTCTTCTGGTGACTGCTCACCACTGAGAGGTGGCATTTTCAGATGGCACAAGCAGGAGCTGGTGTGATCTTCCTAATCTCCTGCAGTTGTGAACCTAGATGAAATCAAAAGAAACTTGTTTTGCCTTCTGATTCTGAGGTTCACAAAATGGAAAGGTTCTTTTTCTCTCCTTGAAGTCTCTACACTTCCCTGACCAACCCCTGGGGTTAAGCATCAAGGCACAGCCTATGATTGCTTAAAAAAAAAAAAGACTTATACATTTATGTATATAAACACTCTATTGCATGTATGACTGCATGACAGAAGAGGGCACCAGATTTTTTTATAGATGGTCATAAGCCACCATCTAATTGCTGGAAATTGAACTCAGAACCTTTGAATGAACAGCCAGTGTTTTTATCCCCTGAGCCATCTCTGACTCCTTCTTATCACCTGGGCTCCAGGCTCTTAAGTCAGATTGACAGGCAGGCCTGGCTTCCAGCATACTCACCAAGGTGGAACCCCTGGCGGTATGAATACTCCATCTCCTGAAGGGTCCCCCAAAGACAGGCCCCACAAGGGGAGCTTTTGGCGGGCCTGATTGCATGACAAACACCACGCATATTGAAACACTCTGGCAGTTTCCCGGTGCTCCCAGTCAAAGGCCTGACCCCTTTTGACCTCAAACATCTTATTAAAGCCCCTGGAGCCCCAGCCTCCGTGAGGGAGAGAACCAGCAATCCCTGGACTCATTCTCTTCCCTAATTCATTCAAGTAAGCCCGGCTGAGTGGGGCCTGAGCCTTTGATGTTAAAGGCCCCTAATTGGAAGGAAGTGAAGTGTTAGCCTGTCAGCCTTTTAGTCTCTCATCAAATACTTTAAGAGGTATCCACACAGTGCGTTCTCACACTGGTGCCGAGCAAGCGCACTGTGGACTGCTTTTTGTTAAAAATGTTTAAACTTTGCATCTGTCTAACATAAAGTTCACCACACATGTCACGGTTCCCGGTGGGTTCTCTCTCTGGCCTCCCCCTTTCCTTTCCCTCGGGTCCTGGGGTGGGGGGCGGGCTTGGCTTGGAGTCCGCAGCTCACCCACAGGAGAGGAAGGTGGCGGCAGGAGCTAATTACCGACCCCAGACACAGGCCTGCAAGCTCCTGGTTGGGGCCTCTCCCGTGGAGCCCCTTTGATCTCCCTGTTTGGGATTGTGTCACTCCCCAGGAATGTGGCTCTCCTCCCCCAACATCCCCGAGTGTAACCCTTTAGTCTCGCCTCTTCATTTCACAGCCAGCACCCCTGAAGCCCTGAAAGGGAAAGTGATTTGCTCAGGTTTTTTTTTTCCTCCTTCAGGGAGCCAGTGGCAGAGTCGGGTCCATAAGCTAATACTTCTGACCCCAGAGAAGAAACAGACTCTCTGCATCCATCTCTTTGCCTCTCTTCAGTCAACGGAGGTGGTAGCATGAGACAGCTGGGATTTGAGGCATAGAATTTACATATAATCCCTAGAGTCGTGAACAATAGGCTAGATTAAGTCACCCCAGGGGTGCCCCAGAGAGCAGAGCCCGAGGGTGCAAAATAGTAGAAATGGTTCTTGTCTTCCTGGAGTGGCTCCTAACAGGAAGAGAAAGGCATGCTAACTAGCACCCACGGTTTTCCACCACAGAGAAGGCGAAAGAGGGTAGACAAATTGGTATAAGACAGAAGAGGGAAACTGCACAGTCCGACATCAGTCACAGAACCTGTGGTCAGCAAATCCACTGGGTCTGTATGTTGAGGGTGGAGCAGGAAGTAGAGCACACCCTCAAGGGCTAGAAAGGGAAAGGGGCTCCGTTCTTCAGGGGAAACACCAGGGAAGCTGGGAGTGGTGAGAGCAGGTGGGAAAGGAAAGCAGAGATCTCTCTTGATGGCATCTGATACCTTGAGGCAGGTTGAATAGTAGGGCTTTCCAGGGCTCTCACACTGGCATCAAGTTTGCTGCTGGAGTGTTTCTGCAAGGGATGGAATGCAGACCCAGGGCCAGGGGCCACCTATTCAGAACACTGGGCTCCTGACTCCTCTGGACTGATGTGGAGAGATGGTTAAAGTTTCTCGGCGTTGATAAAGGAACTGTCTAGTTAAAGAGGTTCCTGGAGGTCTCCACAGGGGCCACCACTGCGATGGAGTAGCACCAACTATCTAACGCATGCTACACAAATACACTTTCTCATTTTTGACTCTTTTGCAGGTGGACTCTGCTAAAGGCAAAAGTGGAAGTAACTCAACTTGCTCAGTTCATTCCTGGTCCTAAGGTGCCTGGTTTTGGTTTACTCTTTCGCTCAATCTATACACATTGCTCTCCTGCTTGAGGCCAGAGTGGAGTACTTCATGACCTGTTTTTATGTCATTACCTTTGGTAAAACAGAAGGAAAAAAGAGGGGGAAGAGCTGACATCTGCTGTGTTCTGGTTTTGTTTAACTTATTTTTCAAGAGAGGGTCTCAAGTAGCCCAGGCTGGCCTTGAACTTGCAGCAATCCTCCTGCCTCAGCTGATCAGCTATTCGGCTTCTAGGTATACACTGTCATGCCTAGCTGAGCCATAATGTCTGCTATTTTAAGTATGAGGATTAAAAAATGGTTAGCGGGAGCTAAATTGTCCATTAGGGGCCTTTGATCATTTGATTGTGTTGATAGATCATGCCTATAGGACACAATATGAACACGTGTGTGTAGTTGTTTACATTTTAGACACCCTTTCTGCCTTGTGTCACCAACTGGGCCACTTCATGGCTATGGAGCTTGTGTTCAGCTACATACATTCCAGGCACAAGTAGACTGGTGAACCAGTACCACCATTATGAGATACTCAGATCAGCCTTCACCAGCAAAGCACTCAACCCAGCTATGCGGTAGAGGACACAGGCTTTGAGAACAGAGTTGAATCTGCCTATATTTGTCTCTGAGATCTGACAGCCTAAGGGTTTCCGTACCAGCAGAGAAAGCAAGAGTCCAAACACAAAATGGTCATCTGACCAGTGAGCAAGCCCACAGCCTGCCCAATGGACCCTTTTATCTGCCGTCCATTCACCTTAGGTCATCCCATGGCATCTGCAGGAAGAAACCCCCAGGGCAAAGCTCCTGATGGAGGAGCAGTTGGGATACTCGGATGAAGGGAGCACTGGCCTGAGCTGCTGTCCATACATTCCACATGTGCATGTGTTTCTCCGTCCCCTAAGTCCTCTGAGTATTTCTAAAATGAAGCAATTAGAATAGATTACCCTGAAGATCTGTTCCAGAGTGAATGCTTCATGATATTGCTTGGGCACCAGCACACATGGAATAGTTTAATTATCATTATTAAATATGATAGTCCCCAGGTTGCCAAGTATTTGAATAACAACAGAAAGACAAGGACTTTTTGCTTGAGTCTGTTTTTTTTTTTTTTTTTTTAAAGCTCCCCCATCACCATCCCCCTTTTTAGGCTTCGTCTGGGTATTTCATGTCAGTATAATCGAACTCTGTCAAATCCTGGGGATGCTCCAGGGGAGTCTGCATCCTCACCTGTCCCAAGAAAGGAAATCAAGGCAGAGAGAAAAAAGCTGAACTCAAGTCTCACAGCCACAAAGTGCTGACCCCTGGTGTCCTGAGCATTGTGACCTAATGGCCATCACACAGGCCTTCTAGAGTCTTTATGGAAACCTACTGTTTTCATGTGGAAGCAGGGGCTTGCTGCTCTAATTTTTCCCATTCATTTGAGTGTTACAAACAATACCAGGAGTTTGTTTCTTTAAGGTGGAACCTAGTGAGTGAGCAGAAGGTCAATTTTTTTAAACGTTCTAATTGCACGGAAATACCTTAATCTCACCAAGCCAATTCACTAGTAGCTTCTAAGACTTTAATCGACTAAAATTTCTGTGTTAAGGCAAAACCAAACAAACTATTCTAAAGTGAGAAAGAGCCATTTCTAATCAACTTGACTCCCACTTAAGGTACTTTTGCTAGAATCTTCTTTGGCCCCTCTCTAATTGTCTAATTAATGCAATATTAAATTGACACCAAGCAAATGAGAGCTGGATTGTGTGCTAACAGTTTGGGCAAGCTGAGAAGAAGTGTAATTTCTGCACGTAAAGCCAGATGGGAGGAGGGGACAGGAAGAGCTGTGTGCATGCTAATTTGCAGTTTGACGGACTCTCTTTGTAAAAATAAACACTTCGGCAGAAAACCTAAGGAAAGCAAATGCCATCCGTTTCACATCACACAATGCCTACTTGGAGATAGTGAAACGTGCTCATTTCCAACTGTGTTTTGCAAGTGTCACATCGAGCTAAAGCAGAGAAATTTGCTTCTTTATACTGTTGCTGCCATATTGGCTGCTGGCTGCAGAAACTTGAGCATAGCTAGGAGGTACACCCAGCACTGTGTCCTGAGTTCCTTGTCCTCGGACTGGCCAGAGGGTCAGAGGACTGTGCAATACTTCAGGTTTCCACATTTGCCAGATGCTGGCAAGCCAGCAGTCACAGTTTGGGATGGAGACATTATTCAGGCCATCCTCTTCTATCAGTCCTCCAATACCTGGTCTAATAGAGAGGGAAGTGTTACAGGAGAGGTGTTAATGGAACCAAGAGCAACGCATAGGGCCAATGACAAGCCTAGAGCTCATCTCAAGAAAAGACCGACATGGGGACATGCCACCTACATCATCCAGGAAGGCTCTGGCTGATACAGTGATTGCAAACGAGACCAAAGGACACCTCCAGCTACACCAAGGGCTGCTACAACTGCAGAGCCCTGCTTCAGGCCAGGTGATACCTTTCCAGGAAACAATTTCAGGTGCCTGTGCTAGGCAAGGGAAAAATGGGGACCCAGCCATTTTATGTCAGCATGGATGCTCTGAGTGACAGCACTGTCTCCAGAGAGCCAATGCGGGACAGTGAGCCTACATCACAGTTTATCATCTCCTTCTGTCTGTATTTCCTCCTTCTTTCCTCTGAAAGCACTGATCCAAACCCCTTCTCAGTATCAGCTTCCAGAATACTCGATGGGAAACACTGGATTTCTGTTCATTTATCTGTACCTTTTTTTTTTCTGTAAATATTAGCCATAAGAGCCCATAACATAAAGAATCTTGGCATAGTATGCTTACATTTTGTCCTGCTTAGGACTTTGGGCACTTAGGGGGTGGTCTGGGAGCCTGGGGATGGACTCCTTTTGGACCTGCACATTGTGTGTCTGGACCCCTGAAGTAGTGGGGGACAGAGACTGACGGTTAGCAGTGTCAGAAGTTAACTCCTAACACTGAGGTGCTAAGCAGATTGCTCTGAGTAGAGAAGCCTCTGGGGATGTGAGCAGATGAATCTAGATAGCCCAGGCAATTGCTTCTAAATGAATTGAATTAAGCCCAAAGGCCAATTCAAAGCTGAAAAATAGCCTGGGGTTTGGGGGAGGGGTCTCCAAAGAAAACAAACAAACAAACCAAACCGAACAGCCTGTTTTCCCTTGGGAACAGTAGATCCTTGATCCCCTGAAACAGTATCTGCTCTAGAGCCAATGGTTTTACTAGACCCAGATAGAGACTGTCTCAAAACACTAGGAAAAACATCACAACTTCAGACTGTCTTGCAGAAGCAGCGTGGGGAAATCAGCTGCCCCCGACCCCCACCCTGCATCTCTGCCTCTCATGTCAAATGCCACAGGAGCCTATTTAAGGAGCCTGAGTTAGAGAATTCGATGCAGCCCTCCATAAGGAGTGAAAGCCACCACACCCAGATGGTTCACTAGGACAAGCGGAGGCCCTCACCAGAACACAAGAAGGAAATGCCATAGCTCAATATTTACGTGAAGCTAATTGTTATTTGGGCTTTATTCGTGGCTTCGAGAGATGGCTCCTAATTAAACCTGAAGTGTCTCAGCTACCACTGCCATGGCAGAGCCTCAGACCCAGGGGCAGAGGAAGTTTGTTAATCCAGAAACTGGCAAAGCAGGAATTATTAGAAAACATACTGGCATCTGGTGATTAGAGGAGAGAGAGGATCCTAAATTGAAAACAGGAGACAAAGACCACTGTGGACTTTTTCTACAAACCACAGGGTAGGATGCAATTTCAGCTGAACTGAAACAAGCGAGACTTAAGAATGGAAGGAAGATTAAAGATAACTCATTCAAGGATGTTCCAGTGGCCCTGATTGGACACTTGATGGTCCATTAGAATTCTTGGAAAGCATAAAAGGAGAAGTAAGTTGTTGTCGATTACCACAGGGTCATCAGGCACACACCTTCTGGTCTGCCTTCCTGGTGGCCATTTGGTGACTTGATCTCCATTTTTTTTTTTTTTTTTTTTTACTGACTCCTCAGATAACCACAGAATGCTACAAGGATTGGGGGAGGGCGGCTCAAAGAGGTTTCTATGTCATTGATGAGGACACTGGGCTTTGCTCAAGTCCACCTAGCTCCCTGTTGCTATACGGTACCAGGCTTCCCTCTTTCAAATACATAGCTCTTAGAGGCTTCTACAAGCCAAGAAAATTGCTTCTTAAATGTTCCTAAGATCTCTTGAGTGTCATAGTATGCCATATAGAAGCCAGGGTTTCTCTGGGCTTAGGAACAGTGCTAGAGCCTGTCCCACATCCTCTTTAGTTGGCAATCCCACTGAGCCTCATCTGAGACAGATCCCTAGTCAAATAGGTCATTTGTAGAGCACAACTTGTTTGATTTGATTTTGGCTATGATGTCCCTACTCTAGTGTGTAATTTGCAGAGAGCACAGCAAGGCAGGTGCAAAGAGGCTTGAGCCCTTCGGTGCACCCTTGAATAAAGTGGTGTAACACCCTTTTGCACAAGTGTGGACAGATTGACACCCTCATGTTTAGCTGGTGGGAATTTTGAATGGTGCTGTACCATGAAAATAATCCTACAGTTGTTTAAAAAAATGAATGTGGAATTAATGTATGATTCAGCAGTCTCAAGGCTACATTCAAACCCTAAAGAATAAAAGCAGGATCTTGATGAGGTATTTGTACATCTGTGTTTTGTAGCAGCATTTTTCATTATAGTGGAAAGGAAGAAGTAACAAAAATGTTGAGCAATGAATGCAAGCATAACACATTATAGTATATTCATATTATAGACTCCTATTCAACCTGGAAGAAGAAAGAAATTCTAATGGGTGCCACAACTCCAATCAAGCTTGGAAATATGACATTGAATGAAATAAACACAAAGGCCAAGCACTGCGTCAAATAACATGATCTCGATAGGACAGTCCAATTCTTAGAAAGAGAATGCAGAATGGTGGCATCTGGAAGCTGGATGGGGAAGGCAATGCATAGCTGTTTAGTGGGTACCAAATGTCAGATGGGGTGAAGACAAACTTCTGAAGATGAGTGTACAGCAATAACTATGAACAACAGCTAAGTATAAATATACTTAACACCACTGAACCATATAGTACAATATGGCTTAAATGGTGAATCTATATATTGTTAGGTACATTTTACTTCAGCAGGAAAGGAAATGGATTCTTGAAAGGTCAAATTTGAGTCTGAAGATGCAGTGCACCTTTTGTGGTTTTTGAGATAGACAGAGAGATGTAATGTGGAATTGGGGCAAAAAAATGTAATCAGGGTTATTTAGGCAATCTTCTGGCCTGAAAATCACCTGAAATTATATTTCCTGGGATCTAAGTTTCAATTATCTTCATTGTTCAAATATTTTTATAAACATTTTTATAAAATACTTACTAGCAAAGTGAGGAATGTGAAAACATATTCTGCAAAATTTGTTTCCTTGGTAGCTATACAATGCTATCTTAAACAAAATTATAGTTTCATCTAAAAATGTAGAAATCAGGACTAACAGGGATATGTTGAGATTTACCAGTGTAATAGGGAACTGCTTGATTCTCTTTGGATATGTAGCTTTGCATGTATTGAGTGTACTTTAATAGGTGTAAAGAATTGAAAGTCCCTATAACTTCTGTCTTAGTTTCTTTTCCTGTCATCTGACAAAATCAATTCCAGGGAGAGTTTATTTCAACTCAAAATCCAAGGGTACAGTCCTTCATGATCTGGAAGTCAAGGCAGCAGGAGCTTGAAGTAGCTAGTCACATCGCAGTCAGGAAATATGATGACACCTACTTGTGTTCAGCTTTCTTTCTTCCTTTTGTACAGTCTAGTATCTCAGCCTAGGGAATGGTGCCACCCACAATGGTCAGGTCTTTACACCTCAATTAGTCTAATCCACATAATATAGTCCATAGGTAATCCCAGAGGCCTGTGTCCCAGGTAGCTCTAGACCTCATCAGTTTGACAATTGAGATTAACCATCACAACTTCTAAATTACTTGAAATGAATGTCATCTCCAATAGCACAGGAAATAATTTCAGGGATGAGAAATGAGATGGCATGGGATTCAAAAGCTTCAGCACAGCAAAGGAAATAGCCTACAGAATGGGAAAAGGTCCTTGAACACCAAGCAGGCTATTTTACTTTCCCTTCTGTTGTTATGACAAACAGCATGACCAAAAGTAAATTCTGGGAATAAAGTTTTTTCCACCTCAGAGGTTAAAGGCCATCACTGAAAGATTAGGACAAGAACTCAAGCAGGAACTTGAAACAGAAACCATGGAGGAACTCTACGTGTTGGCTCATCTACTAGTTTACTTCCAGGCTCTAGCTAAGGTTTCTTACATAGTTCAGGGCTATTTTCCCAGGGAATGGGATGAGTCTGCCTACAGTAACCGAACACCTAAGACAAACCCCCACAGGGCAATCTGATCTAGGCATGTCTTCAGATGAAGCTATCCTCTTAGATGAGTCTAGTCTATGACAAGTTGACAATAAAATCAAATTAGGGCATTCCACCCCTTATCAGCTTGATAAATATATCAACTTAAACCATAACTTTTCAGTTTCTTGTCTACAAAATCTCATTTTAATATTATCATATAAAATATTGTGCACATTGAAAAGTTCAAAGTTTGTAAAACTCCATGTCTCTTAACTATGGACTCCTGTTTTTTTTAAAAAAAGTCACATATATTCTTATTGCAAAGGAAAGAACAATCACATCAAAACAAAACTCAGGTTCAGTTCTGCAAATCCAGCCAAGTGGGTGGAACTAGAAGTCATTGTGATAAATGAAATTAACCAGATCCCTACCCCTCCAAAAAAAAAAAAAACCTCTTCCATTTTCCCCTTAGGTGTAAAACCTAGATTTAAAAGTGTGTGTGTGTGTGTGTATTTGTATATTTATATATGTATATGTGTAGGTCACAAAACTGAAGGGGGATCATGAGAGGGGAGAAGGGGTCTTAAGGGAGATAGGAAACAGAGAGGGCAAGGGCAATGAAATACATGCAATAGGAAAGCAGAGGGAAAATTCAAGGGCAAAAGTAGACAAGAAAGTGGAAGGGGCGAGGGGACTCAAGGCAGGCCAGTGAGGGATACGGATGGATGAAAACAAAGCATTATGGGACAGATGTATGAAGGTGTAACAATAAAACTTTGAAAGCTGATTTTAAATCTAATACTTTTTTTTTCAGAAAAGGAGAAATTAGTATCCTAGGTATGAAAGGATGGTTTGATTTCAACATAGTGCCCACCTCACCCTTAACAGTACTTTAGATCATAAAATTTATTTACTTTGTCAATGTAGGTAATACAAGAAGGTGTCACTTTTTTCTATTTAGTATATCTCTTGTATTGTCTTCATTATTTTATTTTCAACCTTATGTTTTAGTATCTTTTGCAAGCATCATATAGGTGAATTTATATATATGTATATAATTATATATTTCTTAACTTTTTCTAGATTTATTTATTTGTGTGTGTGTGTGTGTGTGTGTGTGTGTGTGTGTGTTTTACGTGCATTTATGTATGCATACCATCTGTGTGCATAGGGCCATGGAGGTCAAAAGTGGTTGTCTCTTAAAGCCGGAGTTATAGGCAGTTGTGAAGCATCATTTGGGTGCTGGGAACCAAACCTGGGTCCTTTACAAAGCAACAAGTACCCTTAACCGCTGAGTTATCACTCCAGTCGCAATTTCTATATATCGTCTGTAGATTCCATCAGTTTCCTTTTGCTTCCATTGTTGATAGATTTGGGCTTGTTTCTTTAATTTGTACAGAGATAATTATCACCTAGATCAGGCTTATCACATATGTGAATCTTTGGGAGACCAAAGTGTGACTTGGCCTTGGCCTGTAAATCAGAGTAAAGAGGATAGGCAGGAACAGGGTGAGAGGCCGGCTGTTAGGTGGAGGGTTTTGTTTGCTTGTTTGTTTTTGTGATGCTGATTCTATAACTCCATGGGAGCAATCTGACTTTCACTTTTTGTTCCCTCACTATATCTTTTTGTGAATTTATTCAAAGGGATTGTCCTCACTGGGTCTCTTCTTCTTCATTTATATAGAGGGTACATTTGACAAAATTTCTGTATTTATTTTCAACTCAGAAAAACAAATTTTCACACCAGAAAGAATTCAAGCCTCTTACAGTCCTACAATATTTTATTTTTGCAAAAATATTTGTGATAGGCTACAAACCAATTTTGTCTCGTTCTTAATTACCCGAACAATCATCATGTGACCCTTGTTCATGTTGCTATGGCAAAATACCTGACAAGGAGCAATTTCAAGAAGGGACAGTTTGTTCTGGCTCACAGTTCAATGGGTTACATTCTACAGGGCACAGAAGGTGTATGGCAGAGATGAGCTGCCAGCTGCTCATATTGCGTTAGCAGCCGGTGATCAGGAAGTGGGACCAGTATAAAGCCTTAAGGCCCATCCCCAGTGACGTACTTCTTTCTGCAAAGTTTTATAAGGTTATACAACCTTCCCAACAATAGTACCAGCTTGGACCTAGTGTTCAGACACACAAGCCTATGAGAGACATTTCACATTCTAACAGCAATAGCGATGACCTTTGGCTTTTTCAGCATCACCATAGGAGAGCTTTCTGGGATCAGTGTACACCTGGGTCTTTAGCTTCAGATACAGAAGAGACAGAGTACACGAGGCAGATCGTACTGCTGATTGGACCCTGACCCTGACAGTGTCTATATATCATTACAGTGTTTGCTTACTACCCAGAGAAGTACAGGAAACTTGTAAAATACTCAAACATAGTAGTGCATGTTGTTAAAAATGAGCATCTTATCCTATGGGAACATTTTTCTTCTAAAGAGAAAGGTTTCATTTTGCTATTTTATTCCTGATTGAGCATATTGATTTTCCATCAGGAGGAAGTTTTTATAATTCTGACTTTTAGAGTATTTTTTTCCCACAGTCATGGAGAAGATTAGTATCGATTTGTAGATAACCATGGGAAATTCTGCTCAATACTGTCTAGTAAAGGTTTCATGTTCTCTGTGTAAGAACTTTTCCTACGTTCATCGTTAGTGCTTGCAAAATTCCTCAGTCCTGTGGGAAGCTTCTTAGTGAGTTGTGCATTGCAACCAAAGGAAAATTGACTATTCATGTAACACAGCTAAAAACAACTGTAAGAGCAGTCTCTCCCGGTTTAAGAAATCGTTTCACTTTGGCATCTCAAAAAAGATAAAAATAAAATTAGAAAAGTCCTAATTTTGGCACAGAGATGATCACAGGCATGGATCTTTGAAGAGGGCTGGATGTTGATGTAAGGATATTGACAGAAGATATTTCTTCAAACAGTAGAAACCAAAGAGAGCACTTCAAAAGAAGAGAAAAGCACCAGACACTTTTGTAAGTTATGACTTCAAATTGCAGAACATGTTGGTTTAGAATGTTGAGCTCAATGGTAGAAAAGGGCGGGCTGTGTTCACATGAGAAAAAGGGATTACAGGTCAGGTTTCACAGTTCATAGGGATGGACACCTAAGGAAGGGAGGCTGGAAGACTTGGGATAGATCAGGGAAAATCTGAGCCACAGTAGTCGGCCCATAACTGCCTGAATGGCTTTGGCATTTTGACTCACCTCCTGACTTCACATGTCTCTTTAAATAATGGACTTTCTTCACTCCTGAAACATTCCTGTTATCTGATTCATACAGCTTCTCCTGATGTACTTTCTTGTGTATTGTACCATCTAGAGCAAGCGCTCTGCAGCAGAGTGATATCATTAGCGCAACCACAACGATGACCACTGAACATGCCCCTCCAGGGCAGTACTTCCACCGGGTCAGTGTTTCTCAACCTTCCTAATGCTGCGGCCCTTTAGTACAGTTCCACATGTTTGTGGTGACCTGCAACCATGAAATTATTTTTGTTGTTACTTCATAACTGTAGTTTTGCTGCTGTTATAGACTGTATTGTAAACATCTATGTTTTGCAATGGTCTCAGATGACCCTCACGAAAGGGTCACTTTACCCCCAAAGGGGTTGCAACCCACAGACTGAGAACCACTGAGCTGGTTACCATGGACATCTGTAGGCCTCTGAGATCTGTTTCATCTCTGAACTGTGCTAGTTTTCCTCTTGGTGTTACTCGCCTTTAACATATAGCAGGGTATGCTAGGGGACAACTTGGATGGTTTGAAAGTATCATTCCTGTTGCATGACTCAGGTCTGCCAGGATGATGCATCCTAGAAGACTTTTCTGTTCTACTCATAGGCACTGCCTTAGAACTGACTTCTGTCCCTACGTTCTAGCAGTAGTCATGTTGCTGGCACTACCAAATCTATCTCCCCCTTGGCCTGCAGCTGTAAGGTCAATGTGAATGCAGATTGTACCATGTTTATCCTCTATCATCAGCAAAAATTATAGCTGTGGCATATAAAACCACCCTATAAAACCACTGCTAAACAATGGAGGGATACTGAAGTTAACTCTTTTGCTTTTCCCCCACATGAACATCGCAGTTTGGAGGCAGGAGGGATGACTGACTGGTTAACAGTTCCTGCAGAGTTAGAGTTCAGTTCCACATGGGGCAGGGTAGCACACAAGTGACTGTAATTCCAGTTCCAGGGCATGTGACAGACTCTTTTGGCCTCTGTAGGCACCTGTACTCATGTGATCACACACACACACACACACACACACACACACACACACACACAGGAAAGTTTGAAAGAAACTGTCATTTTCCTCCAGAGGAGTTTTGACTATATTATCATGTTAGCAAAGAGGAATGGAGAGCTAAGAAATCAAGTCAGGTTGATAATAACAGTAATTCAACAAAGAACAATCACGGCTAGCCTTAGGATGGAGCCAAGTCATGATTACAAATATTGTTTTGAAGCTCTTGTTCTGGGTCAGGCTCTATTGCAATCCTCATTTGCTCTGTTCCACATTGGAAAGTGAACACAGGCTCCATTCTCAGCTTCTGACCCCATACTCAAGGCCCTGCATGTGTGTGCTTGGCTTATGGAATCCAGCCTGTCTTCCAGACCCAAGACTTTTCTCTTGGATAATTTCTCTTTGCGTTTGGTACATGAAGAACCTAAGGCTTGGAGAGTTAGAATAACTTGTTCGTTTAAGCAAGCAGTGGGCAGCTAAGCAAGAGTTCAGACCTAAGCTCACCTGACTTGTAAATACATGCTTTCAATACAGGTGCAAGGCAAGAAGGGAGATGGGAGCATCCATCCCACTGGTCTAGTTCAGCTACACATAGGACCGGAGAGAAGGCATAACCAAATTAACATTGTCCTTCAAGACCCCATGATCAGTGTTTGCTTGAATATATTCCAGATGCAGAAGTAACAGCATGATATGGCACAGGGGAAAAACAAGTAAGCAAGCTGGATGACTAGTCCGTGGCAGTCAGGCCGATTGAGAAGCGTCACTCTAGGTAATAACAGAGAAATGGGGACATATGTCTATTTTCAATTATTTATTTGCTGTTATGAGATGAGCATGTTAAAAGAGTAGACACAATAATGTGGACATTTCTCAGGCATTATTTGAATTATATAACTATCATTTTAAATATTCTCTGTGTGTGTGTGTGTGTGTGTGTGTGTGTGTGTGTGTGTGTAGGTCAGAGGACAATTTTGTTGGTTTGATTTTCTTGCATTCCTACATAGGTTCCAGGCACTGCAGTCAGGCAGCCAGGCTTGCACAGCTCATTTGCCTGCCCAATAATCTTACTCTCCCTAGTTCTCATTTTTTAAAGGACACGTTTGATATCGCATGTAGATAGATTTGAGTGGTATGCTCATAGTCCAGTTCAAACTGCTCAGGAGCAGTCTCCGTGTCACATATGACTCTCTTTCATTTTATGTATTACTAAGACACAATGTAATAATGCCATAAACATGTGTGAACCACCACTCAACTCAAGAAGCAAGAAGATTCCATGAACTCGTAACTACCTAAACAATCTCTATGATTCTATTTGCTTCCCCGTCTTAAAAAAAATTACTTTTACTGATGTTACATGTGTTTTGTAACATGTGTTAGCATATGCCACACGTGTGTAGGTAATGTTGGAGGCTGGAGGGCGGCATCAGATCCCTTGTGGCTGAAGTTATATTGTGAGCTGACTGCTGTGGATGCTGGGAACAGAACTCAGGGCTTCTGGAAGAGCAGCAAGCACTCTCAACCACTAAGTCATCTCTCCAGCCCCATGCTGACTTCTCTTATTGCTCAATATTACGTCACCAAGAATCATCTACTTTGTAGCTACGGATGTTGTAGCTATTAATTTATCTTCATAGTCACAGTATTCCATGATAGGAACACCTTCATTTTCTCCTGGATGGGCATTTTTGAAAACCCGCACACATTCATTGCCTCAGTTATCATATCATCATCCTTTTCCACAGTAATGAGGATGAGTCTGTAAACATTTCACCTTCCTCAGTCTTGGTACTTTCTTGCCTTGGTCATTGAAGGTCTTTGCTTCTCACATGTATTCTCCAGGGACAACAGAATCAGGGGACCAGCAAGATAGGGCAGTGTCTCTGTGGGCAGCTGCCCAGGGGTCTCTTTACATGGCTTTGCAGTATATGCTAAAAACATTGCCTCATCAGATTACGTTGGCATCTCAAAAGAGTAGACGGCCATTAAAGCATTCTCATGGATTTCTCTAAAGTCCAGAAAGCCATAGCTCAGACCACTCCATGAAGTCTCAACCTGCATTTCCTGTCGTGTATGCTAAGTCAGCACTTAGGGGCCCGCAGCCTTTAGTTCTGCCACTCATGGCAGTTAGTATCTTAGCAAGGCTTAATATTTCCTCTTCCAGTTACTGTGTTGTTACTTGTCTCTTAGTGGACACTGGTCTGGTTTGTTTCTGTAATTTTGCTACTGTAGATGTGATTCTATGATTATTCTTATAGAGGTTTTCTGTGTACACGTGCTATAATTTTGCCTTTGTGTAGGAATGTACTTGCACCACCAAGAAGTGTGCATAAGTTGAACTTGGTGACATCTTTCCAAATCACTACGTTAGCATGACGAGAAAGCCATGAAACTCATTCTTTCCATTTAAAAAAAAAAAAGATGAAAGAGTTTTTGTCAACCACAAAGGCAGAAAATGACCTATCATTGTAGCCCTTATTTGTATTCTCCTGATTAAGTATGAATTTGTACATAGCTCCATGTCTTTATAGATCATATGCTTTCCCTCTTCTTTGACTTCTTCTTTCTTTCATATTGCTTAGTTTTCTATTGATTCGTCTTAATGCTACTTTGAGTTTTAGATTTTATGCACATATATCTTTATCCCTCCAACTTTGTCTGCCACAAGTGTTTTTGCCTAATTTATTTATTCTTTAAAAACCTTTAGGACAGATTTTTTTTTTTTTTTTTACATTTTGTTCCAGTAAAATTTGACAATCTCATATTTATGGTTAAGATTTTATCTTGCTTGAGAGATTCTTATTTATGCTAAATACAAATACATTTGCCCCTATATTTTCTTCCAACATCTTACAATTTTAATTTTGACATTTGGGTTCAGAAGGCTGATATTTGTGTATGATGCTATAACCTCATTTAATCTTTGTATGGTATATAAGTATATAATTTACCCTCCTTTTCACTATGCTCTTTCATGCATCTTTGCCATATGTGAACGTTCTTTACGTGACTGGATCTGTTTCTGTATTTTCAATTTTGTTCCTTTAAGAATTTACTTTCTGTGATTAAGGATGCTGAAATGATGATAATTGGTTACAAATGGGTGTTGACAGTTATGAAGAGTCTATCAAGTACTGTATTGGGCAACTTGATTTTTATCCTTTGGTCCTTGGCAATGCCCTCTGAATTACACCCCACCATTCATGCTTCACAGATGAGAAATCTGACGCTTGGAACTTGTGTGACTTGTCTTATCTCATCCAGTTTGTAAGTGGTGGAGGCCAGGATGCAAATCCAAATTCTGTGGTTCTATCTATGATACTATATTGTTTTCCCTAAATCATCCAAATTGAATTAATTCACATCTTTAAGAACTGGAGCTGGAGTAGGATCAATGTAAGAATAATTCTATAATTTAGGCATTTCTTATCATCGGAAGACAGACTTTGGAACACGGAGCGAAGTTGAAGTATGCGAGCATCTGTACGCTTGTCCTTGGCATTCAGAGAATGGGCTATGGGCCACAGGCTCATTCTGTCACCTACCAGCTGGTAGAGTTGGATAGTCACATACCATCCTGTCTTGTTCCATTGGCCATGGGAGTGGATAAGGTGGAGCTCATGGCAAGGTGCTAGAGAGAAGAGAGCAGAGCCCAGCAAGCCTGGAGTTTGGATTCTAGCTCCCTCGTGGCTTGTGTAGATGTGGAAAGTCACTTTCTGCCCACTGAGCCTTTAGTTTTATATTTGTAAAATAGGGGAATTAGACATTACACTGTATGTCTTTTATCAAGCAGGAAACGACCCTTGAATGTCTAGCGCCGTGGTTGGCTCATTTGAAGCAGCGCATAGATAACAGTGTTCTATTTCCCCTTGCATGTGAGTGACAAGGAAGCCAGAGGAGGCTCTCCAGGCAGTTACCATAGCTCCTCTCTGGAAACGCATTTCTCCACAGGGGAGCTTTGTCTTGCCAGGAAGGAATTCAGTTCTTATGGGGACTTAGACCACTAAATGCAGTTTCTACCACTTCTTATGGGGATCAAGACCACTAAACACAGTATCTACTACTACAACTACAACAACAACAACAAAAAATCAGACACTAATGCACTCCAAAGATAGAAAAGACAAAGAGAACATTGCAGCTCTGGACATGGGTCACACCTTCAACCTCGTCTTTCACAGAAGCTAAGTAAGTTGAAGAGTGTCAAGGGTGACTGATGCAGGCCTAGGGTTGCTGCAGGTGACTGACAGGGACTGGGAAGTGCAGGAGTATTCCAGGACCACGCAGTGAGGGGAGAAAGCAGACCTCATTGGCTGCTGTTGTTAGAGCTTTCTCTAACCATGCCTACCCCAAACCTGAGAATCATTTCCCAGGAGAATTAGCTACTCTTGCTCATTTGCTACTGTGAACCCCTCCTTTCCTTGTTGCTCCAACTAAGGTAGCCGTTAAGAAAGTCAACAGGGCCTATGATGGCAGCACCATGCCACAAGCTACAATCAGAACCCACAAGGCACTTTCCAAGGTGCTTTGGAAGTCTGACTCACAACCATACAGTGGAGGTACCATTTCCACACCGCCATATTTGAAGACGAGAAAGCAGAGACACTGAAATCTCATTCAAGACTCCTCCAAAGCTGCTTCACTCCTATCTTTATTTTAAAAACCAAGTGAAGCAGCTTTGGGCATCTTGAATGATGCGTTTTCTGCTTCCAGAGAACTAAAGTTGGTTTCCAGCACCCATACCAGTAAGCTCACAACCAACTTAACTCCAGCTGGATCTGATACAACTGAGAGGACCTGATACCCTCTTCTGGCTTCCATAGACACCTGCACCTACATGACATACTAACTGAAATATACACACATATATGTACGTGGGCAACACAAAATTGATTTTTTTTGTGTGTATATGTATTTTTTATTTATTTATTTTTTAGCTTTTTTTTTGTTTTGCTCATTTTCTTTCTTTTTTAGTTTATTTTGACTTTTGTGGGTTTCCCCCCCTGTTTTTTCTTAGAGAAAGAGAGAGGGAGAGAGAGAACATGAACTTGGGTGAGTAGAGAGGTGGGAAGGAGCATCTGGGAAGAGCTGAGGAAAGGGAAAGAATATGATCAAAATATATCGTGTGAAAAGACTACAATAGAAATTTAAATATTAAAATTGTTGCTTGTTTTACTGTGTGTTTGTTTGTTTGTCTTGATGGCTGGGATTAAGCCCAGTACCTTAAAAACACTGTGATTTGGACTTTGTAGTTTTAAGTTCCTTGGTGTGAGGCCTTGTTTGCTCTATTGCAAAGATTACAACAGGACTATAATCACAGAAGGGGACCCAAGTGATTTATTCTCAGGAAGGTAGGGCAAGCTAGCTTGGATGCACTCAGACTTGCTCTTAAGCATCGACATGCTGCTTGCTTCATGTCTCCCCCAAGGGCATTTATCTTTGGGTAGGAGTTTGGTTGAAATGCTACAGTGAATTACTATCCCAAGAAAGTGTGGATGAGTTGCTTTCTAGAAAATTCAGTGACACAATATTATTTAAAATGTATCTGGAGGATCACGTGCAAGGCCTAGGTAATGCTAAATATTAGTAATTAAATGCCAGAAATTCACACTCTTGCATTACTTAATTAGTAACTATAAATGCATAAAAGTAGGCAGACTTTATGTGCATAGTTGTTATGCCAGAATGGGTTACCCAGGTCTTATTGCTTCAAGGTTTCAAATGGAAGTAATACTTTTTGTTTTGTTTTGTTTTTGAGATAGTCTTACTCCATAGCTTTGGCTGTCCTAGAACTCACCACATAGACCAGGCTGGGCTTGAACTCAGAGAGACTCACTTGCCTCTGCCTACCAAGTGTTGAGATTAAGGGCATGTAGCACCAGGCCTAGCTGGAAGTAATAACCTTTAAAACAAGTGGGCAGACAAGTCTCTGAATACTCTTTTGTATTTAGCACATCTGCCCTTGCACACAACTTTGATAGCCATTGTTTGGTCGTTTCTGTTTTAGATATTAAATATTCATTCTAAACTGCCAACCTCACTATCCAAATCAATTAAATAATGAGATTAGTCACTTTAAAAAGCTATACGATTTCACAAACTTGATGGAAGTGATACTGACTGTGTCATATACCAAGCTCTTGGCAAGTGAATAATTGGCGGAGAATACACTGTAGAAACCCAGAAGAGAAAATAAGAACAGCTATCAAAAGGATTAATATAAACATCAAAGTCCTTGGAGAAATGAGTGAGGTTCTTAGCTGTGTGTGTGTGTGTGTGTGTGTGTGTGTGTGTGTGTGTGTGTGTGT
>OU015742.1:117386080-117396302 GCA_907169655.1 Acomys percivali | reverse complement strand
GGGTGTGTGTAAAATGTGATGGGTATAGACAAACCCTTGGGTCTCATTGGCCAGCCAAAGTGGTGAGCTCAGTTTTGGTGAGAGATCCTGTTTCAAAAATGAAGATGGAGAGTTATGAAGGAGGACACTCAGTGTTGATCTCTGGCCTCCATCCCCATGTGCACGAGCTATGAATTTTTGGTTAAGTCTTGTTGATGACATCTGGGTCGGTGAAGCAGACAGACGCAGGACTGCAGGCACCAATGATAGCTAAGTGGCTGGCATTCTCTTCGGAGTCAGAAGGGGACACTACTTTGTCAGTGTGACACAGAGGAGCATCTCGGGGAGGAGAGTCTTAGTGAAGGACTGTTTAAGTTGGGTTTACTGTGGGCACGTCTGTGGAGATTACCTTCATTATGTTAATGGTGGCAGGAAGATCTGGCTGCTGTAAGGGAATGCAGACCAATCCTCAGGCAGAAGATCTTAAACTGTGGGAGTGGATAAAGTGACCTGAGCACACGTGTGCATTCACTAATTTGTTCTCCTCTGCTTCTTGGCTGTGAATAGAGTGTGGCCAGCAGTCTTGATTTGCTGCCATGGTGACTTCCCATAAAGATAGACTGTTACCTGGAGTTCTGAGCTGAATGAATGAAATAACCCCCCCCCCTTTTTTTTTTGGTCAAAGTATTTTATCACAGCAGTAGAAAAAAATAACTAAGACATTATTAATGATTAGGCTTTGACTGCTGTGGGTAAAAGAGACATGTGGTCACTTTTTTAATAGCTGGCTCAGAGGAAGGAAGCACAGGACCTGTAGAGTGTAAGTCCTGGTGTGTGGTTGATGCCCACATCCTGCCCATTAAAAGGGAGGTCATTACTCTAAAGATTAAGACTTTGTTCTGTGAAGGCAGAAACTGTGCCAGCTTTAGTTAACCACTACACAATTAATAAGCTAACATAGCTTAATAAAACCTGCAGTTATGATGGTATAGAACTACACACTATTTGCAGGATAGGAAAATGTGCCAGCCTCCAGTCTCATAAATCTAATAACTTGGGAACTCAGATGTTCATTTTCTTATGATCTTATTGTGATTTTATCAACATAGTAACTTATACATTTAAGGAAACAAGCTTTGTCAAGCTTTTGTTGGACCAACCCTGCCTTTGTGAAATTCATGCCACCACACTCTATCAGTTCTCTGGGTTATCAGAAGTATTGGATGTATTATAATGACCCTGGCATTATAATAATATCCTGTTCTGTCCCCTGTATACTCTGCTTTTTTTTTACCATAATGCTTTTAATTCACATGGAGTTTTTGCAATATAAGATATGATATTAAAAATCTAAGTTCTTTTTATTTTTATATTTTGTATAGCTAATCAAAGAGTCTAGCACTGTTTCTTAAATGACTTTCCTTTAGCCACTGAATTGCAATGTAAGGAACACAATTAATTCCCAGTCTGTCTGCGTTTTTGTTCTCATTCGTTTGTTATTCACTGATCCAAAATTCAAAACATGTCCAAAGCACTCAAGTTGTATCATTTTACAAAAGATTTATTTATTTTTATTTTATGCATATGAGTATTCTGCTTACATGTATTGTGAGTGGGTCATATGCACGCCTGGTGCCTGTGGAGGCCATAAGAGGGCTTGAATTCCCAGAGCTGGAGTTAGAGATGGTTATGAGCTATCCTGTGGGTGATGGGAACTGAACCTGGTAGCCAGTGCTCTTAGCTGCTGAGCCGTCTCTCCAGCTCCACAGTAGCTAACTTCTGACAACAAACTGAGGAATTTCTCCCATGCCCTGCTTTATCTTTGAATTCTGTATTGCATTTTTACTTTGAATTGTTTCCACATTATAATTTTTGAATCATGTAAGTCCTGTGAATTTTTGTTCCGGTTTGTTTAAAAGTCTTAGAACTCTTTTATTTGATATACTTTTGGCTCTTCTAAAGCTGACTCTCTCTCCCTCTCCCTCTCTCTCTCTCTCTCTCTCTCTCTCTCTCTCTCTCTCTCTCTCTCTCTCTCTCTTTCCACACACACACACACACACACACATACACAAACACACACAGAGTCTTTATATTCTGATAGGTCTATTCTAATCTGAACCACAGAATGCACTATGGTCCTCTGTTTTTACTTATCTACAATTTCTCTTCCAGTGCTGAGAAACTTAGTCCTCACATTTGACACCCACTTGCTGAGTTTATCTAAAAAGTTTTCATAACAAATGTCATCGCTTGTTACATTTTGAGATAGTTCTTGTCTGTAATCATTATGTAACTGTATTTTTTAAAAAATAAAGGGTTGGGCATCTTTTTCTTTCTTTCTTTTTTTATTTTTATTTTTAGAGTTGGGCATCTTGTCTGTAGACTACTTTCCAGCTTTTTACATTCCCTGTGACTACTGATCTATTTGCTCTGCTTTTCTTATGTTTTATTTAGTGTTTCCTACTAACTCTTTTTCTTCACCCCTTATCGTTTTCTAGCAAAACTTTGTTTTTGTTGAATAAAAACCATCACACTGCATAGGACAAGAGCTCTTTAACTTTTCTCGATTTTTTTTAACTCCTAAACCAAAGCTGCATCACCTATCCAAGAACTGTGATTTGCTGTGTAGTGAACCCTTCACAGAGGTCTTGATCCCTTTTTCCTGTAAGCCCAGGGCTCGTGTCAGGAGTTTCAGGAACCCTGACTTTTTCCTGGACATCATCTCAGTGCAAAGCCCTCTTAAATCCCATCACAGTTCTCCTGCAGAGTAGGCAGATGCACACTAAAGGAACAGACTTTTAAGAATTGACATCTGGGAGGCCTGTGTTCTTGGAAGGAGTATACATGAATTTCAAATGTCAGATCTTGGTGACAAGGAAACTTTACTGAAAATGTAAGCTAGTATCCATGGAGACTGGACGTCTTCATCTGGATCCTGTCCTGAGGTGGACATTCAAAACTTACTCTGCAGAACTTACTCTCTGCCCGTCAGATCCACAATCTGCTTTTTTTCTTCCTCTTTCCTTCTTTCTGTTCATCCTCCCTCCCCAACTCTTCTTTAATTTCTCCTGTTTTTTTTCATTCCCACCTCCTCTTGCTCCTCTTCAATCTTCTTTGTGATCGTCTCTTCTGCTTTTTGAGTTCAAATCTCGGCTCTACCTCTCATTATCTGAGCGAACTTAGGAGCTAGCTAACTTAAACCACGTTAAGGTTTCTTTATCGTGGGATACGGTCACTGATGCCTTCACTGAAGAGCTTGTGTGAGACTTCCATCCTCCTGCTGCACGGTGGGAATTAGGATTGTAGGCATCGCCATAGCTGTTTTCTCCTCTCAGGCTCTACTCTGTCTCTGCTCCTTTTCATTCAGTTTGCTTCTGGTGGATCGAAAGCAGCCACACAAGATGGAGCTCCCCGGTTCCGGGGAAGTTACATCTGCCTGTATCCTGCCAGGGCAGAGGAGTGGGAGTGGTAATTTTCTGTTTGTCTACAAGCAACAACTTCGAACTCAAAGGACTAAGACTGAAATGAAAAACCTGCTTAAGAGTCTGCATTGGGATAATCATGTCGAATGCGATGAATTACAACTCAGGTGTCCCAGACACTTAAAAACAAGAAGGCTTGAAAAGGAGAATCTGTGAGAAATAATGTACCCGGTACTAGATAATGTTGCTTTTCAATTAATAATAGCTTACCATCTATAAACTTTTATGTCACTATTTTATTGGGTGCTCTCGATAAAATTGTGAAGTAGTTATCATCATAATCATCATCATCATCATCATCATCATCCAGGGGAAATTGAAATCCTAAAAAGAAAAGTGGTCATACAATCTTGCTCAAATTTCTAAATTTTGCTGTAGAAACGACTAATTATGTTGGCCAGTTGTCATGTGGCTTCTCTTTTACTTTCAGACTAGAAAAAAAAAATACGACACAAAGGGACTGTTGCATGACCTTGGGAGCAAGTCCCAAGAAGTCAGAGGATGAAACCTCACATATCTAGGCACTATCTTCCTATGGAATGAACTTTGACCAATGAGATGGAAGAAAATACTGATGCAATTGGTTTTTTTTGCCCTTTTTCCCATCCAATTTCCTACCATGGTGTATTAGTTTCCATAACTAATGTATTAGCATCCATAACAAAATACCACAGAATGGGGTGCTTGGACAATAGTTTGTTTTCTTATAGGTTTGAAGTCTAGGGATTTGAGATAATGGTATGATCAAAGTTGGTTTTTCCTAGGCTTCTTTCCTTGGGCTACCAACGCTTTCTTTGTTACCTTGTACTCAAATAGTTTTTCCTCTGAGCAGTCACATTCCTGACCTCCTTTTTGTGCCCAAATTTCCTTTCTATTTTGACAACAGTAAGGTTAGAATGAGACAATCACAATGGTCTAATTTTAACCTAATCACCTTTTAAAGAAGCTTTGTATTCAAATACAATTCCATTTAGAGGTACAGGGAGTTAAGGTTTGTATTACCATAGTTATTTTGTGTCGCCTTGACTGAGATAACTAGGAGAGCAACTTAAGGATGCTCATGATTTCAGATGCTTTGGTTCATGTTTTCTTGGCCCCAAGTACTTGGGTGGAACATTCTGGTGGCAAGTACATGTGACAGAGGGAAATCATTACACTATGCTTGGCAGGAAGCAGAGAGAACGAAGGGACTGGGTTTCTGGTCTAGAACCTGGTCGTTGATGTACCTTCTACAGGAAGGTCCCATGGCTGAATGTTTTCACTACCTCCCACAATAAAACCACCAAATGAAGACAAAATGTTCAAGACATAAGCCTCGGTGAGGCATTCCATATTCGAACCAAGTTTTTGTTCTCAGCTCTACAAATGCAACTCAGTTTTAAAATCATCATAAGGCAGTGGTTCTCAGCCTTCCTAATGCTGTGACCCTTTAATATAGCTCCTTATGTAGTGGTGAGCATACCATTATTTTGTTGCTACTTCACAACTGTAATTTTTCTTCTGTTATGAGTCATAATGTAAATTATCTGATATGCAGGATAACTGATATGTGACCCCCCAGCAGGGTTGCAATACACAGGTTGAGAACGATTGTTACAGAGGATTAAAGCTAACAGTTTTGTTTGAGTCTCAGAAGAGACTGTTATTACTGTGATGACTCCTGGAGATGGACTAAGTATGTTTTACATTATAAAATAGATGTTAAGTATTGTGATAACCAGGGAGTGTTATGAATGTTCCCTATAGGGTCATTATTAGTCATCAGAGCACTAGCATTGAGGTGACTGAGTAGAAGATGAATTTCAATGCCTGATCTGGCCTCACACCCCGACTAAGGTCATTGTGTCCAAATGCCTTGAACTTGCCATCCACTTACAAACTTTGGCCTTTTCTCATGCCTTTTCTTTTGCTTGGGATGGCCTCACATCTCCACGTTCCTCTACCTAATGACTGTCTACTAATATTAGACACTGCTTTCAGCCACCTCCCCTGTCAAACCTCCTCCCCTCACTGAAGCCAATTATCACATCTTCTCTTCTGTTCCCATCACTCTTCTATGCAAAAAATTGACAAAAAAAAATCAATAATGCTTTCTTGACTAATGATACAACACTTAGCATTTAATTAGTGTTAATTATTGTGTCCACATTGTTTATATTTTCTCTCTTCAAGTAATTCCCTCAGGTCAATGCTTGTGTTTAACCTGTCTTGTGTCACCCTTGTATGGAGCTTGAAAATATCAGGGTGGGGGAATGTGTAAGACTGCAAAGGAAAGAGAGGTGAAGCCAGCATGAAGCATGCTCCATAGGCAAGAAAGGGCTTGCAAGCAGGTAGAAGAAAAATGGTTATACACTCAGTGTATGATGAGGCCTGGCTTATCAATTGCTGAGGGGGCAGTTATTTAATGGGTTGTGTGAACCAAAAGGATTGATGTGAGAACATTCTCAAGTAAAATTACATCTAATGAAGCACAACAGACAGGGTGCATCTACAGAATGCACCTTGCAAAAACATTGGCAAAACAATACCGGAGAATTTTCTGGAATTGGATAAAGATGAGTTCTCAGGTAGAATTTGGTTAAGTTCTGAGTAGACACATCAAAGACCACAATTAGACTTGTCACAGAAAGCTGTAGAAGATCAAGAAGAGAATGTAATACATGACAGCACACAGTAAAATTAATCTAACTTAGAAGTCATAGATGTTAATTTCTCTTAGACTCTTCCCAGGAAGACATACTTCTGAGGCTTGATGGTGATACTGGGCATAGGACGAAGAATGGTAAGGTGCAACTTAATGGCAAAAATGAATCAATTCTTAAAGTCAAAATAGTAAACTGGGAAAAAAAAAACTATGACCCAAGGGGCAAGAGCAAAAGAAAGTGTTGTATAAAGAACAAATACCTGGTTTAGAAAATAATCAGACTATGAAAAATTTATTAATAAAAAATAAAAAAATTGTAGATGTCATCAAAGTGATACTGACATTTTCACACAATAATTTTGCAAGGAAAGATTTCAATTACTTAAATTGGTAAAAGTGCAATGAAATAGCCTTTATATACATTAACCATGATTAATAGTCAAACTTGGTAAAGCTTTTTGGAGGACTGTTTGGGTCTAAGTTTAATATGTTCAATTAATTAAAATCCATTGATCCATCACAGCAGCTTCATATCCACTTATTAACTATAAGGTAAAAAGCAGCTATGTACCAGAATCAGCATTACAAATTTTCATGGATATCTATTTTTGTACAGGAAAACACACACATAAAAAAAGAGAATAAATAGTATACTCTTTACTTCAAACTTAAAAATTTTAAATTACATTTCTTTGTGTGTGTGTATGTATGTGCATGGGTGTGGGTAGGTCTATGTGGGTGTGGCACAGTGAGTCTGTGTAGATCAGAAAATAACTTGAGAGAGGATCTGTTTTCTCCTTCAATCTTGTGAGACCTGGGACTCAAACTCAGGTCATCAGACCTGGCTGTGAGTTTTTTCACCTGCTGAGCAGTTTTGCAGCCTTTGTTAGATATTTTCAATGCACAAAAATTCCTTTCAACGTGAACATCCCACTTGTTCTCATCCCAAGGCCCTTTCTGCTCTATTCCAGGAAACAATACTCAGTGTGAACCTGGTGCATATTTTTCTATCACTCTATACATTCAAGGAACTCTTATTATCACTCTATTTTCTCACCAACTACATGTGACAGCTTTGAAGTTAAGTTCTACATACTTGCAAATTTTATAATTATTTCCAAGTTTTTTTTTCTTTTATGTTGTCTTTATTCTTTAGCTCAGTGGTTCTCAGCTTGAGGGCTACAGCCTTTTTGGGGGTTGAATGATCATTTCCCCAGGGTTGCATATCAGATATCCTACATATCAGATATTGACATTATGATTCATAACATTAGCAAAGTAACAGTTATGAAGTAGCAATGGAAATAATTTTATAGATGATGGTCAGCATAACATGATAAGGTGTTGCAGTATTCGGAAAGTTGAGAACCACTGTGTTAGCTGATATTTATAAAGCATCTTCTCTGTCCTGTGTCCTGTGTCCTCGCACTGCTCTAGAAACATCTGTTGCATCAGTTAGAGATGCAGAAAATTCCTTGTGTTCATGGAACTTCCATTCTAGTGCAAGCGGGTGGACTATGTACACATGGAATTTTAATTAAAACATTTTATATTACATAGAAGGTAGTCATATTGTAAGGAAAGGACAAGTAGATAGCTAAGAAAGAGCAAGAGAGCTAGAGTTCTAGAATGAGCAGGTGAAATTCTCAGTGTGATGACCAGGGTAGATCTCCCAAAAAGTGATACTTGAGCCAAAACTTGAAAAAGAGGTTGCCTAGCAACTGTTCCAAGAAGGAACAGCAAGGAAAGGTCCTGGACAGGTCAGCAGGCATGGCTTAAGAACATCGAGGAAACCAATGGGGTTAGAAACCTGAGAAAAGGCAAATCAAAAAGGGACAGTAGACTCTTAAAGGCGTCGCCCAGGAAATAACCAAAGGAAGTTTGAATTGATGAATGACGTGGTTCAGATTATCTGATAGAAATCGCGTTGACTGTTTCATTGGCATCAGACCTAGAAGAACGGTCATGGAGGCAGAGAAACTTGTCCCTTTGCATGAATATGATGATGGTCAGTCAGAGCATAGCAGTAGGTGTGGTGGGAACTATTCGGATTTTGGGTGCATTTTAAGAGGTAAGTTAAAGGAACAATCAGGATAATTCCAAGGGTTTCAGACTGAGCAATTGAAGCTAAGTTGATAGAGTTGCCATTAGCTGTTCTGAGGAAGGCAGTGGGTCCCCAAAGGCTTTGATTTTAAGTTTAAGCTCTTTACTAGTCACTCAAATGGAGAGGAATCCATTCAAATTAATTTTTGTGTTTGATTTGCTTCAAGCCTTTCTTTACCAGTACAGCCAGAAGTTCTCATGTCACCTACCCAGTGGTCTGCCTTCTTAGCTTTGACATACACTGCCACATCCATAGTCACCTAAATGCCTACTGGAACTTGATAGTAACCCACATACTCACTGGTGCTTATTGGTGCTTTGTAGTCACCCACCTGCCCACTGGTGTTGGATAGTTGCCCACGTGACCATCAATCCTTGGCTTCAAGCACTCATTTTCTTTATTACATTGCCTTGAGTGAATCCTATTACTTTAATATGACTTTTGACGTTAGATAGGGCGAGGGTGAGCTTGCTTTTATTTTTATTTCTTTAGTTCTCTTCATCAGGGTTTCCCAAGATTTCACTGTCACAGTAACATAATTAAGAATTGTGTCTCAAATACAGTTAAGTTTCAAATAGCCAAATGAAGCCATATAGCTTTTTTGTTTTTTATTACTTTATTTATTTGCTTTATATCCATATCCCATCTTACCCTCCCTCCTCTCCTTCTGTTTCCTCCTACTCCACTCTCCTTCCCCCCATTCCTCCTCCCTTTCTCTTCAGAGAAGGTGAGGCCTCACATGTATATCAACCCACCTTGGCATATCGAGATGCAACAGGACTACATGTATCTTCTCCTATTGAGGCTACGTATGGCAGCCCAGTTGGGGGGAAGGGATCCAAAGGCAGGCAACAAAGTCAGCCCCTGGAACAGTTGTTAGGGGGCTCATATGAAGACCAAGCTGTATATGTGTTACATGTGTGTAGGGGGCTTAGGTCCACCCATGCAATCTCTTTGATCGGCTGTTCAGTCTCTGTGAGCCCCTATGGGCCCAGGCTCCTTGATTCTGTAGGTTTTATTTGTGGTATCCTTGACCTGTCTGGCTCCTTCAACCCTTCTTCCCCCTCTTCCACCAGATTCTTGAGGTGTTCCTAATATTTGGATATTGATATCTGTTTCTATTATTTGTTGGGTGAAGCCTCTCAGAGGACAGTTATGCTAGGCTCATTTCTGCAAGTATAACAGAATATGATTAATAGGGCCAGGGGTTGGGTCTTTCTCATAGCATGGGTCTCAAATTGGGCCAACCAATGGGTTAGCCATTCCCTCAATTTCTGCTTCATCTTTGTCCCTGCACATCTTGTTTGCAAAACAAATTTCAGGTTGAAGATTTGTGGGTGGGTCGGTGTCCCCATCCCTCCACTGGAAGTTGCCTGGTTACAGGAGGTGGCCATTTTAGGTTCTACATCCCCTGTTGCTAGGAATCTTAGCTAGGGTTATCCTCATAGATTCCTGGGAGTTTCCCTTATCCTAGGATTCTGGCTCTTCTTAGGACTGCCCCTCAGCCCTCCCCCCCACCAATTTCAATTCTCTTCCCCAGTTCTCTCACCCTCAGTCCTCCCACACTTGATACTGCCAGTGCCCTCTGCACTCCCAGTGGCTCAGCCATTAAAGGCTAGGCTCTCAACCAAAAATATAAAAAGCCATGTGTCTTAAAAACTGAGCATCACCTGGAAAACTAACACAGCTACACAGAAGGAATTTAACATTTTATCTCATCTTTGAATATCACAATTACTAATGCAATGTGTATGCTTGTCAATCACTGTACAATTTCCCAAACTTTTCAACTAACAATGAAATTCTTATTTCCTGTTCCATGTTCATTTTGGGGAGGTGCTTGGTCTTTACTGTAGCAGCCAAGAAAACCCAACTTTTGTCATGTTGCAGACAAAAGTGTAGTCTCACCTGACATTCAAACTGGGAATTGCCTTCTGCCAGGAGCCCGTGGACAGTCTCAAAGCTGTGTGTGTGTGTGTGTGTGTGTGTGTGTGTGTGTGTGTGTGTGTGTGT
>OU015742.1:117371238-117386070 GCA_907169655.1 Acomys percivali | reverse complement strand
TGTGTGTGTGTGTGTGTGTGTGTGTGTGTGTGTGTGTGTGTGTGTGTCCCCTCATGTGTATGTACATGTTCATGCATGTGGAGGTCAGAAACTGATATCAGGTATCTTCTTCTATACCTATCTTCTTTATTTATTGGGGCAAGTTCCACAAAAGATCCCTGCAAAATTTGACTGCTGTTAAACTGAATTTACAGAGTAAATTAGAGATAATTGAGATTTTTTATTTTCATACATGGCAAAGATACTTTCAGTTTTATTCTGCTCTTTAAATTTTTGTTTGCTTTTTTTTAATGTCCTGTAATCTTTCTAGCCATTACAATATGAGAAGCTTGTCTTCCCCCCTCCCAAATTTCATGGCCTTTTATTTTGTATATCTATATTTATTTCATAGTCAATGAATCTTGGAAATTCCCTCCTTAACTTTATTGCTGTTTTGATGCTTTTATATGTATAATGTCCTAGTTTCCAAATATTTGAAGGGCATTCATCTCCTCTTTCCCATGTTTTCACTCTAATCAATAATAGACATTAGCAGCCAGCATCTTTGTTTTCTTTCTGATTTTACTGCAAAGAATAATGAGATGTGAGCATTAAGTACAATGCTGTGGTAGTTTTCTCTTAGGTTAAAAATGTTGGGTTTTTTTTCTGCCCCCAAAAGAAGGTGAGATTAAGTAAGTATCTCTGAAAAAGTTATAAGTAATCATACTATAAGTTTTCTAAAAATGCATATGTATGTATATGCTAACAAACCCTGGTTTGTCCAGGGTTAACATGGATAACTATATATAACTATATAACTATAACCATATATGTACACACACAAATATATTACTCTCTCTATATAGATAATGTGTGTGTGTGTGTGTGTGTGTGTGTGTGTGTGTGTGTGTGTGTATATATGTGTGTGTGTGATGTTTTAGATGAAAATTTCCCATATGAGCTGACACGCTCCTTCTAAGAGCCAAAGATGTAACAAAACCCTCAACACCAGGCATGAGAAGCCCTCTTTTAACTTTTTGGTCAGTGTTGTCCAAGAGATTCCTGAAACATAGTAGTTGCTGCCACCATCCTTAGTTGCCCACCCCCTCCAGCTGGAGGTGGAAGGTAAGGACCTACTTTTGAAGACTCCATGCACTTCAGGCTCAGGCCCCAGATTCCCCCCACCCCCTGAGCTAGAACTGACTTACAAATGGTAGATTCTGTTTTTCACATAAGGAACCTTTCTTCCTGGGGTTCAAGCAGTAATGGGGCTGAGAGCCATTCAAATGGCAGCCCCAGGTGCACAGTGTACCACATGCCCAACCACACATGGCACACATGTTTGTTCAGTCGCCCATATGAACCCTGGAACATGTCTGATTTTTGACTGCTTCTGTATATTTCAGACTCTGGAGGCCAATGAGATTATGTATTTCTGTGATTAATGGCTCATAAAGTTGGTGGTATTATTTTAATGCATGGCTGTCTTTTGACATGGTTTTCACCAAGCATGTACTGTAATCTGCATTTGGAAAGCAAGGACAGGGCGAAATGGCTTATTTGAGAACTCAAATACCCATCTTGACTGAAAGCCAGAATTGATTTTAATAACAAAATTTTTGAAATGACCTAACTCTCAAGCTTAGGGAAAGGTTGACTAAGTTATAGCATTTTCATAGTGTGGAATTCCATGCGAGCTCTTTAAAGATTTTAAAACAATTTAGTGAGATTTTAGAATCCTAATGTTGATGGGAAGAATGACGCTTTTAAACTGTGTGTGCACTGTAGAACTAAATAAAACTACTGCTCACTGCTGTGTAAGCAGGCTGGAAGGAACTATTGTATCAGTGTGGTCACCATTCTTGGCTTGTCTCTTTCAGTAGTTGACTCACAAAACACTTTCATGACTTCAGGATTCTCATAATGAACACTCATCCCACTGAGAAGCAGAAATATGTCCAAAACATAATAAGAGCAAAAGATCACTCACCCCTTTAGGCTTTTCTGGGGGATGTTCTCCAACTTGCTATTTCTGTATGAAACCTTAGGAACCCTCAGACAAACAGTACTACCACTTGAACATGGCAGTGAAACTCTTAAGGACCTTCATCATATGACTTTTCCTGGGAAGAAATGAGTAGGCGTCTATGTACCCCAGATAGAAGACCAATAACAGACTCCCCAAAAATCCTCCCAAGTCTAGCTTAGTGAACTTGAGAGCCTATTAGATTGTTGATAGGAGAATGGGTGAGGGGTTACCTATTTGAAAGTGGGTGACTTACAGGCAGGTACTTCACTGAAAAGTCCATCAGAGCATGATGGTGACCCATAAAAGCTGCGTCCTTGGACCTCTCTGGAGAGCGTACAGATAGCTCCACAAGTTCTTTGCCTTAGCAATCTTGTATGTTTCTTTTAGGTCCTGTGTCTAACTGTCATCCCTCCTCTCTCTAGAAGGCAGGAAATAGCTATACAATACCCTAGATCATGGTGTAGCCTGTACTATTCTGCCCTCTCTGTGAATACTCTCTGTTTCCCTATGCACTGCGCAATCTGCAAACCATGCTCTGCATTGCTAAGAAACCAACAAGCTTTGTGTGCCATCTCAACCACTGCATGGTAGAGTACACATGTTCTAAAACTAGTGCGTGCCATAGGGAAATCATTTTTCATATACTGACTTAAGTAAAACTTGGTCTGGGACAAGGCCTTGCCTCAAATGACGGTGTCAAATGTGCTATTTAGCGCAGGCTGGCTTTAAAATAGAAATCCTCCTGCCCCAGTCAACGAAAGAACTAGAACGGCTGCCTTTTCCCACCATCTCCAGCTTTACTGAAACCACTTTCACCTGAAATCGCCTTGAATGAATGACGCATAGAAAGTATAAATAGATAAGTTAATGGCATTCTATGTGGCCCTCTACTTCAATTAAAAAATTTCTAGTTTGGTCATAATGTTTTTGTTTGTTTGTTTGTTTAAGGTTTTTTTGGGGATGGGGGACAGGGTTTCTCTGTGTAGCTTTGACTGTCCTGTACTCTCTTGTAGACCAGGCTGGCCTCAAATTCACAGAGATTCACCTGTCTCTGCCTCCCTGAGTGCTGGGATTACAGATGTGAGCCACTCTGCCCACCAGGTTATAATGTTTTAAAATCAAATTCTAATTATTTTAGTTTCTTCATAGATAGGATTATGAAAAGACAACAGCCCATATCCCTCTTCTTGGAGTCTCAAATCCTCAGCACTAAAATAACAATAATCATACTGACTTGGAAGGTTTGACTGGCTCAGTCAAGGTCAGCAGTTAATACGAGAGAAGAGTCATCATATTCCTCCCACACATTAATACAGATTTCGGGGGCCCTGGAAGAAGAAGACTTTTACTGCAGCTAAGAGCTTCCAACACGAGGTCCAAAATGGCTTTTATCCAAATAAGCACACACTCTTTCTGTGACCTCTGCCTCCTCTGAGGACACATACCTCAGAGAACAGGGAACCTGAGCTATGTGTTGTTCCTCTTCAAGGGACATTCCCTGTCACTACCCAGAACACCTTTTTCATTTCTCAGACACCTCTGCCATGTCTTTCATCTTAGGAGAAGAGACTCTGATTGGACCTGTCAGCATCTCTAAGGAGGCCACTTGAGAGTCATTTGAAGAATTCCCATGCTGAGTCACATCTCCAAGTAGCTGGCAAAGGCTTGGTGAGTTGGTAGCTCCCAGCTGTGTCTTGCACCAGTCTCAAGCTTTTGAAAGGCAAATGGTTTGCTTCCCATGGGATTGTCAACGAGTTTCTGTAGAAGGGGAATGGATGGTTTTTTTACTCATCACCATGGTAAAGGATATCGTAGCCACCAATTACATAGTATGTTCTTTATAGGATATTGCCATCCTAATATTAGAAATATGTGATATATAAAAGAGAATATCAAGTATCAAACCACCACTGCATTTCAGTCTCCTTCATGAATGATGACTCACAAAGCTACATCCCTGGACTTCCCTGAAGGGCCTGCAGATAGTTCAGCCAATCAGAGCCTCTCCCTTCCCTGGAAATTGTTATCTGCTTCTATAACCTTGGGGGAAAGGTCATGTGCATTTTGCAATTTTCAAAATCTTCCTGAGCTTTTGTTTCCTTTACTTCCTATGCCTTGTGTGTTTCATTTTACATCCTGAGTCTTACAATACAATGCTCAGTGCTTCCCTGCCTTGTACTGACTATTGTGATGAATGAGCCAAGCAGGAGTTATGGCTTCTTACTCTTGCAGACGAAGAAACCGAGGTTCACAGAGGTTCAGGGGCTCTCCAAAGGCTATTGCAGGAAGAGCCTGGATTAAGGTGTAGGTCTGTCTGCTTTCTTTCTAATCTCGTGCTTCTTAAAGAAGCCAATCTCAACAAAGCATAAAGAAGCTCTCAACAAGCATAAAGATAGTTTGATGAGAAAGAAATATGGGAAGTCGCTGATATCAAATGCCGGGACAGGGGGAATAAGGCCAATTTCCTGGGGCTGATGTTTGAGTTAAAAGGTTCTGGTTGGTATGCAGCACAGTTAAACTGGCACCAATTAGAGTCAAGTGTAATGAAAAATAAATACAGCTGAGCTGTTAGGCTCGCTGCTATGGGCCAGCACCTGTCAGCACTTCTATTATACATTGAGGTTTTTCAAGGAATTATAAGGGCTGTAAAAATGTGTGCTATGGTGGAACTTGACAGAAAAAAAAGTTTTCATTTAAATAGCTTTTCAAATGTATTTTCTAAAGTTTCCAAAAATTGGTTTGGAACTTGAGTCATGAAGTTCACAACCATTTAAATAGCCCAATGCCCGTCAGCGGCCTGCTGGAGTGACAAAGCACTTTAGAACATGGGTGGTGTCTCCCTGGGGGGTGGGTTCTGCCTCACTTTCCTTCCTGTTCCTGAGGTCTATCCAGGACCTCACAAGAGTGGTAGTAGATACCACATTCCCGGAGGAGGCTGGGAAGTCCTAGAAAAGATCAGGACCACAGGTGCTGCTGAGAATTTTAGACCTGAAGACAGAGCATCTCCATGTAAACGATCACCCTCCTTGCTCTTCCGGCATGCCCATGGTCTAATTATTTTGGCCCCTTAGTTACAATGAATAGGAATGGAAGTTATAATCTGTTACAAACCACAGTTCATAGTACATGAGAATGGTGTGCGTAGGAACATTGTGCACCCTGTACAGGCTATGCAGATAGAATAAATGAGTGCACTGTTTTTCTCTGTGAATGCGTTCCTTGCATCCAGGGACTATGCAGGAGGGAAATGTGAAGAACACGGTAGCTACCCACAAATGCATCCGGCAAAGATGGGCCAGTGGGCATATTGACAAAAGAGTGCATCTAAGGCATAGGGGTAAAAGCAGGAGTCAGTGGGCAGCGGGGGTGTGGGGGGGTGAGCTAGCAGTCTGCTCCCATCTCAGCAGCCCCAGGTATTCAGAACTTAAACACTGTATGTCAATGTTGTCATACATTTACATACACAATCCTGTTGTGTAACATGTGTGTTGTGTCTCCTCAGGGAAAGTTTTGTCACACAACACATGAGCTCAGTGTTTCTTGTCACAAGTTCCCAACTAATGTCATAGTAGACACTCAAATAATTCTGTAGTATAAGCCAGCCAGAGGCAGTGAGTATGTTTAAGCACGGAGTTAGTGGCTCTTGATTGGGTTTTGTGCAGGGCCGTACTTGTGACTCTCCACAATTTTGACTGTTAAATACAGTCATTCAAAATTTGACTTTCTAGGAACTCCTTGGCTGGATGTGGTCTGCATTTAGAGAGAAGTTCAATTTAGATTTCTCTGAAATGGCCGCATGAGCTCAAAGGATCAGAAAGGAAATCGCCCCTCTAACTTCCTCAATGTTTTTTCTCAGTTAAACTGTTGGTTTGTGGTCACTGAGTACTAGAGTACACGCCAGACTCTGTGCCAGCATTTGATCTAAAACCATCTCACCTCCTCCTCACAGAATGTCACAATCCTCCCACCTGGGGCATTTTCCATATCCAACTCTAGGACTGAATCCCAGGTTGTTTCTGCCCTCGACACGTGGGCGGCTAACGTGACAAAATTCGAATCCAATTCAGCCAAGTTTAAGCCTCTCCCTCCCAGAAACACAACCTCCTGTGGTACTCTGGGATCTTCTAATCCCTCTGGGGTCTCTTTGTTTCCTTCCCATCTAACCTTCTTGAAATAATATTTTTCTCCACTCTTACTGTAAGTGCTGCAGCTCAGAAGGCAAAGGTAGCCTGGCTTCCTGGAGCCAAGGAATACCACAAAGTCACACTGCACAACAAATCTCACATATGAGATTTATTGGGAAAAGCCCAGGAGGATTGCTGCCTCTGCTCAGGCGAGAAGCAGCAGAGAACCGAGTGGGAGGCAGGCTTATTTACAGCTTACATAGGTTTATTGAGGGTGGAGTTTTCCAGGGTGAGAATTGGTGGGATTTCAAGTCCTGAGCCAGGGTCGAGTTCAGGGATGGGTGGGATTTCAAGCTCTGGAATTGAGGTCGGGATTTTTTTTTTTTTACCCTACGCTTACCACTTACTAGTCATCTTTCGTTGATGTCGTACCAGAACACTCAAGAAAAGTAACCGAAAGAAAGGAATATTTATTGTGACTCATGCTTTCAGAAGTCTTCTTCCATCACCAGCTGGCTCCATCACTTTAGGACCTATGCATCATGGCGGAGAGTGTTTAGTGGAGCAATGCTGCTCACCTCATGGCATCCAGGAAACAGAAAGAGTGCGGAAGGGAACTGAGATACCCCCCAAGAACATCCCTGGGAAACCTACATCCTCCATTAAAAAGCTCTAGCAGTTTCCTGGCAATGCCAACAGATTGTGATCTATCAGTGAGTTTGTTTCACAGATAAAAATCAAAGCCCTTAGGAGTCAAGCATTCTCAGTGACTGAATTAACTGGAGACAAAATGTGTAACGCAGGAGACCTTGTGGGGGACATTCATTTCCAAATTGTAATACCTCACTCCAGTGAGTTTCAGTTGTTAAGGCCTCCACTAATGTTCTTTGGTCCAAATACAGTGGATAGCTTTACGTTTCTTCTATTAGATAGAAATATTAGCACGGGCAGGGTTGTTTTTAAGAATGAGTTCATACATGTGTGGACATATTTTTCTTTTCCTTCCTTAGTCCCTTCTTACTGTGACTACTGCAGCAGCTGTGCTGTACAGAGCCTTCTATTATACTTGACACTGACAGCCCTTCTTATCTTTTCAGTAATTGTTGAATATTATCTGCTGCAGGTGGCTTCCTCATTTTCTGACCCTGCCTTAACCTATTCCCTGGGCCACCATCTCCCTTCTCCTGAGATCCACGGTCCCAGGACTCTGACTTTGGATTTTTCACTGCTTACTCATCTTGTTCTCCTGGGGCAACTTCAGCACTCTCATGCCTGCAGCTGCCATTAAATGTCAATAAATTTCATCTCCTTCTGCCATGGAGACATGCCTCTGAGGCATGTGTCCACCCTGTTGAATTCTTCTCTTCCCACTGGACCAGGGATGTAGAAGATGCTGCCAAACTTCTAGCCTCTCTAAAGCCCCGCCCATCTCCCTCCTTCCCTCAGTCCTTCCACTCCCCTCTCTCTGCATGGTAGTAAGTGTGCCTCAGGTATATATAGGCATATGAAGGCCAGAGGTCAATGTCAGCTGTCCTCATCAATTACTCACCTCCTTATATTTTGAGACAGGTTTTTTTTTTTTCAACTGAACCATAGATTCATTGATTCAGCTTGACTGGCCAATGAACTCCACTTATCTCTGTCCTTATATCTCTGGGGTTATAAATATGTGTCATCATATTAGGGTTTTTGTGTAGGTCCCAGGGATTCTCACATCAGGCCCTCATGTACACACAAAAGGTATTTTACCAACCAAGCCCCCGCCCCACCTCCTCTGGTGCTCTGACACTGTACCACACCACAGCACCCCTGGCTCCACTCAAATAGCCCAATGGGTGTGCATAATGTTTGTGTTCATGTGTTCATGTATGCACAGGACTCTGCATGTCTGTGGCTGTGTATGTATATGAGAATGTAGCCGCCCTGGGCTCTGTTGCCTTCTGTCAGAGATGGGGCACATTTGGCAGTGTGAGGTCTTGGGTACAACCACCAGATGGCATAGATCCAGTGAGAAAGAAAGAAAAGAGGAGAGAGTAACTGAGGAGGTCTGAGCCAGCCCCGGGCAGCAGTGATTCAAAAATCTATCATAACAATATGGAGGGTCTTGGGCCCTATCTAGCAGGAATTATGTCAGAGAAAAAAATAGACTTTTTTTAAAGCCTGAGAGACAGCAGTAAAAAAGTTGTTTCCAAGTTCGATTCACAGTGCATGTTTCTTACATGTTTAATTCTTAACTTTTCCATAAATATGTATAGAACTTCATTTTGGCATGTGAAAATATCCCATCCACAAGCTTGACGAAGAACAGAAATGTAAGTAATTAAACCTCAAATTGAAGAAGACCTAGCCTTATATATTGGCTCTTCTCACTGTCACTGTGACTGCACCTTTCTGGACCTTGGGTGTCTATAAATAGGACGACAGCACTTGCTTCAAAGAATTAGTCACTCATGCATGTGGCACCGAGAGCTGCCTGAGATGAAGCCATGTCTTCACCCTCAAGGACTTTGGAGGACAGGAGTATACATGGGAACGAGCAGTTGGGTTGTCTAAGGGGACCATGCTCGGATGCCAAGTAGACAGGGAGGCTCTTGCTTCTGTCTGGTCCAGAGAAGCTCCATAAATTCATACCCAGGCTGATGACCACAAACCTTTCAGTGAGTCCCTGAAGAGTGATGCTCAGATAGAAGGTGGGGCAAAACACCACCTTCTTAACACGTCAGAGGGCAGGGCACCCAGAAGGGATCACCACACAGAAAGAAGAAATGAAGGACATGCTTATATAGAAACCAAGGGCAGAGAAGACACTGGAAGAGTTTTGTTTGCAAATGAGTGTACAAAATAATGGATTCTATTGTGACATCTTCACATATGTATATTATGTACTTTGCTCATATTTACCCCTCCATTACCCTCTCTTGTTCTACCATTTGCTGTCTATTAGTCTCCATCCTCCCCCGATATTTTAAGTCATATATGTGTGTGTTTATGTATACGTATATGAATATATAATGCTAATGATAACATGATGATCTTTAGTTCCACCCATTTTTCCTGCAGATAACATAATTCTTTTATGACTGAATGAAACTCTCACCCTCTCTATATATTTACATATATTTACGTGTGTGTGCATCTTCTATTTCTTTATCGGTGATGGGTATCTACTATGAATAGTGCTGCAGTAAGCATGGATGTCTAGGTATCTCTGTGGTATGTTGACTTAAATTTCTTCTGATAAATACTCAAGCTTAATGAGGGTCAATAATATGGTACTTGTAGTTTCAGCTAGCTTAGTTATTTGTAGAATTTCCATACTGATTTCCTCAGTGACCATCCTGGTTGACATTCTCATAAGCGGTGTATAAGGGTTCCGCTTTCCCATGCCCTTAGCTACATTCATTGCCCCTTTGCTGTGGTTGCTTTCCCTCTTTGAGACCTTTGTTATGCAGCCCAGGTGTCATCTCCCAGCAGTCCTCCTGCTTCAGCTTCCCAAGTGCTGGGATTTTAGATGTGTGGCATTTGTTTTATTGATGACAACAATTCTGCTTGGGACAAGAGAGAATCTCAGCACATTTTAAAAAATATTTTCCTAATGGCCAAGAATGTCAGAGCCTCATTTTTTTTTTGTATTTACATTAAACATTTGTACTTTTGAGACCTGTCTGTTCAGTTCACTTAAGGTCAGATGTTTTGACCCTTGCAGAATTCCATAAAGAAGACAGTGGTAGAAACACTTCAGATGACTTAACAAGAAATAACTTGTGTTGACTCCGGACAGGAGAATTCTTTCTTCTTCTCTTGGGTCCCTAGGAGGACACACAAAAAAAAAAAACAGATGGAGAACAGCTTGTAAGTGGTTTGGCAAGATGTTCTAGGTAGATTTTTCTTTTGGTAGTTCTGACCTGTGATAGGACAAACTTGTGAGGTGGGGGAGTCTAGGACAGGGAGAGGCTGTGGAGAGTTGGCTTGTGGTTGTACAGGAAGTATGGAGAACTCAAACACTATTACACATCCGGATGGGAAAGAGACCATTAATGTGAAGTGAGAGGAACCTGTATTCTTGCTATTTTCTATACTGACATGCCACATTCCCTGTGTGAGTGTAGAGAAGATGGCTGGACACAGGGTCTTCACGTATCCAGATAAGTATAAAGAAAGAGCATCTGAAGTCAGGAAGGAGCAACTGACGATCAAGGGGAAATAAAGGGGCTAAAAGAGAGCCAGATAAGTGGTCTGTGAGGTAATAGAATGGAGGAAGAAAAGTAGAAGGACTTCGGAGGTGTGGTCAGAGGAGGAACATGTGTTGTCATGGTTTCCAGCTAAAGCACCTGACTCCTGTGTGATGTCATGGGAATGGGTTTGCCGAATTAGGCTAGAAGGAAAAGTGACAAGGACAGAGCTGATTAAGGAGCTAGAAGATCAGATGTAACTGAGTCAGCATGGTTGAGGGCCACTCTGGGGCGGAAAGAAACCCTGAGATATGAGAGTTGTGATCTTCACTGGGAGGCATGGCGGGAAGGGTAGGATTGCATAGAACATGGGCACACTGCACAAGATGGGGAGTCATCCTCAATTACCAGGGTAAGTTAGCAACAATGTTATAACACCCTGAACTGTGGCACAAAGCCTGATTCCTACTGATTTTCAGCCTGTCCTGTTACCTGCTATCCAAGGACAGCCCCTGAAGGTGGCAATCCACTCTCTCATTGAGCCATCAGCGGGATCTACCCACACAGTTGAGTAGCCACGGGTTCCCACATTGGCCAGGACTCATAGGGCTGAAGACTTCCTCCTGCCATTCAGGGTCAGGTTTTAAAACAGCTTGAGTATGGGCTAGCAAACATGTTTCAGAACACGTTCCTGAGCACAGGAGGGCAGAGGAGAAGGAGATGGAGCCTGGTTAAGGCATTTCAGTGTCTGGCCCCACCCAATAGTTCACCGGCAGGTGTGGTGTTTCCCTACTTCCCAGGTGAGGTTGATACTT
This sequence comes from Acomys percivali, assembly GCA_907169655.1. NCBI lineage: Eukaryota > Metazoa > Chordata > Mammalia > Rodentia > Muridae > Acomys > Acomys percivali. The sequence continues at coordinate 117,374,951 of OU015742.1, read as the reverse complement.
GAGTAGGGAGTGACAAGCAGCCTGTCGCTCATAAATGAGGCTTTGTTTAAAGTTTAAGTAATAGCTGGATGGTGATTATTTGTCTCTGACCAACACTCAGCACGCACATACAGACACACACACACACACACACACACACACACACACACACACACACACAAAGAATAGAAAAAAAAAAGGTTGCACTTCTCTCTAAAAGGCAGCAAATGTGGACAAATATTAGCTCTTGGAAATAAAGGGGGAAGTTATTCATTCACTCAGCAACATTTTCCAAGCCATCAATCTTCCGGGGATTTCTATTGCTTTAATCATCAAGGTTGTTTATTTGGAGCAATTTCTGAAAGAATAAAAGTACCTTTGCCCTTTATCTGCTGTCATCAAAGCATCCATTAGGGGATAGGAGCCCTGTAGGGAGGCTCAAGGGATTATTCAGAAAGGTGCTCCGAAGCACAGGGGGAATCCTGCCTTCCTCCTCCCGGGCAGCAGTGGAGTTTCGAAGGTAATCTGAAAGGTGGGTTTATCCTCAGGTCTGTAGCAATTTGAACAGGATTTTGTTCAAGGCTACCCTACAGATGAAAGCAAGTTAAGAGGGCTAGAACAAAGGCTGGCCGCCTGCCGATCTGCATAGAGCTTGCTGATGTAGCCCAGCCTGGGCCTTCTGACAATGGGCTCAGGAGGCCTTAGATGCAGGCAGGATCACAGGGAGTCATCTGTCATCTTCTGGGCAGAGAGGTTGGAGAAGAAGGTGTAGGCAGAGCATCCCCCAGCCTGCCGAGTTGATTCTGCTTGGTGAGCCAGTAGAATGAAAAGAAAGTGCGTAGACCCCTTGAGAAAACAAACATACAACTTCTGTGCATACAGACATACAACACACATGCATACCCAGAATACATAAGCACAGTCTACACATAAGTACACATGCCAAGCAATATGTATATATGGCATACTACATATAGCCATGCATATATCCCACATCGGCATATGTACATGTGTACATAATCACACAGGTACAAGCTTCTGCCACCCAGTGCTTCCCAGGACCAGTACTCTTAGCATTTTCTTCAGCCTCCCCATCCCACCTCTCCATTGCTCCCTAAGATACAGTACTGAACTGTATCAGCCCCTTCAGACTGCCCCTCATGTTGTCTTGTACAGCAGCATGACTCCATCTCTGTAGTGTCCTAAGTCACCCCATCCTTGCTCTGTAGGTCCTGGGGAGCAAGGCCTGGGAAAACTTTGCTGCCAGGAAGATTTCTCACTGGGCCCTTGAGGAGTGTTTATTTGGCATGGTTTTCTCCCAAGGCTTGTCTCAGTACTGCGCTGTGTCAGTTGTGTGCTCTGTGCTCGTGGGAAAGAGAGGTCAGCAGTGATTGACACGTTAGTGCATGCGCTCCCATGCAGCCACACCAACTCAACCATAAAGATCCATGTGGAAACAGGTAATTACAGACACATACACCTCCAAGACTTCTCAACAGGTACCCCAGAGTTCTCACCTCTCAGATATACATATACCCCCCCCACGATACTGTCTATGCACTCATACTATACATTACAGCAACATACATGCTCACACACATATCCCATATGCACCATAAAATATCTATGCACACAACTCAGGGATATGCACCCACATACCCACAGCATACACAAACAAGGGTGGCATGCATGTACAGATGCATACCTGATAGTGAAAGAGAACACACTCAGGGTTCATCTGTGCATCTAAAGGTGAGCACACAGGTAGGCACACAGCCACTGAACAGATGCACCCACGTTCTTCTGCTCTCACACACTAAATGTAGAACCCTCCACAGAGCCCCATACTGCCTTGTTGGAGGGATTTCTGAAATTATATAGACCCTGAGGGGATGGGGCAGGTCTGTGCCTACTAGGCTCTGTACAAAAGGCAGGTAGTGATCAGTAGGATTGCTCTGGACTAGTGTTTCTCAACCTGCAGGTTGTGACTCACTTGGGGTCCCATATCAGATATCTGACATGACAAATATTTATTAACAGCAAAATTACAGTTATGAAGTGGTAATGATATAATTCTATGGTTGGGAGTCATCACAGCATGAGAAACTATATTAAAGCGTCATAGCATTAGGAAGGTTGAGACCCCACTGCTCTAGATCCTAGGGTGTCAAGGTTCCCAGACTGAAACAAGAGAGGAAGGCCAGGCCAGCTGCTGTTGGTAGTGTCCTCAACTCTACAGTGTCCCCATCGTCAGCTTTCTCTGTGGTCCTATGTAAGAGACTCCCTCTTCTGAACCTCAGGCTGCTCCTCTGTAAAATGCAACTGAAGTGAAAAGCAAGTGAAGGAAAACTGGTATGCAGATGTGTAGTCGTTTGCTTGTAGCTATGACAGGATAGCAGACGAGAAGAAGCAACTGAAGAGGGGGTGGGCTTTTCATCTTAGCCTTTTAAAAGGATATGTTTTGTACGCCTTTAATCCCAGTACTCGGGAGGCAGAGGAGGCAGAGGCAGGTGGATCATTATGAGTTCGAGGCCAGCCTGGTCTACAAAGTGAGTCCAGGACAGCCAAGGCTACACAGAGAGACCCTGTCTCAGAAAAAAAAAGATATGTTTCATCACTGTGAGGAAGTCAGGGTAATGGGAAATTACTTCAACTGGTTATATCCCACAGGCAGTCAGGAAGCAAAGACAAATTAATACTGATGCTTGGCTCCTTTCTCTGTCTCTCTCTGTCTCTTTCTCTCTCTCTCTCTGTCTCTCTGTCTCTGTCTGTCTGTCTGTCTGTCTGTCTGTCTGTCTGTCTGTCTCTCTCTCTCTCTCTCTTTCTCTCTCTCTCATCTCTCTGGGCCCCTAGCCTGTGGAATGTTGCTGCCCACAGTAAGGTATGCACCCCCCCTCCATGATTGTGGAACTTGTCAAGTTGAGAATCAGCATTAATTACCACAAGATGCAAGGTGCTTGAGAGCATCTAAGTGTACTAAGATTTTCAGGACCTCTTCCCAGAGGCCAGGGCATGAGCGCCATGACTCCTGGACCGAAGGTCATCTTTTCTCTGCTGGATCCTGACTTTTCAACATAACTTTCAAAGTTCATTGATTTTTTTCATTTCCCATAGTCTCTGGAGTCCCCCAAAGTAGATGAGATAATGGGGGAGAGGAAATGAGCATGGTGCTGGAGGTAGGCTTAGGGGTGATGCTTACCCACTCTACATAGACTAGGGTCTGAGTGAACTGTGGTGTTTGTGGACAATGAAGGATCTGACTCCTGCTGAACTTTCATTCCCAAAGTAGTTGCCCATGCTCTCAGACTCCCTGGGTCGGCAGTGTTGCTGGGAGGTGCCTTTGCCCACATCCAATAATCCTATTGTCTGGAAGGATACAGATACATCTTAAGTAGATGATATTTTTATGTCCTGACGTGTGAACAAAGGTATCTCCAAGTTTTAGCCAATCCTTTAAAAATCAAGTTGATTATTTCCTTCTGTAAGGAGGCTTTTCTGAGCACACTGAGTCCCAGTGTCATCCACCAAATGCCCTTATGCCACAGGTATTCCTCTGACCCAGCACACATACTGCAGACAACAGACTCATGTACTGGTGAGCATATTTTCTCTGCTAGACTCTAAACAATTTAATTAAATGAATTATTAAGGGGTATTTGTGTGTGTGTGTGTGTGTGTGAGACAGACAGAGAGAGAGAGAGAGAGAGAGAGAGAGAGAGAGAGAGAGAGAGAGA
>OU015742.1:117315274-117362191 GCA_907169655.1 Acomys percivali | reverse complement strand
GTAATCCCTCTGAGGAACAGTCATAGGGGAGGGGAATAAGGGGAAAATGGGAGGGAGGGGAGAATGGGAGGATACAAGGGATGGGATAACCATAGAGATGTAACAAGAATAAATTAATTAAAAATAAATAAAATAAAAATAAAAAAAATAAAAAATAAATAAAAATGCAAACAGTACTAAAAAAAATCTACTTAACACAGTTTTCTCTTTGGTAAACAATCAGAGTGCCTCCAACCCTTCTGAACGGCACTGAATCTGCTTAGGTATACAGTTGTTATTGCTTTGATTCTATAGATCGGGGGAGGCTTATAGGGGGAGGCTTCAAGCTGTCCCTGAAGCATCACACATATAGCATGGTCAAGAGGGGACTCGAACTTACATCTCACCAGCCTCATTCTCTGGGCAGGCAGCAGGGACTGGCAGAGGGGTGGGGGCAAGGGAACGTAGTTTAGATTTAATGGCAAGCTCTTTCCATTCCTTTCCCACTTTTGCTCACATTGAAATTATTAAACTGACAGGGGAGGGGTAGGAATGCAGATAGTATTGCTTTCAGAAAATGAGGCTCCATTGGGCGACCCTTTCTTACTGTCTCAGCTGAGAAAGAGCCCCTAGCTAGGGGGAATCAAATACTTTTCAAATGTCTCATTAAAATATAAAGGTGATTCTTGCATTGGTGCTATGATAAAGACTACAAAGCACTGCTATGAAAACTCCCTGGTTTCCCCTTCTGAATAGGCCTCGGCTCCAGCAGCCGAATGAATTAGCGGCCACCCCATTATCTGTAACCCTTAGAGAGCGCAACTCAGGCTTTGATCTGCCAGTGTCAGGGAAACTGATAAAAACTCGTTCTGTTTCTAAGCTTTCCAGGCCTGAAATTCTCCTTTCCCTTCAGCGCGCTATAAATGACCCTCTGAAGTGGCTGGGCATTCTTTCACAGTCTTGTTTCCAATCTATTCATAACCACGGTTATCAATTATTATGCCAGCTGGAATTCCTGAGGGCCAGGAGGCTGTCGGGAGCTCTAATTGTGGTTCAAGGATAAAAGCAAAAACACACAAATTTTAGCCAATCATAATTAACTTATTCTCCAAGTGCAAGGGAAAAAAAACTGTTCCCCCCAAAAACAAAACAACACAAAACCAAGGCCTATGAATCCCCCTCTTGCTAATCACTCCTGAAAGCAACCAGAAAGGGAGGGAGTGGGGGGAGGGAGGGCGCTTTTATTACCATGGTGGCTCTGGATTGGCTCTCGAAGGAAGGACTGAAGCCAACTGGCAACCAGAGAACTTCTCAAATCATTGGGGGCCCCCTTTTTTTATTCTGAAAAAAAAAAGACTCCTCATTTTTCAAAGTAGCATGATGTTTTCCAAGCTCCTGACAGGGCTTTGAATAAACAGGCATCAATTTCTCATTGAACCCTAACAACTGATTGAGTGGCCCCAAATATTTCATTAAATAAGAAGACCCGTGGTGGCTATCATATTAATAATGTGGGCACGTGTGACCTGGAAGAGGGCCTCGAGTCACCCTTTTACCAGGCAACAGATGCCCTGTAGACCTCAGCACAGGCTTCCTTCTTGGTAGGTGCTCCTCAGGTTAGCCTGTGTCCACACCCTGCCCCTTGGGCTTAGACTGGCCAGCTGCCAAATGTCCCTAAGGCATCTGGCTGGTGGCAGAGGCATCTGAATGGAGGGCTCATGATGTCATGGAAAAAGCATGGCTTGGAGGGTGACAGGTCTCCATTTTTAAGTTTCTGAGACTCAGTGTCCTCCCTTTTACAATACTGATAGCAGACACAATTTTGTGGGATTGCTGTGGGGCCTAAGAGAAAAGCTCTCAGGAAAGTGCCTGACACAAGATGGCTGATAAATACACATTTGCTGTGATTCTTAATAGTGTTGGAATATATGGTCTTAATAAATACTATTTCTCTTAAGGGTATCTAAAGACTGTAGTTTTATTTAGCATTAACATAAAATCTTTTTGTGACCTTTAGTAGGATAGCAGATTGGAGGGGCAGCACTTTCTTATAGCAAAGATACTGGGAAGGGCACCCCAAGAGGAGACATAATCAAAATGGCAAAAGGAAAGGGCAGGCATTCAAATGAAGTGATTAAATAGTCTAATTATTTCCAGGTAGAATATCTGATGATGGAAAAGGCTTATTTGTATTTTGGTCACTGATATCTAGTACTTCAAAAGCAACTCAAAAGGATCCAACCACTGTGGGTTTTATTGTCAATGATACCAAGAGCCCAGTTCTATTTGTGACATTTGTTAATATGATGGCAAGCATAGGAGTTAGAAACTTTGATTTATGAAGGATATTCCCATACTCTCATGTTAGCTTTTGCTCCCTAAAGAGGCAAAAGCATATCATACTTTAAAAAAAAAAGCTCATTTATATATGTAGAAGTGGGAGTTTTCAATGTATGCTCCTCACTGAGCATACACTGAATGGTCCCAGTAAGGTAGTTAGTCATCAGCTGTCCTCGGAGTGCAGCCATGAAATTACAATGGCTGGACACAATAAGGGTTATTGATCTTGACCCCACTTTGTGACCACACTGTGAGGACTAATCCATGTAAGACTTTTAGAACTTGGGAAGGGAAGGCTGGAAGAAGCACATGAGCTCTCGAGGTCCTCAGCAGAGGAGTGATTCACAGTCTCCTGCCTGCCGTGCCCTTCCTCATCACACAGCCACTTCCTAATTACCAGGGAGACTAGGAAAGGTTGGAAAACACAGGGACCACTGCGGAATAGAAATTGCCCCTGCTCCCAGAGACCTGCAGTGACAGGGCATTGGCTGTTTGTTAAGACAGGGGTGAGCTGTTGGGATAAGCTCCCGCATAAAGGAGCCCAGCGACACTGATGAGGCGTTGTCTGGGGAAAATCGACACAAGATGAACATATATACACCCCAGATGGGGAGCCAAGGACAAAACAAAGTAAGGATTTTATCGAAGTGATGAGCAAATGAGTTTATTTGGCTTGCTCGGGAGCATGGGTGACTCTTCTTAACAACAAGCAGTCTGCCTCAGCCTGTGTGATGAGATCACACATGCGGTAGTCTCGGAGTTCTCTGCGCAGCGCGCATGCCCCGAATAGGTCCACTTGGAAGTCTCATGGCCCGAATAGGTCCACTTGGAAGTCTCTTCTGTCCAGCACCTTAGTGCTTCTATAAGTATATGGAGGGAACCTGATTGTTCACTACCTGAGTACCCCTCTTCCTGCCGAAAGAAAATATTTCAATTCAGAGGACACTACAATTCAACAAGGGAGCAGCGATGGCCTCCTTATGGAGTTTGTACAGTGTCCAAGGAGTTTGGGAAACGTGGTCGGTGGTACACAAAAAGCAATGCATATACTTTTTGACACTAGCTGCTTTCAGCATTGACTTAAGTTTTTTTGTGCCTAATACGGACACAGATGATGACGTATCACTGGCCTTAATACAGCCTCTAGGGCTGACAGAACTCTTAACCAAAAGCAAATATGCCACTTGATCAGCTTGGGGCTCAGAGATGGATCCCACATTGTTGGAATTAATGAGAAGCGGTCATATACCTACATGGTTTTAAACTCCTGGCAGGAAAGTATAACGAAAATCAAACTTTAAAAAGCTGATTGCGAATTCTATACATGCTCCAGCCTTATTCCCTGCTTCCAATATTCTCTTCAGTTTCAGGTTCTCTCAGTAGCTAGTATGTGACCAGGTAGACGGCCATCTCCTGGGGTAAGGGGAACCTCTCAGGGCCCAGATCCTGAAGACTTACTCTCTACTAACAGCCATCAGTTGACAAAAAGCTCTCCAGCAAGGGCTAGGGCTTCCAGACAATGCCCCTCTTCCTTGCTTAGATTTTGCCAGGCTTGATCTTATACAGGTCTTCTGTCTGCAGTCACAGCTGTTGTCAGTTCATATGTGTAACTGTCCTGCTGTGCCCAGAAAATGCTATTTTGCTATAATCATCCATTGTTCCGGCTCTTACAATATTTCCACCTTTTCTTTCACAACGATCCCTGATCCTAGGAAGGAGAAAGCATGATATAGATGTTCCACTTAGGGCTGAAAATCCCATAGTTCTCTTCATCTCGGCCAGTTGTGGGTCTCTGTCTTAACTTCCATTTAGTGAATTAGAAGCTTGTCTGATGAGGGTTGGGAGATGTGCTTATCTATGATTTTTTGATTGATTAGTGTGTCTCTTTAATAGTCTAAGGGATCACAGTCCCTAGATACCAGCCTTAATCCATATGATACCTTCTTTAGACAACCATTTCTCACTAATGATTTTCTTAATAAGAAAAATCTTGCCTAGATATAGGACATCATGCCCTTGACTAAATCAATACTAAAGAACCCACTAGCACCCAGGTACTTAGGCCCAAAATTGTTTTAATATAAAAATAATGAATGACAGCTAAACATCTTTCCCTCCTTTTTCTAGAAGCCACCTGGAATGGGCTTCACATTGTAAATATTAGCCACTCCAACTGCTATCAAAATGCCTGGAAGCAGATCCTGGGTCCATTGCTCTGGAGTATAGCCTTGGAAGACAAATAAAGGTGAAAAGAAGGCTGGGGGATGAGTGAACTTGTGGGGCTAGCAAGAGATTTTAATGGATTTTTATTTCAATATTTAAAAAGTGCCCCTCATCTTGGCTTCTCCTGGTTTCCTGCCCAGGACAGGTAGTGATAATCACTCTTGCCTTTACTTACCTGCTACAACTCAAGGATGCTCTTTCCTCCCTACAGCTGGCTGTTATACAAATGGAAGTAACAATTCACTTGTGGGGTCTGAAGAGATAGGCTCGCTGTAGAGGCACCCCAACTTCCTTGCCCAACACCCCCATTCATCTCAAAGGAGTCAGATTGATCATCACCCTAATGGTAGTTAGGGTTACCTCTTCTGAGGGAGAAATAATGAAAACGGGGTAGAAACCCAACAGGCAGCTCAGCAGCACTTCTAGAAATGTCCTTGGTTCTTAGGCCAGAAGAGAGCCATGGTTTCTTACTTCCTAAGCAGGCATTCCTCTTTATTTTTATTTTATTTTTATTTATTTTATTAATTTATTCTTGTTACATCTCTATGGTTATCCCATCCCTTGTATCCTCCCATTCTCCCCTCCCTCCCATTTTCTCCTTATTCCCCTCCCCTATGACTGTTCCTGAGAGGGGGCATTCCTCTTTAAAGACTGTCTATGTGGGTGGGCTCTAGATCTCCAGGCAGATACCAATACCTTCTGGTGAAGCGCTCAGATGTAGTACTCTAGATTCTTATGATAAAAATGGGTTACAGCTATTCTCCAATTTTAGCCCAACTCCTAAATGATTTTAGGGTTACCTCTTTAGGAAAAGGGGTTCTGTAATAAAGAATGGAATTTATCTCTAGATGGAGACATACTATTGTCTCCCCCTCTGGTCGGTTCCTGGCCAAGACCACCCCTCAGGAACGTGGGACAACTGTTAGGAAGGTAAGGATCATCTTGAACAATGCTAAAGAAAGAGGTGGAATAATTATCTTTCATTAGATCATGTGCTTTCCTTCCCAGAGTTCCCACATCCAGCACAGTCTCTTAAAGAGCTGCACACACACATGCAGCTTTGTAAGGCTGCTTTCTACTTACTTGGGAAAGCTACCCCCCACCCCCCGCTCTCTCTAAGGCCTCATTATGTAGTCATGGCCAGCTTGGACCTTGCTGTGTAGAGCAGGCTAGCCTTGAACTCAGAGCTCTTCTTGCTTCTGCCTACTGAAAGCTGGTCTTAAAGGTATGCATCACCTCGCCCAGCTTTTCTATGTGTTTCCTAAGCTTGGTTTCCCTAACACTCTGGGCTTCACTCTTCCCAAACTGACATCCCTGCCGCGATGTAGCTGACTTCTATGCCAACTTTACTCAGATGTGATTCTTTCCCCCTTCTCCTCTCCATTCTCTTCCTGGGGATCTGAGGTTTATAGCTTGCTTGCCCCGAGGGTTTACCTTTAACCACTAATAAGATTGTGCTGGAGGGGAAAAAAAGTGACCATCAGTTAGATGGCTGGTCAGGCAGGGAGACTGTGATGAATGATGAAGGGCAGATATGAAGCCTGCTGTCTTGCATTAATGCTGATGTCTTGGTGGTAAGTTTTACCCTAGTGGGAACCGGCAAGAAGAACAGCAAACATGTCTCTAAAGTTTTCTTGGAAGATAGCTTGAAGAAATGCCCCAGCAGGCCAAGATGACTGAACTTATTTGGGAAGATCTTAGATGTTTTAGTGTTTGTTAACAGAGCTGGCATCATTAAAACTGATGACTGCCCCACTAGGGGCAGTACCTGAACTGAGGCTAACTCTTACCATCTTATTAAGTTTTTGCTCATCTTTCTTTCAAAAGGAAAGATCCACAGGAAAAAATGAAGATGCTACAAAGAACATGATGAAAATTCAGTGGAGAAAAGGTTAAGGCGTCTTACTTGTGGGTCTGGTGCATGAATGTTTTCCATTTTCGTTCATGAGAATTTGTCTGTCGCCAAGAGTCTGTTAAGTATGCAAGAGTATATTTATTACTCTTCCATCAATAATGAAGCTGGGATTTTTCCAGAAAGTCTAAGTGATTTGTTCAAGGATGCACAGCTGTATTTCCCAGAGCTAGAATTCAAATGCAAACCTGATTCCAGCTGCGTGAATTATACACTAATCATGTGCACTATTCCTGTGCACTATTGTGAATCGTTGTGCCCCTCAGCAGGTATGTTGTAATGGTTGTAAAAGCTGTGGAGGTGATGCCTGGCTATACTCTTATTTACTAAACTTTGCCATTGTGCTACCACCACCATTATCTTTATTATTAAATCCATTCTCTTCATTTATCAACATCATCATTTTCTTCATCTAAAGTAGTGGTTCTCAACCCTTTGGGGTCAAACAACCATTTCACAGCGGTCACCTAAGATAATCGGAAAACACAGATAATTACATTACAACCCATAAGAGTATCAAAATTACAGTTATGAAGAAGCAATGAAAATAATTTTATAGCTGGGAGTCACCACAACATGAGGAACTGTACTAAAAAGGTCTCAACATTAGGGAGGTTGAGAACCACTGAAGTAAAGGATAATTCCATTGTTTGGCAGTAAGTACTATTTATCTTTTCAGTTTTGTTTTCAGTGGTAGCCTGTTTGTTTTAACTATTTTGTTGTTGTTTAAAACTTGGATTACATTAATGTGTGTGTGTGCATGTGTGTGTGTGCATGTATGTTTCTGTGCACCTGCACACCATGGTGTTCAAGAATCAATTATCTACTTTTACTATGTGGGTCTTGGGGATTGAACTCACGTCGTTAAGCTTGGTGGCCAGTTCCTTTACACATTGCGTCATCTCACTGGTTCACCTGAATTCATTTATTAGAAACTCCTCACCCACCTCTAATAGCTCTTTTCAACAGTAAAAAGTAATTGTTCAATAAAAAAGTGACCAAAATTTTTTCATTGAGCCTTATTTCCTCTTTCTGGTTCTTCTCAAGAGGCAGCAGAAATGGCCTGATTTTATTTCAGAAATTGGGGAAACAAGACTATATAGTTATGTGTTTACTCTATCCATGAACAGCTCCTACATCGTGTGGTGACTTTACAGGTAGCGAACTGAGTGCCTGCTGCATGGACCACATGCTAGCCTTGAGCTAGCTGGTGTTACCATAGAGAGGAGTCAGTTTTGCTTTCTCCTAGAGTGAGACTTTCACCATTCCAATACTTCCTGTATTTCCCCGTGAGCCCCACGTTCCAACTCATTGCTGCCATTTCAGCTTGATATAGAAAATACACTACCTGATGAGTACACTAGGGATCATAAAACTACTGCCCAAACCAAAGCATCCCCAGGTCACTTGGGTTGAAAACAGTCATGCTACTGTGTACATATTACCTATGGCTACCTTAGCCAAGTGGCTACAGCAGGAAACATAAATAATGTTTATAGATAAATAGTGATGATCTGACCTTAGGGGTGGGTTGTGGCCTTTACCCTCGACCTGAGCTGGAGCCTTTTCTTATAAGTTAACACTGACCCTGCTACCCTCACATCCCTCAGTCCAATCAAGAGCATCACTCTGCTCAGCTTCCCTCCATCATTTTACACTCACGTGACCTCAAAGCTTTCTTTGAGTGCTCTGCCCACTTCCCAACACTTCTCTATAGTACAACTTTTCAGAGGAGTTGTGAAATCTGGATACACACATTGCATTCTTAAAATTAAGGAAACAGTCATTAATATCATGAATGAATTCCAGTTTGGAAACCATGAGGTCCGTTCTTTGCTCTCATTTTATCCAAACTTCCTTGCCACAACAGAACTATCAGCCCCCTCGGACACTCCCTTTCTCACTTACCTTCTTCTAGCTTCAAGAATAAATTGGTTTTTCGACTTCCTTTACACCCCTGAAGCTGGTCCTAAGCCATTTCTGGCCTTTGAGAGCCCAAGGTGTGCTTCAACCCTCTATCCTCTCTTCTGTCATTCAGTTCATTCAGTTCATTCAGTTTTGATCGGTCAAGACTCCGGTTGCTGTAGCAAATTAGTGTAAGCAGCATTTGTTTCTCAGGGATCTAAAGTCTGAAAGGTCAAGGTCAGGGTGTTAGTGTGTTTGGTTCTTGGTAAGAGGCTCTTTCCTACATATGGTTTCACGGGAGAGGTGGGGGGAAGAAGGGGAGATAGAAAAAAATGGAAAGGGAGAGAGAGACTAATATCATCATGGTGACCACTTTAAAAACAATTACAAAGTCCCATCTCTAAAGACAGTCACATCAAGAGTTGTACCTCTCACATGTGACTTCAGTGTGGGCACAAACCTTCAGTGCAGAGTGTCTTTCTAGGCTTTGATGAAGGATAGACGAATGTCAGCCTCTCATTCCCACCCCGATGCTCCCTCCTGTCCTTTATGCTTGGATCTCAGTGTCTCGTCTCTAAGAGTGCATGGCTGTGAATGAGATTTGGCAAGTAAGAATAGCCCAATGGAAACTTCCACGCCCTCCCCTATACATGCACAGTACTGAGCCACTTAGGATGTGCAAATCTCGCATTCATCTATGACTGCTCAACTCCTTCACATCTTAACCCAACCCACTAAGAAACAAGGCTAAGTCTCCCACTGTGCCCTTACACTACTTTGGATCTACTTGACTCCAGGTGTATCTCCTAAATTACTACAAGAGTTTCCTAACACACACACACACACACACACACACACACACGCATGCACACGCACACTAGCTAGCCCTTCCTTATAAAAGTTAGAGTTGTCTTCTGCCTCTCCTTCATCCTTTTCCATGCTCTCCATTTTAGTCAGAGTAAATGTCAAATCCTCAAAAGAGCCTCAAGGACCCTATGTGACCTGTTTCCACACAAGCTGCCCTCTCTTCTCCAAGCTCACCTTTTTTCCCTGTAGCCCTCACCCATTCCAAGCACACCAGCCTTCTTTGACCTAAGCATCTTCATACCACAGGACCTTAGTTCTCCATCTAAAACTCTCTTCCTGTAGATGTGCAAGTTCCTGCTTGAACATCCCCTGCTCAAGCACAGTAATTGCCTTATTCACATTTTTTAAACATTGCAAACCTCCTCCGCCTTCAGCATTCTTTCTCCTCTAATCGCTGCCTCCCGTCCCCCCCCCCAACCCCCCGCCACCCTCTCGCTGCCAGCACTTGCCCTCTTCTGTCATGCTGTATTCTCCACCCATTTGTTATGTCTGTTATTGGCTGTTTGTTTTTCTTTACTAGACTGTAATATCTGCTAGGGCAGGAATTATTTATTGTCTCGTGGACTCGCTGATTTATCTTAAGCAACAGGAACAGAGCCCCGCTCACTGAAGGTACTCAACAAATATCTGTCCAATTAATGAACCTTTGTATATGGGGTAGTGACTAACACGGATAATTGGCAATGCTCTCTGCTCTTAAAAAGAAAACACTGGGAGAGAGAGGGAAGCTTTGGAAGCCTCCAGGAAGAGGCAGACACACAGGAATCCAGGATATTCACGCTTCTATGTTGCTGACCAGAGCTGATCAGAGGTTCTCAGAGCATGTGGCCAAGCGTGACCCATGATAAGCCAGCGTCATGTGCTCTGGCCCTAACTATGATGAGGGCAGGGACTATTTTTACCCAGCAGAGGGTAAGATAATCCTATAGACATGATGTAAAGGTCTGAAACATGTTGTCCCATCTGTGGGGCTGGCAAGCTCTGCTGTTGATCCCAGGGATGCCTTGCTCTCAGATAATATTTGAAAGCCCAGAGAAGGAATTTGTAAGTTGCTTCTAGCCCCATGACCCATGAGTATTCTAGGGAGTTTTCTTGAGGTGGAGATGGGGCCAGCACAGCCTTAAAATCAAGGTAGTAGGGTTTTGGATTAAGTATATCCCTGTCTTCCATAAAGTCTGCCACCTGGGTAAGTGAATTAACCTTTGAATATCTATCTTCACTTCCAGACAGCGTCGGCCTTTCAAGAATCAAACCTAAGGGAATATGAAATAACACGTGTGAATGTTCTTATAAATTGTAAGGGTAGCATATTTCCTAGGATGACACATAAAAGCAGCATAAACAAATAACTAATAATACTTTGTGTAATATTCCATTTCTGCAGTTGTCTCCACATTTGAAAGACGTATCAGAGTATCCACTGTGAAACCTCACATGGATTCACGTCTTTCTATGAATTCAATACCACTGTTATGAGATCACGTCTTATGTCTCTTCAGAATTTGTATGTTGAAGGTGTAAGCACAATGTGACAATATTAGGAATTGGAACCTTTAGAAAATAATGACGTCATGAATGGGATTAGTCTCTGATACAAAGAGCCCAGATAGTTTCTTTGCTTTTCCTTCTCCAAATATAATTTTGTGACCGACAGTCACATCGAAAGATGTGTAAGGAGGTGTTAAATGAAGAGATCAGACTTTTCCTGTCTTGTTTCTAATCTCAAGTTCATGTGACCATTGGGTTGCACATCAATTAATTTTAGCCTTTAAGATTCTGATTTCTCATATTTGTATTTATTCAACAAAATTTGTAAATATTATCTGTGACCTGGACTTTCCCAGGAATGAGTAAGCAGGATTAGCAGCAGACTCAGCGTTCCTCAAGGGGTTTCCATTCTAGGGTCGGAGCAGGAACACACACATAAACATGAATTACATGCTCAGGTCCCCAGATATTCCTATAGGTTGTCAAAAGGAGACAGATTTATTTCTCCAAAGGCTTATGGGGAGACTTCTGTAAGGAAGGAACGGTTAAGTAGGAATGTGAATGAGGTATATTTTTTGTTCTAAGCAGTGTGTGTGTGTGTGTTGTATGTTTTTGTATATGCATGCATGCATGTATGTGCATGTTTGTGTGGAGGTATGTAAATGTACATGTGGCAACCAGAGTTTTTTCTTTTTATTAAAAATTACTTTTTCCCCTTACATAATATATCATCAGTACAATTTTCCTCCCTTTATTCCTCCAAGTCCTTCTCCACTTCTCCTCCCATTCGAATCAACACACTTTCTGTCATTAGAAAATAAGGGTTCTTCCAGGCAATGGTGGCAAATGCCTTTAATCCCAGCATTCAGGAGGCAGAGGTAGGCAGATCGCTGTGGGTTCGAGTCCAGCTTGGTCTACAAAGTGAGTCCAGGACAGCCAAGGAGAAACTCTGTCTTGAAAAACAAACAAACAAAGGAGGAGGAGGAGGAGGAGGAGGAGGAGAAGAAGAAGAAGAAGATTGATTAACATGTCTGATTTTGTGCCAGTGCCATGCTGTTTTTATTACTATAATTCTGAAGTAAAATTTGAAGTCAAGGATGGTGTTACCTCTAACAATTCTTTTATTTTTCAGGATTGTTTCAGTTATCCTGTTTTTTGTTTGTTTGTTTGTTTGTTTTCTGTGTGTGTGTATTTTCATATGAAGCTGAAATTATCTTTTCAAGATCTTTGAAGAACTTTGTTGGAATGTTGATGAGGTTTGCACTGAATCTATAGACTGCTTTTGGTAGGATGGTCATTTTTACTTTGTTAATCCTACAAAGCCATGAGCATGGGAGATCTTTCCATCTTCTGATATCTTCTTCAATTTCTTTCTTCAATGTCATGGCAACCAGCGTTTAAAATTGATTGTCCCCCTCTATCACTCTTCATCCTATTTTTTGAGACAAGGTCTCTTACTGGATCTGGAGCTCACTGATTTGGCCACACTGACTGCTCTGTGGGCCTTGGTGAGCTTCCTGCCTCTGCCTTCTCAGCACCAGATAGCCTGCATGTGCTACCACCTGCCTTGCTTTTTACATGGGTGCAGAGAGTTTGAACATAGGTCCCATGTTTTGTCAACTGAGCTGTCTACCCCCAACAAGAAATTTTGTTGTACTTTAAGATTCTGTGAGCCAAGGATGACACACCAACCTTATGAAGAAAACCCATTTCCCAAGATGAAATTACACTTACAGAAGACTTGCCATGGTGATATTTTCTCTTGGCTTGATTTGAATCTTCTCTCATATCAAGCACTGTGCTATACTGTTGGACATCTAAACATTTGAAGTGAGTTTTACCTTTGAGCTCCAACATCTCCACTTTTAACATACATTGGAACTAGGTTTTCTTTCTTGGAACAGGAATTGCTTTCTGCTTATCAAAATCTTAATCTGTCTTCCATGGAACTAGATGTTGGACTTGTACCTAACTGACAGGTGAAGACATTTGGTCAGAATGATGGTTCAGACAGGCCTAGACCATGAAATCTTTTAGTCTGAGTTCTCCTATACTCTTTCTTCCTACCTTGTGACAGGTGAACATAGATATTGATGAGGTCCAACAGGCAGCAGATCCAACATTTGGCATGAATGATGGGTATCAGATTGACCGAAGGACAACAGAAGCCACATGCACTGTTCAGTTTCTCTACTTGAATTAGAACTGGGCTTTGATTTTGTTGAACCAATACCTGCCATAGTTCCATCCCAGGACTGTGTTGAACTGATGTGTGTTTAATGCTGTAGCAGTGAGTCACCCATGACTAATATGCTCTAGAACAGTACGAAATGTCTGCTGGGCATAAATATTGTTCACACACTCCTGATATACTGCACTGATTACATTAGAAAATCTAGACTTAGATCAAAATTGATTCATTTTTCTCCCACTCCCCAAACAAACAGAATAAGGGAGACTATAGGTATATAACTAGTCTTTTCCTCAAAAGTGAGTAGTCCATGCTGGTGGAGCAGGCAGAATTAATAGTGCTATGTATGAGATGAATAATCACGTTCAACTGGTATATGGATTTCATACACTAACTAGCTAGAGAGTGGTATTTTGGAGCCATGTTCATGCTGGGGGACATTTACTGGTTGTGTCAGAAAGTGGCCACACTCATCTGAGCCCAAGAACATGGTGCAATCCCAAAGGATTTCCCCCACCTGCTTTGTTTTTCATGGTGGTTAAATGGTATCACTTGAGTGGAACCTTTAGGGAAATTTTGGATGTAAAAAATTATTTTAACACCTTAGTATATATAGCCTCTATGTCTTATCTGTGACAGTGACACAGCAGAGCAGGGGGTGCCTTCCTTCTGAAATGGCTGCCAGGCCAAAACAGAGACAACACTTGGCAGAATTTATCACACTGTGATAGGCATAAACAGCCCTCCCATGTAAAGACTCCCCTCCCTCTCATTAAACAAAGAATCCACAGTTCTCGGACTCTGAGCTGGTCACCTGGGACATGATAAGCACCATGCTACAGGAAGTGTCTAAGCACAGAACTGGGTAGACATGGTCCTGGAGATTTGGAAGAAACCTGGGAGGTTTTTCTTTTCTGTAAAATTGTTTCTGAGCATTGACTGAATGTCAAGCTTCAGTGAGGGTGGTACCATGGAGGGATACACGCATGATAATTTCCTTATTTTTTACTTATAGCTAATTCCTGAAATCATTAATGAAGATGTGAAAATAGAATATGAAAGTAAAATCCCATGAAAGGTTCCTGGTTGTTAGCACTATGATACTTACAAACTGAGTATAGGGCTGGTGCCCAGTCACATTTTCTAGTGCCTTGTCCAGCCATTTATGTTCTCTGTAGTGTGGACTGTGCTAGTTCAGGGCAAAGACTAACAATTGCCCAATTCAGTCACAAGATGGAAGGACACCCCTCTCTCAGGAAGCATGCTTATTTTCAGAAATGGGGCGTAGAGAAATGTCTCCCATAGGATTCCATAAAAAAATATGGATTTGTTGTTATAGGCACAGGCTTCTGTAGAGCTTCTCTAGAAACCATCATAGAAAGTGTAGAGATCCTCGGTATTGATATGGCTACAAAGCTAAGGTACGCTCATAGCACTGATATGAAATGAAGGCCTCGCAAGGGTGTCATCGGGACTTTAGCTCTCTGAAGTGTGAGAACATGAGCCTAATGGAATAGATTTTCTACTTCACAAAGCTTACATATTTAACTTCCTTAAATGATCCAGGTGAACCCTGAGGAACAAAAAAGAGGCAGTTGTGTTCCAGTTCCTAATTTGAATGGTCTCTGGTTGAATGGTTCATAATGTCAGCTTCCCAGTTTTCTTAGTTGCACACTTCCAGGTACCAGATTATAGAAATTTCTTTCTTTCTCTTTTCCTTCAACAGTTCTTACTTTCAGGACACAAAGGATTGAGAGTCAAAAACCTATGTCTTATTTCAAGGACAACAATTGTTTTGTAACGCATTACAAATATGCTTCAGAGAGCCCTAACATGAACCATTATCAATAGATATGAAAAAGGCAACTATGAGTTCTAGAATATGGTAGAAAAAAGTCCATCCATTTTAGTATGTGGCAATGTAGCTGAGAATCCTAGTCATGTGACCAGATAGCCCAGCTGTTCTGGAAAGAAGCAGGGCGACCTCTGTTCTCCCTACAAGCTATTGATTATGGTTTAGATGCCCCGTGGTTACTCACAAGACCTCTACAGATGTCATATATAAGAAAGAACACTTAGAGGCCAGTGGTGCTAAATCTGATCGAGGCACAAATGCATTCTGGGGTGAAGCTGGAGAGATAAGTAAAGGTCTACAGTAGGAAACTTTGCTTATCTTTACCTTGGTTGGGAGAAGGGGAAAGACAGGGACTTAAGTGTTGGGGTGACAGAAGCATTCTATGCTGTGAAGATTGTTCAGCACATATAGCTGGGAATAAAACAGGAAGCTGACAGTGAGAGGGCGGGTGGTCTAGTTGTAGAAGGTGCGTGGACTCACTAGGACGCTCCGGCCTCTGTGAAGGTGAGAGTCACGTGAGCCTGGATGGAGAGTTGTGTACAAGGCTTTAGGAAGGTTCAAGCAGCACAACAGGCCATGGACTGTTGTGAAGGAGAGCCACACTGTGGTGTCTATACAAAAATCAAAGATAATAAATACAAGTCATTTTAAATTATTAATGTTTATTATAGCTTAAAAAATTATTTACCATAGAAAACAATGAGTCTTATTCTATTCATTTTTTAATCTTTTCTTTCATATGTGTCAAAAACCAAATTATAAAATAACATGGCTATTCTATATTTCAATAATAAACAGATGGGATAATCAAGAAATTTACATATTCATAATTTATGGTAATAAAAATACTCAACAGCCATGCAAATAAGAAATGTATGAGAATAAAAATAATTTTTACTTTTGTATCTGAAGACCGACATGAATGAAAAAAAAATAAAAATATTACATATTTACAACTTAGCTACTAAACAATATTAAGTGTTTGTCTGCACCACATGTGTCCTTGGTGTCTGTGGTGGCCAGTAGAGGGGGTCAGATCACACCTAGAACTGAGTTACAGGTGATTGTTGAGTCTCCGTGTGGGTACTGAGATATAACCCTTTGATTTCTGCAAGAGCAATGCATGCTTTTAACCACAGAATCATCTTGCCAGCCTTACAAAAACAAAAAACAAAACAAAAAAACCCACAGCATTTTAAAATCCAGTTTATTTATTTGTATGTGTATGTGAGTGTGTTGTGAATATGCATATGCATGAGCCATGGTGCATGTGTAAAGGTTGTGGGACAACCTGTAGGAGTTGGTTCTCTTTCTACCATGTGAATCCTGGGGATCAAAGGCGGGCCTTCAGACATGGTAGCAAGCGCCTTTACCTGATGAGCCATCTCATCAGCCTTCAATTAGTAATAGAGAGTGAGATAGTGTCTTGAAACAGATGGCACCATAGAGTAACAGTAGCATTACCATCCCACAGGTGAACGATTATGTAATAGGGCTGTGGTTTAGCATTATGATTGCAGGAAAGACTCCCATAGGAACAGTTTTTTTCTCTCACATTGAACCACAGTAGTTTAGTGACATTATCATGGTAAGAAAAACATATTGGTGAAATTCCTGAGTTTTCAATTTTGCCCTAGATACAGAAACTCACTGAACTCTTTCAGGAGCTGAAGAGGACAATAGTGTTAAATTACTTGAGCCCTTTTCTTGAAAACAGAAAATGAGAGTCTTTATAATGCAATGGTTTTATAGTACTTCTCAGCTAGAAGGGGTCATCTAATTTGGTTATCAAGCCTATTGAGTCTGTAGACTTCATGTACACTTTATTTCTTCTAGGTACCCAAATATTTTTCCCAGTAGTTTTGCATCCTTCATATATTTTTAAAAAATGGTTTCTCAAACAACTGATTCATAAATATGCTGGCATGACACATTTGTCCAGTCTTCCATGTATTTTAATGTTACTCAGTGGGAAGAAACATGACTGAGTTTTCTCTTTCTTCTCCCTGACTGCAGTGACTAATTCAGTCTCGTAAAACATCGAGACTAATATGGTGGTTAAAGAGAAACCTCTAAAGCTTATGCATGGTTCAGACTATTTCTAATTTTGTTTCAATTTCCCAGGAGACCTTGCGTTTCTAAGCATATTAAACTAAGCATTTCAACAATAAATAGCATGCTGACTTTGAAAGAGGGAAACAGAGACTCAGCACAAACAGTTATTTCATTCACAAGCCTAGGAGTTTGAATGGCTTGGGTCAGATGAAATACATGGTACAGAGCCAGATGGTAGATTGCGTGTCCATCTCCTGAGTGGGTTCCTGCTGGTCTGAGAAGCATCACAGTCCAAGTGAAGCGAGTCCCACACTTCCCCAACTTCTCTAGACCACCGATACCACATAGCCTCTTTGCCTGTGTGGGTATTGGTGCCCTCTGTTCTTGTTCGGTGAAAATCGCCATGGACTTGGGTATACCAGAGCTTGGCTCCAGCACACTATCCTCAGGACCTACTCTTTCTACCTCAACTTCATCAGAAACTTGCTTTGTGAAAGAAAGAGGAAGGAAACCGGTGTTCTTGACCTCAGGGCTGAATGCAGCACTAATACTAATTTCTTAGCTTTTAGTGTTATTTATTTATGGGGGAAGTGATGGGCTCGTGCCTAGTCATACTTGTGGAGTATACCTGCTGGAGTCTGTTCTCTCCCTCCACCGTAGGTATCCTGGGGCTCAAACTCAAGTTACCAGGTTTGTCAACAGGAGTTGACAACCCACTGAGCCATCTCATTGAGCCGTTAATACTCATTTCTAATTCCAATTTAAGCAAAAGGGGGAGTCCTCAAAAGAGTGCTCACTGTGTGGAAACTTTAAAAGATTGGGAAAAGGGCTTGACGTGGGCTAGCAGTGAGCAGATGCAGACTGAGAAGATAGCCCAGGCAGCATCAGGGCCCGAGGGTGACCTCCAGGAAAAGCTGGGCATGGTAGGCACACAGCTGTAACCACAGCCCTGGGAAGGCAGAGCTGCCCAATCAGCATTCTAACCTAACCATTGAGCCCTTATCTGAGAAAAAAATAAGGGTTTCCCCTGAGGAGTGATTCCCAAGCCTGGCTTCTCAATTCCACATACACCTACATCTATCTCACCTTGCACACACACACATGCACATGACCCCCTGCCCTCTGCACATACACATAGCAGCAGCGGTAAGGCATTTTATGTATCTGAGGCCTTTCTTTTCATGTTCTCACTTTGGCCATCTCCTTGGGAGAATGAAGAATTCAGATTGCCATTCAACTACAGGAATAAGGACATACATTTTCATTCTGGCCCTACATGGAAGAAAGAATTGTTTTCAAGCTTTACACATTTTGTTACAGTGTCAAATTTCACCAAATTTCATCTAATCAATGTTTCATTTAGTTTTAAAGAATCGCGTGGTGCGCTACATTTCAGCCCTTCCCTGCCATCTAACAAAGTCTTATCTGCTTGCCACAATTAGTCTCTTAAAGGACCAGGACCTGGAAAGCTCAACCTTTTGAACCAGGTCCCCCCTTTCAGCTAATGTGGCTAGGCGTGGCCTGGTGTGTGCAACCTAGGTGTCATGCACCACTCTGCTCTCCATGGATGTCATATTGGCTTTCATGAGCTCTACTCCAGCTTAGCATGATTCATCTTATTCAGGTAACACCATAGTGAAGGCGGGGCGGGGAGGGGTGGGGAGGGGCAGGGAGGGGGGTGTTACAATTTCCAGGGGATGGGTTTAAGAAAAAGTAAATAGTCAAGGCTCTGCAAAGAAAGTTAGTGGCTTTGACTATTGGGTTCACCCACTTCTAATGAAGTAATGGTTGTATAGCTCTTTGTTTGCTTTTATTTTTAACCCCAGATGTTCTTCTGAGGCAGAGGCAGCAATGACTTACAACAAAGTCACTAGGCTAAGAATCACTTGTGTGTCTTTCTCTAACCAAAGCCTGCAGTATCCATTGGTTTTGGTAAAGGTTCAACAGCACCTTGTAGGCTTCATCACACCCATTCTGTACAGAATTGTTACTCTTCTGGTATATGCATGCAAACAATGTGCTCTCTTCCCTTATGGTTTTCAGTGTGCGGAAGGCCAGAGCTGTGAATCAATGAAAGTTAGATGATGGAACCAAGACATAAGTTCAGTAATGTTCATTGATGCTGCCACACCAGGCAGAGACATGGAACTCCAAGGCAAGAAGAGCCATGAAGTGTAGGTCCGTAGATACATCAGACAACAGGTGTATCTTCCAAGGTCACACAGCCAGTAAGTGACCAAGTTTTTTGTCTCTCTACACTAAGCTCTTTAGTAGTTTCTTAGCAGCTGGTTGAGGTATGCTAGGTATCTACTACCACATATCAGATTACCCCAAACTGTGGCTTAAACCATAAACATTGGTTAACTCAACTCACCCTTTCTACAGGCCAGGAACTCACTGATTAGTTGTGAGTTGTGACTGAGCTGAGGTAGCAGTCAACAGGGACATGCTATCTCTGGCTCAGTGGTGGCATCGTGTCTCTAAGTTCTATTGTGTGGTCTTTGACAGGGGGCTCTGGTATTTGTTGGCTTTTGGCAGGTAGCCTTGTTTCCTCCTCAGGTGGATTCTCCACAAGGTTCTCATGCCTCTTCACAACATGGCCACTGCCTTCCTCCAGAGTAAGATGTAGCCAGACAGCATCTGCAGTATCCATGATCATACCAGTCGCACATTGCCACCTGCTTCTGCCAGTTAGCAACAAGTCAGTGAGTTCTTCTCACTTGAAGAGAGATGTCACCTCTGCCTCTTGATGGGGAGCTTCCGTGCATATTTGCATCCATCTCAGCAACAGACATGCAGCCTACATCCTGGCATGAAGGGTGAACTGACCACAAGCATCACTGTCATCAGGCATCAAAATGCAAAAATGCTATTTCACTTCATGTCACCAGTAGCTCAGTCAGCTTGTGACAAAATATGGCAGTGAGAAATCTGACCAAGGCTTATCACAGAAACCTTTATTCATGCCATTTCACAACTAAACATACATTTACAGAGGACACCTCCAGTACAGGGTGGCACACAGTAGTACTCACCACTTTGCTTGTTAACTCATGGAACTCTCACCACCCAAATTCTCAGTTCCATTTTACTACTTATGAGAACCCGGAGGGCCTGTGTGTGGCTTTGCTTCAAAAAGAATGTTTTCTCCACATTAGTAAATACAAGAACTTTTTACTAGTATGTTCATAGCAGTTTCAAAATTATGGGGAGAGTCCAGTGCTCCTGGATCAGAGAAGCAAGCACAAAGTGGCACTCCCCCCCAATACATACACCTCTTTACAACCCCAGTAAGGGCTTTTGGTCCAATAGTTTCATCCTAGGGAGCGTTGGGAGAGCTGGCAAATACTCTAAACAGATAAAAGATAATTGAACAAGGAGTGAGTGGTAAAGGGTGACAAAGTGCTATTTCCATTATAAGCTTATCTCAGTAAACTTTCTCAGAGCCCGAGTTCCCGAGCAGGGTGTGGATTTGGCAATAGTAAAGAAACAGGCCAGGCCAGGAATGTCTGGGGAGCTAATGAAAGCCCCTGAAGTGGTTGACGTTCCTATCTCTGCTTTGGATCCCTGCCACCTTGACACAAATGTCAGACGGTGTTTAATTGGCAAACAGGGCTTCAAAGAGTTGCTGGGCCCTGCTCCCAAGGCCCCAGGGCCTGTTAATGTTTAATTGTCATGTGCAAGGGCCCACTAGTCCTTGGAAGACTTGGGAGTTTTATTGCACTTTGCAAAAGCGGTATTATGAGCCTCCTTCTTGCTCTAGGAGCCTTTTACGGACATGCCTTTAGTGTCATTGGCTAACCTAAACTTTAGAAGCAAAGTAACCGAGTTATCCAGCAGGCCAGAGAGAAATACCTTCATGTTGATGATAGTAAAATACTCCGTGTTCACTGAATTAGGCTGAAAATCAAGACATATCCACGGAACATCTGAAACAGCAATGGGATGGGGGTGGGGGTTGGGAGAGGGTTTGAAGTAGAAGCACCCAGACTGAGGTTGGGTGGCTTTGCTGGCTGGTGGCTGGTGTAAGTTCTTCATGGAGTGTGGACTATGTCTGCTCTACACAAAGGCAGTGCCACTGCAAATGCTTTTTCATAATTCTCTCCTCTGCTCCAAAGAGCTATCTGTTTTTTACATTGTTCTTATAATCTAAAAAGTCAGAGAGACCGTCCTGATGAGACTCTCTTGCCCCTGTCTAATTACACAAGGAGGAAAAAGAAATAACAAAATACAAATAATCTGCCCCCTACATGATGTGGAAACTTCGAATAAAAGACTGGCTCCCAACTTTTGACGTCTGAGAAGCTGCACTCTGAATTGAATATGAACGATTTCTTTGAGTTGTCAATTGAATTCAATGTAATTGAATACATCTTCACTGAGTGAGCTCGAAGCGTTCATATCAAACAATTCCTTTGGCTTCAGATTAGTGCTGGTTAGAGAAATAGTCTCTTTGTTGAGTTGTGGAAATGTATTGGTTCGTTGTTTCAATCATTCTTTTGCTGATTGTGAATATCTCTTGAAAGAATGTAAAGAGAAATATCTAATTACACCACTTTTATCAGAACGGCGAGGCGTATATTTATCCTGTTTGTTAATTATATGTGTCACAGCTAAAGACCACACATCAGCTAATGTCAACAGCAGCCAGAAGGGCCTGGTAAACATCAAAAGAGAGGTGAATACCAAATTAAAAAACAAAGAGCAGAGCCACTAGAAAATATGTATATTGTTAATGTATTACATTAAGCCAGAATTTCTTTGTTCTCCTTTGCCTGACTCTATATTCAAAGGTTGTCAGATTTTTGTCCCATGGATGTCTGCTTTCTTCCTAGCAGAATCACCACTGTTAGCAGGTGTCAGGGCCGCTAAGGCTGCTGGTTGGAAGGCAATGCAGCCGAAACTTGAGCATTAAGTCTCCCTTCTGTAGTTCTTTTGCTCACACACCTTTGCTCACATTGATTCCACTCCTTCCGTTCTTACCATTGACTTCTGGAATCCTTTTGCTTGCCCAAGAGGTCAACAGATGACCCCTTCCACCATGAGGTCCAGTCACATCCAGGGACCCCAGCCACAGAGCCTTAGCCTCCTGGGAATGTAGACTTGGAAATAATCTATTGGCTATAAAGCAAAGGCCTTCCGAATCTACTGTACACACAGTTAATTAGTTCAGAGCCCTAAAGTATTATGTGATTCCTTTCTTAATAGAAGTGAGAAGTAGTAAAAGTGAGAAGCCTTTATGCACACCTTCTCAGCAATTTTCAGTCAAGGGGCATATTCTCTTCTGGCTAGATCTACAGGAGATGCATTGTGCACCCACCTCCTAGTCTCATTAATGGAGTTAACTGCACGCACACAGGAGCGCAGCACTTGGCTTTACACAAGAGGCCTCCCTCTTTTCTTTCTGTTGCTAACAATCTCTGCTTCACATTTCTTAAATATCTTCCAAATGAAACAAAACACTAAACATTGCTCATGACTTAAACACTATCTTGGGTATACATTTTTCAAAGGAAGTGAGATTGGCACATTACAAAGACTTTCAAATTTACTTTAGGATAGCAAATGATTACGAATGCCACCCACCACCCCCTCAACATTTCTCAAGAGGGCCTAGGTTGGAGAGTGAGTTGAGGCTTTCCTGCTCAGTATTATAAGGCTTTGTTGGTAAGGAATTTGAATCTTTAACCCGTCACCCGTCTTCCATCAGTGCTGACAAAAACAGGGGCTAATGCTTGGAAGAGACATAAAGTTAGAAAAGGACACTGCTAAGTCTTCCAACTGCGGAGAGAAGATGAGTAAATTCACACATCTACTCACTCACTATTTCTCTACTTAACCTTTGACTCATTTTCTCAACAGAAATGTAATAAATACCTATGATGTGCCTCCTGCTGTGCTGGGCTCTGAAGACATAGTACTGAAGCATATTAAGGTCTGTGCTGGTGAAACACACAATTTAATGAGAACATAGGAATTGTGCAACTAATTATGAAAGTGGCCCTCTTAACATTGCTATGCGCAGGGAGCTATGAGGACTTTATGAAGGAAGTGACTCAGAAATGAACGCAGAAGCCTTAGTATGGAAGAAACAGCTGTCACCATGGTGATAGGAATCAATCGAGGAAAAGCTTGACATTTTCAGGAAGTGGCATGCTCAAGGTTCCTGAGACAGATGGATTCAAATTCTATACATGGTTTATTTTAAAAATGCAAGTATGTTACTTATAAAAAATATAGTATTACAACATATATAAAATACTATTACTTAATAGTGCAAGAAATTTATTTTTATTATCTTAAGTCAATAAAAATAACAACAAAGCAGTCTCTTGCTCTCCTCTGCTTGAAAAAAAGGCAGAGGGGGGGCGCCAGGGACTTCATTTAGAGCTTGGGAAGATGTCTCAGTGAGTAGCATGCTCAAAGGCCATGTGGGGGTGGGTAGAACATACCTGTAGGCCCAGAATTAGAGGGTCAGAGATAGGCATATTCTGGGAGCCTACTGGCCAGCCAGTTTGGCAGAAATGGAAAGCTTCAGGTTCAGCAAGAGACCTTGTCTCAAAAAATAAAAAACAACAAGGAAAGACATCTGATATCAATCTCTGGCCTCTGTGTGGGCATGCAGTCCTGCAGAAAGACATGCATACACACACACAGATACATATGCAAAATTTATCATTTATCATGAACCAGTTTTCCACAAAGCTGAAGTTGGACCCAGGACAAGTAAACTCTTAAGTTTTGGGTTAAAAAACAAAAACTAGGAGACTTCCTTTAGTTCTCCCCTTCAACTCCCTACCGCTCGTTCCCATGAGATCCTGGCATCTGTGTCCCTCCTCTGTATTTGCTCAACTATTTATGAGGAATGACCAGACTGCTAAGCTTTCTGTTTCAAATGCATGCTTTTATAAAATACAATAAAAATGACTAGAAAAATAGCTACATACTTTGATATCAACTGTTCTAAGAATCGCCATGCTTACTCTCAATTGTCACGCTTCTCTCATTTTGGATGGATAGTAAGCAGCTTGCACCAACTTCCCTTGAAGCCAGTTATTTCCTAGCTTCAATCATGCCTCACTGAGTGACTGTGGGCAGCCTATCATCCAGGGATCTACTGACAACTCTTGGATTTATTCACACTTCCTGCCTGGGCCACACCTTGGGTGAGAGGTTACACCACATTCCTTCTCAACCACGAGAAACAGCATATCTTCAATGGACTTGTGTTTCTGAAACTCTTAAGAGGTGTTGGCCTCATGTCTTGGTGTTTCCAGGCTTGTGATGAAAACTCCAAGTGTCTCCTGGTTCACATAGGGATTTTTGTTTGTTTGTTTTGTTCTTGATAAATGTATCAACATTTTTGTAGGAACCAAGATTCAAAATCCATTAAGATGGTGGGCTGGAATACCTGAGCAGGTACTTATGCCATGCAAGCAGCCAGCAAGTTGGCCTCTCTAAAGTTGAAGTCATGGAGAGAGCACAGTTCCCTCAGAAGTCTGAGAGGAAGACACCCAAGAAGTAACTTTAGCTCGTGGGTCACTCTGTTTCTTTCTTCTTCTACTCCATGGGTTTACTGACTTAGAGAAATTTAATGCTAATTTCTATCTCATCTTCTCCTACTGTGCAGTATTTCTCTAGACCAACCAAAATAGCCACAACTATTTACTTGAAACCCAAGACTTCCAAATTATACTTCTAACATATATTCTCATCTAAGCACTAGATGATGTATCAAATTATTCCTACCCTATCCTAGTAGATCTAACCATTATATTCCCTCAAAATGTTCATGCCTAATTTAAGTTATATGTATTTATCCTATAGGCCGGTCTTGGGTCCACTGTGTAGACAAAGATGAACTTGAATGTCTCCACCTCCCAAATGCTTGGATTACAGGCATGCACCAGATTAAGTATCTTTAGGTGGGAAGATACTTCTGGACTGTCCGGTGGGTTCAGTGTAATTGCCAAGATAGCACAAAAGAGGTAGGCACCATAATAGGCAGAAACAGAAGTTAGAACAATGCAAGGATATACATTAAGGAAAGTGGGCAGACTCAGTGTAGGAAGAGGAAAAGAGAAAACATTACTACTCCCTGAAGCCTTTGGAAAGAATAAAATTTTGCCCTTGAGGCTCAACATTTCTAACATCCATAACTACAGAAAGTACTCATTTTACAGTGGCTTAACTTAAGACCTTTCAACTTTCCGGTGGTGTGAAATGGATAAGCATTTAGTAGCAGCTATACTTAATTAAAAAAATATATATATATATAATTTTATGGATGTTTGCCTGTGTGATGTACATGTGTGGGCACATGCCTACCACTTGTCAGGAGATTAAAAGAGACTTTCATGGAGTCAATTTTCTCCTTCCACCTTTATATGGATTCTAGCAGATCAAACTTAGGCATCTAGCCTTGTGTGACAAGCACTTTTACCCGCTGAACTATCTCACCAGCCCATAACAACATACAGTACTTGGAATGTTGATTTTTTTCCAGGAGGGATATATGTGGTATGATTGTTATTCAAGATGCTGGCCAATGGCAGAAGGGCTTGCAATAAGGGGAAATGTTGGGCATTCTACAGTATCCATGATGCTTAGCCATGGGATGTCCGGTAAGTATTTCAAGTGCATTTCAAGCTTGTTGAGATCCCTCTCCATTATAAGTCACTGTATAAGGTAAGTATAAGTTACTCTCATTATAAGTATCTGTATAGGGCAATGCATACATATTGTTTAATCTGTTTCATTTGTGTGATTGTTACAGTGGCATAGACACTAATAACCCGAACTCACCACCTATCCTTCAAAAGGGATACTCCTCCCTAAACTCTAAGCTCTTCACTTTAGGAAGTTTTACCACAACTCATACAATTCTCAAACTGGAACAGGAAGCTTAGCCACTACAGATAGTTTTACTAGTCAACTTGACATCACCTGGAATTGCCAGGGAAGAGAGTCTTAAGGAGAAATTGTTTAGATCATATTAACCTGCGAGTGTATCTGTGAAGAATTGTTTTGGTTGTTAAGCCTATTCTATTGTGGGCAGCACCATTCCCTAGGCAGAGAGTCTTGAGTTGTACAAGAGTTGAGATCAAGCAAGTAATCAGTGATTCATATTATTTCTCCACAAATGGTAGACTGAAACTTGGAATTGTAAGCCAAATAAACCCCCTCCTTCACCAAGGATAGGATATCTGTTAGGATATTTTATTACACCAATAAGTATGAAGGTAGAACATCTACCATGTTCAACAGGCTTGCCTTATTTTAAGACCCTTTCAATTTATCTTTTTTTAGTATTAACAACATCTTTATTTCAGAGCTGTTTTCAATGTGTATATGATAGTATGTAATGTATTATTCTGTGTGGATGCTATAACAATATATCATAAACTGAGTGGCTTACACAATGGAAACCTATTTTCTCCACATTTCTAGAGGCTGAAAGTTCAAGGTCAGGGTGCTGAGAGAATTGATAAACTTCTGAGGAGTTCTATCTCCATGCCTTGCCAAGAACCATCACATGGTCTCCTCATATGATCTTTTCTCTGTGTTTGCACATCCAGGTTTTTAAAATTATTATTGTTTATTTATTGTTTTTTCTCTGTGTTATCTTGGCTGTCCTGGACTTGCTTTGTAGACTAGGCTGGCTTCTAATTCACAGTGATCCACCTGCCTCTGCCTTCCACATGCTGGGATTAAAGATGTGTGCCACCATGCCCAGCCAGTTAACTTTTATAAGCATGACAGATTT
Source organism: Acomys percivali (assembly GCA_907169655.1). Classification (NCBI taxonomy): domain Eukaryota; kingdom Metazoa; phylum Chordata; class Mammalia; order Rodentia; family Muridae; genus Acomys; species Acomys percivali. Next base: position 117,335,610 of record OU015742.1, on the reverse strand, counting down.
ATACGATCAGAACCCTATAATTGTCATTGTAAAGCTTATAACTCTTCAGTTATTAAATTAAAGAATAAAAAATAGTTTTAATGTTGAACAAGTAATACAAAGGTCTAGTTTTAAATATTGTCAATGACTTCAATGAAGATTCAAATAAACAAATAAGTGAAGACACCAATTCAGGACTTGGATGAGAAATTCACCAATTTGGAAAGATGTTGGAAAGCCCAATGAGCTTTGGCTTGGGCAGGAAGTGTGGGTTTAGGCTACATGAAAATCATGGAAATTAAAAGTTTAATAAATTATATTAGAAAAAGAACTCATCAAATTTTGAGCTGGGGATATGTGTAGGATAAAAGTGCTCATCATGAAAGTGTGAGGACCTATATTCAAATTCCACGAACTTGGGTAAAAGCTGGATGCTCAGCACAAGCTTTCAGTCCAGCATTCTTACTGGGGCATGGACATTAGAAGAGGAAAATGTAGCATACAGAGTTTAAAATACACACACACACACACACACACACACACACACACACACACACACGCACCTACACACACAAAACAAAAATAAGCAAACCCAAAAAGACTCTCTCAAAAAAGATGGGAGGGAAGGACCAACACCCAAGGTTGTCCTCTGACCTCCAAATAGATACTACAGCATATGCATGCCTCCATTCACACACAGACATGCACAGATACACACACATGCATACCATCAGTGGGAAAGCATCACAGCTAGACCAGACTAGGTAGAAGAAAGAATGCCAGAAATTAGAGACAGAATTGAAGAATTAGTACTTTCAGATAAAGAAAATAAACAAGCAATCATGAACACAGTGCTAAAGACCTCTAAGATATGATTAAGAAACCAAACTTAATGAATCTGTCCTGTAGAAGAGGTAGCTAAGATACAAACAGAAGACACAGAGAAAAAACCTAGTCAATAAAATTATAGAAGATAGTTTTCCAAATCTGGGGGAAAATGAATATACAAATCCAGGATCTAAATAGAATCCCAAACACACATGATCATAAGAAAGATCCTTCTGTGTCATATAATCAAAATGTCAAGAGAACAGAACAAAGAAAACACCACAAGTCATGAGAGAAGTTCCAAGTTACTGGTCTTCACTTGTAATTCCCTTAGGGGGTCAGGCTATTCAGGGCACCCAGTGTTCATACAGTGATTATAATGCTTGGCCCTCACCTTGGAAACAAATATGCACTACATGTGAACATTCTCTAAGTCAAAATTCTTATAAAAGAAATCGTGAATGAGTGGGGATGTTTCCAAAGGCTAGCATACATCTTGTTTGTCCTTTCGTCAGCTTGACGCAAACCTAGACATACCTAGGAAGTTGAACCTCAATTGAGAAAATGACCCAATCACATTGTCTTTAGACAAGTCTATAAGGCATTGTCTTTCTTAATGGTCAATATGGGCTGGCTGTTGGGTGGTACAAGGCTGGGCAAGTGGCACTGGGTAGTGTAAAGAAGCAGACGGAACAAGCCAGTAAGTGTTCCTAGTGGCCTCTGCCTCGTTCTTGTCTCCAGGCTCTTGCCCTGCTCAAGTTCCTTGTTTTAGAGTTTCCTGATGGTGGACTGCAATCTACTGGGAGCAAAGAACCCCTTTTTCCCTAAGCTGCTTTTCATCATAGTCTTTATCACAGCAACAGAAACCAAACTGAGACAGAGTGGGTCCTTTTACCTTGTCTTTATCTACACCCACAGGTGCCCCCATTCCTCACCCTAGGAACAAAAAGAGGAGATTTCTGCAAGAAAAGCACGTAGGGGACATATCTGCTCCCACAAATGCCAAATGGCTCCTGCAGGACATAAGTTGGCCCCTTCCTCAGCTCTGAGCTTTCCTGGCACTGAAGACAGAGCCCGGTTTGGACTGGAGACTTCGAGTGCTTCCTCCTGTCAGTTCCTCACACGGAGTTCTGTCTCTGGTGCCAGGAACATGGCAAATTATATGTGCAGGTCAGCATAACCGAGGCGTAAGACAATCTTGTGTGCTTACCCACACGCTTTCCCAGTACTGAAACAAACAAATGTAAAATCCCTTTTGGAATAGAAAAGCCATCTGGAGCAATTTCTTTTGGGAGCTGCTTCATGTAGGTAGTCACATAGCCACAGGCTATAGAAAAGAGACTAGGGTGGCAGACCCCTGAGGAAGGGACAAGGACATGGATCATTAGTTCATTATTCTTGCTTAGACGGGCAAAGAATAGGAAGTGACTCAGAATCAAATAGCAGTAGGAATGGGACTAAAATGCCCATTTTCTAGGATAGCTCTTGATTGAATTAGGACTTTTACTCTTATAAAGTTTTTATTTCCCCTAAACTATTTCTGATGAAAACTATGTTTATTAATCAGAAAAGAAACAATGGCTATTTCTCATATTGCCTTGGGACTGCCCAGCACACTTCACTAGACAAGGAAAGCTTGGGATCTGAGGAGGGGTTGTGTATTCTCACACAGAACAACCCAAAGCAGAGAGAAGACCCAAAACTTTGGGGGTCCTCAGCTGGGATCAGGCAGCCCGCTGTCCCTTTGCATTCATATGCTGTCCTCTTTTTGTTTCTGGGCTTAGAGGCATCTATTTGCTAAAAAAAAACACCAAGCCCAAGAACAGCCCAGTGCTGGGCACTAGCAAACAGAGAGCAGTGGGAGCCTCCAGGGAGGACTGAATCTGAGGAGAGTATGAAACAGCTGGGTGGGTATCATGTTTGGTTTACTCAGCTGCTTAAATATGTCACCAAGGACACGTCATTCTGCTGTGCCAACTAGATTTCTTTGCTGAATTAAATTGGTTGCTGAAGTAAATGGAGATGCTTACTCCCTTGGGCACCCTTTTTCTTGTACTCAGAACCCTTTTCCCTGGAGCCCCTTAGGTGCCCAACACTGGCCCTGCCTCTTGTTGGAGCCATGCTATACAGGTATTGGTTTAAGGCTGGGATTCTGAGCCAGGATCCAGGAGCAGAGATACTAAGGTAGGCCTAAACCAGGGCTTCTTAAACATTTTGCTGTTGTTGTTGTTGTCAGTGTTGTTCATGAACCCTTTCGACCTCAGAAAATTTTATACAATTCTTATAGAAGTATATAAAGCAGATATACAAAACAAGAATTTATTGATAATAAGTCATAACATTCTTTAAACAATTTAAATTCTTTGATATATGTATATAATTTTACCATTTATTAAAGATGAAAAAAATTTGCATACTAATTAAATGGATGTACTTGTTTGATTTTACATCACAAATTAAACCTTGACTGACTAGTTGATTCTACAAGACTTAGACCATCTTCAATTTTTCCAGAATTGATCAGTATTTTCCTTATGCCTATTAATGCTGAAAATTATGCTTACTGTAAATATGGCAGAAAAATGTTTAGAGCCATTTCAGAAATAGTTGAAATTTCTGTCCTAATCTGAAGTCAAAATTCATTTAGCATTGAAAAATTAATGCTCAACTCAAGCATCAATTTTCAAAACTCAAATATTGTAACACAATATAAGCCAGAGATATACTAAGGTTTCACTTATGTGGTAGGGAATGATGGTAAGAAAATGTTAGGTCTTTGTTTACCTTAATGAAAGCATTATATTTTCATATAATGTTATGCATTAAACACTGTGATTCATATCATACAGTAGTCTGGAATCAGAGCTAAAGGCTTTCAGGTGACATCCACTGCCATTATGTGGTGTGATGGTCTGTTTAGCATGTGGTGTATGTGCTCAGTGTGCACAGCTTGCACAGAACCAAAGCTGCAGTGAAGTTCCTCAATGCCAAGCAGGGAAGTACAGCCAGGAACTCCCCAGATTTATCATATGATCAACTTTAAGTTAATACTTTGTCTTTAATATTATCCTATCCATGGCCCACACGTTCAGCACATAATCTAACAGGGGCTCCTGGCTCGCAATTTAAAGCTTGGGCACAGATGAGCCAGAACTCACAGAGGAACACAGAATGACGGTGCTCTGAAGCCATAGGAGTGCAGATCAGCCTAAGACTAACTCCACTGTTACGTCATCTTACCTGAATCTGATACTGATTGAGTTCACCAGGATTAATCACGCCACCTTAGGATGACAAGAAGGACAGTGACTGTCAACTGCCCTGACCCCTGGACTCAAGAATCAGAGGTAGCCCCTAAAAATTGTTTAGCTGGCTCTCTTTGAATTTAGTTCCTTGTGTTTAAATTTTACATTGACCTGTGCTGATGAACATATGGTCTGTTCGCTTCTCTGTTGTCAAGAGAGGAGTTAGCATCTTATCCCAAATCCCAATCTTGACTACCCAAAAAAGATTCTTTCCTTTTAAATCCACATCATGGCTGCTTGTGGCCAGGTCTGCTCACCAGCCTGGGTTTCTCTGTCCCTGGGCTAAGAATGGTTTTTATAATTTTAAAGAGTTTTGAACAAGAATATATGCAAATGTATATAAACACTATGAATGTGTACCACAAAACTAAAATATTTTACTCTTTTGTCTACTGAAATTCTTTTTTTTTTTAAAACAAAACCCTGCTCTAGTCTTTCAGCATAATAACAAAAATAAATAAATCATCTATGATTGCGGTGATCAAGTAATTTCTGAGACCACAGATCTCAGTGATATATTGTGATAATGAGTTATTTTAAATCTCTTGGTTTAGCTTGCATATTAATTGTACTTATTAGTCTAGTTTTTCCTCCAACGTTAACCTTTGCCGGGCTTTATCCCATTTGTCAAGTGCGAGTGGCCATTGCCTTTAAGATGTGAAGGATGTTATGCAATACAGCAGTTCAGCTTTTCCTTTATAAGGGTCCCATCTAAAGGTCTCCAAGAAATTCCTCTCAGATTTTCTGTTCCAGCTTGGAGTGTCTCCAGACACTGTTGTTTCTCAGACACTCTGTTGGATCAGCATTCCTGGGAACTTTTCCTCCCCCACTCCTCTTCTCAAGAGAATAATATCCTATACATTTCATCAGAAATTGCAAAAAAAAAAGAGACTATAGGAAGTAATCGTCTTAGTCCGTGATATTTGAAGGTGTCTTCCCTTAACCCTCCTCCACAATTGGTACTTGGCTGAATAAAGAAGTCTGTGAAGTGAATTGTGTGTTTCATCTCAGAATGTGGGAGGCAGAAGCCTGCTATCTTTTACCCTCTGTCTTTTCATTATTTCCCAAGTGTGGGTCACTGGAAAGCTCTGTGCACATGTGACCATGCTTCCTGGTTTCCTGACTCACTGCATGGACGGGGCAGATGAGATGAATAACATTCTTGCTAGAAGTTACCAGATGTCTACATCTGGAGTTTTTCATTTGAGCTGTTCTGTTTCCATAGACAATACACCTGCTCTCTCCATCCTGAGGAACATATACATGCCTGCCTGCCAGGACCCTGGGCAGAAACAGGGTTATGCCTACCCAGAGTTCATTTTCTGTTAAACTTGCTGTGGTCCTTAGCGCATCTCACCCCACACCCCCGTGTGTTTCTGAGATAGCAACTCCCTATAATGTGCTATATTAATACTATATTATATTAATTATATCATGTTATAATTATATACAGTACTTTCATGATACCCTTCCTAAAATGATATGAAGAGAAACAGAGACCCAGGCAGACTGAAGCAAAATCCTAGCACCAAGTGTTTTACATTTTAAAGGATTTATTTCTCAAATATTTTAAAGTGTGTGTGTGTGTGTGTGTGCGTGTGTGTGTGTGTGTGTGTGTGTGTGTGTCCAAGAAGACTAGGAAAAGGCATTGGATCCCTGGAAGCTAGAGTTAAAGGGATTTATGAACTGTGTGACATGAGTGGAGGCATCTGACTCCAGGCCACTTGATAGAGCAGCAAGTGTTCTTAACTGCTATACCATCTCTCCAGCCCCATGTTCTGACCTTCTAACCAAATCAACTATTCCATTTCCATGTTTCCCTGATTCCTGACTCCCTTCTTCCAGGCACCATGTGTGGCACCTGAACCTACCAGTGGGACTCGATGAGGCTCTGAGGGTCTCTGAAGCTCTGTGGGGCCCTGTGGGACTCTGAGGGTCTCTGTGGGGCTCTAAGGGGCTCTGGGTGGCTCTGTGAGACTCGGAGGGTCTCTCTGGGGCTCTGTGAGGCTCGGAGGGCACTGTCCTCTGGATTTTTCCTTTCTATTTTTTCCTCAAAAAGTTTGTCAAAATCTCTTTCCATATTCTTTTTCTCATTATGTGTTTGTATGGCTTTAATTATAAAATTAAAGGAGAGTAGTAATAGTATGGGTCAGTGTACCATACTTACGGTAAGTCTAAGTAACCCCAGCTTAGCCTGAATGCCTGGTGTCTGAACAGAGCTCTCTGAGATCTAAGGGGTCTGGGAAGGGACAATCTAAGGTGATTGTACTAAATGGACACGAGAACACGGATATTAAAACTACAGATCAGTCACGGAAAGATCAAAGGCCCTAGGGGTAGGAAGGTATGTGGAATTCAAAGTACAGCACCATAGTCTCATTTATCTGGAGACATGGATATTTACTTTCGGAAGAGATAGAGCAGGTAAAATTATAGCTAAGGCCAAGGTTTCCGAGAGAGGAAGGAAAGCAGTAGCTCATTTTCCAGGGAAAACATAGTGAGCTGTTGGAAATCACATACAGCAGACACATTTGTTCAGAAGCGGAGTGATGATGGTCCAGACTCTAAGCTCGTGAAAAGCGTGTGTGAGAGCGATGTTCCCCCAGGGAAAGCTCAGCCCCTAGCAGTGCTGATGTGTCAGGTAGTGAAAAAAACCTGATTATGACACAGGAGAAGATCCTCAAAAGGGGACAAGCTTGTGGGCATTAATTCCAAATCATAAATACTTATTTTAAGAGACTAAAGAAAAATCCTCTGTCAAAAGGGAGAGCTGTCTAAGTAGAGTCAACTATTGGGTTGGATAGAATTATCTTCGGGTTATCTGGAATCTTATATGGCCTAAACAAGCATGTTTTGTGTTACCATGGAAACTGGCCTGGGGTATCCTCAAGCCTTAGGACACATACTTTTCAGTCACAGATCTGTTTATCAGAGCATAAAAAACTGAGCACCATTCCCCAGGGGTGGAACACAAGAATAACACAGAAACGGTGCTTTCCGAGTCTGACCATAGGCCAGGGTGCTTTCTCACGAGTTTATCTCATGAAATGCACATTATGACTTTATAAGTCAACAAGCTCCAAATGCTGTTCCCATTTACTCTGAGGAAGCCTAGGGTTAGAGAAACGAAATGCTCTCTAAATGCTTGTCATATGTAGTGGGATCGGAAACAAACTCCTGGTCAATCTTGAACCCTGAGATTTTATCTTGACCACTGAGATGTTAATATATCATATCCCATCTGCTGTGCTTGGTTTTTCTTCTCTAAAAAGAGTCAAGTACACTACATCCTGGGAGCGGTGGGCTAGATGCCACAAACACGCATCTCTTAAACAGAGTGGGCTTTGCTCCTGGTCAGCTGTACCAGCTGGAAGGTGTAAGAGGACATATCAGGTACACTCTAGGCCCTGGGTCTGCAGCAGTTGCCACCCAAATGAGCAAGGACTGCACACTGAGCCCTCTCCCAAGCCACAGAGTATGAAATGGCTGCCAGGAAACGAGGGCTTTCGTCTTACTGGCCAACATTATGAGTTGGCTAAAGAAATTGACGGGTTAGGAGCCACCAGGCATTGAGCCAGCCCAAACTGGCACTTCCAACAGAGGCCACAAAGCAAGAGGCTGAGGACAACTAGTCTCCCTGCTTCTGAATGGCCCCACAGGAACCACAGCACCACAGCCTCAAAGAGTTATGAGTTCTGGCACCCTGCCGTGAAGGGAACAGGCATCTTCTCTCTGTCAACTGCCCTTGACAAGCCAAAAACATGATTCATGACTTGTGAGAATGGTTGCTTTCTTCACAGCCACTCTCTGGCTTCGCTTTGGGCCCAGGAATAATTGGCCACAATCAACCCTCCCAAAGAAGTGGTTTCCCCCCACTACATCACTCTTCCTTCTGAGGACAATGGCTTCACCCAGTGTGGTGAAGGGGAAGTTTAACCAAAGGAAAAACTGAACCCACACTGATAATACATCAATGTTATCAAGGGACAGCCAGGCATGAGAGCTGAGGCACTCTCGCCTTGCGGTGGCTTTTAGGGATACCTCTGGGTGTATTTCTCAACTGCTCGTAAACATGGGTGTGTGTGTGTCCCCAAAACAAGAGTGACAATGCCAGTGCTAAGCACTTTGGTGTTTTAAACATATTTTCTTGTCATTTTCCCATCTCCTGTTTAATTATATTGTCTTTGAAAACTTAGAAAGTGTCAATTTTCTAACAGGCATGGCAATACTCTTTCTGAGGGTCAGCTCTGTTGGCATTGTAGCTTATAATAGGTGTGAGCATTGACTCCTGAGTACCTACTAGGCATCAGGGACTGCCATCATGAAGTGCCCAGAAAATTCTGCCAGCTCAGAAGTATTTGTACATGTTCAAAAAATTAAGTACAGTTCATAAGGAAATGTAGTTACAGATGAGGGCTTAAGCCAGGACAGTTTTACATAAATGAGTGTATGTGGGCTGTCTTCCTGGCCTCCTTCTCTGTGTTAACATGCGGATTGTGCTTAAAAAGAACAAAAATGAATCCAGATGTGGTTTGGTATGGAGTTCAGGCAGTTCCACAGTTTCTTCTAAATTCCAAAATGACTTTTTGACACAAAAATAGAGATGCTATTAACATAGTTGGTCTTTAAGTGAGGAGCATGGCCCACTCTGGCTGTCAGTCCCCCTCACAGAGAGACCCTTCAAGTGTGAGTATGGGATGGTGGAGGCTAGCAGCACTGTCTTTGTTTCCACAGTAAAGGGAAAAGGGACCTGAGATTGGCCTTGCAACCCCTCTCCCTGTCCAGATAAGCAAGGAGGAGCCAGGAAAGCCTGTTCTCACCTCAGCACCGTGCTCTCCCCCTTGATCGCCTTCTGTAGTTCTTAGAACAGCAAGCTAGGATACTCTTGCTTACCTCTTCAGCATTAACCTTAACCAGTTCATGGCAAAAGCATGCTTTCCCCATGTATGCACAATTTGGTGGTCTTGAATCTGTAAAATTAATTAATTAAATGAGTATATTTCTTTGAGCTAATATAGGGAGATGATCAATGAGATTATGTAAAGTGGCCTCTAGTCATGTGGGAGAATATTAGAGCATCTATTTCTCCCAAATTCTTAATTGCATACTACTTTATCATACATTCAATGAGCTCACACCACATTACAAAGATTGATAAAAGTAGTATTTATTAAAACAAGCATATAAACATCTGAGGAGGCATTCGAAATATTAAGCTAAATGTGTTTTGGGTGTGTGTATAAGTGAGTCTGTATATGTGTGTGAGTGTGTATTATATGTGTGGATAGTATATGAGCATGTGCATGTACAGGTGTGTGACCTGTGCACTCTCAGAAGCTGAAGGAGGATGTTGTACACTCTATTCTCTCTCTTTCCATGTTATTCACCTGACTCATGGTCTTGCACTGAACCCTACAGCCAGCACACTCCTGAGATCCTCCTACCTTTGTTCCTATCATGCTATGAAGGCTATAACCATGACCACACCATAGTTTTTAATGTGGGATCTGGATATTTTACTCAGATCCTCATGCTTGCATCACAGAGATTTCATCTACTGTGCCATTTCCCAGCCCCCACTAGGTACTATTTCTTAACTGATAAGTGTATCTGATCATCTATGACCTCTTAGAGGGATTTATTGAACTTGAAATCAATATAAAATGACACTGGAATGAACAAAACCTATGTGGTCATGCTCCATTCCCTAACTGGGGAAAACAGTGTCCTCTAGTCTGGCTCAAGCTTCAGTTACCATACACTGTCATCTACATCCTAATATTACACACTGTTGTAGCCTTGGGTTTTTTTGTTTGTTCGTTTGTTTTTGTTTTTTGTTTGTTTGGTTTTTGAGACCTCTCTTCAAGATAACCCAAGTACCTGCTATTTTTCTTCTCTCATATAAAATACTTCCTGCCCTACAAACCCTTGATCCATGCTCCTTTGAGGACTCCTTTTCTAGGTCATAGAAAGGGCCCAACATCATCTTTTCTGTGACTGCAGTGACATAGTGTTTGTCATTCGTGTTGTGATGGTTATCTACCACACTACACTAAGAGTTCCTTGAGGGTCAAGAATCATGTCTTCCACTCTAGCAGGTCCAGATAATTGGGTATCACAGTAGCACAGCTAGAGCCCTGCTTTCCCTGCAGGTCTTGACTGCTTCAGTTACACCCAAGTCATGGCCTCTCTCTCACTGACACATAGTAGCCATTCCTGCATCTAAACATCACTGGCTGCAGTGAAGCAGTTCCATCACAGTTAGAGATGCACATCACTTTGGAATTAATAAACAAGTAACCCCTCCACTGAAACAGTTAAATTCTGGCCAGTGTTACACTCAGGAGGTGGCTACCAACTATTCATGTTCCACCCTGGCTCTTGTATTCTCTTGGGAATTTAGATGCCCAGATGATGGAATGCCTGATACTGTTAGAATTACTAGGTATATATAGGGAGGGGAAGTGTAGCTTAGAAATACTGAGCTTCAGACGTTAACATATTCTATGGGTCCACAAACAAAGTTATTTGGAGTGAAATTCACATTGGCCAAAGTAATTGGGAGTTAGGGAGGGGCTGTCTGTGCCTTAGATGCCTCCCATTGTTAGGACCAGGATAGGTAAATAGTGTTGAAAATAGTGTTGCGTGGCCCCTTTCTCCTCTTCTTTCCTTTGGCTTGGGATATCATTTAGTGGGTAGGAGAAGCCTGGAGAAGCCTTATCTCTGATCTTACCTTAGCAGTCTCAGACATGGTGAATGGAACAAGGTTGACATTTGTCTTCTGAATGTAAAAGCTGACTTCAGCTGGCCAGAGCTCAGGAATGAGCCCAGAAATCCATCTAGCTTTATTGTGTTGAATTTAAGAATTCCACATATGGCTATGTAGCATATTCTTTGCTCAATATTAAAAGATGCTGTTTGCATAAACCACAAGGGGATCATATTTCCATAAATTTGAATGTAAATAAAGGACTCAAGAGTTGAGGTATGACATAACGGGGAGTGGTAACACTCTACAGGGAGCACTTTAGATGACAATCCTAGGCTTCCTGTAACTTAAACCCCATGTTGCAGTTGGATGAGCTTGCAAGAACACATACACACTCTGGGGACTTTTTTGGCTTTGGGATGAAAGTCAAAATCGTGGTTGACAAGATGTTTTTCCAGTTTATAATGTTATTGTATTAAACACTCTGCAAAAAAATAGAAAAGTATATTCTATTTGTACTTATGTATACCTGTGTGTCTCTACATGAGTGCAGTACCTGAGGAGACCAGAAAAAGACAATGGCTGTATTGGAACTGGAGTTACAGGCAGGGGAGCTACTTGGTATGAGCACTGGGATAAGAACCTGTGTCCTCTGGGAAGGCAGGAAGAGCTGATCCATCTCCCCAACACAAAAGCATATAAAATTTTGAGTGATTTATTAAAGAAAATACACTTATGATTATGTTGGAATTACCTTAGAATGTCTAGAACATTTAGAAGTCATCTAGATAAAATGCTGATCAGGTATTGTGTGTATCAACTTAAGTTGCTGCAAGAAAATACTACACACTGGGTGGCTTAACTAGCCAAAGCTAAGAACTCAAGGTTGACATGGCAGCCAATTTGGTGCCTGATGATGTCTCTCTTCCTGGCTTACAGAAGCTGACTTCTCATCATGTCTTCAAAGAAGAGAGAGGCAGAAAGAGGGAAGGCTAGGAGAAGAGAGAAGGGATTAGAAAGGCAGACGAGGCAGGCAGGGAGGTATGAGGAGGAGAGTCTGGCATTTATTCCTCTTCTCATAAAGAGATCATCTCTGTCTGATTAAGGCTACTTGGGGATCTAGATCTTCCTGACGGTTTGGATATAAATTTTCCTACACATGCTTATGTTTTTAAGCCCATTGTGATCCACAGCTGAGGGTACATTTAGGAGGGGTTGTGGAACCTAAAAGAGGAGCCTTGCTTGAGGAGTTTGGCCAGGGGAGGAGTGGGCCTTCCTTGTGGTTTATGGTATTACCCTATTTCTTGTCCCATCTCTGCCTCCTGCTCTGCTGAGATATGAATAAACAGCCGTCATGGAGCCATCTGCTACTATTCCTTCCTCACCTCTATTGGACTCCATTCCATCCAACAATGAGCTAAATTAAGTCATAAGGCCTCACTTGATTTCATCACTTCATCATTTACTAATCTTTCATTCACCTTGGAGATTAAGACTTTAGTATATGAGTTTGGGGAATGCAAATATTCATTCCACAGACATATGTAATGGTGCTCACTTGCCCATAGAATCTAGTACAATATGATAGCCAGCTCCTAAAATCATTGTCTCCCTTACTAGTCATTAAGAAGCATGTCTTCATATAACCTTCCTGCACTGGATAGGGCTAGGCTCTGTAAACAACAGAACATTGTAGGAATCAAAATGAATGACTTTTGGGACCTGGTCATAAACCTGTGCTACCCCTTTTAAATCAGTTGCTATAGGGAAAGGTAATTTCTGTGAGGTCAGCTCACCCCAAAAGCCCTCCAGGGAGGTCTACATAGCAAGAAGTGGATCGTAGAAGACATGCAAAGTTTTTTTTTTTTTAAACATAGATGTATTGGCAGAAGCACAGTCAAGCTTGGATAAAAATAGAGATGGTACAAATGTGAAGAGGTCTTTGGTCACCTACCTTCTGGAGGCAGAAGCAGACCATGAACAGTGCTCAACTCTATAATGCTCGGATTTCACACAAATGGAGATGAACTGAGTGAGTGGAATCAAGAGGGCCGAGAGTGGAGATGAAAGGCACAGACCAGTGTCCTAGGGTAGAGGTAGAACCAAGTCATGCCTGGGAAACTTGCTTGCTTTTCCAGTGTGTGTGTGTGTGTGTGTGTGTGTGTGTGTGTGTGTGTGTGTGTGCGCATGCACACATGCACGTGTGTGTTATGTGTGTGTCTGTACATATGATTTTGCATGTATGTGGGTGCACTTATGTGAGGGTACACCTGCACAATTGTGGTTGTTGTTAGTCATGGAGACAGGGTATCTCATTCAAACTCAGAGCTTGTTGATATGGTTGTTCTCGCAGTCTCCACTGTCTGAGTCTGGAATCACAGGTGGGCAGCCACACCCACCTGACATTTATGAAGGTTTCCAGGGATCCAAACTCAGGTTCTCATGCAGTGTGGCAAGTGCTTTAACTACTGCTCCATCTTCTTTGCCCTCGAGGAACTTACAGTAAGAACCTGTTGAATCGGTCATTCCTTTGTACTCTGATTCTCCTTTTAGTGGGCACAAGTACCTACAATATTCATTCTGTTCCTGTATGTTGGTGTGGAGGGAGATAATCGATGTCTTCACATCATTAGATAAAGGAACTGTACGAGGTCTGGGGAGATTTATCTGTATCAGAAGTCGATTTACACGACCACTCCTTGGACATGGAGCTGAGAAGATAGGGTGTGACGGTGGAAGCCCATGCCTTAAATGAGGGCTTTATATGAGAATAAGACACGAATCAAAGGAAGCCAAGGAGGTATGAAGGAACATGGTAGATAGCCCCCGAGAAGGCCTCAGTGATGCTTGCATCTGCTATCCATGGTCGTGTATTGCCTTTTCCAGCTCGGAAGAGGACCAGCGTGTGTTGACTGACACATTGACACTTGTGGGTGTAATAGCGTGCAGCTTTGACTATGGGTCTTAGAAGACCTCTTGGTTCCCTGGCTCTTGTGGAAGGCAGAGTTTCCAAATCTGAGGACACTGAGCCCTATGGAATGGCCTCCTGGCAAGAGCTGGGGCTGCTCAGCTCTCGCCACTACTAACTTGGTGACATATGAAGGATGTTTCTTGTAAATCGGTCCTCTGGTTCCAGGCAAGCTGTTTGGAGAGAGATGTCAAACCACAACCTTGTAGCGAAGCTTATCGTGCACAGAAGTGGTGAGAACCGTGTGTTGGTTTCTTAGGCCAACTTTTTTTACATTTTAAAATATTTTATTTTCATTTTTTAAATTAAATTGTACTGTAAGATTTTATACATACATAATGTGTATACATACACATATCATTACACTTTGCTAATATTTACCTCCCCATTATTATCCTGTGTTCTCATTCTCCATCTGCTGGCTCCTTCTCCCTCCAAAATAATACCCTCTGCAAAGTTCCCTTGCATCTGAGTGATGGATGGATGTACAACATTTTCTTTATGTGGTCATCTGTTGGTGTGTACCTAGACTGGTTACATGCCATATCTGCTTGGAATAAATAGTGTAACAATAAACATGCATGTACAAGTATCTCTGTGGGCTGCTGACTTCAGTACCTTTACCTATACGCAGAGGAGGCTTAACTGGATCACATTGGAGGTCTAGTTTCTTGAGGGACCCCTGGCCAATAAGCAATGCAGAAGGGTACTGCTTCCCTTGTACCCTTAACATTATTTGTTATTTTTACTTGGATTTAGTCATTCTGACTCCAAAGAGATGGACTGCCAGTGTAGTTCAAATTTACATTTTCCTGAGGACTGAGGAATTTCTCAGCATTTCTTCCTATATTTACTGGTTGTTTGCATGTCTTCTTTTGGGTGATTTGGCTTTGAAGGGTTTGTAGTCAATTTGTATATTTCTTTATAAATTTTATCTAGAAGTCATCTGTTAGATGTATACTTGGCAACTATACATACTGGTGGAAGCTCTGCCTTCCACCAGAGCCAGGGTCAGCATCTTCTGGGACCCATAGTCAAAGTCGCAAAGTATTAAACCCGCAAGTGTCAGTGTGAGTGGTTCTGCAAGAGCCCTGCTTCCTCTGCCCGTTGTTCACTTTGCCACGCAGAAGCTTCCTGTTTTCATGAAGTCATATTTGACTGGCTATTATGTGATGGGCTGTGAGAGTCAGTTTCAGAAAGCCAGTGCCTATGCTTATATCTGAAGTATTTTCCCCTTGTTTTTCTCTAACAGTTTCAATGTTTCAGGTCTTACATGAAAGTATTTAATCCGAATAGTTTTTTTTTAAACACTGTGAAAGATAGGGGTATAATTTTATTTTCTACAGATGGATATTCAGGCATTTTAGCACCATTTGTTGACGAGGCTGTTTTTCCCCCCTCTAAAAGTCTGTTTTTGGCACCCTTCTTAAAAGTTAGCAGGACATAGCTGCCAGAGTTTATTTCTGGGTTTGCTATTGCTTTCCATTGGTCTGTGTGTGGGTGCATGGTTGCATGATTGCATGTGTGTGTGTGTGCGTGCACACGCATGCATGCATGCATGCATGGGTATGTGTGCATGCGTGAGTATGTGAGTGTGTGTGTGTGTGTGTGTGTGTGTGTGTGTGTGTGTGTGTGTGTGTTAGTCTTTGTGCCAGTAACACTCTGACACTATGGCTCGGTAACATAATTTGAAATCCAGGAATTGTGATGCCTCCTCCAGTACTGCTCTTTCCGCTCAGAATTATATTCACTATTTGAGGTCTTTTAGGGTTCCACATAGATTTTAGGATTTTTTTTCTAGTTCTTTATATAATTTTAGTTACATTTTATAAAGAGTACATTGAGTTTGTAGATTTCTTTTGGCAGTATAGTCATTTTCTCATGATAAATTCTGCTGATCTGTAAGTAGGGCACATATTTCTACCTTCTAGAATCTTCAGTTTCTTTCTTCAGAATTTTTAATGTATTGTAGAGACCTGTCACCTACTTAGGAAGACTTATTCTAGTCATTTTTTAAAAAGTATTATGAATGGGATTTCTCCTCTGATTTACTTTCTTGGTGACTTCATTATTTTTATATAGAAAAGCAATGGATTTATACATGATGATTTTGTGTCCTGCTATTTTACCAATACTGATGATCAGATTTATGAGTTATTTTGGTGGAATATTTAACATTTTAAAGTATAGAATCATGTTATCTGAAAACAGGGATAATTTTTCTCTTCATCTCCTGTGAATGTCCTTTGTCTTCTTTCTCTGGTCTTATTCTCAAATTAAAACTTTAAGCTTTATATTCAATAAAATTAAAGAGAAAGCACAACCTGGCCTGCCTCCCAGCTCACAGAAGATGGAGGGCTTTTCTACTGTTATAATGTTGGCTGCAAGCTGATGTACATAGATAGCCTTTGCTGTGTTAAAGGATGACCCTTCCATGCCTGAGAAGGTTTCCTGTGGCTTTTATCACATGTGTTTGACCAGCTTCTGTGGCTCCTGTTCTCCACCAGAGAGCAAGCCAGGGAGGAGCCATGTGTTCCCGGGTCCTTTACTCCCTGTTGATTCTTCTTTTCCTCTGCCTTAGCTTTGTCCTATAATGCCCCTTATGATTCCTAATCCTGCTCTAATCTTTATTTCTTTGGAAAAACTCTGTATCAGTCCGAATCTTCTTATACATCACACCACCTGGAGGCAACTTCTAACCGCCATTTTACCTTGGAAGTCCTGGAGCAACCTCTATACAGTATGTACTTCTTGCTTTTATTTTCTTACAGCAAGAAATTAAGCAGAAAGAAAGCAAAGTAAATGAGATCAGCCACTTCCCAAAGAGAGCTGGCTTAAGGTCAGAAGGCCCACCACTCTCTGTAATGCCACTGAACACGACGCCCCCTCGGACATGGTACTTGCTTCCCAAATGCTTGCATTCATTGTCCCATATGTTACAGCATGCATGACTAAAATGCCCTGTGGAGGATGGTACAGCTAAGATGCATAGAAATTCTCTAGTCAAGCAGCATGGAGGCCCCCTGTTCTCAGTTGCTGCTGGACTCCATTAAAGCCCGCACAGCCAGACTAGTACCATGTTGTAAAACTGATAAACGGAGACACACAATTATCCCATAGTGCTGCATGTTTATCACCAGAAAGATGTGCCCCCCCCCCAGAATTTCTATGCACAAGGGTAGATAACTCGGAGGACAGAAGCTTGTAACAGCTGCAGCCAACTGATTGGTTTTATAACTAGACTGCAGCAGCCTCTGGAGCTAGGAGCCTTGCCCAGCTTAGGCAAGGCACTTCTGCATCTTTCAGCCTCAGTGTCCTTATCCGTACAAAGGAGACAGTAATAGTGACAACTTAGGGAAACTGAAATCATTCAGGAGAAGATGTGTGTGATGAAAGTGCTTGTATGTGTCTGTTCTTCCTTTGGAAGAATTGCTTTGACACAAAGTAAGAAACTGAATGCTTGGGTTAATTCTTCCTAAGGTGACAATATATCAGGATTCAGTTGTCATTTCAGACTTGAGATTTGTAGGAAACCAACATGTAAGGTGATGCCATGTTTTCTAAATGTGACTAAGTTAATAGTGCTTTCTCCAGGTATTAAGACATGGTACTGTGGAATGGGCATTGTACCTTCAATTTCTAGTGGAATTTATACTAGAAAAAAATTACAGGAAAGATAATGTGTTTGAACTAGGGAAAGTGACCCAAATGTTCCCCAAGGTTTCTGCCATGGCTTTTCTTTTCAGGAATAGCTAGAAAGACACAACTATTTATAAAGGCTTTGAGGCCTGGACTCATTTCCTTCTCTCTCCATGCTTCTAGGATCTTCACTGATGAAGGTCCTCGGCCTACAAAGCCTTCATTGAAGCCCTGGCTTCCCACAGCATGAATTCAAATCACTCTGGTTCTGCATGCTCCCTGGAGCACTAGCAGTTCTCTCCCACTGCAGTCTCCCTGGCTGCATCTGTCACCATGGTGTGATGGTCTTGGTTTACTGACCAGCTCTTTACATGCACCTACTCTAACTTGTCCAAAGCCTTTAAGCTCCTAGAGCACAGAGTCCACCTGCACCTTCAGTTCTGTTCCATCACCATAGCACAGTGCTGGGCAGCTTTTAAGTGATATTTATACTGAACGATTGGAAAGGAAGAAATGAAGGGAAAGAAGAAGAAAGTGAGGAGGGAAATAGAATAAAGAAAAGAGGAAGGAAACGAAAGGAAAAATGAAATGTACAAGGAGGGAAGTAAGGAGTGTTTATAATTTTTAGGCACTCTCCTGATACACTTCCTTTGTGGCTAGTCATTAGCAACAATCATACAGGCAGCAGAAGACAGACTGACAGGAAACCTGCAGCCACAAGGTAAGCAGGTTGAAGTTTAGAATAGAGACTGACAGGTAAGACTAGCTGTGGATTTGGGCTCTTCCTGGGGGAAAGTAAGAACTAGTCATTGCTAGTGTTCCTAAAAACATCCAGATAAACCAGACAATTGATCTCTGTCTTTAAGTTGGGATGTTTGTAGGAAGTGGAATAGGAATCATTTTTAGTCAGCGTTTTGGACACATCAGTGCAGAGGTGACCGGGTTCCAACAGTGCAGGATCCTGTAATACACAGGAAGAAGGCAAGTCAGATCCATGAGACCAAGGAGTTAGTGAGTTTGCCAACGGGTCACAAGAAAGCTACCAGCAGACTGTGTGGAGGTACCAGGATTGCTTTCAAATGCTGTCTCCAAGCCAAAGCTTGTATTTGATGGAATGTGTTCTTTGACTCTGGCTATGCCTTCTGGGCCCTTTACACCTCCTATCTGCATCTCTGCCCTTTTTTTTTTTTTTCTCTCAGTTTTAGGAAAGCTTGTATATCTTCTCTCTTTGAAAAACTTCAACTGCAAGATGTAAACTGATGATTTTTTTAAAAATGAAAACTATCCACCACATTACAGAAGCCATGCAAGCCCTTCTTGCTTCTCTCTCCTACACGCATGCTGTCCCGCCCTTCTGCCTTGTCCTGTGACGCAGCAAGCGAGGCCATGTCTGATGTAGACCTTGACATTGGCTGTCCTACCGTTCAGAACTGTAAGAAAGCTTTTATGTCTTTGAAATTTATCCAGACTTACACTGATTATTTTTTTTAACAATACATCCTAGATTTTATGCTGGGCTCTAGGCCCATATGTAGAAACCACTTGGTGAACGGGACTGTCTTGACAAGCAAGGTACATCTTGAACTCCAAAGGCATTTTTACTAATGATATATTAAGGTTTCGTTCTCTGCTCATCTGTAAACAACTGGTTCTGAACTCAGAGGCAGAGTAATGAGACATGATTGACATCCTCCCTCAAAATCCCAATACCCTCACTTCTCAGATACAGAGAATAAGTCCCGAGACAGATACACGCTGAACCCTCAGGGTACTCATCTCACCTAAAGTCATCCACATTAAGTAATAAAGTTAAGATCTAAGCAACATAAAATTTTTCTGCAATCCTAACCTATGATTTCTTTAGTTCAGGGGGCACACTTCAGTTGGACTAATTCACTTAGCCATGCTGGCACTTCATGTGAGGCCATTTACTGGGAGCTTTGAAATTATTGAGGATGAAAGACACATTTAAGGATCCGTGGTCATCATCATTACCACCCTCCTCTTGGTTTGGGATAATAACAGTTGCTGTTTTAACCACCAGCTCCAACTAAGCAGCCTTCAGATTTTCAGGCCTCTGATGTGTAGAAGTCAGGCCCCATAGCAACACCAACAAAAGCTTTCTTCCACCAGTATTTGAAATTTATTTCCGGTACTCATACTTAAAATGGAAATGTCAAGGAATGCGTTGTCTTAGGTAAACTGCCTTTATTTATGATAAACCAGAAGATTTGCAAGACTGTATTTTAAAAAGATTCCGAATGTAACCCTTTGTACTTCAAAGGCTATTTGGTCTTGGGCCCAACAGGCAAAGTGGTTATTATGGCTCCATGTGGGAAAAGGCGGGTGAGGCTGGAATGTGCCCAGTGAACACGAAACCCCATTCACAGAACCCCACTTGCTCCTGCCGCTCTGCTGAGGCTAATTGGAGGAGGGCAACCTTTTTTTGAGTAAGGAAAGAAACTTCTGGATTTGAAGCAGATGTCTGAACTCTGCAGAATCTACAATACAGGCCTTTAAAAGAAATATTGCAATAATTAGGAGTCCGGTTTGAAGTCAATGTGTTGCTGTAAAAATTAAGGATGTTTACAACTGTGGGAAGGCTTTTTTTTTAAAAAAAACCAATTCTGATTCCAATTTGCTAGCAAATTGCATCCTGGCCTCATGGAGGGAGTGATAGGGGAACGCGTTTAGTAGATCAGGATGCTTGCTGTCCATCAGAGAGTGGGGATGTGTTTGCTGTTCATGAGATCAAATAGGAATTCTCAGATTATGATCCAGACTTCATTTGCAGAATTTTGTAACCTAAAAATAATTTAGTATTTGGAACCAAACACAGTGTTTTCTCAATTGATTACACACACACACACACACACACACACACACACACACACACACACACACACAC
>OU015742.1:117261708-117315264 GCA_907169655.1 Acomys percivali | reverse complement strand
CACACACACACACACACACACACACACACACACACACACACACACACGGTTTTCCTTGTGTGGTCCTTGGAATGAAAGTCTAGTATTTACTAAAATGACCACATGTTTCAGATATTGGTTAGTCATGAAACACTGCATTATATTCAATTTCAGGTTGTCCAAGGACAAGAAACTAGATAATATGGGAATTAAACTTGTCTGAAGTCATAGATCATTATTATGTATCAGAAAAAAAAATACAGCTTTGTTTTTAGGTAACAGAGAAAGAAGGTCTGTGAGAGTATTGGTCAGAGCAGAATATAAGATGGACAGTCTGCAGTGAGGGAAAATTAGGGTTAGGATAGAAGAAAAGCCCAGATCCTCTAACTTTGTAGTTTTGTGGCCATGGCACTTAAAAACTTTCATTTCTTGAATATGTTGTAGATAGTAACATCTGCTTTTTGTTGTTGGTAGTTGGTCATTTCTACACTAGGGGCAGGAGAACACTGGCCCTTCACCCAGCACACATATACTCAGTGCACAGGTTTTTTTGACTAGGTCCCCGTTGGAACAATGCATCTTGTAGAAGTTTGGAGAAGGAGCATAAAGTGCATTAGGTCAATTAGCTCCTCTTCTGTTTTTCTTTTTAAAAAGAGATCACTGAGTTCTACTTGGGCACAGCCCATTCAGCAGGGCCTCTTTCTCCCTGTCTCTTACATATGGCCGTATGACTGAGTTCTGTCAAAGGTACAGGCGTGGCAGTGATATGTACAACCTCTACATCATAGCTCTTGCTCTTCATCCTGTCTTTCTTTTCTCCCATAAGCAAGAATATAAATAGTATGATAGTGAGTCAATTGATCATAAAGATGAAGTCATTACACCAATGAGAGTATAAATACTTCATATCTATGCACGACTTCATGGATCAGAGACTATGGACTGTCTACATGGGACATATATCATATCAGTTTCACAGAAGAAACGTTTCACATAGCTTTTTTGCCCATTGTGAGGGTACCTCAAACTATCGTCCAGTGGTGCTCAACCTTTCTAATGATGCCACCCTCTAATAAATACAATTCCTTGGGTTGCGGAGACCCCCAGACATAAAATTATTGTTCCTACCTCATAACAGTAATTTTGCTACTGTTATAAATCATAATGTAAATATTTTTGGATCTAGAGATTTGCCAAAGGGGTCATGACCCAAGGTTAAGAAACATTGCTAATATGATAATAGAAATCTAACCTTATTATGTTTTAGAAAAAAAGAAAGAAAAGAAGAAATTTAAAAAGGATTATGTAGGTCTTTTGATCCAGGAACATTGGTTGTTCTCTATTGGTCACTAAAAAAATTATGTGTGGGGTATTAAAGGAGAGATTTGAAGCAAAATTAAGCACGGTTGATCTGAGGCAGAGACCGGGATAAGTGTTAGATCTCCAAGTAGAGGCTACTGAATAAAGGAGGCAGGCTTAGGGACTTGAGCTGAGGTCACTTGTATAGGGCTTCATTTGATTATGAAGGCAACACTCAATTGATTTGCATATATCCTATATGAATAGATGATTCAGTTTGGCTTACTTATTGTTAGGCAGTCATTGTTAGAGCTTCACCTTGAACATGCAAACACTGAAGTGGCCTTTATTTCTCAAAGCCTGCCCAGATACCATTCAATTCCTAATTCTCAGCACCCTGTATTCCTGAGTTTGACTTCAGAACCCCTGTGTTCTAGTATAAGCATTCAATTACTCATTGAGTTCATTAATTGAACAGAGACTTGGTAACAATATTATGTGCCTGATGCGCTGTAAATACTGGGGATTCCGTGGTGCATAAAACTTACCCATTGTTTTCACAGAACTTACAGTCTGGAATCTAGTAATATTCATTGTCAATGACAGGGTTTCCTTTCTGGGAAGGGCTTTTTGGAAAGTATTCTAAATAAAATAGATAGCTTTTCCTTCAGGAAACCCATGGCCTACAAATGCTACCCTCATCTAGTTTTGCCTTGTAGACATAGATAGCTGGGCATTCTTAGCCTATCACCACAGAGTCAGTTTCTTCAAGAGAAAACTGAGTTATATTTCCTCTCTAATCTCTCTCTACATACCAGCATTTATTGCTTGGTAAACACTCTACAAACATTTGATGAAAGGAAATTTAATCCACACAGTAAAATATACTGTTCCAAAAATGTACGTGTCCATTCTACATAATCAAAGAAACACGTGGAGGTATTTTAAATCTCTCAGTCATTGTCAAATACCATAAAATTAATTATTACCAAGGAAATCATCCTTAAACACACAATAATCATGTCTGCTTTAATAACCTTCCTTGCTTGTCCTTTGTTAATGGTGATAGAAGGCGATAACTCATTTCTTCTCAGTACTTTCCAGAAATGCTTTCATAACTAGTAAAACTCCAGGAGTTTTTTGTTCCAGATTTATGAGGCAGTAATGGAGTACATGGTTTGTGTACTTCATTTACAACTTAGCAACATGTGTGAAAGTTAGCTTGAACTAAGTTTTCTAGACTGCTTGAATTCTCAGCATCCAAAACTAAACTTCACTTGTTAAAGAGAACATGGTCATGCCTGCAGATATTTTTCATCATTCTGTCAAAAGAAGGGTAAAATTAGCCTGGCGTGGTGGCTCACACCTTTAATTCCTGCATTCAGGAGGTAGAGGCAGGTGGAGCTCTGTGAGTTGGAGGCCCCCTTGGCTTACAAAGAGAGTTCCAGGACAGCCAGGGTATTACATGGAGAAACCCTGTCTTGAAAAACAAAACAAAACCGAGAGGGGGGGGGGAAGGGAGGGAGGGAGGGAGGGAGGGAGAGAGAGAAAGATTAGAAATTGTAATTTTAAAAA
This sequence comes from Acomys percivali, assembly GCA_907169655.1. NCBI lineage: Eukaryota > Metazoa > Chordata > Mammalia > Rodentia > Muridae > Acomys > Acomys percivali. The sequence goes on along the minus strand of OU015742.1, from coordinate 117,312,411 downwards.
TATACTAACATAGTCTAATTAAAACACTAACTATAATAATAAATTAACATTTCAAACACCATTGATCAAATACAATATACACACAGACCAGAGAGTACTAATGTTAAGATGTATGGGTGGAGGATGTTACTTGGTTTATAGAATGTTTACCTACCATGCATAGAGCCATGCATTGAAAACAAGCATGAGGATACATGCCTATAATACCAGTACTTGGAAGATGGAGATGGCAAAACTAAGGTTCAAGGTCATCCCTGGCTACATAGCCAGTTCCGGGTCAGTTTGTGTTACTTAAGACTGTGTTTCAAAACAAAAGACAGCTATAAATATTAAGTTCTTGATGTCTACTCAACAGTGAGAAAGTTGAAGGATAAATCTTAAAGACTGTGTGGGAGGACTTCTTAAATCATCTTTTAAAGGCCTAAAGAAGCATCCTGAAGAAAACATAAAAAAGAAACACTTGTTTAGAACCATACTGAGCTAAGTGCACTTCCAGTGGCAATTGCACAAAATACAGACTTCTACCACATGGCATAGCATAGTTTTTTGAGTTGTTGTACATAACGTATCTCATCTTAAAAGGAGAAAATAAAAATAACTGTTTCATAGATTGAAGAAGGAAATACTTGCTGTGGTTCATTTGAAAATATATATTTTGAGTTTTGTTTTTTAATTGTGTATATGTGTGTGGAGAGGGAGTGGTATCATACATGAGAGTGCACTGTAGTACCTATGGAGACCAGAGAAATGTGCTGAATACACTGTAGGTGTTTGTGAGCCACCAGACTTAAGTTCTGGGAAACAAACCCAGTTCCCCTGGAGGAGCAGAAATATATGAATCTCAGAGATAAAGACTCTACAGACTCCAAATCTTTAGCTTAGACTGACAAATGAACTAAATATATGACTTAATTTTTAAAATTCCTCTATTTATTTTTTATTTTCTCTGTATGAGCATTTTACTTGTATCCCATATGTGCCTTCTTTTTTCCATTTGTTTATTTATCTTTTTATTTCTTTGTTGTTTTTATTTTTTATATTTTATTTAGTATGATTTATTCATACATTACATTCTGATTGTCATCCCCTCACTCTTATCTTCCTGTTTCCACCCTCCCTCACTTTTCTGCCCTATTCCCCTCTCCTAGGCGGTGGGGAATGGCTCCTACCCCACTGTCTGGCCACAGGATAGCCTACATCCCCTTCCTCTGTGTGTTCGCAAGGCCATCCTGCCAATGGGTTGTGATCAAGTCGTGGGCACCAGAGTACATGTCAGAGATTCATCGGTAATCTCCCCTTCCCCACTCCACTTGGAGAATAAGCTGTCTATTGGCTTCTTGGTATTTACAGAGGCTAGAAAAGGGTGTCAGATGCCCTGGAACCAGAGTTATGGATGGTCGTTAGGTACCACATGAGTGCTCGGAACAGAATCCAGGTTCTCTGCAAGAGCAACAAGTAGTTTTAACTCCTGAGCCATCTCTATAGCATCCTTCATCTTGAAATACTCTGTAAGAATAAAAAGATTAGCTGGGTGATGGTGGCACATGCTTTTAATCCCAGCACTTGAGAGGCAGAGGTAGACAGATCTCCATGAGTTCAAGGCCAGGCTGGTCTAGAAATCAAGTTCAGGACAGCCAAGGCTACACAGAGAAACACTGTCTCGAAAAACAAAACAAAACAAAATGTAAAAAGATTTATATATTTTACTGAGAATATGCATCTTGTTGTAAAAGCCACACATGTTAAAATGGAAAGAACACACACACACACACACACACACACACACACACACACACACACCTGACCAATCCTTTCATTGTTAACAGTATGATCATGATTTCATATACTTGTGGTACATATATATTTTCTGTACAAAAACATGTAAGTGAAGTATTACATGTGTGTTTTATAAGATTTGATTTTACTTACTATGTTGGATAATGATATACGAACTGTAACATCTGACAAATTCAGACTATTGTGAATGTATACTGTTTGATTACCCATCCCCCCCAATACACATAAGAATGTATAAGTCATCTCCAGTTTGTTTGGCAATTATAAACCGATGCTATGCCAGACTCTATACATCCACATTACAATACATCTTTGATTATATCTCCAAGATTAGTTTGTAGGAGATAGTACTACATAAGGACAGCTTTCACTGGAATTCATTATTACCAAACTGCTAGAATAGTTTATCAATATTCTACGTGGACTGATTGACCTACTATGAGTGATGATGAGCTTGGTATTCCATTAGAACAACTTGACATATTCTACTACAAAATACAGCACCAAAACAAAATGAAAGAGAAATTCCACCTCAAACCAATTATATTTGAATATTCACAAAAGAATTAGAAATCACTATTATGGAAATATGCATGTTATTATGGAGATGAGTTTTATACACAATAATAGCAACCAATTTAAAGGGTGCAATTCAGTGTACTACCATTGCAATCAAAATATAAAATATTAATTTTATTTCCCTCTAAATTTCTCATAGCCACCTTACATAGCTGCCAGTCATTACACCCAATCTTTGGAAGTCTTTATATCACAATTTTTTGCTTGTTCACTTGTTTTTTTGAGACAGGGTTTCAACAGTAGTTATAGCTGTCTTGGACCTCACTACATAGACCAGAATGGCCTAAAACTCACAGAGATCTGCCTACCTATGCCTCCCAAATGCTAGGATTAGAGGTGTGTGCCACCACCATCTGGCTATATCATGATTTTTATTCAGAAATTTCATACTTTTGAAATTCATCCATGTTACTGAATTTATCAGTACTTCATATGAAACATAATGTGCCATTGTGTGGGCATCTCACAAAAATCGTATTCAATCATCAGTTGATGGTCTTTTGGAATGTATCCAATTCACAGAGATGAATAAAGCTACATATATGTATATATATATATGTATGTATATAACTTATATATGGACATATGTTTTACCTTAGTAAATGTCCCATGTACGTGGAGATGGATTATATTCAGATGCTTTTGTGTTTTGTGTCTGTAAATGTCTATTTGATGAAATTGGTTTGTGGGATAGATGAGATCTACTCTGTCCTTTGTGAGCTTTCTATTTGTTTTATACAGACAAGTGTTGAAATCTCAAAATATAGTTGTGAAATTATGTATTATAGAGTTCTTGTAGTTGTAGCTTAATGCTTTCTGAAACTATATCATTCAGTTTATACAAATCAAGCATTATTGTTATTGCAATATCTTAACATCTTTATGAAGTTTTTTTGTCTCTTGAACATTTGTTGCTCTAAAACCTTTGTCTGTATAGTTTTTCATTTTTTACTGTTAGCGAATCTTTGTGCTTATGCTCACATTCATACTAGACTTCTTGTTGAAAAGTAATCCTTCAGTCAGTATAATAACTTCAAACCAGTTGAGTAGTCTGGGTTTTCAACTGAGTATTAAATGATTTCTCTAACTACAGTTACCAATATAATTAATCTTCTAGCTTCCTGCCAGTTTTCAGTTAGTTGTTTTATCTGCTCTTTATCCTTGTTCTCATTTAAAGTACATTTTGTATATATGATTAATTTTGTTATTTTACAATTGTATGTTACATATTTCTTTTATCTTCAATTATTTCCATTTCCTATTCTTGACCTTCATACTGTTATTATCATGTACATCTTGTTTTTATTCTTAGTTATTTGAGAATTTCATACAGTGTATTTTTTTTATCATATTTACTGCCTTTCTTAACTCCTCTCAGATGCATCATTCTTCCACACCCACCCAATTTTGTGTCTTGCTGTTGTTCTTAATCTATGAAGCCCAGTTCATGCTGCCTATATTCTCATAGACATGTGACTTTGGAGCTATTGGATCTATTGGACCATGGCTGATCTAGCAGGGGCCACACTCTTAAGGAAAGCCAACTCTCCACCTCCCAGCATCTGCAAATTGCCAGTGGTTCCACACATAGAGGTGGGACTTCACGCTCACCCTACCCCTCACTGTGATTTTTGACTAGTTTGAGCTTCTGCAGCTGTTGTGCCCACTGTGAGCTCATACATGCAACTGCTCTAATGCATCTAGAAAACACTGTTTCCTTCTAGTCATCAACTGCTTCCAGCTCTTGTAATCACTCTGCGCTCCTCTTTCTCCATGATCCCACCCCTAAGGAAGAGAGAGTGTGATATAGATCCATTTTTCTGTCTGAGCATTTTACAATCTCTTAGTTTCTGTACCTTGACCATTTATTCTATAATTTAAGAAACTAGAGAAGTGAGGAAATATGTATCATGTAACCTTTAGAGCTATTGCTTCTGACCCTTCACATTCCACTCTACAGATCTGCTGTGGTTTGAATTTAAAATGTCCCCCATAGGATCATATGTTTGAACATGTGTTCTGCAGCTGATGGCTCTGTTTTAAGAGGTTTGAGAACTTTCAGGAGGTGGAGCCTTGCTGGAGGAAGTACATCACTGGGAGCAAGGCTTTGGCCTGACTTCCTGTTCCCCCACGCTGCTTCCTGTGTGCTGAGGAAATATATAATTACTCAATCCAAAGTGCTGTTATCATTTTTTAATGAGTTTTTAAAATTCAGCACTATATTTTTCTCTCTTAAAAGTTCTGTTTGAATTTTGTTACAGCTTTCACTGACTTTCACACCAAATCATGCCTCCTTTATAATATTATGTTTTAAGAATATATTTATACTAGCTCTTTAAAAATTATTTTTACTGCCAAATAAATGTGAAATTATACAAATTTTAATAAAAACAAACCTCAGTTACGTTTAATGTGGTTTAAACGTTATACATCTCTTCTAATTTTTATTTTTGTTATGGAGAAAATGCTCAGATTCCTTTTGGCTAGCTTTACGAAATGTGTAGACATAGTCATCACCTGTAGCCACTTTGCTCTCTTCAATGGTGTACCTGGAATCAATAACCGGGTTGTAGACTCTATTGATAAAACTCCCTCCAATTTCCTCTCCTTATAGTAGCTTCTTCAATGTAGTAGCTGCCACCATCATTATCCTGTCATTTTTTAAAATCTATTTCTACTGAATGGCTTTTTTTCTATCAGCTATGAGTCATACTTTCCCCCCTTATTACATATTGAGTAATCCTGTTCAATTTACTTTGGTTCCCCAACATTGTGTATTATATACTGTTCAGATATAGAATCTGTTTGTTTATTGCTGTTTTTTTCTTTGTTATTATGTACTGTTCCTGTATAGGATTTTTGTTTGTATGCTTGCTTGCTTGCTTGGTTTTTGAGTTTTCTTGAGACAGACATTCATGTGGCCAGGCTGCCTTCAAAGTTGCTACTCAGTCAAGGATGACCAGACACACTGTCACCTGTGTGCACACTCCTGAGTGATGTCATTATGTCTAATCATGACCAAGAGAATACCTTTTGGTAGCATCTCTTCCTACACGCCCTTATGAGCTCTAAGGAATTGTTCAACCCTCTGCTTTTGGAATCCTTTACCTCCCCATCTCTTCAAGCTATTCCTGGGTGTGAAGAGGTCACCAAACAAAGGTTTGGGGCTCTCCACCTTGCATAATTCTCTAGAGTGCTCTCTAGGCAGTGTCTTGTTTCCAGCATTTTATCCTGGAGATCCTAGTCTGGTGAAGTGGCTTCCTGGAATTAAGATTTTTGTTTGAACTCCCTCCCCTGGGGCTGATGGATTTTGTTTGGATTTTTTTCATTCTACCACATGTCTTGCAAAGAGCCTCAGGCAAGAAACAGCCTGGGCACCTTTAGGACCCACTTCCTTTGTATTTCTTATGGCAGGGAAAACATCTCTCTCTGCCCATTGCCCTGTATCTGAAAACAGTTGTTTTATGTATTTGTCTGGTTCTCTACATGCTTATAATAGAAAGGACAATTCCCACAGCACTTAATGCTTCATGGTCAGAAGCAGATGTCGACATCAATATTTCATGCTTTTCTTGGGGTTACTCCATTGTGTAGTCAGAGCTGAGAGCCAGCTTTAGATACACACTGATACCATTTTGTTTATCTTTCAAATAAATACAGTTACACACTCAGTTTTTGTTCTTAAGTTGTGTGTAAGGTAGAATACTTATGCTTATTGGTCATCATACATCTTATTTAGAATAAAGCCCGTTTATGATTTTTTATTTAACTCTCTTTTCATGAAAAGATTTGCTGTTTTCTTACAGGTCTGCAAGAGCTCCTTACATGTTGCACATTATCCTCTCTTTGCCATTTATGTTACACACAACTTTCTCTTCCAGTTTATTACGTGTATTTAAACTTCGTTTATAGAGTGGTCGCAATATGAAGAGTGGAGATGGCGAAGTCACAGTCTGTATTACAAAGATGCTTCTGGTTTTATTTGTAGCCAAATGCCCATCAGCTATTTCTGTTATTGTTTCTGGCTTGTTATACATCTTGTGAAAAAATGCTGTTTTGTGATATGATAGGGGGATGATTTTCAACAGCTTTAGTTAAGTACATTCCTCCCAGGCACATTCCAATGAAAGAACTTTGGTACTTTGTCTTTTTTGGTTAGAGTATTCTCAGGGCTCTAACAAAATATAATGGACTCCATTGCCTCAGAAAATAAATGCCCAATGTTTGCATATATTTGGGGTCTTTGGCCCTTAGGAAGTGACTCCTAGTGTGTTAGTTGGCGTTTCTCAGGGAAATGGGATCAATAGGAGATGGATAGACAGATAGATGTATGGATGATTGATGAACGAATTAACCAATGGATGATAAATGGCAAATAGGTAGGTAGGTGGGTAGAAAGACAGACAGACAGACAGACAGACATATTTTGGTTCATGCTACTATAGAGGCTGAGAAGTCTCTCTGTCTGATATCTGCAACCCAGAGACCCAGGAAAGCCAGTGACATAATTCCAGTTTATGGAGCAAGGAGGACCCTGTTGTCTCAGCTCAAACAGAAAGACAAAAAGCAAAATGACACGGCTTTATCTTCCTGCGACATTTTTGTTCCCTTTAAGTCTGTCTTAGTCTATGTTGTGCTGCTATAACAAAATAGCAAAGGCTGTGCAATTCATAGCAGAAACTTATTCAGCTCATGGTTCTGGAGGTGGGACAGTACAAGATCAAGGGGCTGCATGAGGGGGAGTGAAATTGATGGATCACCACTTAACAGAAGATATCACAGGGCAGAAAACACGTGAAGAGACAGACAACTGATGATCTTGCAAGACTTACCTACTTCCTGGACAACTCCATTAGTCCATTTACTAGGCCAACCCTTCATGTCCTAGTAATTTTTAAGGTTCCTTTTAACATTGTTGCATAAAATATTGAACATGTGACCTTTGGAGACATAGTCACACCTTAGAGAAGGTTGTCAGTGTATTAGATGGTATCCATTCATATCCAAGAAGGCAGCAGTCTACTTTATTGAGTCCATCAGTTTGGATACAAATTTTACCCAGTAACACGCTCATACACATACTCAAAACTAATGCTTCCTGTGACACCATGGATAGCAAAGTAATCTAGGTGGGAAATTCTGTGAGTGTGCTTTTCTTTAGGATATTTCTTCCCATAATATCCATTTACTTGTAGATATTGCTGATCTATTCTCTGGGGAACTGATAAGAGAATGGAAGGTCTGCAAGATTTGGTCCTGTAGAGAAGCCTAGTTCCAACAAGGTCCTTCCCTGAATCCTCCAAAATCCCAGGCATGTTGGAGTTCGCAGAAGACTGAGTATTCATTGACTAATTCTCTTAGCTAATCTCTTCCTTAGGTGCCCCACCCCCAGGAAGCCAGAGGACCTGAGTGGGAGAGATGCCCTTATGCTAGGTGGAAGTAAGCTTTGGGAGAAGTCCTGGAAAGCAGGACTTTGTCATGGAGAGTATTTTACACTACTTCAAACCACGCTCTTTCTCCTGACTTTACCACATCCAGCTAAGCTCTTCCTTGGATCTTGTCTTTGAGAGCTCAATGAGATTTGTGCAGATTTCCCACCATGCACCTGTTCTAGAGAAACAAGTAGAAAGACCTTCCTACCAAGGAGATTGGATGTGTACCTTTTTAGCTCTAACATGGATAACTTTTCTCTAGAGTCCAAAAAGAAAGAGTTCAGAGTAGAAGAGAGATTTGAGAAATAGGTGAAAGGAAGTTTGCCCCTCTGGGACACCTAACAATCACCAACGAAAAGCTGTAAGTGACACTTTACAAGGGGGTATTTGCAGACATCACCTTGAACTCTGAGAAGGTGGAGTTGCAGGGAAAGAGTTAGGAAACTATCCCCTCCATTGCAGGATGGGGAGGGAGTGGGCTGGAGACTTAACCTTGGGTCAAGTGGTCAGAACCAGAAGACACAGAACCCAAACCTATCCCTGGAAGCACTGAAAGGATCCTCAGCCCCAGCGTAGCCAGTGTCCTCCTCGCTCCAATAAGGCGGTGAAGGAGGACAAAGAGATACCTTGCTTTTATCTGCCAGCAGGCACAAGAGTCAGCGCGTTCCCAGGTAATTGCTGGGCAGTCTCATCAGATTCTAATCATACCATGAAACGTTTATTTGAAATTCTTAACATGGGAACAGTCCTGTTATGCTATGAAAGATTGGCAAAATATAAAAGGAACTTGATTTACATGACTAACCTAAATGTGCCAGTTAAGATAACTAGCATCAGCTTATGTAACTATTCTCCATTTGGGCAGGCTGCCCATGAAAAACGGACTCGGATGAGTGAAAAGAGTTCATCCATCACAAGCTCAGATAGCATTAGAACATCTGGGTACACAGGCTGCACATCTGTATACTAACTCTTCTGAGCATTTAGAGTTATGAACGACTCTCTGGACCAGTTCACTGCTTTTGAGAAGAGGCCATTGCTAATTCATTGATGGTCATTACTTCACTAATACAAACTCAAGCCCTCTGAACCAAGAATATCAATGATGACACATGAAATTCTTTAAAAAAAAAACATTAAAAATGCAATGGAGTTCAGATCTTAAGTCTCCTCAAGACCCTGCATTAGTTACTAGCTATAATAAAATACCATGACTTTCTTAGATAAGGTTACTATTACTGCAATGAAACATGGGGACCAAAAAGCAAATTGGGAATTAAAATGTTTATTTGGCTTATACTTGCTCATGGCTGTTCATAACCAAAGGAAGTCAGGACATAAACTCAAGCATGCCAGGAACCTGAAGGCAGGAGCTGGTACAGAAGCCATGGAGGAGTGCTGCTTACTGGCTTGCTCCACATGACTTGCTCAGCCTGCTTTCTTATAGAACCCAGAACCATCTGCCCAGGGACAGCACCACCCACAATGGCCTAGGCCCTCCATCATTGATTACCAGTTGAGAATATGCCTTACAGCCAATCTCATGGAAACATTTCCTCAATTGGGGCTTCCCCATCTTTGCTGACTCCAGCTTGTGTCAAGTTGGCACGCAAAGCCAGCCAGTAAATGACCAAGAATGCCATTTGAGAGGAAAAGTTTATCTGGGTTTATAGTTCCAGAGAAGAGTTTATAATGGCAGTGGAGGCAGGAAGCTGGAGGACAGAACCCAAGGTCAAAGTTGACAGTGAAAGATGGCCTAGGGAAGGGTCATAAAAGCACTGGTGAACATATTACGAAAGGTCCCTAAAGTGGGCTCTGTTTGCCCAGCCTCAGCTTCCAAGCAATACAGTTTAGACAGTTCTTGGGCTCCAGTGTACTTTCCACCACTTTGAAAAAGGACTTTAAACAGATGCACAGGTGGCCAGCCACTCCCTTGAGCTACCACTACACGGTAGGGGAAGGGGGAGCGGGAGCTCCTTTTCAAGTGGACTGACTTTGAGGGACATCCTCAAAGCTAGGGCATCCGAAGCAGGTTCTTCCCAGTTTTGTCTTGTGGCTTTCAGAGAAGGACAGCTACTGCTCCCATCTTTGCTTAATCCCAATTCCTGAGTATGCCAGCTCAATCCTACATCAGCACCCTCCGGGTAGGTGTAAAGCGTGAATTACACAGTTCCACTTCATAGCACAGTTTCAGTGGCAGAAGAGGAGATGCCAAAAGTACAGCTTTGGTGGCATGGAGCCAAGAACTCTGCTCCTAACTACTTTCCAGAGCCCTGCACATATTGTTATTGTTGTTGTTGTTGTTGTTGTTGTTGTTGTTGTTGTTGTTGTTGTTGTTGTTCAGAGGCTCCGTCCAAGGAAAACTAGAAAGTTTCTGAATATCTTTCTCTGACTCACTCTCCTACCCATTTCTTCCTCGGACTACAGTTGTAGCTAATGATACAACTGGGTCTTAGTTGTTACCAGGGTTGCTGACTGGACCAGTGTTTCCAGATTCTTGAGGTATTAATCAAAGAATTGAATTAAATGTGTACACAAATTACAAAGTGGCAAGGGAACCTTCCTTCAGAGGCAAAACAACAATAAAGATGCTATGAAGAGGGCCATGAGAGTAAAAGACTACTTGGAAGCCCTAGTGACTGTTTGGGACTTCCTTTTATGGGATCTAAGGGGAAGAGGAGCTGGTTGCTAAGGAATGCAATTTGGGTGGCTCTTTATTTTGATTGACATGTTTGAGTTATATAACTTTTTATCTATTGTGCACATTCCTTCCCACTATGCCTTTAATTTGCGCTATATGTATAATTATGCTAGGCACAAGATGACAGATTATTTTTTTCTCCTTAAAGTGCACTCAGTGATACAATTTGCCTCACAGACCATATACCCCAAACCAGTCTAGACCAGACCACCTTTACCTTCATATGTAGGTATAATCTGAAATGCATTTAAATAGAGGATGTTCACGGGTTCTTGACGGCTGTTAGGGGCAAAGAAGATAACTCCGTTGTTCTGAGTATGAATGCAGATCAATTCAGGTGGGTGTCCTGAGACTGCTGGGTCCTTTGTGTGTGTTGGTTCTGACTTTCTACCTTGTTTGAGATTGAATCCTTTTGATGTCCACTGCTACATGTTCCAGGATAACAGCCATGGCAAGATCTGGGGACTCTTATGTCTGCATCTTCCTTTTCATCATAGAGAGCTAGGAAGACTACCACAGACACTACCTTAGTCTTGCCTGGGTTTTGAGGACTCAAATTCATGTCCTCATACTTGTGCAGCAAGTACTTTGCCCACTGAGCCTCCTCTCCAGCCCCAAAGTCGATATTTTTAATGTTCAAATCTCCAGACTGGCTGGAGTTTTGAAAAGTAACATCCGTTACCGCTGTGGGTTCATTGTTTTAGTTGAATTATTTATTTACATAAAAACTCAAAGTCTTGCCATAAGAATGATTAATACATTGTACATAGTAATTATCTATTAAACCAATCAAAAATTCTGTGTGATATGAGTGGTTTAAAGCTTAGTAATTAGACAGTGGCAAACTGGTTTGAAGGCACTATTTGCAGTTCATTTTTAAAGAGATTTGCTCATCGAAATGGATGTGCAGGCATGTGTGAGCACATGGAATTTACCTAATGAAGTCAGTCTGTGTTCATGTGCTGGAGGGGCTGTTGTGCAAACTCCACTCTGCAGGTGTCACTCAGTGATGGGTGTGAACAAGGTCTTCTCTATACAAAGCCCAGCAGAATGGAATATTGCCAAGGGTGACATTGATGTAATAGCAACAACCTACCCAGCTGGCTCATTTGATCTAATCTATACTCAGGTAAATGGGAGCCTGTGCTGTCATCTGTGCTGACACATAACTCCAAGTGGTCCACATAAGTCATGCTTTTCTTTTCAAAATTCAAAGGGATATTGTTGAGGGGACTGTACTCATTATAGGGACAGAAACAAGAACATAAATGCACTATAGAAATACAAGTCCATTACTAAAGAAAGCCCCCAAGCTCAATAACATTGAAGGAGATAGAAACTGAGATCATAGCCCAGGCCACAAAAGAAAGGCAAGCCAGGTATGCTGGGAGCAAGTAAAGGAATTTGTCAAGCTCTAAGGCCTGGATGAGTAGTCGTCCATAATTGAATAGGAAATTCAGAATGTCTTAATTGATTATGTTGCTGAGTTTCTGCTTCAGTTATACTTTGAAACACTACCTGGCATTTCAACATCTTAAGAAAGATGCAATACAGAGAGCTTTGCTTTGTCTAATGTGAATACTTGTCAATGTTGACATGGCTCAGGTGTGTATGCATGCTTGAGAAACAGGATTTGGATGCAGCTCCTGAAAGTCTGGTTGCAGTCTGTGAGCAAAGGCATTGACCAAAGCACGTGCTTCCTAGGCATTTCTGCCAATCATCTGTATTGCATTGGATTGTGAACAAGATACCAAGGCAGTCTTTGTCACCAGAATTCTCTTCTACTGTGCCTTTCTCTGTTCTTTTCATAACCAATCCTTATAACATAGCCAGGAGATGTGCAGGCCAAAGGCAAGAAGAAGGAGGCAGAGCCTTCTCAGGCTCATGTCCCAGAGCCAGCATGTTGGTCTCACGCAGCACTCTGCCTTGCAGGGGATTCCATGTCCTCTAAGATCTTCATCACTCCTGAACTGAAAGTACAGCTGTCTGGGAGAAGGAGGATTGAGCCATGCAGTCTTCTCTGTCATAATCCCACAACATCACCTAGAATGGCATTTTCTCCTTCTGGGTCTCTGTATTTGTTTGGGGACTCAGTGGCTCTCAATGGCTTATGGCCAAGATTCCCACTATCCCTCTTCTTCCAGATTTCTGTCACATAGGCCTCTGGGATATACCTGCCCTCTTAGAACACATCAGTGGCTTCTAGTCTCCTAGGTCTAAGCCATGCTGTCTAGCTTGGCTGACAGGCCTCTGTGAGTGTTCCTTGTTCATCCCCCAATGATATTGCTTGTTCTTGCTTCATATGCTACATTACAAAAGTATTAATATAGATCATACCATATAGCCCCCTTCTTTCCATTTCTCATTCTTTTTCTGCTCTAAGACCATGTCTTGAGCTCACTTTCTCTAAAGAACCATCTATGACTTTCACATGCTCTGTTCTTCTGGGACATACAAAGCCTTCAGTGTTTTCCCTCTGGCCCTAGAATTCTCAGTAATCTTCTGTGTTTCACTGTGGCATTTGATCCCCAGTACTATATTCAATTGTGGATAGTGGTCATGCCAGTAATCCCAGCCCTCAGGAGATCAAGGCAGGGGCATCAGGGGTTCTAGATCATTCTTTGCTAGATAGCAAGTTCAAAGCTAGCATGTATATGGTCCAACACACACACACAAACACACACACACACAAACACATACACACACACTGCATGGTATTGTTGTTCAACACACACAAAAATGTATACATACACAATAAACAAAGAAAATAGCTGGTATAATGATTTGGGTCTGTAATCCCAGAAACTGGAGGTAGAGGCAAGATGATCAAGAGTTCAAGACCATCCTCTGCTATGCTGTAAGTTGGAGACCTACTTGACATAAGGCCTTGTTGGGAGGGGAAGGAGAGGGAGATGCAGTCTCTGAAAGAAAAGCACTTTTAAAAAGATTGCTCATTTTAAAATGATTGTCTCATTCTGTCTTGATGTTAAGATTATGTCTGGGAAACCTTTAAGTCTCCAACATCTGATATTATACCAAGTACACAGAGTATTAAAGAAACATTTGCTGACTATGCAACTGTATCAAAATAGATGGCTATATTTCTCTGAGGTTTGTTACTCCTGGCCTTCCCCACGAGCATGGAGCTTTAAATTGCCTTGCACAGTGAACTCCAGTCCATCAAATAGCCAGAACTGCAATGAATGCCTTGCACTAGAACCCACAGGAACATGGGAGTGGGCCAGAGCCATGGTGGCTAGTCCTGTTAACCCTGGTGGACAGCCCTGCCTGCAGTGACAATGAGGCCACCCAGGCTACTGATTGATGTGGCCAGAACAGACCCAAGACATGGGTGGCCAGTCTCTCTGGCGGGTTGAGGTGTGGGTGTGTGAAATTCCGCTCTGTACCCACACAGCCCAAGATGCCCAGTTTTGCTCTCGGCATTTGAAGGAGACAGCAGCCCACTCTTCTTATTGGGAGATAGTGTGGTCTGGGCTTCCCAGGCTTCTGAGATCTCGGAGGCACAGATAGAAATTGACTACAGAACTGCAGTGAAGTAGAAGGAGTTGGGCACGGAGCACAGACTGCAGCACAGGAAGTCTCATTTCCCCACATGCTCATTCACCTGTGAAGATGCTGAACTTGAAGTGCAGAGACCTCCCCTGGCCTCTCAGTTTCAGAATGGTTTCCTGCACACTGCAGTCAGAAGGGATGGTGCTAAATTAGCCCAGCAATGGACTTAGAACCCAACTCCTCCACACTCTGGTCTCAAGGATGTCACTGTCACATCCTCCCAGACCTCTTTCCCTTACACACAAGCTTTTGCCTGTCACTTCAGGCCTCTCACTCCCAGGAGGATCTGCAGAAAAATAAATCAGCTGAAATATTTATCTTGCTTAAAGGTGAACTCACATTGCATAGCTCGTGGTCAGCAAGACAGCAGAGGGTGCCGAAAGTCATTGTGGAGGGAGCTGGTCAGCCTGAATGGTGCGTGCATACAACCGTATCACCGACTGTAGCCTCGTGCAAGCTGCTTCACCTACACTGTGCCTCAGTTAACCAATCCTTTTAATTGAACACTAGTGTACAGTTTTGTAAGGTTTTCGTTGTTAGCTATGCTATCTACTTCATGTTATCTTAGCAGGTTCAAGGGCCTCCGCATACCCATCTTGTCTTAAACAAAACCTTGAAAAGCACACAGTCTGGTGGTGAGCTTTAGATTCAGGCACATACCAGCTCAGCCTTTCAAAGATACAGTGCAGAGTTCATGTTACCTCTGGCTGTTATCAAATCGAAAGCTCTTCCCCGATTCTTTGTTGGACATCACATTTCAGGTTATCTGGAAAGCTCTGAGCCACGTCTTTGTGCTTTGGATGGCAAGTTTAGCATGTCCTAGATTGATGAGCCATGAGTGTCAAGGCAAGCTATTCTCTTTGGTATAGACTGGACATCTAAATGCATGAACATGCATCTGACAGAATTCCCAACTAGCCATGAAGAAAGTTTAGGAAAGCTTATTGCTTCTTCCAAATCACATCTGTAAGGATTGAAATTGTTCTCATATCCTCTTGGAATTGAGAGGCCTGATGTAAGGGGAGCCATTTCATAGGTGCTTTTAGCTTTGACTGTTCTCCTCGGCAGTTCATATGCCAGGCTCTGTAGACATAAAGGCCAGTAAGATCAGAAAGCTTTTCTATGAATCTTAATTTTTATTTTCTGGCTTCAGAGTTCCAGTTTTTGTCTCTTTACATTTCTTCTCTTTAGAAAATTTTACATTAAGTAAAAAAAAAAAATCAAACAAAAACAGATAAGTAAGAAGGAAATAATAGCAATGAAACAACCACAAAAATGTAGAGTCAGAATCTGTCAGATTTGGAGTCAATAATGGAGTCATTTCCTTGGAAGAGAACAAAGGTCCATTTAGAAAAAGACTAAATGGGAGGAAGACATAAGGATCTGTACATAGATATTTATAGAAAATTTATCTACAATTGCTAACAATTATAAATATTCAATATATCCTTTGGTGGGTAAATGAATAGGAAAATTGCAGAAATACAAAAAATAGAATATTATATAGCACAAAAAACAGCTATCAAGACATGAAAAGACACATATGAAATTAAAATGCATATTTCTCTGTTTAAAAAAAAAGTTTATCTGAAAAGACTAGTTCTGGGTACCAGAAATGATGATGTAGAAAAATAAATGAAACTATGGAAATGTTTATCAAATAAATGGTTGACAGTGGCTAGATGGAAATCAGGCACATCACAAAGAATTTTCTGAGGCAGAAAAAATAATCTACATGGTATACAATGGTGGATGCATGCTGTTTTACATTTGTTGAAGTATATAGAACATATGACACTCAGTATGAATTCCATGCTACACCACAGGCTTTGGAGGGTTGTGATGTATGTGACGAAGCGGAGTTTATTGATGGAAAGGAATGAGCCATTCTAGCGGAGTCTGATAATTAGCAAGGCTATATTTAGAGGCTCAGCATCTTGCCTTTATTTTTACTATGAAGCCAAGTTTACTGCAAAATTA
This sequence comes from Acomys percivali, assembly GCA_907169655.1. NCBI lineage: Eukaryota > Metazoa > Chordata > Mammalia > Rodentia > Muridae > Acomys > Acomys percivali. Next base: position 117,296,349 of record OU015742.1, on the reverse strand, counting down.
AGTCTTTAGTAATAAACGTCATGAAATTGAGAAGTTTAATATTCAATTGTAAGTCAGTATGAGCTCTAATCATAAACTGGCAAGCGGTTCGTAGCACCTGAATTAAAGTAGCCCACTTTCTTTCCCCCCCAGTGACCCCCAACACTTTCAGGGGGCTAATGAAACACTCCAGTCCTGGGGGTTGACACCAAAGTTGCAGACCTGGAGTGTGTTTGTGCTGTGCAAGTTGAGATCCGTGGATAATTGAACTGGAAAAAGTGTCCAAGTGGGTTGTCAAAACAAGGAGGGCCTGCCGGTCATGTTCGGAATCAGATAACAGAGCCAAGGTGTGGGAGAGGCCCTGCGACTCAGAAAAAGAAATCCCGGGAAGAAAGATGTGTGGGAGTCTCTCTGAAACAGTGTCAGACACAGGGTACGTGGTTGAGCCTTTTCATGTCCTGGAATGGGTACTTGGGGGATTGGAGCCACTTCAAAGCTGACCCATGCTTTCTCCTTGGCTTTTGCTTGGCCTTTGTTCCTTCGGTACCTTCCCTTCTCATGCTACATCCGCTCCATGACTCCTGACCTCACTCAGGTGTTCTTGCACTGTATGCCTGGTGGCGTTCCTGTGCCATATTCTTGAGCTTTGTGTGCTATCTCCGTTAGGCCCATGGGTGCATTTGGGAGACAAGGCAGGGAGCTGTGGGGAGACATCTGAGGTTCAGGCTTGTTTTGAAGGAGCTCTTCTTCAAGGCTCCCCCAAAGACAGTCTTTGAGCTTTTTAAATGTCCCCACTTGCGGCGTTCTTCTGGCAAGAGTGCAATAGGAGAGAAAGAGCCCTGGATCCCGAGCCCAGCTCTTCCAGTCTGAGGAGCAAGCAAGCTCCTCATGCAACACTGTCCTTGAAGCCTGGGCAGGACAAATAGGAAGGCACACTCCCTCTTCTGGTGGAGCCGAGGCAAAATCCTTTCCCTCAAGTAGAGTACCATGAAATGACAGAGGCGGCACTAACGGCCAATGCAGTGGGACTACAACACTCAAAAGGATAGAAAACTGTGGTTGTGACTCAAGTGCAGCCACTGTGGGTTCTTGGGACAACCAGAGCATACAAAGTGGAACCAGAGGGGATCATCTTCAAGCCATGCCTCAGGCCACAGGGATGCAGGCAATGGCCACAAAGATTAAGTAGTAATTATAATGGTATAATCAACACTTTGAGTGCTTGCTCTATGCAGGCGTGTTGTCCTGTCTTGGATGCTTTAGATTCTGCTATTTTCTGTTTAGACACAATACAAGTCTACAAGGTAGAAGTCCTTAGTTAAGTTTTATAGAACACTCTGACTCAGACTATGATCACTGTCAACATCACGTTCCTAACAGAACAAGGAACAGATCTCTAGATTTCCCATTAGTGATACCAACTTAATCTCTTAGTCTTTCATGCTAGCAATGAAACCCTGAAGAGTTCAGTTTTGGGTGTCACCTTGCTTGGTTTAGGGATGACTAGAGAACTAATAGCACTTTATCTCAGGATATGGCTGTGAGGGTTATCTTTGAAGAGGTGAGCACTCAGATGTGGTTAGGCATCTGAGGAAATGACCCTCACCAGTGTGGGGTGGGTTGGCTTCTGAGGAAATGACCCTCACCAGTGAGTGTTGGCATCTGAGGAAATGACTCTCACCATATGGGTAGGCATCTGAGGAAATGACCCTCACCATGTGGGTAGGCATCTGAGGAAATGACCTTCACCAGTGAGGGTTGGTGTCTGAGGAAATGACCCTCATCATGTTGGTAGGCATCTGAGAAAATGACCCTCACCAGTGAGGGTTGGTGTCTGAGGAAATGACTCTCACCAGTGAGGGTTGGCTTCTGAGGAAATGACCCTCACCATGTGGGTAGGCATCTGAGGAAATGACCCTCACCAGTGAGGGTTGGCTTCTGAGGAAATGACCCTCATGATGTGGGTAGGCACCTGAGGAAATGACCTTCACCACATGGGAGGCATCTGAGGAAATGACCCTCACCATGTGGGTAGGCATCTGAGGAAATTACCTTTACAACATGGTAGTCATCTGAGGAAATGACCTTCACCACATAGGAGGCATCGGAGGAAATGCCCTCATCACATGAGAGGCACCTGAGGAAATGACTCGCCAGTGTGGGTAGGCATTAAGGGAAAGGGTCCGACAAGAACAAAGAGAAGAGGAGGTTTATTCTCTGCTTGAACTGATGACTTCACTTTCTCTTCGCCCCAGGTCTCCGCACTCCCAGATCATGGCCTAATGGACTCAGATATTGGGACACACATCAGCCTCAACTCCTTTTCAGGCTTTCACACTCAGACTAAATTATGACAATGGCTTCACCGGTTCTCAGGCAGATGCAGATTATAAGACCTCTCAGCCTTCATGTTCATTGAAGCCAATTGCAAAATCACTCCGTGTGTGTGTGTGTGTGTGTGTGTGTGTGTGTGTGTGTGTGTGTGTGTATGTTCCCTGCTGACTCTTTATCTTCAGAACATCTTTACAGGATTTTTTTTCTTTCCAAGACAGAATTTCTCTGTGTAGCCTTGGCTGTCCTAGACTCATTTTGTAGAGGAGGTTGGCCTCGAACTCACAGAGATCTGCCTGCCTCTGCCTCCCTGAGTGCTACATGTGCCACCACAGCCAGCTTTTACAGGATCTTTATCTAAACTCTTAAAGCGACTGAAGTGAACACAAGTCAGTCCTTCAGTGGGGCCATTGTTCCCACTTTCAAGTTATGCAACCATTGCTTCCTTGATTCATTTATAAAATGACATGGTCACAAAGTATTCTACGAACTGGTTTCTTAGCCAGAAAATAAACTAGAGACAGAAGACCTTGGAATTCCTTTGGGTGTCTTTTACTGGGCTCAAAATAAACTCTTGAGTCATGTGGTCAAATAAAATAGACAGAAATAGTTATCATCATCATCACCATCATTTTTCCTTCAAAATCATTCATCTTTGCTATCAACATGTTTAAGAATCTCAAATGAATTTTTGAGTGCCATATTCATTAATTCTATTTGTTTTGATTAAAAAAAAAAGTACATCTCTGATTGGAACATATACCTCACACATGCAGAGGTTGGCTGTTTCATTTTAACTGCGACAGACTGGTCTGGTCCAGTGAGAGAGCCTTCCATGGCAGCAGGGTCATCACTGCCTAAGCCAGCCTTGGGGACCACATCTGGCCTCTTTCAGCTTCCTGTGACAAAAGTGAAGCTTGGATTTTATAATACTGTGTTTGAAGATATCATCAAAGTACTATCTCTGTGATAACACAGCTAAAGAAAATATTACCAAAGTATGAACACCATAGGAATAGTGTGTGTGTCCTGTGGGAGTGGGATAATAGTGAGTGATGTGTGTGAGAGGGCACAGAGGAGGGGGGGAGACAAGGAAGACTGAAGATCACCACCAGCTCTCTGTGGAGCTCGGTGCCTTGCCCCTAAGTCAGACGCCGCTTTCACAGTGTTCATAGATGTGTGATGGTATTGCCATAGCATGAAGAAAAACCTCAAAGGCAAACCAAGGACAGAGATCCAGGGGATCTGCAAGGTCACCCCCTTGAAAGCATGTCAAACTTTTAACATTGTGACATAGTGCTGTCATGTACAAAGCTCATGCTTGAGAACTGCACAATTCAGATTTTTTTAAAAAATCACTAAACAACAACAAAACAAAACAACCAACTCAGCATGTTTTAATTAACTTTACAATTTTGTGTTGGGCCACATTCATATCTACCATGGGGAGCGGGACAGGTGGTGCCTAGGTCACAGGTTGGACACTCTGATTGGAACCTTCTGAGACATTTATCAAAATCCCAGCACTTGGGAGGCAGAGGCAGGTGGATCACTGTGAGTTTTAGACCAGCATGGTCTACAAAGCAAGCCCAGGACAGCCAAGGCTACACAGAGAAACCCTATCTCGAACCGCACCCCCTCAAAAAAAAAGTCTACCTCTATGGATGGTTTAAAGGATGATCAGTTTGGGAAGTGGGGAAATGAGATATCATTGGCTTCTTTACAGTGAGAGAACTTGTTTACTGAAGGAAAATGGCCCAAATGTCCTGTTCACCTGCTAAACTGAGGTTGAAGTCTGAGCTGAATGGCATCTGCTGCCAGAACATGTCTTCTGTCATCCAAAGAGCTGGAGTGAGAGTGTACAAAAGATGAGAGTGATGTCCTTCATAGTTGGTGTTGAGCATACAGTCTCAAGAGATGCAACTATCTGAAACTCTATCTCACCACAAGAGAAAGCAGAGATGACACCATGACTACTGAGACTAGAAGGCCTAAGTTTGGAATTAAAACAAACAAAAAAAAACCACATAAGACTGTTGTATGTATAGATTGGAGCATCCTAATTGGTTTGCATGGCAAACACTAAACACTAAGAAAAGACTAACTTAGGCCAAGTCACATCTCTGTAAAAAGATAAGAAATTCGATATTTGCAGCCAGCTGTGGTGGTGTACAGCTGTAATCTCAGCACTTGGGAAGTCAGAGACAGGCGGATCACTGTGAGTTTGAGGCCAACCTGGTCTACAAATCGAGTCCAGGACCGCCCAGGCTACACAGAGAAACCCTGTCTCAGGGGAAATAGAAACAAACAAACAAACAAAAACCCAGAAAAATAGTGTCTATGTTCTTTTCTGACAGAAGTAATTTATAAAAAGACAACAAACATGTTCAGAGACAGTGTCAGATATGAAAATAATATACCTGGAATTCTAAGTTTTGGGCAAGAGGTAAACGAACCACATTTTTAAATTCAGAAGAAATGGTTGTTGGCCAAAATTCATGAACTCTACCTGTAGGTTCATGGTTTCCTCTTCCGTAAGATGGGGTCAGGGAACATTCCAACCCTTCTCTCCAAAGACAGTAACAAAGCTCAAATGAGACAGGCTGACAATACATCTAATAAACTCTAAGAATCTTGACCACAGTTAACATCAGGACCATATTCATTCCTGTCAATGCAGCCTAGCTTAGCCTAGAATAGGTGAGATGAGACTGGTATTCCCCTTAAGCCAAGAGAAAACAACCTTCTGATTTTTATAAACAACTGTTTAGGAACACTTTGTGCACGTGTTCCAATATACATACACTTCCATTTCTTAAATATGTATATAAAACTGATTATTACCGACAGATTTATGTTTTGAGGGATTATGAAGTAAACCAGGCATTCTATCAGTGATAGGGACTAGAGTGAAGACTACAATCTAATGAGATATCTATTGCAGCTGTGTAGAACTCTACTTCCTTCTAAGTTTTCCTAAGAATTTGACATTATTAAGACCCAAAACTGTACTTTCCTTTCTTAGGTTTGGAGATAAGTGTTGAAAAGAAAGAAGGGAGAATATAGAAATATATAAGGATGATAATACAAAAGTAGATTATTGAATCTTCTCCTCAACGTAAGGCCTTAATTGTTATTCACAAGGTTACTTTTAATTCATTGGTATGGAATTTTGTATAATGATACAAAATAAGTTTAATTTTGATACATTGGTATAAAATTGAAATTTAAGATTATTCTTCACAACCATTTTATCTATTTCTACTCTAATATGAGGTATTGTACCCATACAACTCAATTATAATATAAGGTTTACTTGTAATACTTTGAAAGTGCTATGGCAGGCTGTTTAGGATAATTAAGTGATCCAGTTTAATTGGTAGTTGATCAAATCATGGTCATGTCAATTACTAGCACAAGAATATACATTCTAGGTTTAACAGATAGATACGATTCTATAAATAGATAAGATAAAATAGTTAGATAAGGTCTTCAAAACCCTCAGAGACATGCAAAATATAGCATTTAAAGATGTTTTTATTATTTTAAAGATTCTTTAACAAAAAGACAGGTTAACTCCTGGCAACACCCAGCTTACCTCAAAGAAGATCATGAACATCAAAGAACCTCCTTATGGAAATGGCTTCAAATGTGGAAAACCAGCTACTGAGCAAAATGTCCTCATTCCTACCACAGACAAAATTCTGCCTAAAAATGGGCGAGCTTGGATACAGGCAAATTTGATGGCCAAACTCTGCCAAGACAGGGAAAGCAAGTCCTCAATAGTTCCTGCCTCACAAATATGTCTGTCAGATATACTTGGCCAGAAGGCTGAAGATGATGTTCCAGCGTTATAGAGAGTTTTGGGTCACTGTTCAGGTAGCACACTGTCTCTGTCATATTTCTATTTTGGAAGCTGCTAACCTGCACTTCCTGTTAACTCAGGTAATTAATTTTTATTCCTTCTCAAGTCTCTGATGGGATTAAAGACCAGATAATTTAGTTTTACAATTAATCTTAGTTGTTTAGGAGTTAAGCTATTTTTAGGTCTAGATAGATGTTTTATATTGATAGAGATGAGATATGATAGATATTGATTTACATTCAGAATTTTAGACTTACTAAGATAGTAAAGATGTTTTCTCCAAGGTTGCTAAATCAAATAGTCAAAACACTATGAATGTAACATTTATATAATTCCTGATTGTTTCATGGTTCTTCTTGCTGTATGTAGTTTATTGTATGTATGAGTAATAATTAAAATGTATGTATAAAAACAGAAAAAAAAGACCTGAAACTGAGCCAAGTGGTAGATTACAGGAAAGTAACAGCTAGCTCTTTGCAAATGGCTTTGGACCCTTCAAGGTTCATGTCCATGGATGACTTTAGGCAATAGCTTCAAATTAAGGGTGAGAGGTCCTGATACAGGCTCATTTTCCCAAGCTCCCCTTTTCAGAGGCATGCCCACTTCCTCTTTAGGACTGAGCATGCATGGCAGGGATGGTTCAGGGGGAAGGTTAGAGATCACGTGTATGTTGGCTGTAAATCTTCCCAGGGTAAGGCACTCATTCGTCAGATATCCACCACTACCTGCCCACCATAGCATTTGTTTCTTCCAACTTCTCAAATTTTGTGTTACTAGACTCACCTGCACCGCAGAGGCAGCCTCCCTTGATCAAAGTCAGGCTCTACCACTTGCATACTAAATAGCTGAAGAGTTCCTGGCTCTAAAGACTAACAGACAAAGGCAACATTCCTCTGAAGTTTATGTCACCCCCTTTAAGCCCACAGCTTTGAGTGTACACAGTTGTTTTTCCAAAGTAAATAAAAAGTAGTTTCACTGAAAGGTTTTCAAATATAAAACCAGGAATCTAGAACTTTTCCAATCTTACTATCATTTTTTTGACTCATCCTAAACTTTGAGGCAACCTTCCTTAAAAAGGTATATATTTTTAAAAGTCCCACTTCTTGATGCCAAATTCTATATTAGAATGGTTTTCTCCCACTGTTCATCAGCAAATACAACACTTTTTATTTTCTTTTTTCCCCTTTTCATTTTAATTTGCAGTATACCCTTTACTGTCCTGACTGCATTCGTAGATAATTTATACCACCACTCCTATAATTATAAAAATACATCATGACCAAGAGTAGTATGGTGGGAAAGTGAAAGTAGAGAAATTTATAATACAAAGATATGTGCACATTAATATGTAAATCTGGCCTTACAATTGCTCTAGAGCACATAATAAAGCCGTCAAAGTCTGAGCTTGAGACATAGTCATCATGTGACAATTATAAGCGCAGACTAATAAAACTGTATTTTGCTGGCAGCTCGAGCCCCATTAGTGCTATTACCACTGGTGACATGATTATCTGAAGAGGTGAGCAGATCTTGGAAGAATTTCAAAGAAAAAGACACTCTTCCTTTTATTTAAGCACAGGAAAATTCCCTACATATTAAAATCATAAACAAAGTGAAAAATGTATTCGTAAACTACAGTTGGGCTGAAGACTCAGAAAATAAAAAGATTTCTGCCTTCCCTTAATGGCCAGGGGGTTGTTAAAAGCAGGTCATTCTTTGTCATGGAAGCGATCCCATGAATTTCGAATCACTTTCTTGATCTCTGTACATTAAACAATAGTAATATCCCTCCGATCCAATTATTTTGACAATGAAAATATCCCTTCAAATTTCCAAACTGGCAACCTCAGAGAAACAGCTCTAGGCCATCCCAGACAGACATAAATTGTGTAAGGACTTCCTGTCCTTTTTTCTCCCGTCTTCTGGAAATGGCCGTATCAACTCCAGCCAAGCAAGAGGGCTATAAAGGAAGGAGCCCACCATCCTGCCTGCCTGTGGTTTCTGCTGGGAAGAAACGTCTTCTGGTGACGCACAGGGATACCTTCTTAGGCTCTCAGATGGTCAAGCTGTAGCCTCAAAATAGTTGAACTGTTAGCAGAATTCTAACCCATCAGACCCAGTCCTGGAACTTATACTTGGGTTTGGCTTTCTGTGAAGCCTGAATGTCCGTGCGGAAGCAGTAAATTACAGAATAAATGGAGGAGAGGGGGTGAAAAATGGAATCTGGATACACATCCTAAAATACCGTCTGTACATTTGCGGAGCTGATTTTGTTTAGCGAGGCTTCAAGTTTGTTTGTGTCTTGAAAGACCACCTTGGTTAGAAGTCGTATTTAGGTGGCATGGCATGGGTTCCCAAGGAAAAGGCAGAGGAGCTGGAACAGGAAGTAGAAGCTCGGGAAAGGAGGAGGCGGCTGCCGCAAGTCCAGACGCACCGCCTCGTAAAAGGATCAAAGTTGTATGAGATCCCTCTGCCAAAGCTCTTGCAGCGTGTGACAGGAACTCAGGTGAAAGATGGGTGGGAGTAGAAATTGAAAGAGACCCCTTGATGATTTCCTGAGGAAACTCACCTGTTTGGCAATGACTTTGCCCTGCAAAATTTCCTCATGCATCCACATGTCCTCATTGACTCCAGACACACAGCAAAGTCTGAGGCTTGTGCAACTGGAAAGCAACGCTTAGTATACGCAATAGCTCAGATTCAAAAGGTGAGGTTAAAGGGTTCTGCTTGTTTCCTTTGTCGTCCCATCCATCTGGCCCCACCTCTGTTGTACCTGACCCCCACCCCGAGCCCACCCCTTTGCCCTGCTGCCAGGCCATCTCTAGCCCCATCCATTTTAGCCACATAGCACCTCACAACTCATTCCTTCCACATTCATTTCTGCTAATGCCTTAGCGTCTCAACCATGCCCCAACACTACCCTTTGCCCCCCTGCCCACCATCCTGCCTGTCATTATAAGCATTTTCTCTTAAAATAAAATTCAGGGAAGTGCTTATTGTACAAATAAGAAGACCTGAGTTTAATCCCAAGAACCCACATATAAAAGGCTGAGTGTGGTGGTTTGTGCTTGTTATCCTAATGCTAAGAAAGGCTCACTTAGCCTTCAAACCCAGCCTACTCAGTTAGAGACCTTATCTGCCTCAGAAGGCATGGTTCCTGAGGAATGACATTCAAGATTGTTCTCTGGCCTACACACACACACATGCACACACACACACACACACACACACAGAGAGAGAGAGAGAGAGAGGGGGGGGGGCATAGGGAGGGTAGAGGGAGTGAGAAAGCATCTTCAGACAGACAGACGGACACACACACACACACACACACACATGAGAGAGAGAGAGAGAGAGAGAGAGAGAGAGAGAGAGAGAGAGAGAGAGAGAGAGAGAGATTCTTCATATACATGCATGTGTGTGTGCGCACAGACACACACACACAGAGGAATGTACACGGAGTTCAGTTCAGCACTAGTACTAAGTCTCATCATGTGTGCTCACAGTGTGGGCAATGTCAAAAAACCTTTAAGTACCAGTCAGCAGTTAGGCACACGTGCTCTCTTCTGCACTGAGCTGGGCCCTGACTAGAGAACTAGGCATGATTTTCCCCAACTTTCCTGCTTGTGTTTCACCCAAGCCTCTTCCACATTTATAGCCCATGCAGTGGAGAGCTGTATGTGGAGCGCTTGGCTATGTGGACCTCATGACTCTTGCACTGTGTTTCTGATGAGTGTTGTGGCTTCTAAAAACAAGAACCAGGGAAGCTGTGTCCTCTCACCTTCCTTTCATGACTGAGCTCAGAAGACTCCCCCACAGTGCTGAGACAATCCAAAGTCCTCCACCCCACCGAGATCAAGAGAAACTGCTTGTCCTTGCTGCACAACTCTATATATTTTACTTTTAACAAATCACATTTAAAAACCAAATTTTCCTAATAATTGAAGTTTTGTGGACTATAAATCATTTTACTTTCTTAGTCCCCTTTTCTTGGTGTAGACTTGGAAGTCATCATGCTATCAACCCCAGACATCAGCTGTTAATATTTCACTGAGTGTCCCTCGAGTCTTTTATCTTGAACAGCATGTACTTCAAAAATGTCACAGAGAATAACATTTTAATCCTCTGGGTATATGCTGGGGATTTGACATAGGGCCTTGTACAGTGTAGGTAAGTGTTCTACCACCACCTTCCATATCCACATCTATTTTGCCTTCTTTACTTGACAATCTTCCAGCATCTTCTTTACCACAATATTTTTCATTTCCATTTTTGTTTCCACAGTCAACAGCATTATGGGAAATCTTGGTGTACAAAGCCCATCTCATATATAGGCTCTTAAGGCTCTAAAGGCACACATTGGCTATACTTCTGAACACAGGTCTAAAGGGAGTGTCTTGGATACAGGTGCCTGCCTAGGCACATCTAGTGGGAGCCTTCAAATTTCCGCATCTCAGCCTAATTTACTTCATGACTTAATGTTACAAGTTTTCCTTTTTCTTCTCAGATTCACAAGAAGAAACACGAAACACTGAAACTGGATTTGGAGCCCGCTTCTCGCCCCCCACCCAACCCCTCATCACCCCACCCCACCCCACATCACACCCATTTACAAAGTGTGCTTTCTTGATGTAAGAAGGTGAGAGCTTTAAATCTTTCTCAGGAACAACACGCAATGAAATTGGAGATGGTGGGACCCCGGACGCAGAGTCATCTTTGAGTGGATGTGTTTTTCCAGTGATTTGGGAAGATGGAAAGAAAATCCTAATAAAATAAAAGTCAAGACCAACCTCATGCAGTTCATGCTTTGAGGCAGCCAGGGATTCCTTTTGGGTTACAGGCAGGGGTGACTATAAGTAGATATGGAGTACAGTGCTCTCACTGTGAGCCTTAAGGCAACGATGTCTGCTGAAGGTCATTTTGCTCAGATATACGAAAAGACTGGTACTAAGTGAGGAGGCAGTTGAGGCTGGGGTGTCTCCACCAAGGGTATTCACTAAGGGTGGCCTGGGAGATTTCCCATATGGCCCCAGAGCAGGTCAGGCCCTGGATGCTATGGAAAGAATGATGAAGAGAAAAAGTTAAGAGTCACCCAAAAGACAGAAGGTATTTCTCTGGGCCCTCTGAATTCCAAGTTTAGAGCTCTAGTAATCAAAAATTTAAACTATAGGAAAGTGACTAGACCCTTGCAATGGTACACCTTGTTCCATCTACACAATCCTTGTGACAAGGATGTGTTTGTTCTAGGATGATTCTCTCCTGCTCGTTGATGGATTTCTGCCAGTGGAGTTGCTGGGAATGAACCCGGGGCCTTGTGCACACAAGACAAACATTCTACCACTGACCATATCTCTAACCCCTAGGGTTTCTTAGGGTTATTTTCAAAGTGCATGGTGAGTGAGGAATCACCAGCCCCACCCGGATTGGTGGGAGGGGCTGAGCTGGCAGTTACCATGTGTAGGTCTACGCCTTACCATCTAACCAACTCAGAGCCAGGGTAGGAGCGAGTCTTCTTTTCCACGCACTCGCTGCCGAGCAGGGGTTTATATGGGACATAAGCACTGGGGAGCAGGGCTGGTACTTTTATTGATTCTGAGGCTTCTAGGAAAGGCTCTTCTGAGTCCCATCTGTCAGAACAGGCTCGAGACTCTGACGCATTTTCATCTCCTCCGTGTTTCCTGTAGGTATTGCCACAGGTACAGGTGTGTGACCTGTTCCAGGCTGAGCATTTTTCCTATGCTGACTTTTCCTCCTTAAGTCTTTATCATCCTTGATGGCTTTACAATGCAAGAAGTTCTTGACTCAGCCTAGAAGTGCACATAGTACCATCCACGCTGTGCCACTGTTATCAATTCTCTGCTTACCATGTATCTTCTATCACACTTTAAGCCATGGCGGCTTCATTTATGTGTTTGGTGTTGTCGTCTCTTCTCCCCTCTTCTCCCTGTTCTCTGTCCCTCCCTCACCATTAACACTACTGTTCTCGCTAGGGCCAGAATGACCTTCCTGTAACAACTTTACCTGGTTGCTCCTCTAATTAAATATTTCAAGGGCTTCCTAATGTTCCCAAGAGGAAGGTCAAGTCTTTTAACACAGTGAACAAAACTCTGCCTATTTCTCAAGTTGTCCACATTTCTCCCTTGGTTCTTCACACAGCACATCATCTACCCCCTGATGTGCAAGCTTGTTTCAATCCTTCATCCTTGTTTGCAACGCTCTTCTCCCATGGTTCTTCACCTAATTAAGTCTAGATAAGACTGCCCTCAAATGCCAGTGCAGTGTTTGTCTTGTAGTAGCCTTCACATCATTCCTTGACAGAGCCATTCACTTGGGCTGAAATGTACTAACTCTAAGCTCATCTTTCTCAGTGCAGTGTGGAATCCTTAGGGGCAGGAATGATCTCTTCTGCCCCTCTACTTCTGAAGAGGTTCAAGTAGTCCCAGGAGGGACCATTTATTTAGCAAGCAGAATGAAAGGATGAACAAGAGAAGTGGTGGGAAAGAATACTGGGCTTGTTGGGGGTGGGGGGCTGGAAACAAAGAAAAGCTGAATGCAGCTTTGCACCTACTATGAAGGGCAGAGGCAGGAAGATCACTATGGCTTGGCTGGGCGTTTACCTAGCTGCAGGTTCAGCAAAAGATGCTGTATCAAAGGAGGAAGGCAAGGGACAATAAAACAAAACATCTAATATCCTCTTCAGGAATCTGCACATGTACAGGTGACCACATCATATACATGTGCGTGCATGCACACACACACACCGAGAGAGAGAGGAGAGAGAGAGAGAGAGAGAGAGAGAGAGAGAGAGAGAGAGAGAGAGAGAGAGAGAGAGAGAGAGAATCTTGTGCTCTCTAATGGTTCTCTCAGTGAACTAACTATATGGCATAGGTCTCAATTTCTTTCTATAAGAAGGATCTATCTTGTTAGATTTATTGGTATTCCAAAGATATTTGTGCACACTCTAGGTTGAGGTCATTATAAGCATTATCTGGGTTGATAGTCAAATATCAATGAATTTTGCAATGAATGTACTGTGATGTGTGCACACTTTCTGACTGGGCAACCGTCCCCATGCAGTAAGATCAAGTAGAAAGGCAGTAGCTTCACAATGAGGACTTTTGATCTGTAGGCTCAGGCCACTGATGAATGGGATTCTGATGTGCTCAGTGATACCAGTGCTCAGCTTGCCTGGACTAGGTCTCACCCGTTACATAGATTGATATTTAGGTCCCCAGAGCGACTTCTCCAATAACGTACATTTAGCAATTCAATTAGTCACTCCCAAGCGCAGCATTCTAATTGATTATTTTTCAGTCTCTGTTGGCGATAAAGATAATAGATGTTTTTTGTGGAGTAAATTGGCTTCCTTACTTAATATCAGTTTCTTGATGTCATTGCCCAGCAAATAAGTGGTGAAGCGTGGTGCTATAAATAGCGTTATGGTTGGCAGAAGGGGGAAAATAGCTGTGTTTCCTGACACTGCACATTTCACACCGTTTTAATTACCACAAACGTTCATGCCTATCTCTGAGATGGGCAGGGAACAGGAACTGGGAACTCAAGCGTTTATCTGCACTGCTATTCCACTGGCCTGGCATGCAACCTCGCCCCACTGTAGCCAGAGCGCTGCAGCACACTCCGAAACTACAAGAGCAGGAGGCAAATGCGCTGCTCGTGAATGTCAACCAGATGTGACTTGGAAATTTGTGCTGCTGCTGTCGTGAATAAAAAGAGAGACACCTGTCTCTCCAAGATAAACAGTTAGAATTTGAAAAAAAAAATGAGGGAACGGAGTGTTGGAATTTTGCTGTTCAGCAAACACCTCCACACATTCACAGTTCACAATCCAGGCAGTGTTAGAGAATGCACAAGGATAAGGTTACTTGAAAGTATTTTCCGAATGTTAGACTTCCTGTTTCTTTCTCCTGGGCAAGAGGCTCATTCTCTCCAGTGGCCAACATCTGTCCATTTCTGCCATGGTCACCTATCTTCTCTGCACCTTTTTCCCCCAGACCTAGAACTTAGAGCCACTCTCCTCCTCTTGAACTCTGGACCTTTTCAGATGCCTACTTTAACATGAGAACAGTGTAGAAATGTTTTGCTGCAGTTACTAGGGATCCCATTCTGAGGTCTTTGGCATATTTTTAATTTGGGTTGAGAAATCTCAGTTCATGTCCAGAAATCTCTACAGTGTGTGTTAGCAATAGAAAACTGTATACTGATGGAGACACAAGCAATTTACTCAAGCCTCTGTACACCTTTCTGATATGAAGATAAATCTAGGTGGATTTAAATGCAATCAAATTGAAAATGGCAATATCTTACAATTATTTGGAAAAGTTTTGTGGATTAAGGAAACAGAGAAGGGAAAATCTTCACTTCCCATAGTAACACAGATGTAATTAAAAAAAAAAAAAAAAACAAGTAGAAGTTGAGCATCTGAGGTTTAGAATAGACCCAGGGTGTTGAGGTGGGGGCTGGGGGTTTGCAAGGACCAAAGAAACCACAGCAGCACAGTAGTTCAGCAGACTGGGAGGAAACATGGCACACCTGGTTCAGAATAGGCAGCCAGTGGACATTAGTGGCTTGAACGAATACCAGAAAACATTGTAGTATGGATGAATAGCAGCATCACTCAAAGTAATTTAACCCAACATAAGCTAATAAAAAGCAATCAACTTGAAATAGCAGTCTAAGCCCACATCAATGTCAGAGCAGGGTTATATACACCAAGACAGGTTCTCTGTAGTCCTACTAAGCATGCATAGCTTCGCCAGGGCAAGGGGGCCAGATGCATCAGGCGTGGCATCCCAAGCCTCCCCCAGGCACACGTGGTTTCACATTAAGGGTTCTTAGTTGAAGTCATTTCCATGTACATCTCTCCTTGGCATCACACAGGATAGATTTCCAGAGCATCCAAGGAGTTGCTTGCACTTGATGATTGTGAGTCTTTTCAACAAAGCTGTATTCCAGGCCCAGGGAGCTGCTTCCTTAGATATGCTGTCTTCATCCTAGGGGTGACACCTCCTTGTTCGTACAATGCTAACATAGTACGAATATATCAAAAGTTTTTTTAAATTCTGATTTTTTAGTAGATATATCCCTCAGTGACCTTTTTAGAGATTTATTTATTTTATAAGGTGTATTAGTGTTCTGACTGTGGTTATGTCTGTGCACATGCATGCAGTACTTGAGAAGGCCAGAAGGGGGCATCACATCCCTTGGGACTGAGGTTACAGGTGGTTGTGAACTGCCACATTAGGTGCTGCACATCAAACCTAGGTCCTCTGGAAGAGCAGATGGTGCTCTTAACCACCGACCCATTTCTCTGGCCCACAGCAAACATTTTTCTACTCAGTCTACTTGTTCCTTTTACTTATTAGCCAAGCCCTCAAAACTCTACTGGTTACTGATTGCTTATATTAGATTATTTTCCTTTTTCAAATTGCTGTGTGGTTTTACTATACTGATTGGATCCAGACCCATAGCATCCAGCAGCTGTACTGGGTGGACAAAACTTAATGAGGATGATCAAAAAGGGAAAATAGGCACTAGGACAGAATTAAACCATTTAGATCCATATTTTCTGTATGTGTTATGTTTGGATTTTAAATTCCTACTTGGACAGCCATGTATTTGGTCCCTAGCTGGTGGCATTGTTGAAAAGTTGTAGAACATTTAGGAGGTAAAGGCTGGTGAGAAGAGTTAGGTTGTCTGGGACATATTAGGACCCTGGCCCCTTGTTCTTTCTTATTTTGCGTCGCACACAGCAGCACCAGGTGAGCTGTTTCTTCTACCATCTACTCTGAGCCCAGGTCCAAAGACAACAGAACCAAACAAGCACACACAGAATTTTCTGAAACTATGAGGCAAAGCTAACCCTTTCCCTCTAAAAACACTTCATCTTGGGAATTTTGTTACAGCAATGGAAAACTGACACACTCACATTATTTTTTTAAGGGTTAAAACACACAATCTGAGTATAGATTCCTGTGTCTGATTCTTCCATATGGCTTATAACATCGTAGTACATAGGCAATGAAAGAAGAAATGCCCTGGACATTGGCCAGCCAATCTATTTAACAAGAGCTGGGGGCTGAAGAGAAAAGCCAGCTTTCCTTGCAGGACTTTGGAAATAATGATACATTAAGGTGCAAATAATGACAGCACTAGAAAAAGCATTAAGTAAATGATATGAATGATCATCTAGCTAAGGAATGTCAAACCTGTATAAGGTAGGTACTATGCCTGATGCATGGAAGGGCTCTACTGCTTGTCTGCATTCACACAACTACCAACAACCCAACCCAGTATCTTCACTATCACCACCCTTGATCACAGCCCAACTTGACTTTACGACCATGCAAGGCACAATAGCAACTCCTTCCAGTGTTCTAGAGACTTTGCATGTTAATGCAGAGACAGTTTTCTTTATAAATCAAAGTGCCTTCCACTGAGAGTCAGAAGGGAAGGTTTAGAATGCCCCTGATTGACTAGTTGAGAACTGAAGTGTTCTGGGTACCTACTGGAGTCCTGCCCAGCAGGGTGCCTATCACTTTCATATCCTCAAGTGGTTGAGATTTTGAATGTCCTTAAGAATGAGATTCCTGTTAGAGCCCTCAAAAATCACAACTCATTTTATTCAAGATCTCTTCTGATTCTTTGGCCATGCGATGTTATTGACAAATCAGTCTGACTCACTTATTCACTTTCAATATTGATGTATGTTTATTCTGAGGAATTTGGAATCTAGCACCCGTCTTCACTTGGCTGGTTATGGAGTCCCATAGAACCCCACTTAAGCCTTAAAATTTTGACCCAGAAGTTGCTGAATGGATTTTTCCACATGAAGTGCTTCATTGCTCATTGTTTTTCTTCTAGTCTCTACTCAAATAGTTGTCTGCAGTCTCTCAGGAGAATGATAGTTCTCTGGTCTCCTCTGCTTGACCAAGATTCCTGTTACACTTACTCATGTCTGTCCTGGGCTGACATATATTGAAGTCCCCTCCAGAGTGAACATACTGAGAAGGCAAAATAACATCACAGCCTGATGTTATTACTAGGGATGAGTAGGTTCTCAATAATCATTTATTATGTAAGTGAATTAGACAGTGAATATATCATAGTCTTTCCTAGTTCATACACTATCTCTAGACTTGGACAAATCATATCACCTCTTTCAACTTATTGAGTCATTCTGTAAATGAGTCAGTATGGGTAGATGATGTAAGAGGGACTGACCTTCAATTTCTGGGATCTTGTGCACATATGATTCAGGAAATGTTTTCTGTCTGTTGACTCTGAGCTTTCCTACGAAACTTTTATACAGCCAAGACTTTCATTATCATGCTAAATGTTATTTATATGACCTTGACACCAAGGATCCCAGAAAACTCCTGTTCATCACACTTCCAGGCTCCTGGTTCCAAATGCTAATGAAACAGTGGGTAAGAGGCCACTGTACTGTAAGAGCCTAGGCACATTAACCAAGCAGCCTTTCACCCTTCCCATCTCACCTGCTACAGCTTTGGAAACTTTGATACCAACTTGTAAATCTGCCCAGCGTTTCTTGGCTCATTTGATAGAGCGATGAACACCTACCACACACATCTTTTCCATTCTCATTGATTAGTTTAGCTAGAGACAAGATGCTATCTTGCTGCCTTTATTTGAGTTGTTGTAAGAAGTTGTAAGAAGCAACTGCCTATAAATCCAACTGAAATCTAACCCACACTGAGTGGTTATCCTGAGCTTAGGAGACCAGAGAAGGAAAGGTTTTCCTAAGAAATGTAGGTTGAGGCTTAGCAACAAGGCCAAACTTGGAATTTATGAGAAAATGTAATTGGGTGGGAGGTTGAACCCATAGGGTCATCATGCTCTCATACTGAGGGCAAGCAGCCCAGACCCCCTTAAGTCCTGGGACCTTGGACACCATTAGAGTATTATCACTGGGGATTTTCCATTTATCAGAAAAGATTGCTATTATGGAGACCAGTTATTGCATTATTTTATTTTAGCTTCACGGAACTGTGAAATCATCCATTTCTGGGAAGCATGGTCTTTGTGCTCAATCAAGAGGGGAGTTAAATGTATAGTTCATATTACAATCCTATTAGCCAAGAAGGGATGGTTTTCTGTGGCGTTAGAACCTGTGGAACATCTCTCATCCTTCTTTCCAATGCCAGGGATTGTGCAGTTATCAGCTGTCATGTGACCAATGCCAAGGGAAGCAATGCTCCCAACTGGCCCCACAAAAGAAGCAAGATGCACATGATGGCAAAATGAGAGTTTACTTATTATAAATATCTTATTCTTGGTGAGGAAATAGCTCATAGAAGTTAAGAAGGCAGACTAAAGTTGCAAAACAAGTAACTCTCACTCAAAAGAATATACTTTTCCACGTGGTATCTGAGACAGGTTTCATTCTAAAATATATAATATGAGTGTGTGTGTGTGTATATATATATATATATATATATATATATATATATATACACACACTCGCCCAAGTCTGTTCATTTCAAGTAAGGCAAGAACTGAGATGAAATAAGAAGCACTCAGACTCACAGATCACAAGCACAGGTTGGGACCTAACTTAGTCTTGGCACATCAGAGTTTGTGGAGTGTATGGGGTGCCTGGCACAGCCAGGGAGAGAGCAGCCATAGCACAGCTGGAGCTAAGCACTGACATGTGCTTCTTATCAACTTATCAATCTAGTGTGTTTGTGTCACTAGTGAGGGACAGGCTCAGAGACGACGATAACCATGTCTTATTTATTTTATGAGAAGTTAATCACTATGATGTGTATTTGATGCTAAGTATCAGGGACTTGATAAATATGTCCCTTCTTGAATACTACTTTTAAATTTTTTAATATGATTATCATAATTATAAAACAAACACATGTGCGTAGTAAACTTTTTAAACAATGAGGGAATTAATGGATGAATAATATGATTTTCTCCCCAAGCTTTTTCCCTACTGGTAATTATTTAAAATCTTTCTGATTATTCTTATACTGAATCCTCAGCATTTCAAGTATAGTTCTCTTCATTTACTTATCCATTTGGTTAGTTCAGCTATTACACTTAGGCTCATATTATTTGTTAATCCCATTAACATGTGGCAATCTTTTTTTGTTATATAATAGGGAGAGAAAACTTACCACTCCTTATTTCTCATTTAAAGCTTTCTAAAATCAAATTAGGTAGCTGTATGTAACATCATTTTTACTTCATCAAGATTTACCAGTCAGTGGGCTGTGGTGGCCCACACTTATAACCCCAGCCCGCAGGAAATGGAAACGAAAGGACTGCTGGGAGTCTAAGGCTAGCCTCTACTACATGGTGAATTCCAGGGTAGCCTGGGTTACAGAGGGCGGCTCAACAAACAGCCCAACGGCAACAACCCAAAGAATTAAAATACAATTACCTTCTGTTCCTGGAATTTAATCTCTTATAATTGTTTCCCATAAATTGGATCCACATAAGAGAGCCAATAAACAAAACTTAACTATTTGACTATCCCAGTATTATTTTCTGTAACATCAGCTATTTTATTTGGACCAAAAAATAAAAGAGAGAGAGAGAGAGAGAGAGAGAGAGAGAGAGAGAGAGAGAGAGAAATGGATATCTTTTGTCACTGACACCATATGATTGAAAGGGAGAGATTCAAACAATGTAATTTGAAGAATTACTTTTTCTTTTGACTCATAAAATACCAGAAATCTCCTCACATTTTAATTTGATTTATGTTTAATTCTTAAATATGTGGTATCATTTTATGTGTCCCTGGCATTTTTAGTTTCTTTTTTCTTGACTATGAAAAAAACACACAGTATGTATAACACCTGTACTTTAAGTATACCGAATTAATTATCTAGTGGTCCTCTTTGAGTGATAGCTTTCCTACTCAGCTGCATTGCAGCTTGGCCAGGATAAATAGTTTTTATTTTGTTTATATTTACATTCATTTCGGGAGTAGTGTAGTTTCTTGAAATCATGTCTTTCTTCGTAGTCCATGTATCCGAGAGTTGTGTTTTTATTACTAATAATATATGGAAGCAAATCAACTTAAAGCGTGGATTTATTTTGCATCACGGCTTCAACGTTTTCAGCCAATGGCCACTGGAGTGTGTTGGTTTGGATCCCTTTTATAGTGAGACAAGATACCATGGCGGAGCATGTGAGGTAAAGTGGCTCACCTCACACAGAAGACAGACCATGATAGGGAAAGAGCCTAAGGAAAAGACATCCCTTCAGTGTCACCCCAGCCCTCCAACTGGGCAGCACTTCTTGTATGTATTTGCTATCTGGTATTCTCAGGCATTTGGTCTGTTGAAATAGTTGGTAAAAGATGATTTTTCTCGAATTCTTGCATAAATACCATAACAATTTCTTCCTTATCTTTAACTGTTTCTTTTCACTTACCTTTTCTGGCTTTACTTGCCTTTCTGGATGAAGTTTCTAATTTTTTTTTTATATATTTCTTTAAAGATTTAGTTATTATGTATACAGTGTTCTGCTTGCACGTGTACATCTGCATGCCAGAAGAGGGCGTCAGATCAGATCTCATTATGGTTGTGAGCCACTATGTGGTTGCTGGGAATTGAACTCAGGATCTTTGGAAGAGTAGCCAGTGCTCTTAACCTGTGAGCTATCTCTCCAGCTTTGGAAGTTCCTAATTTTATCTTGTATATTTTGTATTAGTTTTTCTGACTAGACTTGGTGAGCACATTTCACCGTCCCTTCCTTTCTCTGCCAGCCTGTGAAATCAGCATAGTTTTCATTTGACTGCCAATTCTAGCACTTGCTACCCCCAAACTTCATCCTAGCAATTTTTGAATTCCATAGGGTTAAGTTATGGGATACTCTCTGCATAAAGGAAAATAATCCCAAGTGCTGTTTCTAGGGGTGCTTGAATAAGTCAGATGGTTCATTAAAAAGTTTCTCTTTAAACAGCTGCTATCAATCATTCCTCCATCCTTGATTTTCTACCTAGATGTCAAGTCTGGAGCCCTTGTAGCGCCCCCTGATGGTTACAACAGCATCTGCTCCTGCATTGCCTTCTATGGTTTAGTCCCTCATTGGCTCCACTTGAGTTACCCGTTGACTAGAATTCATATGCTTCTCTGCACAAATCCCCAGTGTTCTCCTGCCCCTACTTTGATTTTCTATATAATTTTTTTCATGTTTATATTTTCATTATGCCAACACAATGAACTCAGGAAGGAGAAGGGGGACTTATGCATTTTTAGGTCTACAGGCCTGACAACTCCCAACCGTGTTTTAAAATGCTGTGCACTTTTGAAAAGATTTAGAGTCTCCGGTCTTCTCATGGTTTTCTGGCTATGTGATCCTGCTGCCATAGCAAAAAACCACGGGTTGGGTATCTTAACAGAAATACATTTCACAGTCTCAAGGCTGAGCAGTTCAAGATCAAAGGAGTAGCAGATTTGGTTCCTGGAGAAGGTCCATTTCCTAGGTTAGAGATACCTTGTCAGTGTGGCTTCACTGATGGGAATGGGAGAAGGGAGAAAGAAAAAAGGAGCGATTGTTTTTTTTCTTATAAGGTAACAGTCTATCAGGGTTAGAGCTGGCTTTTATAAACTTATTTTACATAATTTGATCTTAAAGACTCCATCTCAAAATACAGTGCCATGGAGGCCAGGCCTTCAACACAAGAATTTTGGAAGAGGCCTAATTCATTCCATCCTAGTCTCTAATCAGTTTATCATGAAATTATAATCATGAACTATATCATTTTATCACAAAGTAATAGCAGACTTGGCTAAAAACTAAACCATTTCTAATATAAACTACTGAGATGAAACAAAGACAAAGAACTCAGTGAGGTGAGTATAGGTGAAGTCAAGAGTCACACACACACACACACACACACACACACACACGCACACACATGCACACGCAGGCACACAGGTATACAAAACATCCAGAGAAGAGGCTGTCTTTTTCTTTCTCCTTCCCCTTGTGGGTGGTAGGACCTGGTAAATCCCTATGTGCCACTTCTAGCCCATTTGCTTGGCTGTAGTCAGACTCCGAGGGGCCTTATCTTATTGGCAAAGGCACATGGCAATTAAAATGGCATTGACAATCTTCTGATCTGTCTTGTGTAACAGAAAATTCAGATTAAAGGAAGATTATGCTAATGGGAGATGATCTTAGAGCAGGAAGTGCTTTTTGCAGGCAGCTTGTGCAGTTCCCTGACTGACATACTCTGTCTATTGCACCCTGCCTAATGGTCTTCCTCTTCATCATCCCCAGTAACAAGGATCCTCTGGCCTCCAGAGGCAGCAGTTTTTCTTAAACAGCAGTTTAAAAAAAACCTTTAAACATAGCCCCAGCCTCGCTTTACATCCATCCCAGTTGTGATTGCTAGCTGTGTTCTCTGCGACATACAGGGGAGAAGAGAAATGGCTGTCACTCGCAAGAGAGATTTATATTTTATATGTTTAACAGGACAGGTAAGAAAGATTCTTAATGTCAGCGACGGTTGTCATTTCCCTATCTAAAGACTCTTACATTCCTCAAGCGGGTCTTTTTACAAAAAGCAAAACTGTTAAGTGAAAGCTTTAAAAATAATTCCATTACCTACCTCACAAAGACAGAGTGACAGCTGATCATTAGGAGAAGAATGTCTTCAGAACTTGGAAAAAGATGAGATTTCATCCATCATAGAGCAAGATGCATGCCAGCATCCCACTGAGGGAGCTGTTTGTTGCTGGCCTGTGTAATCTCAACCGCTTTGTCTTATGGGACGGAGAAGACAAAGAACCCAGTGCAGGTGAGCACAGGTCAAGTCAGCATCATGGTCACCGAGGAGATTCATCCAGGCTGGTGGTAAAGAATATCCATGGAAGCAACAAGCTGGGATGTTTTAGAAAGCCTGGAATAGCAGCTGCTTCTGTAGCCTGTCCATACAAGCCTGATGAGCCCAGGAAGATGGCTAAGCCCCTGCCACAGGTGTTCACCAAGGGACAGTGTGGGTGCATCTGAATGCACACCTCTCTGTCCTTTGGATATGTCTAAACAATATTGGCCATGTCTATAGGGTCCAGAACTGGGAGATCTGCAAAGCCATTAGCTTCAGCCCTTCACTTTATCATTTCTATGACTTACACATCTGCAGTCATTGGCCAGACAGTGGTAGAGAAAATAGTAAGCTGTGCTGTACTGCACTATACAGTATACTGAAGCTTTGCTCCTTAATGCACAGAGATCTTTCTCTTCCACTCTCCCATTCATTATAGCTTGTGGTTCTTCCTGACCTGGTCCCCTTCACATCTCACGCTCTCCTGCTTGTTTCTCCCTATCCGTCCGTCCCATTCATCCTGTTCCAACAACTCAGGCATCCACACCGTTTTTGAAAGACTCCAGTATACTCCAGTCTAAGAGGCTTTGCATCTGCCTGTAGCTATTCTACTCCCTCCCTCCTGCAAGGACCATTCACTACAGCTAGAACTCTTGTCTCTCCAGACACGACCTCCTCTAGCATACTTTTCTCAACTGCTTTTCATAAGCTATACTTTACTGGCCCCCTTTTTTCTCCTTGTCCTAATTTTCTTCTGTGTTTCTATATTGCTCAATCTTCAGATGATTTAGCAAAGCCCTCACATACTATACAAAATAACGGTACTTATGCATGTTATAAATGGACTCATATCCCCAGTAAATGGAAGTTTCATGGAGTTATGGGAGTTCTGTGAGTATGTACAGTACTCTAGCCTCAGTAACTAGTGGGTACAAATATTTCTGAAAGCACGCTGAAATAACACTTGTGCTATTTATTAAAGGGAGAAAAGTGCCTTCAGAAGGCAGAGTGCCCCTCTGAGAGTACTGACCAGAGCCTTGCCTTGGCTACTGCACACACAATGGCTTTCTTGTCTCTGGTTTGTTCTTGAAGTCACCAACAGAACCCAAATGGTCACCTAGCATCTGCTGTCCTTTGTCACTCGCTGCTTGAGTCACTGAGACAGCAGTTTCTAGAAGCCCATTACATGCCTGTTAGTTCAGTGAAGTCACACAGAAGAAAAGATGACTACAGATCGCTTTGTAAATCCAGACGTGAAGAGTTAACAAGGGGTTTCCAGGTAGGGAAACATGGTGGAAAGGAGCCTTTGGGCTCTCCTCAGTCAATGTGGAGGAAAAGTCAGCTGTGAGATATCAGCCTGGGAAGAGGGTAATAGCATTTGACATTGCTGGAAGCCTTTGAGAAAGTGAATGTAAAAGCAATTCAAAAGATGATGAGGAAGGACAGTTCATCACTGCAGATAGTTTCTGATGCTGGATCCCCAAGAGACACCGTGTTGTTCTAGTGCCATAGATAACTATGCTTGATTCACACTCTGTTGTTAACAACTTGCAAAAAAGCGACTGGGACTGGGTCTGCTCAGACCAGCTAACTACATCCCACACTCAGCAGATATTTCTTCTGCTAACTAGTAAGCATAGTTATTGGTTCCAATGGCATATTTTAGTATCACAATATGCACAGCAAGTAAGAATCCAGGAAAGGTAGAATGCTGGCCACCATTGTGGCACCAAGTATCAGTTTAGGCAAAGCCTGAACCTGGTGTGCATCTTTGATCCATCACCCAGTCTTCAAGTACATAAAGTATAACAGAGAAGATCCAGGTCTGGGATCTCAGAACATCATCCAACATCCTCTCCAGCAGTTCCCTTGCCGTTGGCTAGTACCATTGATTGTAGAAGCACGTTATATTGGCCTCCCTTAGGAGAGATGTTTCTCTGGTAATGGCCCAGGCTCTTTCAAACAGACAATAGGCCAAGGCATCATCAGAACCTATTTATCCACATGACTGTTTCCCAGCAATCTGACTCATTCAGGATCTGTTCATCTTGAACTCATTGGACCAGCCCTCCTGAGCATGT
Organism: Acomys percivali; assembly: GCA_907169655.1. Taxonomy (NCBI): domain Eukaryota; kingdom Metazoa; phylum Chordata; class Mammalia; order Rodentia; family Muridae; genus Acomys; species Acomys percivali. Next base: position 117,271,265 of record OU015742.1, on the reverse strand, counting down.
ACCATGGCTGGCAGCAAGTCCCCACCTTAAAGATCATATACACTATCCCTCACGAGTTCTTTCTTTTTTAAAATGTATTTTATTAATTTATTCATATTACATCTCAATTGTTATCCCATCCCTTGTATCCTCCCATTCCTCCCTCCCTCCCATTTCCCCTTACTCCCTTCCCCATGACTGTGACTGAGGGGGACTTCCTCCCCCTGTATATGCTCATAGGGTATCAAGTCTCTTCTTGGTAGCCTGCTATCCTTCCTCTGAGTGCCACCAGGCCTCTCCATCCAGGGGACATGGTCAAATATGGGACACCAGAGTTCGTGTGAAAGTCAGTCCCCACTCTGCACTCAACTGTGGAGAATGTCTGTCCATTGGCTAGATCTGGATAGGGGTTCAATGTTTACTTCACGTATTGTCCTTGGCTGGTGTCATAGTTTGAGCAGGAACCCTGGGCCCAGATGTGGTGCTGAGAGTCCAGATGCTTGATTTGCATCAGTTAGCCACTTCTTCATCCGGAAATTGTCTTCTTGCATCTTTTTCCTAGTGTATCCCTGTATATTCTTAGAATTTATCTGAAATCTCCTACTCCCCACAGAGTTATGGCTCTAACTTGTTTATTGTAACTGTAGCACACACCCGCCTTTATTGCAGCCTCTCTGTGTGCGTTGGGGGGTGCTTGGTGGGGGCACCGTCATGCATTATGGACTTCATTGCCTAAGATAGAGCCGAGTATGTATGAGATATACATAAAGCACTTTCTGGAGACTTGTAGTGGCCTGGCTTACTGGAAAAAGAAATATAGTGTCTTGAAAGACAACCGTTGGTAAAGGCACTCAGAAAAAAACAAGTGCACGAGTTTTGAACAATAGTGCAGGTAACATCACAAGATACTGAGAGAAGAGAAAGAGAGAGATCTGAAACCTGTTACAAAACGGTGATGGTGCTGAGGATGCTAATGGGTGTGTAGTATGACATCTCTGAGTGATTTTGAAATTATGTAGTTTGGTACAGCAGATGGGAATTGAGAATTTCTGGAAATGTCAAATACATTTCAAAAAGATGCTTATTAAAAAGAGCTTACTATATTCATTTGGCATTTGACAGGCTCAACTTCGGTTATCTAGAAAAAGCCACACTAACAGATGAGTGACACATGACCCCAAGTCACAAACTGACGCGATCTAGTGAAAGGCGACCATTTGGCCAGCTTTTTCCCTGAGAAGTCATATGCAATGAGAAGCCAAAGGCTGGACTGTCTATGGAGGGATGGGAGAAAGCTGAAAAAGCTAGGTCAAGTGCAAGTTAGCACTGACGGGCACAGACCATGGAAGTGAAAGCCTAGATCAATGGAGGATGGGCCAGGCTAGGCTAGAAGAGACAGGAAGGGAGGCTTCCCGTGAGACTTGTGTCAACCGTTACACTCTAGGGAGGGTTAGGACTAGCAAAGGGAAGGAGAAAGTTTTCTGGCTGAATATGGCCACACAAGCAAAGGCCCTCAGGTAGGCCTAGCAAGAGTGAGTGAAAGTAGCACAGTTCAGTCCAGTAGAGTAACAGGTAGGATAATAGTAAGATAATCTGTCTGTTAGTAGGGACCATTGGCAGTAGGGCAGAAATTCCATGATGCAGATGTAGTGGGCAAGAAAAAGGCATAAATAAGTTGACAAGTGAGTTTGTTTAATTTTAGCTATGTCATTAAGTCTGGAGTATCCTGATTGCATTGATGTGCTGATGTCTCTATTCCAATTACTTTTCTATGTCCCTTCCTATAACCGCATCCTCCCAAACAGACAGCAATGTGTTCACACTGTTTAGTATGAACTAACTGGCTCTGCCTTTTCTCCTCCCTTTGTTTTTTTGTTTTGGTTTGGGTTTTTTGTTTGTTTTGTTTGGTTTGGTTTTTGTTTGTTTGTTTCTTTTTTTGTTTTGGTTTGGTTTGGTTTGATTTTTCGAGACAGGCTCTCTCTGTGTTAGCCTTACCTGTCCTGGACTTGCTTTGTAGACCAGTCTGTCCTCAAACTCACAGCTATCTCTTCTGCCTCTGCCTCCCAAGTGCTGGGATTAAGGGCGTGCACTCCTCCTTCCTGTGAATGCCCCATATTAGCAATGTCCTAGTCGTTGCACACTAGAGAAACAAAGGCTTAAAGGAACAAAGCTATGGCGTCCTAGAGATATGGTTTGGCCTCTTTGTTCTCATCCCCATCCTGACTCCTGCAGGAGCCAAGGTGATTCTTTCAAAACTACAGAGAAGTCCAGTCCTTCCTGGAGCCTCTTACCATATTCTCAATAAGATACAATTTATCTACAAAAGCTTGGGACCCTCCTGGCCCGGATCCTGTCTTACCACATACCTTCTGGCCTAGATTAGAGCCATACTAGCTTTACATGACATCCTGTCATCTGCAGGATTTTATTCTTGCTTTTTTTTCCTGCCTGGAATTCTTTGCTCCAGAATGCCCACCTCATTTGTTTCTATACGATCTTGTTTAAATGTTGCTTCTTCAGAGAGGGGGAGGGGGGATTCCTCTCACTGTCTTATATAAATAGTACTACTGTAGAGCCCTAGATCCCTCTTGAATGATTTATTTTTCTTTCCCAGACAGTGGTCTATATATTTTTTGTTTCCTTACTGTTAATCCCCCACATCTATACCATAAGTGTTAGTTCTTAAATTGCTGAGATTATTCCTTACACCATGGTCTGTGTGTTTAACATAGTGCATACATCACCACAGTTTAGTGGAAGAGGGAATGTAGCTCAGTGCACAACATATACTAAATATACAGAAAGTCCCAGGTTTAATAGTTATTGGATGAACAAATGAATGAGTCAATGAATGAATGGCGAACTTGTGGGAGGCTTTAATAAGTCTATGAACCATATTTAAATTTGTGTCAATTTCTAAAATCATCAACAGATATTATTGAGGGCCCTTGGCCAGTAATTTGAAAGATCTCCACAAGACATGAAGACATCAAGAACCACAAAGCTTGTGCTTGGATGGAGAATTTCACTACATTACATTTAGAACAGCTAAATCGGTCCCTGTATATATTACTGTGCTCAGAATATACTCAAAATGTCCATTCCTCTGTCTCAAAACAACCCAGTGTTCTGTGACTCATCATAGAGGGGCATAGGGATAAAGGACTTCAAATGTGAGATGCTAGTAGGATGTAATGTAGACATTCTTGTCAGAGTATGCACACACCCACAACACATACAACATCATGCATTCTAAGCATACATTACCAAGTCATTTATTTTTATCAGAGTTAAAAGAAATAATGCTTTTGCTAGATTTAATAAAACTAGCAACAAAATTATTATTACCATTGATGGCAAATTTGCTAAAATTTTTGCCAGATATCTGAATATAGTAGATGTAAAAAGTAGCTGTAAGGTTAGAAGGCAGAGGAGGGAAGAGAAGAAATTTTAAAATATGATTTTTTGTTTCATCTAATAAGCCATATGTATTTTAAAAAGATTTATTTATTTATGTATATGTGTGTTTTGTTTGCATGTAAATCTGCACACAAGAAGAGGGTATTGGATCTAATGGGATTGTAGTTATTGACGCTGTGAGCTGCCATGTGAGTTCTGGGATTTGAACTCAGGACCTCTGGAAGAGTAGCCAGTGCTTTTAAGTGATGAGCCATCCCCCTGTATCTCCTTTAAAGATTTATTTATGTATTTATTTATTTGTGTGTTTGTTTTTAATGTCTGCATGTACATCTACATGCCAGAAGAGGCCATTAGATGGTCATGAGCCACCATGTGGTTGCTAAGAATTTAACTCAGGACCCCCTAGAAGAGCAGACAGTGCTTGTAATTTCTGAACCATCTCACCAGCCCTGTCCTATGTGTTTTATTTATTTAAATAATCAGGCATTTACTAAGTACCTTTTGGTGTGTAAGCCCAAATCTTGACTTTGAGCTATGCTTTAGGAAGCATAACTGGAGTATACATCTAAGAAATATTAAATGAAGGTGAGGCTGAAGGCACAAACCAAATAAGTGTTGACTGTAAAATAACTGGATGGGCTAAGAAGATGATTCCAGGAGAGGTGGTAAAGATCTTCAGAGGAAAACAGGATAGGGATTTGGTGGTGTGTGTTCATTACTTTGTAAATTCCTATATTCAATTTCTTTTTCTGTGATCTTTCTGCTGGGTTCTGCCATGTCCGCTGGTACTATGACCGCTGTGATCAGTACATTTGTTTTTATGAGTCCCAGGAGCCAGAAACAATCTTTGTAAGTCTATGTATGTTACTATAGCTAATATTGGGGAGATCCCTGTAATGAGCCATCATCATTCTCAGTCTACAGTTACAGAAGATGGAGGTCAGAGGCAGGGGTTAAGAGCTTATTGCAGCCACAGAGCCAGGCTAAGATGAGTTAAACATTCAAGTATCCGTGTTCTTCCCACCTCATCAGAGATGACTACACTGTGGTTTATAGCAATGAAGAGGTCAAAGTCTCATGAGCTCAAGTGAGGGCAGACAAGATGGACAGTTGCAACAGAAGTCTCAGAGACTCAAGAAAAAAAATGAAAAGGAAAATACGAGGGTATCTAAGCAATAGAGTCAAGATTGTTCTTACTATTAGCCCTGTGAGAAAGCATGGCAGGCATCTGGTTAGTGCTCTGGCTCTGCCTCTAAAGACTGAGTAGGGGTCTACTGTTGAGTATGTGATCGTCATGCTGTGTGTTTCTCAGATTATTGATTTTTTTCCTTCACCTGAGTCTAGGTTATCTTCTCTGGCAAGAGTATTGGACTTAGTATTTTCTCAAAGCCTTTTCCATCTTTCACTTGGTGGCAACACCTGTGGGACACTGAATTCCAAAGAGATAAGTAATAATAAAAAAAATGTTTAGAGGCAAAGGAGGCTGGCCTTCTGAACTCTTTTAATCTTTTTCTCATCAGACATATTTTCAACTCCTTTCTCATACAACTATGAAGTGTGAGACACTGAAGCAAAATGTCGGGATGCTCCCTGGAAAGACGCCTATGGGGAGACTCAAGCAAAAATGAGGAAAGCTTGGCCTGGCCTTCTTCTTTAGATAACATGACATCATTCATGTTTCCTTGATGTTTAGGACTACAGTGTTCCATTATCTGGACAAAGGGAGATGCAATTGGAGATGACAGAAGATGTTAGTTCATCCCTGCTATTGTAACAAAATGCTGGTTAATAAACAACATAAATAAGACTGTGGACATGGATTTTTCTCAGTGCTACAGATTGGGAAGTTGAAGAGCAATGTTCCAGTCTTTGAAGAGGCTTTCTATACATAGATGTGCCATCTATGAGCCTTCACATGGCTAGAGCAAAAGGGCATACAATGTCCAGCCCTTTTGCATGGCATTAATTTTATTTATGAGAGCAGAGCCCTCCACCTTCCAAAGGATCCATCTTTTAATATGGTTTTATTGGGAATGGAGTTTCAGTATAAAACTAGGACAGGACACAACCTTGGAATCATCACAGCACGAACAAAGAGTGTCAGCCTGTTGTTCTGCTCTCAAGTGAGTACAGAATGAGCCAGGAGATTGGGTGGGCGGAATCATTTGGGGAAGAGTGCCCACATCTCCCAGCTGACAGTGTCTTTCAGGGTGCACTCCTCGTTGGTGAATGGGGAAGCTGAATGCCAGCCATAGCCAGAGGCTGAGCTATTATACACGTCTGGGCAAAAGCAAAATTGAGGCATAGAATGGACTTCTGTTGAGGCAAGATTTTCAAAGGGTTTGATGCCCACGCTGATAGTTTCTGTTGGCACAAATGAACTCAGTTCTGTTGAAACCAAACCTCTCCTTACACTGCCTTTCTTCCTCCCTGCCTTTTGTCTCTTTCTCCATATACTTTACTAAGCAATACCAAGAAATAACATTAAATCCATATCTATATCTATATCTATATATATCAAGTGACAATAAATTAGGCAACATAGCCTGATAGTGAAAATTTTCCAAAATTTTGTGATCTAGTTAAGTTGTTAAGATTTTTAATTATATATCTTACAATTAAACAGTAGCAAAAACAGCAATAACTGTGTAAAGCCATGAGTTGCTAATTATTCTTCTAGAATTTATAATTTATTTTCTATAGCCTCACGTTTATTTGCACTATATAATGACGTAGCATACTTTTCTAACTTAGATTTAAACTGGTCAACTGTGGAAGTATTTGCACCATGCACATATTCAACCCTTACAGATCAAGGCCAGATTTATTGATTTGTGAATTCTCTAGACAGAAGGGCATGATGGATAATGTGTTAAATGCAAATCACACTGTGAATAACACAAACACAGTTTGAGGAAATGTTACTTCAGTGTTCCAAAACAATACTCTGGATCAGTTAAGGAATTGTATGTGTGACTGAGGAATGAATGGGATCCTATCACACATCTTCAATATTTCACTTCCAGCATACTCGTTAACCAAAGTGAGAATACCAGCTAACATTCATGTCTAAGCTACATGCATTGTTTATCAATAGCTATCATCGATTGGCAGCAGATACAAGAATTTGGCAAAAGTCAATGGAAGCATCATATCTTGTGAGAATCAAATGGCTATAGGAAATTTATCACAAAGAATGCCAATCTTCATCACATATACTTTGTGTACTGTGTATACTTTATATTAGTAAATTTATATTTAGTTAGTATACCAATCCATGTAACACACACACACACACACACACACACACACACACGTCTTTTTTCCTAAAGAGATGGTTGATAACTATTTAATGACATATCACTGTTCTTAGAAAATGTGTATGTATATATATATATGTACACATATGATGTATATAATTAATGTATTATATAAATGATATGTTAAACATATGATAGAATAGATATATAATAGATATATAACATATATAATATTACTGTTTATGAATTTGGGTGTGGAATAAACATGACAGATAAACGGAGATTGGATCAAGATTCTATAATGTTATTATATTGTATTAAGTGCCCTATCTTTTTTACCTCCAGTGTTTTACTCATTTTCTAACATAGTCAATCCTGGTCTCCAGATAGAAATCTGTGACTGTAGTCTTCGACACTGAAGACACCCAGCAGGGTAGAAACAGCACATGGTGGAGGCCAAGGCAGAGCTCAGAAAGGAAGGAGCAGACAGGGAAACTGCTTCCTTGGTCAAACTTTCACTTCTCATTTGAAAATCCAGTGTTCTCAGAGTGAGATTCCATAAAGAACAAATGAGTGGGCATTTTAAAAGGCTAGGCTCCTAGAAGCCCATTTGTACCAACCCGCTGTACTTCTGCAAGATATGCACTAAGCCCTCTATAAATGCAGCCAGGAACAAATTACCAGAGACTGACTTATCAGAAGTCTCTACATTTTACTATGAGCAACCTACATCTTATATAGTCCTCCATCCTTGACATACATTACTTTTTGCCTAATGTCTATGTGGACTTTACTGTCATTCACATCCTTTTAAATATATAGATGAATACCCATATAATAAGTATGCTAGATTGAATGAGAATGGCTACCATAGAGTCATATGTCTGAATGCTTGGTCCCTGATTGGTGGAACTATTTGGGAAGGATTAGGAGGTGTGGCCTTGTGGGAGTGTGTCACTGAGGGTGGGTTTAGAGATTTCAAAAGCCCATGGTGCTCCCAGTGAGTTCTCTCTGCCTCCTGTTTGCGGATCAAAAAAAAAGCTCCCAGCTACTGCTTCAACACTATGCCTGCCTGCATGTCTGCTGCCATTTTCCCCACCATAATGGTCACAGACTCTATGCCTCTGAAACTGTAATCCAATTAAATATTTTATTGTATAAATTGCCAAGGTTGAGGCACTTTACAGCTGCCTCCCTTTATAAGCCTTTCCAGCTCCTATCTCATAAGGGGAGAGGAAGCATGTGGGACCTAGCACACTGAAAATAAGGTGCTGTGTGCACACCTTCACCCTGTGGCCTGTATGTTCACATGATGGTGATAGATGGGATGCACTTTTCAAGCGTCAGAATGATGCAATGAACCTCTGGGAGAACTTGCTTCCCCAAAAGTACATGGACAACCTGCCTAAAGTTGTTGGATGTGGGTAAGGAACTGTGTGTCCCAATGCATCCTAAATTATCTACTTTAGCACTGGCTAGAAATCAGAGATGGAATTGATTCCCAGCTTACATCTTTAGTGAACTCTAATGAGTAAAAATAATTACAATAAAAGTAATAGTAGATATTAACAAAGAGTAGATGGTATGCCAGGTGATCTTTTTAAAATTTTTATTTATTTATTTATTTTATGCATATGAATACTCTATCTGCATGTTTGCCTGCAAGGGAGAAGAGGGCATGAGATCACCTTATAGATCATTAGAGCCACCATGTAATTCCTAGGAATTGAACTCAGAACCTCTGGAAGAGGGGACAATGTTCTGAACCATGGCGCCATCTCTCTACCCACCCCACCCCCCAAGGTATTGTTCTTAAGACCTCATGAGGGGTGTTTGGATTCAGTCATCCATCACTTCTTTCTGGGCACACCGCTAAGACTATTTACCAGAATCCTCCTGAGTTCCACGTGTCATATGACTCAGACAGCCAACTGAGTGGACGTTGAAGACTTGTGTCTCTTCTAAGTTGCCCCTCTCTGTTTTATCTCAGGGGTCTTCAATAATCAACTCTTGGAGTTTCTAGACTGACTCTCAGCCTGAGTCCCTCTGACTGGTTACAAGAGTCCCTTGCTCCTCTGAACATACGCCAGAGGCCTTTGTGAAAGGGAAATAACTTCTTGTATGTTAACATGCTTGGATTTACTGGTTGCTACCATTTAGTCTACTCTAACCGAAACGTATAGTTGACAGGCAACTTGTCCTGATCACACACATCTAATACAAGTGAAATTTAGTCTGGTGGGTTTTAAGTAGTCTAGACTCAAAACCCACGTCCTTAGTCATATATTACACATCCTTATGGATTGGAAGAAGGTTCCCAGTATGAACACTGACTGTGGGGGAGGCAGAGGTGACACTTATCACCAGGTGCTCCTTGTTACTTCCTAGAGCTTCAGAAGCAACTTCAAGGCAACAAGATGGCCCAGCAGGCAGGCTAGGATCCTTTTGATGAATCCCTAATCCCTGGCTGCCTCCAGCATTTAGCCAGGCTCTGGAATACAAATGCAAACTTTAACCTCCATCTTTATAGATGTAGAAACAGAAGCTAGAGGATTGTCCGCCAATGGCCAACCTGTTGGCAAATGGGTAAAACAGAGTTCGAATCCACCTAACTGTTCTTACATCATCATATGGCGTTGCCTCACCTGAGGGAGAGGAACTGAAGAATGCCCACGGACAGGCTCTAAGTGAAGGACTGACCGTGAGAAAAGACGCCCCCCCTCACCCCCTCCCATCTAGCCACTGGCGCTCATTTGGAAGTCATTACCACACGTGAGATGGCCATGCATTTACTGGAGCACCGTGAAAAGCAGCTTCCCAGTGGAGTTTCCTTTAGCCTTCTGCTTTGAAGCACACACACACACACACACACACACACACACACACACACACACACAC
>OU015742.1:117241398-117261698 GCA_907169655.1 Acomys percivali | reverse complement strand
CACACACACACACACACACACACACACACACACACACACACACACACCTGCTTGCTTTTTTTGTCTCTACCCTGAGCCTCCTCCTCTGGGGAAAGCCTGAATTTTGTTCCTCAGGGAGATCCCTGAGCCAGGCACAGTGGGTGGGCGGGAGCTTGCCTTCATAAAGGGATGCTGAGCATTCACTCGGAGGGACCGTGGAGAAAGAGGAGGGACCGGAGGCTCCATGCCCATTCTACAGACAGGAAGACTGATGGCAGCAAAGGGACTCTGCTGCTGCCCACAGATTCTCACGACAGCCACTGATCTTGGTCTTGTCCCCTATATCCTCCAAGTCTGTGGAGCCGCAATCCGCCATAGTAAAAGCCAGAGGGGATCTGGGCTTTCTAAAGCACTGTCCTCTCCAGCCCCTGGTAGGAAGAAGCAGTTCTTGCTACAGCCTATTGGACATACTGTTAGAAATCTCAGCCCACCTGCTGCCCAGCAGGGCAGTGGCGGGGGTGGGGTGGGGGTGAAGGGGGGTGTAGGCTTCTGCACAGTCTCTAACCCCCTCCCATCTCCTTTTCTGACGATGGCTCTGGGGACCCCTCTGCTGTGATCCACGGGTCCCCGTAAGCCGTGGGGTCACCGCGCCCTGCCGCTTCCTTTGTCCCTGCCCTGCCGCCAAGGCATCTGCAGCAGCCTGAAAGCAGGAGCAGCCAGGCTGGGCGTGCCGGGGCGCTTCTCGGTGCACTAGCACCATCTAGGGGTGTCTGGGTGCAACCCAGAAAGCAGAGAAGGCTCCTCTGGGAGCCTTGGACGAACCGCCACCCCAGCCCTGGTCCCCCCGCTTTGAGCTTTGTGGTTAGCAAGGAAACCTTAACAAGCCCACCCTCTTGGCTTTCTCTGTCTTGAAGTGATGTACTATCTCTAATCAAATTCCACCTTCTGACGGTCGCTGACAGACAAGGAGAGAAACCGAGGCTTTGGAGGGTTGACTTCAACTTTTAATACGGATTACACAAGAGGCCAGGGGGGCAGAACCAAGTGTTAAATCTGTGCTTTAGCCTCTACTTCCTGTGTGACCTTGGCCAGATCAAGTGACCCCAAGAGACCTAACTGTGTCACTTAATGTTAGGAATCATCCACAAGGCCTTTCTTGATCCAGGGAAGAGTGAGCCAACCACGGGAAAAAACAGTACAGAAAACACCGCCCAAGCATGTAAATCAGAAGATATGAGTCATTGGTCAGGATCAAGAAGAAAGGATGTCTGAGAAAAGAGCCTGCTCCATAAACTTGCCAAATTATCCTGCCCACAAAGGCAGGGCTCCATCACCCTCCAGGCAGAGGCAGCTCTCTTTAGACTCTGGCTTTGAGGCTCACAGCCAGGGTTATTATCTCCATTTTACAGCTGAGAACATCGAGGCAGAAAGAGCCATAGATATTTTCTCAGAGGTGAGTCCCAGGGTAGCCAAGAGTGACCTCATCACTTGCTGAGGCTGAGCCCCTCAGAGTCTGGGTGAGAAAGTTCTCAGGGAGATTCTGGAATGGTCTGGAAGCATCTTGGGGGGGGGGAACGGAAGACCCGGCAGCAGCTTCAGTTTTACCATCTGTAGATGGGTTGCATTCTAACTGTGACACTTACAAAAACCCCAAATTCGAAAATAGATGAGTTGGTTGTGCATAGACAGTTTACACAAGCTTAATAAACTAGACATTTTTTTTTTTTTTTGTATGGATGCTTTGGTATTCTCTGAAATGCATCAGTTGCAAACCAGGAAGTCAGGAGGGTGTTGCCTTGGCAGTCCTCTAACCATCAAAAAAGACCCAGAGTACAGTGAGCGCTTCCTGAGAGTCCAGGGGGCAGAGAGAGAGGTGAGTACACTTGGGAGAAGCAAGGAGGAGAAATGTGTGGGAGTGATAGGGTGGCTCAGCAGGTAAAGGTGCTTGCCCTGCAAGCCTGACTTACCTGTGTTCAATTCCCAGACCCCGCCTAAAGATATAGAGAATTCAATCCACAAAGCTGTCTTCCGATCTCCACAGGTGCACGAGGTGGCAGATACAATGCCCATTCTTGCCCCCACCTCATGTGTGCCCATGCATATGAGCATACATCCACAACAGTAATAAATAAGTGAAAATAGTTTTTTAAGAGAAGTGGCATACATGGTGGGGGGGGGGCTCGAATAATGCAAAGTGGTCAGGTGGTTTTAGCACAAAGAGCAACAGAAACTCTGCAGCCATGTGACTTATGTGGTGGCTTCCTCTCCAAAGCCACTTTCTATCCATCCCTACTCCCTACAGGTGGTGTCCCACTGGTTCTCGGTATCTTGGATGTCCTTGCTGCCTTTGTTGAGTGGTATACTGACAATATTCCTGTGCCTATCAAGAACTGGGGCAGCACTGTGAACTCCCTTTTTCCTGACTAGTGCCCGTATGTCTTAACCTGCCCTACCTTGCAGACAGGCCACCTTGGGATATGATCGACCAGTCACTTTCACAGGCACCTATGATTTTCCTAAGCTATGAATGTGCCACACCAAGTCAGTAAGCAAAGAGGGCTCATTTCTTACCCCTAGGATTCTCAGTGATTCCGCCTACATCAATTTACCCTTTCTCAGATTCATGTCCCGCTGTTCATACACTGTACGCTCTGAGGTCCTGAGCTGTGTATATATATGTGTATATATATCACACCGCCACTCCAGGACGGTGTTATGTGATGGCTCTCCAGGAATAATATTGAAGTAGTGATCTTCTCAGATACTCAGGGGACCAGACCCAGATGACACAGCCAAATACTTGTACAGGCAGGGTACGTGAATCTTTTTACATGCATGCCTGATAGGAACTATGCCATCAGCTTGGGAATGCACAAAATTCATCTATTTTCTGTGGTTAGTCATCCATGCCCCATTTTCACAACTTATCAGAAAGCTCTTTGTCTATCCCATTGACTCAAAGCCTTTCTAATATCACAATCCTTTAGTACAGTTCATCATGTTGTGGTGGTCCCACCACCACCATAAAAGTATTTCCATTGCTGTAAATTTTATAATTGTAATTTTGCTATTGTTATGAGTCATAATATAAATATCTGATATACAGGATATCTGATGTGTGACTTGTAATGGGGTCACAACCCACAGGTTGAGAGCCACTGTTCTAGGAGAGTGCATTGTCACAGACTGACTCAAAGAGGTTGTAACCAACAAGTTGACAACTGGTCTACCACTACTCTACTGGGCCATGGCCTTTGCTGTCCTCTTAGGTCTTTGTTGGACTCAAGAGATCAGAATCACTCTCAGATTCCAGATGCAGAACGAACAGGAGCATGATCAGTAGAGTAGTGAACAACGTCACAGGAAATTGTCCTACTCAGAATGCTAGGTCCACTGGTACTCTGTAGCTCTTGCTGACCTGAGACCTGTCCAGCTCTGGGGCTTCCAACAGCACTTCTCTTGTTGTTTAAACACACACTTGGACCTCATGCCATCTCTTGGTGATCAGCCTAGGTCTGGAAGAGTTCCATCTATCTTCAGGTGTGTGTGAACCATGATCCCACCTTCTCTCACAGTCTACCTGCCCCAGAGCCAAGGTCACCAAGATCCCAATTGTCTTGAGAGTGCTCTGGAGCATGGTTCACCTTCTGCTCTAGAGAGGATCCAGTGGCACTACACCTCAAAGGGAATTAAAATTCAGGCTTTTTCTTTCTGGACTGTCCCTTGAGAAACGTGCTCACTTCTTTTTAATTAGCCAACTCCACTGAAGGCCTTTAAGACCTTTGCTAGGCCAGTGAAAGGCCCTAGACCAGTGGTTCCCAACCTTCCTAATGGTGCAGCCCTTTAATACTGTTTGTCTTTTTAGGGTGACCCTAAGCCTTAAAATTACTTTTGTTGCCACATCATAACTGTAATTTTGCTACTGTTATGAACTGTAATGTAAATATGTGATATACAGGGTATCTGAGATGAGCCCCCCAAGGAGTCATGACCCATAGGTTGATAATCACTGCTCTAGACCCACTTTCTCTATAGAAATTGGCATTTACCTCAGAGGCATTGAAGATGGGGGTTACACATACGTATGTATTTATGGGTGCATACACTTGTTCCTTCCTGTATAGAAGTTGAAGATTGACATTTTGTGTCTTCCTCTATCACTCTTAACATCATTCATTCATGTATTTTTGAGACAGGGTTTCTCATTGAACTAGGATTACTGGCATGAACAATCACACGCAGCTTTTTTTTATTAATTCATTCATATTACATCTCAATTGTTATCCCATCCCTTGTATCTGCCCATTCCTCCCTCCCTCCCATTTTCCCTTACTCCCCTCCCCTATGAGTGTGACTGAGGGGGACCTCCTCCCCTTGTATATGATCATAGGGTATCAAGTCTCTTCTTGATAGCCTGCTATCCTTCCCCTGAGTGCCACTGGGCCTCCCCATCAAGGGGACATGGTCAAATATGGGGCACCAGAGTTCATGTGAAAGTCAGTTCCACTCTTCACTCATCTGTAGAGAATGTCCTATCCGTTGGATAGATCTGGGCAGGGTTTCAAAGTTTACTGCATGTATTGTCCTTGGTTGGTGACATAGTTTATGCAGAACTCCAGTGACCAGATGTGCCCATCATAATGTCCTACTTGTAGGTTTCTAGGACCCTTTGAATCCTTCTACTTCCCCATTCACCCATACTTCTATCACATAGAGTCCCAAAAGGATGTCCTCCCTTTTGTCCCATTTTCCTGGTAGGTGAAGACTTTCATGGAACATGTCCCTTGGGCTAGTGTCTAGTTATAAGTGAGTATATACCATTTGAGTGTTTCTGCTTCTGGGTTAACTCACCCATTATGATAATTTCTAGTTCAATCTATTTGTCCACAAATTTTGGGAATTCCTTGTTTTTAGTAGCTGAGTAGTGTTCCATTGTGTAAATGTACCACAGTTTCTTTATCCATTCTTCTACTGAGGGACACTTAGGCTGTTTCCTTGTTCTGGCTATTATGAATAAGGCCACTATGAACATGATTGAGCATATGTCCTTGTTGTATGCTGGTGCATCTTCTGGGTCTATTCCAAGGAGTGGAGTAGCTGGTTCTTGAGGAAGCCCTATTCCCAGTTTTCTGAGATAGCGCCAGATAGATTTCCAAAGTGGTTGTACTAGTTTGCATTCCCACCAGCAATGAAGGAGTGTTCCTCTTTCTCCACATCCTCGCCAGCATGTGGTGTCACTTGAATTTTTGATCTTAGCCATTTTGATGGGTGTAAGATGGAATCTCAGAGTCGTTTTGATTTGCATTTCTCTGATGACTAAAGACGTTGAGCATTTCTTTAAGTGTTTCTCAGCCATTCGATACTCCTCTGTTGAAAATTCTCTGTTTAGTTCTGACACACACAGCTTTTATCTGAGTTCTGGGGATGCAAGCTCAGGGTCTCCTGTATGACTGTTGAGAAAGCACTTTACCCTTTAAGGACCCTTTCTGGTCCTTCATCATTCTTAGCCTAAAAGTGAAGCTAGTTGGTTGATGTGTAGTGGTAATTTGGTGGGCCATATAGAAAGAAAGAACCTGGCATTCCTCTCACTAAAACAGTATGCGAGGTGCTCAGCCTCCCTAGGCAAGAGGTTATAGCATATGGGAAAGCTGCAGCCAGGCAGGCCATGAGCTTTGCACAAGGTCACCAAGCTCATTTGGACAGCTGGGTCTAGCCCTCCACCACAGAGCTCTAGCATCTCCATTATCATCTCTTCTCTGGGTCTTTTTCCTGTGTGTGTGGGTGTGGGGGGGTGGATTTCACTGTCTCAAGCATGACCTAAATTTACAGCCTGCTGGAGACCTTCTATTTTTACTTCCAATACTATTTAAAGCACAACTCTCTGCCCCATCTCACTCCAACTAAAAGCATGTTAGAGTCAATGACCTTTGTTTTGATGTCTGATCTCAAGCACAGTCTATGGTATCCAGGGAACATTACATCATACTAGCCAATTAGATATTTAAAAATACTGCCCGTAATGAGGCCTGAGGCAGTAGCATTGGCTATCCAATGTAGCAGGGGTTAGCCCTGGATCTCTCCCTCTTTGCACTGACAGATCAAATGTGAGAACTCATTCTGTTCCTTCTTTGGACGATGTGGCATCTCATGGGGTGAATGGACTGGGTCTTGCCAAGAAACCAGGTAAGGGAAAGGTACCAAGGTGAAGGGATGCTTTCCTTGTGGCTGAGCAGGCCTTGCAGATGGAGGCAGAAATAAGAATTCTGAAGTATTATGTATACCAGGCACTCTGATTAATCCGTGTTCCCCCTAGGACTTATCCTTTAAATATATTATCACTGAGAAATATGTAGGGCACAAGTTAGTATTGCAAACTTATTAAGGAGACTACAGTCTAGGGAGTAGAAATATCTTATTTAGGACCGCTTGGTTGTGAGTGGAGCCACAACCAGAATCTAGGTCTCTTCCCCTGGACAGAAGTGAAGTGCAAGAAGATTTTCAACCTTGTACATTTGACTGCTTCCAGACTCTATTTCTGGGGAGGAAAGAGGGATAGTTTTGCATCCTCCTCAAAGGAGTTTAAGATTTTTGGGAACTGGCTTAGCAAGACCCAGTTTGCCCCTTACTCCAAATCCATTGATCCTGCATTATGGCAGTGGACAAAAGAACTCAGGTTTGCCGTGATGAATATTTGAGTTAGAATCCGGACTCCCTGTCATTTCTAGCCACACGCATGTTCTTGGCCATAGGTCTTTGAACCTAACTGGTATTTTCATTCTTAACGGTGATAAGTATCTTTGTTCCATCTCCATTGCTGCTTTGTGTCTGTTGCATTGTCCAGGTTATGCCATGGGATTTTAGTGTCTGTGTCCAAGCTTTTGTTTTTTATTCAAAATCCAACATGCTTTCTTCTAGTTGTGACACAGAGCTGAGGCTGGCATCGTCCCTGGACTCAGACGCCTCGAAGTAATGGATCCTAACAACTGAATTCGGCCTTCATTGGTTTACTGTATTTAAATTAGCACATTGATTGCTCCTAGTAGGTCAGTCTCACTGGTACAAACCAGATCATCGCTCAGCTGTAAAGGTGACCACACTGGCCATGACTGGTCTCGGAGGACTTCTAGACTCTGTGCTACCTCCATTCCCTGTATAGGTGTGGTTGAGGACACCTGCCAGATTCTACTTCAGTACTAAGGTATCTGTCATTCATCCTGTTCTGAAAGTAATACAGTTTATTTTGTCAGACTTGCACTGATAGAAGAGGTAAGTCAGTAATGAAGAAGAATGAGCCCAGAGGGCTGTATTGGGAATGCTTTCAGTCTACCCTCAGGGTCAAGGGATTCTCTGTCTTTTGGTCCTCACATTATTACCAACCAAGCAACTACTTCACAAGTTTCCTGCTGCCTCTATTCCACTAGTGAGAGCCTTCCCATTCTTCGTGTGTCCCTCTGCTCATTTACTGTGTGGTTGGGTCTGAGAGTATCAGGCCTAAGAACACTTTTCAAGTTAAACTGATAAAATTGCCCCATTCTGCAGAAATGAAAGCCACAAGAGGGACAATGACTTGCCCGTGGGTGCTTAGTCAAGGCGTCTCGTGGTGTCCTAGTTCTTGACTACTCTTTCTTCTGCCAAGCACACTGGGGGAAGACTCCACAGATCATCACAAGCCTTGCTAGAAAAAAAAATGACATACTGAACAGGAAAAAGGAGAAGGGCCTTGGCCAATTAGTAAGGGGATGGAGGCAGTCACTGTGATGCTGTGAAGAGTTGGTCCCTGCTGAGGAGGTGAGGCAGGGTCACAGATTATTTTAGTTGTTAACGGTTGCTTTTTTTGCCACTGAGTTATCAGTGCCCTGATGGTGATGGCCTTATAAGATAGAGAAAAAATGAAAAAGAATGGAGTCATATTTCCAACAGGCTCAAGGAGTCATGCACATCTGCCTGCTTCTGACTGTGAGTGGGAGAGTCTAAGAGATGGGAACAGAGAACGTCACCACCCTTCCTTCCTTCCTTCCTTCCTTCCTTCCTTCTGCTCATTGTCTTTTCTCTGCTTGGTTTTGAACTCACTGTGTAGGCCACACTTCCCTTGAACTCAGAATCATCATGGCTCAGCCTCCCAAGTTCTCGGACTACAGGCATGCCACGGGCAGTGAACTCAGGAACTCACAGCAGCTACTGACAGGACTGCACAGTGAGAGCCTGCACAATGCTAGATCTAGTCCACATTCAGCTGAGGATGGAGGAGGACCCCCATGGTGCTGTTGGAGTAGATGGCTGCTGGAAGAGGAGAAGCTATTGCCTTCAGTTGTACAGTCACTGATGACTTACTTACTCCAGTGGCTCCACACTGGTGCTCTTGATGAGAAGCCCTGGTTAAACTCAGTTAATCTTACAAACAAAACAGAACAAAATACGTGATAGTGGGATGGGGGGTGTGTTGGCAGGAGAAGATATTGGGGGCAGATAAGAGAGAAGGTGAGTGTGACCAGATTGTAGTGTGTGTGTGTGTGTGTGTGTGTGTGTGTGTGTGTGAAAGAGAGAGACAGACAGACAGACAGAAAGACAGACAGACAGACAGAGACAGAGAGAAACAGAGATAGAGACAGAGACAGAGACAGAGACAGAGAGACAGAGACAGAGGCCATGAAGAAATTAATTTAAAAAATCACTGGAAGTAATGCCTCTTTGTTCTGGATCTAAACTTCTACTCCACCACGTGTTTCACTGTGTGAGTTATGTGCCTCCCTTCAAGCTAGCCCTGGGGCCATCTTGACTCCTAGAACTTTATAAGATTTGGAACTGGAGAGTAAGTCCTACTGTTCTTCTCTAGCCACCTTCGAAGCAACTCCAGGAACTCTGGGATCTAGCCACTGAGCAGGAAGCCTCCAGCTCAGTCCCAGCTAGCTTCCTCTATGCCCTGTATCCACAGTGTATAATTTCTTCTCCAACCATATTTTTCCATCTGGTTCTGATGGGTAACAGAGAACAGTGACAACAATATGGATTGTTTTGGCCTCTGGGGCTTGGAAGCTATCTAATACCTGACATTCAGATTTTCTGGCTAGTTTTGGTGAGACAGTCATTTATTTAGAAAACCAGTCACAGGGGACAGGATCTGTTTTGGTTTGGCAGGAGGCATCATCTTAAGAAAGAACCTCAGTCAGGCACACACCTGTAATCCCAGCAGCACTCAGGAGGCAGAGGCAGGCAGATCTCTGTGAGTTTGAGACCAGCCTGGTCTAAAAAGCAAGTGAGTCCAGGACAGCCAAGGCTACACAGAGAAATCTTGTCTTGAAAAACTAAAAGAAAAGCAAGGGGTGGGAGAGGGGAAGGGGAGTGGAGAGAGAGGGAGAGGGAGAGGGAGGGCCTAAAATAGGAAAGGACCACCAGTTAGGGAGCCAGGATTGAGTCTGCCCAACTCCAGGGAATCCCCGGGAGGCGGCTTTGGGGAGCCAGAGGGCCAGATGCTGACAAGCTATAAAGTGAACATGACAATTGGGCCCACTCAGGCCATGGAGTTCACAGGGGAAGGTAACTCTGTCCTCAGTGACTGAGAGACCTCATCTGAGAATAACTTTAGTATTTGGCAGCCTTGAGCCTGAGGGCAGCTGGCAGCTCAACCTCTAGGGCTAGCTATCTTGTATCTCCTGTGATTCCACCCCTAAACTCTAATGTAATCTCAGTTTACTCAATACCCAAAACTCATTTACAACCCCCTCTCCAACACACAGTATGATTAATACTTGGTCTTGAAAGTATGAGAATAAGTCCCTGCTTGCTCATGTCACAGTGGCATGCCTGCTTTCCACACTTCTACAGCACTTGGTGGATACCACTCTGGACAGTAAGTGTGTCAAGTGTGTGAGCTGGGGAACTTTTTAAAAAAATATTTTATCAATTTATTCATATTACATCTCAATTGTTATCCCATCCCTTGTATCCTTCCATTCCTCCCTCCCTCCCATTTTCCCCTTATTCCCTTCCCCTATGACTGTGACTGAGGGGGACCTCCTCCCCCTGTATATGCTCATAGGGTATCAAGTCTCTTCTTGGTAGCCTGCTATCCTTCCTCTGAGTGCCACCAGGCCTCCCATCCAGGGGACATGGTCAAATATGGGGCACCAGAGTTCATGTGAAAGTCAGACCCCACTGTCCACTCTGGGGATCTATTGAAAGAAGAAACAGCAAAACTAAGTATGGCCAGCAGAGGGTGCTGGTATGCCAAGAGCAGAATTTAAAGTGAACACAGCTCTGGCCCGCTTTGGACACTAGTCCAATATGGGACCAAACTGACAGAAACAATAGAGAAGCCTAGAGCCCTTGAGTTTAGTTGACCCACCAAATGCGCATCTAACTGCTAGCCTTCAGTTTTTGATGATCCAGAAAGGAACTGCTCAGATACTCTATGGCCCACTCTCTTCTTAAGAACCCTGTTTCCTTTTTATTACAACTTTAGTAATATTTTTACTTGTTTATATTTTAAAATCATGTTTTTCTTTATTTATCCTTATACACTTACATACTATTGTTTTGTAGGTCTTGAAACAATAATAGTGGGTGACTTCGATGTACATCTTTAGATAGGTCCTCCAGACGAAAAAGCAGTGAAGAATGTTGAGAGTTATATTACACCATGGCCCAACTAGACCTAACAGGTAGGTATCGACAGAGCAGAATTTCATCCCTTTTTTTAGACATCTATGGAAGTTCCTTAAAAATAGATTCTGCTCTAGGTCACAATGCAAGTCTGAACAAATGCAAAAGAAACATGAGGATATCTATGTCTCATCAGATCGCAGTGCACTTGGATTAGAAATAAATAGCAAGAGAAACTACACAAATCCTTGGAGATTGCAAAGTACACTCTTGAATGAGAAATGTATCATTAAAGAAATCAGGGAGACCACAGTTGAGTGGAGAGTGGGGTCTGACTTTCACACGAACTCTGGTGCCCCATATTTGACCACGTCCCCTGGATGGGGGGACCTGGCGGCACACAGAGGAAGGATAGCAGGCTACCAAGAAGAGACTTGATACCCTATGAGCATATACAGGGGGAGGAGGTCCCTGTCAGTCACAGTCACAGGGGAAGGGAGTAAGGGGAAAATGGGAGGTAGGGAGGAATGGGAGGATACAAGGGATGGGATAACAATTGAGAAGTAATATGAATAAATTAATAAAATATATTTTAAAAAGAAATCAGGGAGGCAGTGAAAAATTCTAGAATCAAATGAAAATAAAAACACAACTTATTAGAATATTTGGGCTATAGCTATGACAATTTTAAGAAGAAAGTATGTACTTCTGAATTCTTATAATAAAATACAGAAAGATATTAAAATAAATAATCTAATGATGCAACTCAAGATCTAGAAAAACAAGAACAAGACAAATTAAAAGTAGTAGGCAGAAATAAATAATAATAATAATCAAGGCATAAGTTAATGACATGGGGAAAATAATTTCATTTTCAATATCTTCAAAAGCATTAACCAGAGGTAAACCTAACAAGGAGGTGAAAGACAGTGAATGTGGAAAGATCTTTTATATAGTCATGGATTAGCAAAATAAGCATTGGGAAAAGTCATATTATTGAAAGCTATCTAGAGCTTCACCACCATCTTCATCATAATTTCAATCATATTCTTCATAGAAACAGAAAAAAATATTTAAAATCATATGGAAGCACAAAACAAGCAAACAAGCAAAAATTAGACTAGTCAAAACCACCCTAAAGAGAAAGAGCAATGTTGATAGCATCATAATACCTGATCTCAAACTATACTGTAGAGTCATCATAATAAAACAGCATGATGCTAACACAAAACCAGATGTGTGGAGCCATGGAATAGAAGACCCAGAAATAAAACCACAGTTATAGCCATCTAATTTTCTGACCTAGCCACCAAAAGCATGTATTAGATAAAAGATAGCAAGCCTCTTCAACAAATGGTGCTGGGGAAGCTTCGTCTTTACACACACAGACACACACAGACACACACACACACACACACACGAATATATAAATAAAACCAGATTCCTATTACCTTGTACACACACACACACACACACACACAAAAAAAAAAAAGACTGAAAACCACCTTAATACAAACTTGAGGCTCTGAATGTTAGAGTAAACACAAATAAAACAATTCAAGATATGCAGATAGAGGCAAGAAACCAATAACCTCAGAGAATAATAAGACAAGGGAACTGACAAGTGAAGTTCAACAAAATTGCCGCATTTCTGTACAACAAAAGAATGTTTCCCAATTGTGTATCAGACAGTTATATCAGCTAGATTTTACAGAGGCATTTTCTCAGTTGAGGCTCTCCTCCTTGTAAGTAGCTCTAGCTTGTGTCAAGTTGACATATAATTAGCTAACGTGGTGTGTGTGTGTGTGTGTGTGTGTGTGTGTGTGTGTGTGTGTTGAGAAGGAAGAGAGGGGTCTTAAGGAATGAAAGGGGGGACAAAAAGGGAATAATGGAATATATGTGATATAAAGGCAGAAAGGGGGGCTGCCTAGTGGGTAGTAGTGGACCATAAAAGTGGGCAGCGATGGTGGAAAAGGGCAATGGGAGAAATGAGTGAGGAAAAAAACACAAAGCAGATTTTATACATATGTTGCATATGTATAAAAATGTCATAATGAAACGCATTACTTTGTATGCTGACTTAAAAACGAAAGAAATTTAAAACATGGCTTTTTAATGAGAATGGGTGGTAACAAGATTATAAAATACACTGGGCAAATGCTACTAGCAGTCATGTTTTGAGACGTTGCTTATGTTCCTCTAGGTAAAGATCCTGTTTCTTAACTCAAGTGGCACATTTAGCGTCTTGGTCCTAGGTGTCAGTACAAGAAAAGTTTGGCTGAGTCTTGGTCTGTCTCACCAAGGAAGGATGCATACACTTCAAACACACATGTGCCCTGTCACCTTAGCCCCTTTATTGATTGTCCAGAAGTGAGCTTAATGAAGACAGAATGTCTCCTGTAAACAAATCATTATCCATGATCAAGGAAGTGTAAACAGAACCTGGCCTGGGAAACAGGCTCTTTGTCTCTCCCTACCACAGACATAAGAACCACTTGGGCCCTGGGGATTTGCTGAGATCTGGAGCCAATAACATCTTTCTCAGAACATAGAGGAAGACCTTAAGATCAGAGGCACTGAGATCTCCAATGGTATCTTTTACATCAGATCATATTATAAGAGTTTGGAAAAGGGGATTAAACAGGACTAGGTGAGTCTTATTTGAACAATGCCTAAAAGTTTGTGTTATAATATAAAGGCAGTGGCCATAGTAATCCTAAAATCATAGGCTCTAGAAATGGACAAGAGAAGGATTCTATTTCCTTAAAAGAGGGAGGGAAGGATAAAATTTTCTCTCTTTATACCCCCAAGCACACAAAGTTCTTAAACACATTGTCTAGTTTATAAAATTTGCCTCGCTCTTCCCATTTTATGAAGCCAAACTCTTTAGAAAATTATAAAACAGTAGGTAAATATATGAGGTTATATTTCTTCAAAGTCTAACACATAGTAGGGCCCCAATAAGTAGCTGTTTTCACAATTTCTATAATGCTGTAAATGCTGATATTTTCACTACAGTGGTAAAGGATGCAATTATGTCATATTAATAATGTAATGCTCATACTGTCTTATTGATTGTTAGGCTATGAGCCAAAATATCTGCCAGGTGCTTTGCATGCAAATCGACATGGTAGTTGCCTTGCTTTGGGTTCAAAGTTGCATGGGAGCTGTCTCACCTCCTCACAGAATATTATTAACACTGCTTTACTACTGTGCAGAGAAAGCAGCCTCTTGTAAACACTCCATGGAGACATATGGGGAAGTCTTGGTTCAATGCCAAGTCTGTCTGACTACACACACTGCTCTTCCCATTATCCTGAGATGTCTGCTTTGGAGAGATTGACAACATATTTTAGAATTATTTTGAGTTATTTCCCCTGTTCCTGCCAAATGTACTTCATTTACACGCACTGGCAAAGCCATCTGAAACTTCAGATGAGCCTTGTTGCCAAGAGGTGTGCAAGCCTCAGTAAGTCTCAAGGAGCTTCTTCCCTTGTTTTGTTACCCCTTCCTATAATTTCACCCAGGATGATCTGCAGTGCTTCTGGGGCAACTAACAACAGTACCAGCCACTTCTGAGCCTGCGTTGTCCTGCTGGTAATATTCGTCGATTGCCAGAAAAGAACCCTGTGGCCATGATGTCTTCCAGCAGCAGGAGATGGGTGGTGTCAGAATGGAAAACTGTTCCCTGTGGGTCCTGTGTTTTCTATACAAACTAGGAAATAGCTTTCTATCAGTTTGCATTCAGCCAGTGCCCCTTAGAAGCACTTGAACACCTCCAGACATAGGAGGCTCATCATCTCCCAAGAAACTCCATCTTATGATTCCAAAGCTCTATTGACTTGGAAGTTGGCGATAGACATTTAGATTTAAACATGAAGGGAACATTAATTGGCATCTACTTTCTGGAGGCCAATGTATCAATATATACCATGAGCTTTCAAATTGTTCTTAGTTTTTGATCAGCTAGTTCCATTCTTGGAAATTTATACTACCAAAGATACTAAAAGAGTGGTGGAATATTCTATTTTTAGAATTGCAGTATTTATAATGTCTTACATTTAATGAAAATATGCATCATTAAGGGTTTCTGTTGTCTTAACTGTTGCTCAGGCAACATGTGTGTAAACATAAAAGGCTCTTTCTTAGAGGAGAGTCCCTTCACTCTATCTTGTCACTAACATGTCCCAGACCAATTCAGTGAGAAACTCTGAGAAGAAACTCTGACATGAGAATTTTGTTGAAGCTGTTAGGGTAACCCTCATGAATATCCAGGGCTAGCAACTATTGTTTTAGAAAGAGATTTGTAGTCACCCAAAAGCCTTGTTAAAACAGACCCAGCTCTTATTGTTCAGAAGGAAAGCACATGGTGTGACAGCTGCTTTCTACAGGGCTCTGGTATCCAGGTGACTGTTCAGCACTGCCATCCTGGGCTCAACACCTGGACCACCCTGTGACAACACGCATACTCCAGCCATCCACAACCACTTGTTATACCTCATGGAGGTGAGTTTCCCAGATCTGTTGCAGGGCTCATTAATCGTGACGAGAGGAGGCTCAGGTGTGACAGGCAGGCTTGCTCTGTAACTGGCTCCATGATTCTTCACCTGTCACTTGCCAAGCCTGCTCCTGCATTTCTTTGGTAAAATGATGGTAATAACTCTCATTTCACTGGGGAACCGAGAGGGTTGAAACGGAGTGTGGGCAGAGCCACCTTGTCTTGCGTACAGCGCAAGCTGCCCATGTCTTTTGGAGGTTGGCCGGGCAGAAGAGAGGGTGCTTCAGGTTACCACAGTATGGGAGACTGAGAGTGCTGCCTTGGGGGGAGCCAGAATACGCCTGAGATCTTTCCCCTAGTCCTCCTCTTTATCTTCTATCTATGGAACTCGGTGTCTGACGTTTCTTCTCACCGGTGGCTGACACGATCAGAGCCTCCTGGTGGCTTCTGCCCCAGCTTTCTCTGCCCTGCTGCCACTTGCATTCCCAAGTGTTGACCTCTCTCTAAAATTACATTCCAGGAATCAAAATTCCTACTTTTGTCCTTTCCAGACATGCTTCTTGCACAAATTGGAAAAGTCCCAAATGAATGCAGCCAGGTATTTTTTTCTCTTTTTCTCCCCGGTGCAGTTCTTGTTTGGCACCATTGCTGAGGGCACAATCGGGTATCTGTTCCTTTGGGTTCTGTGGTCCTCCAGGCAGTGGGTGATGGCCAATGTAAGCTACTGGGAGCATGTCTCTGAGTATCAGCCTTGAGAATCCTCCAGATTGGGTATGTATTAGTTATTGTTGCTGATGCTGTTGCTGTTGTTATTGTTGTTGAGAATAAAAATCATTGCCACTGTGGCTTCAGGCACATATATGTATTCTTGGATAGGTGGCTCTCTGGAGTCATAGGACTGACAGTTAAGAAGTGAGGAAAAACCACAAGAATCTAGACATTTCTCCTTGCTTTTTCCACAGCTACTATGGCCCAAGCTACCACTATCTCTTACTTGGGCAAGTATGCTTACTACCCACTGTAGGAGGTTAGCCAGGGAAGACCCTTATCAGGGTCTGCATCATACTACTTGGCTTTCTAGCCTCCCAGAATGCAAGCTAAATATTCCATTATGGTAAAGAAAAGCTCACAGACACAATGGTGGCCTCCAAAACTCTGTTTTACTGTCTTACTTCATTGGCTAGTCTCAAAGAAGTCAAAGTGCATTTGATATATTATTTATGGCATGTCACGCCTTAGGTGCAAACTTATAGAAATTTGCCATTTACCTCTGAGCAGAAGTTCCAGTCTGCACTAGAACCAATAAGGAGCCCAGATCTGCCCCACCTAGAAGCTCTCCTACTCCCTGGCTACCTACCGGTCTTGCACTCATCCCCTCCAGGGCATGCGCTGGCCTTAGGGGCTTGGAGTTGCCTCCACCCTCCTTCTCCTTCGCCTGTGTCTTGCTATTCCAACGAGAACACTGCATTTTGCAGGACATTTGAGAAGGTGAAGTAAGCTGTAGGCTTGCTAGAGGAGACATCAGGAGGTCAGACATGTTAGGAAACACCCATCTGTTCCTGCAGGATCTCCTAGTCTGCTTTACCTGAAGCCAAACATCTGGATAGAATATGCAGAAACCAGACCACATATCTGGGTGTTCTTCACGTGGGGGTGTTTGCCAGAGAACACGGACCATCTGGTGATTGTTCCGGCTTTCACTTTCTGTTCACGGGTTAAGGTTCACTTACATTCAACTCCACAAACATTTGTTTACGCCAACAGTTTCCTGCAGGGAAGGTAAAGATTAACAAGTTCCACTGTGGAGAAACCCTCAGGCCAGAGGAACGGTGATGAGGGCACCAGCAAAGCTACCAAAGGCAAAAAGAACTTTGCACACACTCGAGACCTAAATCAGGAGCTGTTTATAGAGGAGCTCCTGACAGCTAGTCATGGGAACCAGTGGACTGGAACTGGGAAACCTGCAGCTTGTCAAGGCAATGAGGCAGCCTAAGGTTTAGCTATTGAATCTCTAGAATGGGAAGGGTTTTTTTTTTTTTTTTGCTTGTTCAACGTTAGACTGACAGTGAAGTAAAGACTTGTAGGAAAGTGTTATTCTTACTGAGAGTTTGTGCATATAATTAAAAAATTGTTTCTGTTTAAAAATATGGTTTAACCATGGTCTAATCAAACAGAGGTTTGTACCTCTTCAGAAGATAGACCCTTCCTCCTGTTCTCTCTCCCGGGTGAAAATTTACTCACCAATGAGATGGCTTGACTTCACTGCTCTCCTAGATGGATCTTTTCCAGTTACACACGGACCACTTTTGCCTCCCTAAGGCACCAACTTGACCTCCTCTGTGCTGAGACACCTGGAGTCCAGTCCCTTTTGGATCCTAATAGGGAACATTTGCTGGAATTTAAGGTGAGGATTATGTGGCATTCTCCCCATCCTGGGGAAGATTAGCCTTATTCTTTGCACCGTAGACCTAGCTATCACTATACTGTTCTGTCTATTTCATTGCCATGACTACAGGGCCCAAAGCATCACTAGTCCACAATGGCCAATGGACGTGTCAGGCCCACAGGAAATAACTCAATCTAAGATCTGGGCATTTACTAGGGATTTCTCTCGTTGCCTTCCTTCCAATAACTGTGCTGCTTCTGGTTTTTCTTTTCTCTTGCCTCCTCTGTCTTCATTTCTCCTTTTCTTTCTACCCCAGTTTTTAAAAACCATTTTTCCTACTTATCTATTTTCATTTCTATCTGTTTATGAAGTGCTGGCATGCTATAACCAAGGACAGAATAAGGGGTGGGGGGAAAGGCGCATCGTCCTTGAGTTTACTGTGAGCATCCCATCCTGCTAAGTGCTGTCCATACACTGTACCAGGTACGCTCACCCCTATACTGTCTGGCATATTTCCTTGTTCCTACTTTGTAGAGCAGGCTGAAGGGATCAGAGGATGTTTCTAAAGTCAGACATAGGTAGAGGGTAGTCATGTCACCTTTCAAGTGCCAACAGCATACAGGATCACACCCAAGTCCAGGGCCATAAATGACACTTATGACTTTTTTTTTTTTTGGTCAGTTTCTTAATCTAGGAACATCAGGGCCCCTGAGACCTGCCCGGCATTGGCTTAAGCGCATTGTTGATCACAACTACATCACAGTTTGGGAAGAAAGAATACAAGTAAAAAAATATCCAAGAATCTGTAAAGGAAGCAAGCACAAGAACATACTGGTGAGTGCTGAACATAAGTGATAAGTTCTGGGATGATCATCACTTCACTGAGTACTTGCTGTTTGAGCATCTCCATGTCACATAGCTTATACATGTGTCTCCATAGAAATAGGGGGTCAAGTTCAAAATGGAGCATCCCTCTCCGGAAGACAGGAGGTCAAGAAACAGAAATCCAAACTAGATGTGTCTCTCTGAGTCCTGGGCTGACTAGGTCACTAAGGTGGACATAGCCCTAGACAAAGGAGGACTTTATGCCATGAGCATCATGTCCTGACAACAGCGACAAGAAAGGCACTTGCAATGAAAGGTCTGTTCAGCTTGGCTACCATGAGGTTCTTCTTCCTCTGTTTTTCAAATCTCTGTGATTTAGTCACTATTCATGATGTTTATTTTAGAATACACTAGAACAGAATTATGGCACCCCCAAATACTCGAATCACTTTTCTCTGACGTTATGGGAAGCTATTCTCAGTAATCGCAAAGTGCCCATTTTTGAGAAGGTAGAATAACCCATCCTTTCCTGTGTTATTTTGGACAGAAAAAGGAACTCAGCTGACAACAGAAACACACTCTCCCATCTGCTCTGAGCAGTCTCTGCCTGGCCATGGTAGCTTGTTAGCATCGTCATCCGGTAGATGGGGTAAGGTAGGGATCTTATGCTGATGCTAGCTTTCCTCCTACCCAGAATGCTGTTATGTGACAGTCTCAGAAAGCTGACCTCCCAGCTCTGTCTCGATGTAGGGTGTGATGTCAGTTGCTGACACAGTACTTCAGCTACCCACATAATTGGAATGCAGAGCCCGGCCAAACCCAGCTCTCTCGGTGGCCAACTTGGTTAGACGAAGGAACATGAGAAGCTGGGTCATTCTCTCTGTGCCTTCCCTTGAAGCTTGTGCTCAGAGCCAAGGGAGAGAGAAAGGACATGATTTCAGCCAGCCTTGTGGGAATCTCGGGAGAGAGAAACAGCCTAACTCAAGCAGAACGTGTTCAGTCAGATTTGCTTGTTGTTGCCCACAAACACTCTTTTAGAAGGCTCTCTGGGACCAATCCAGTCACTGGTATCGGAGACCTGGATCCATGCAAGCGTCTCTTTCCGACTCCCCTGCCCCTTTCCAGCTAACCCATCCTCACATACTCGACACTATAGTTTAACCTGCCGTGTGAGCTCTCTCTGAAACCAGCTCTCCTCTTTTAACCCTCTGCCCTGTTTCCTCATGCTTTCCTATCTCCAGTCGCCTCACGTGAACAGGGCAGCCTTGCCTTTCCCAAGCCTGACAACCACACGCCATGCCCTTTCAGGTCAAGCCTGCTCAGTCATTTGGAAGTTAGGTGTTCTCCATGGCATAAGCCCATGAGAGATCTTACACTTTATTGCCCACAGTCCCTCTTGGAAATCAAACCTGGCAGCATCCAGATGCAAGAGTTTCTGTGACAACATCTCTTTGTAATGTCTTTCCCTTTGTTCCTTTACATACAGCCCAAATGATGCCTCTTCCATGAAGTCTTCATGATCCAATAGTCTGGACCCTTCTCTATATTTCACAAGAATTCTGTTTGTGCTATGGCAACAGCCAAGGACAATACAAGCGGTAAACTTCAAACCCCTACCCAGATCTAGCCAATGGACAGGGCATTCTCCACAGTTGAGTGGAGACTGGGGACTAACTTTCACACAAACTCTGGCGCCTCATATTTGACCACGTCCCCTGGAGGGGGAGTCCTGGTGGCACTCAGAGGAAGGATACCAGGCTACCAAGAAGAGACTTGATACCCTATGAGCATATACAGGGGGAGGAGGTCCCCCTCAGTCATAGTCATAGGGGAGGGGAGTAGGGGGAAAGCAGGAGGGAGGGAGGAATGGGAGGATACAAGGGATGGGATAACTATTGAGAAGTAATATGAATGAATTAATTTTAAAAATTAAAAAAAGAATAAATGCAGCTATGTACTTAAGGGTAAAGAGAGAGAGAGAGAGAGAGAGAGAGAGAGAGAGAGAGAGAGAGA
>OU015742.1:117185329-117237662 GCA_907169655.1 Acomys percivali | reverse complement strand
TGTGCAGCAGTAGCCCTGGGGTTACTCCCAGTGGGTCCACAGGCTTTGCCTAAATCACAGTAGGTTTCTGGCTTGTCAATCATGGCTTCTCTTGACAGCTTGGGACCCCTCTGAGCAGAAACTGCTGCTTGCTAGCCTGACTATCTCTACCGTTGGAAAGCTACTTCCTTTTTTTTTTTTTTTTTTTTTTTTGCATTTTCTACTTTGCTTCCAGGTCTGCAAGGCTCAGTGTGGTGACTGTGGACCAGCTGTGATCTTGGGAAACCCAGGGAGCACCCCTGCCATCCAGCAGGTTGCAGAGCACATTCTCCAATAAGTTCACTTACTCTGGATAGGCTCCTCTGCCTCTGAGTTTGATTATTCTTTAGATGCATCCCAATGACCTATTGGCATCCTTTAGATGCACTTTCTTTCCTTATGGATGAATAGCTTATGATCTCTCACATTTAATTTCATCTGTCAAATACCTGTATGGCTTCATTCTTCTGATAGGTCCCTGACTTGTGCAGGATGTTACTAAAGGAGGTCTCTGAAGACAGATAAGTACAGGCAGGATTTGGAAGTTAGCTTGGCAATGATTTGTCTTGGGTGTTGTTTGCTATGGTGTTGTTTGTCAATAGGAATTGAGTGGCCAGCAACCCGTGGTTATATAAGGGTTTCAAAATGAAAGAAGCCTGGGGTCGGATGTGGTAAGGTGGCTTGGGAGCACAACTGGAAAGTGTGTTTGGCCACTATGTCAGCAATGATGACTATGGAAACTACAGTATGGGATGAATCCCTCTGAGTCTACTTGAACAATTACAAAAGAAAAATGACACATTGTTGACCTCTCATTATGAGCTAAAGCCACAGGCTGTAGACCAAAGAGATTCTAAGACCTGAACACACAGGATGAGCACTGCTGAATGTGAGAGATTTTCCAATCTCTCACATGAAAATTAAGACATTCCTTGGGAAATGATAGTATGCGAAATGTGAATGAGAACACATGAGTGGAGCTAGCCATGGTGCTTTGCTTCCTCTTGTATAATGAAGAATATGAAGTGGAAAGCAAAAAAAAAAAAAAAAAAAGTGGTATTCTGCTCCAAGCCAGGCATGAGCTTGTAATCCCAGCACTGGGGAGGCTGAGCTAGGCAGATCGCTGGGGTCCACTGGCTCATCCTACTCAGAGAGTTCCAGGGCAACAAGAATGAGCCCCCACCCCAACACACACACATACACACACACACACACACACACACACACACACACACAGTGCCTGAGGTTGTCCTCCAGGTTGCACACCCACATATATGCACATAAGACAATTGTTTCCATGCTTGAAAAGTTGCACTCTCTGTAGGATAGCTGTGACTAGAGCAGATGCTTCTGCTGCAGTGGAGTAGGGCTCTTCAGGAAACAAACGGCCACATCTCACAGCCATGCAGAAACTTATCAGAGATCAGAATACAAAGATCTAAAAGGGCATCCAATATTGTTTGATGTACAAAGTTGTGAGGAGGGCACACTACTATGTCCGACAACAAAAATATGATAAAAATTATTTAAATTTTATCACAACAGTTTACACTCACAGACTCTCATACAATTTCTAGACATCAGCTCATAGACTTGGAGCCCTCTAATTAAAGTGAAGTCAGAGCAAGAACTCAAGCCATTATTTTTAAGGACCTAGCATAAACAGTTCTTCAGGAATCTTCAAGGGGGCTCTAGCCCAGAATGCCTATGCTCAGGCATCTTGAAAAGTGTTAAACCAGTGGTTCCCAACCTTCCTAATGCTGTGACCCTTAATGCAGCTTCTCATGAGGTGGTGATGCCTAACCATAAAATTATTTTCATTGCTACTTCAGAACTGTAATTTTGCTATTGTTGTGAATTGTAGTGTACATAACTGTTCTTCAATTATCATAGATGACCCCTGTAAAAGGGTCATTTGACCTCCAAAGGGGTCATAGTCCACAGGTTGAGAACCACTGTGTTAAACACTATTTCTCAATTGATTCTGGTTCTTGAGTTCCCCAATAGCCTCAGTATCTTCTCATTTACTGTGGATATCTGTGTAAACTCAATCCAAAACACTCCATAAAAGAAGCTGGCCTAGAGCTAGGGGGAAATTATCTGCATAAAAAGCCAGAGTCATGGTGCTAAAAGGAGAGTTCTTAGGAGCAGAAGTAATGAGAGGACGTTCATTAGATGGAAAGAAAGGTCTTTGCTTGGAGCTAGAAGGATGCCCAGCTTTAGGAAGATGGCAATGGGGCATGGGCCAATGACAAAGAGTAGTGGGCTTTAGATTCAGGATAAAGCAAGGGTATAGGTCATAAATCTGGGGATCTTGACTCATATAGGCCAGTGCCCAACAAGGCACCAGCTTCTAATGTGTTAAGCACAACTTCACACATTAAGGCCTGTGGGACCTTCTCTCTGCTTCTGCCATTCACCAAGCATTTTTCTTGTACTCTGCTCCCAGGTATCCACACATTTATGAACTTCTTTACAGTGTATTTAGAGTCAACAAAATTAAGGCGCCAAAAACATGGAATCACTTCAGATGCCCATTAACACAGCCCCTCTGTGCCAATCTTATGTCTTGTCTGAGACAGCTCAAATAGAAATGTCAACCCCCTTTAAGGTCTTTAGTTCCTTAAGACATACCCAGCACACATGCCAATGACTTAAACTCACCATGGCAGTATTTTGACAAGACATAGCCACCTCTTGGCAATGGGTTTTTTCAAGAAAGTTAGCTTAGCCTTAGACTGTCACCTCCCTTTGGAGACCTTGCCTTTCTTCCTAGAAGGGGAGGAAGCATCCCTGTAAAATGTGAAGTACCATCTAGTTCTGGGGATACAGGAGTCTATCTTCCATCCTTCATATCTCAAGCTATGCAAAATTTCCCCTGGTAAGAGCAGTGAATTCAGACTGCCCTGCTCTTCCAAAGTGTATATCAACATGGGGTGAGAATTCAGAGTGAACTAATGCTTCTTTGGATGGATGAATAAAAAGACCAAAAGGCAGATATAGAATCAAACAAATGTAAAGTAAAAGCAAGACATCCTTTGTCTGAATATAAGATCACTAAAACAAAATAAAACAAAAAACAATGTCATTTAACTAACCAATGTCTCTTTAGAAATATATTCCCATGGCAGTAGAGTGAACAGACAGCAACAGGGTGACTTTACCCTATAAATGCCATAAAACATTAATTCTTCTCTTGGAGTATGTGTCAAGCTGTCACCATCTGGATTTATGCTTATTAAGCTGTGATATAGATGAGTAGTGGCCACTTTGGGTAGCATTACTCCACATATCTAAATAGAAGCCAAATTCTTTCTTTTACAGTCCCACCTCTGCCTTTGATGGCATTTCTACCTACCAGTATTTTAAGTTTCTTTCTTTGGCACTGATAGGTAAAAAGAAATAAAAGAAGACACACAAAGCCTGAGTGACTGTCACAAGGCTAAGTTGGCTATGTGATTGATGATAAAATAACAATGAAATATTCCTTATTATTTGTGAGTTTTCTAAATCCATCAGAATACTTAATCACAGCTATAAAAGTTGTCATCAAAATGACCTATCATAACATTAACATAAAAAAATTAAGAAAGTCCATCATGTCTTCATTACTTAATTAAAATTTCTTAGTTTAATGATGTATTACTATGGTAGATTAAAAATAAAATACCATATGTCTTACTGGTTCCAAATGAAACCTCCACATAAGAATGATATAAAAGAATAGTTTTCTTGTTCACTCACTCATTCATTCATTTATCCATTTGTCCAGTGATCTCATAGTTTAACATAACACATTTGTCATGTATCATCAAAGTTGCAAAGAGTCAAGATAGTGAGTGAAACTCAATCGACATTGCCTACATTAATAGCCTATTACAGTGCTCAGCCATGGTACACCCACAGAAAAAAAAGTCACATCTTAAGAATATGGTGGCATTATAGATCTGATCTGACATATTTGGATGGATTTGTCTTGTGTAGCTAGCAATAACTCTTGTTGGGCTGAGCCTGGGAGTAAGAATGAGAATGATTTGATTCCTGTGTCACCATTGTTACTGCCTTGTCATCATATCTCACAGATTTCAAGGTAAGTTCAGACACATTACTTCATTTATGATAAAAGTCCAGCCTAGCTCTTAGTGCATGTGAATGCAACGACACTGCCTCTTGTAGGAAAAGGGGATAGAACCAGGAATCCAGGAAAAAAAGAAAAGAAAAAAGCAAACAAGCAAGCAAAGAAGAAATAACACAATAAACAAACCATGGCAGTGGTGTTCCGTGGTAATTAGTGTATGCAGATGGTTTTGCACAAGAGTTCACTTTCTCTTCCATTATCTTGAAAGTCTGCAGTCATATCTTGCATATTGCTGTTCCAGAAGCTTTAAATTGTATGATGGCAATCTGTAGAAGCTGGGTATGTAGGATACTATGCATGTCTAAGAATATGCTAAATCTTACACCAACATCATGTAGTGATATATTCTCAGACTATGGCCCTGATATTAATGCATGTCTGAATTTCAGCTGATTTGATAGTTGTCTGCACAATCTGGATGAGTCATTCTTCCACCCAGTTATCCAACACCAGTGACTGACTGAAGTCACCATTTCCCAACCATCCATTCACATTTCTTCACAAGCTCAGGAATCTGTCTCCTCTTTTTAACTTCCTGATAGATGAAGCCCAAAGATCCACGTTCAAGGTTCCTCAGGTTTTTAGCAGCTTCCCCAGTCTAGCATGTTGAGAAGACCAGGGGAATGAGTGAAGGGAACCCAATGAATTGGAGGAGTAATGAGGAACTCTAAAAATAAATTTTATTCGCCTGTTTCAGTTGTTGCCTCCAAGGCTTACTGCCTCCTTCTGCTAACCTAGGCTTAGTACCAGAAGCTTCTGGCCTCTGTACAATCTTATGTAGGCCTAGAACATTTTAGCCTCTGAGACTTACTGCTTAATAAGCTCATCCTTACTTGTTCTTTCTGAGCTCTGGGGTGGCTGGTTCAGCTCAGCTGTTCTGGCTCAAACTCTTCTCCCAGCTGACTTATTTAATCTGGCTTCTCTCTCAGCTCACAATTGCTCTGCTTGGCCTCAAACTAATTTAGCAATCTGCTCTGATCTTCTGGCTTTTTCTCATTTTCTGTCCTGTCCTGTCTTCACTTGAGTTCTCTTTCTGCAACCCATCTCTCTATTACTGTACTGGTAAAAACTTGCCTACACTCTCTATAAACTGCCTATTAAGTCGCTCCCCTATCCTCTCTCTTCTTGTGAGAGTTGGGCATACACCATTCTGTCAAATCTTCTCTGATGCATCACCTTCTCTGCCACATCACTTTCAAACATGGGTGCTTCCTTCTACAAACTAATTTTACCTTTGTTTGGGATAAATGGCATGTGCCAGCATGCCTGGACCTAGGATTTCCTTTACCTGATATTTGCTCTATCCCAGGCTGGCCTTGAACTCAGCGCTGCTTGCTTCTGTCTCCTGGATTAAAGGCATGTTTGTATTTCAGCCAGATCACACAAACCTAGAAGATCTTTGGATGTGATCTCTTGTCAGCTGCATCACATAGACCTAGAAGGTCTTTGGATGTGATCTCTTGCCAGAACAGCCATGTTCTGAATGAACAGAGTTAATTCCTCCACAAAGAACTATCGAACTTAATCACTTTTCACTAGGTCCATGGTCATTGACACTGGGGGCATGGCATGTTGCACACTTTGTAACTCTGTACATATCTGTTGTCACAATGTAAGTTGTACTTCCAGGTTCATTTTGTAGATTCCAGGGTTTATGGAGAGGTCTGTGGTAGCTCCATCTTCATCATATCAGCAGTTCTCACATTGCTCGTTTGGTTCAGGATGTAGTGTCTGGGATGCTCAGAGCTTACTGCTCAGGGGTTTACAAGGATTCCAGGATGCTTGCCTTTGAGTCATCTGTAGAGACTGGGCTCTGGGTCAGAAGTTCAGTCATCCTTCCCTCTACTTCGCCATTTCTGTTTTCCTTCATTTTGTCTACTGGCATCTCAGATACAGTTTTGCTCAGACAAAGTGGTTTTTAGACAAAAAAAAAAGTTGACCATCAAAGTCTTAGGCCAGCTTTTATAAAACAAATGAACAGATATTAGAAGTGTACGCTCCTTGGTTTCTTGCAAGAAAATTTCCATACATAGGTTTGGGAGAGGATATGTATATTTGTACTGTAGAAAGCTCTTCTTTGGCTCTCACACAGACATGACAAGTCCTTGGGGACATAAGGGCTTCTCTAGGAGAACTCTGTGCAGTGGGTAAAATGTTATTAGTGTTGGTCACTGTTCCATGCTACTCTTGAACATTTCATCATGGCTGGCATGCCTGCGGAGCTAACTGCAAAACACTACCTAATTTTATCAAATGCAAATTTATGTGTACTTAATGGCTCCCAGCATGGATGGCACAAGCACAACATTTGCCCTGTGAAAGAGTCTGCACCTCAGCATCTGTGATAGGCAGACACATCTGTTCACAGACCCCTCTGTATGAACTGCACCATTCCCAGCTAGAGAGATAGCAGTGAACATTCTTATTTCACATTTATCACATAACTGAGAATATGTAGATACATGATACAGGGTCTTTGTCCCCCCCCACCCGTGTGTGTGTGTGTGTGTGTGTGTGTGTGTGTGTGTGTGTGTGTGTGTGATATGTGCATACTTATGTGGGTATGTAGCCATATGAGTATGTGAGTGTGGGTACATATATGTGGTATAGATGTGGATATCAGAGGTTAATATCAGGGGTCTTCTTCAGTGGCTCTCCATTTATTTATTTATTTATTTATTTATTTATTTATTTATTTATTTGATATGGGTCTCTAGCTGAATGTGAAGGGCACTAATTTGGCAGGCTGGCTGGCCTGGGAGCCCCTAGGATCCACCTGTGTTCCCCAGGGATGCTGTGTGGGACTTTCTCTGTGGGTTTGGAGGCACGTCCTCATGCCTTCACTGCAGGCACTTCACTGAATTATCTCTCCAGCCTCCATGGGTCTGTTTTAAAGAAACTAGGGATCTGTTCAGAATGTCTAGTCAAGGAAATGGGCCACATCTAGTCCCGTGAAAGGCAGGATAGAGATTCTGATAATAGCAAACCATTTTTTTTTTCACTCGGCATCCTTTGGTTTCTAGAGTCTGTAGTAGCTTTCAATCATGGAAGTTTCATGCTAGAGTATTTAAAATCCTTCTAGGATCACAGCATTCATTTCCTAACCAGGTGCACTGCAGGACTCTTAAAAGCACACGCTCCTCCAAAATGGGGAAGTAAAGGTCCCAATTCCTTCTCTGTGTTTTATCAGCTGTGTGTTTTGGGGAAATGTACCTACCCTGTCTATACTTTAGTTTCTTCATCTACAAATGAATAGAGTACTGTTGCCTACTGACAGCCACAATCCAAATAGTAACTAAGATAAAGTACATTAAGTGTATGATGAGAGTCTTGACGTCGCGATTGCCCGTGGCAATTAATTTCCCTGGCACAGTAATTGAAAGCCAGAACTCTGGAGCTGGACTTCTTTTAGAATCCCAGAATTGTCCCTCAGAGTTCTGAGCATCTCTAGAGCAGTGGTTCTTAATCTGTGGGTCGTGACCCCCTCAGGAGGTCACATATCAGATATTCTGTATATCATATGTTTACATTACGACTCATAACAGTAGCAAAATTACAGTTATGACGTAGCAAGGAAAGCAACTTTATGGTTGGGAGTTTCCACAATGTTAGGAGCTGTATTAAAGGGCCACAGCCTTAGGAAGGTTGAGTACCACTGAGCTAGAGAATAAGAACACATCTATCTGCAGAAATACTTTTTTTTAAAAATACGGTAAGACTTTATTCCAGGAGAGGAGGAGAGTTATTGTGGAATATACAAGGTCCCCTAGAATGAGATGTTGTGTCAGGGAAGAAAAATAAGAGTCAACACAGAAATAGTTATAACACAGTAGGGACAAGCAAGATTTATAGTGAAGGAGCCAGATAGGATTAGTTCCACAAAATGACCAAAAGGAAATTGGGTAGAGGGTATGGCTAAACTAACCTACTAAATTCTGAATACAAGCCAGAGTGATCAGACACCACCTAGGCAATGGAGAATCAAGACCAAGACTGCTTACCAGTAGTGATTAGACAGCAAGGGTGAGTTTTGATTAAAGTAATTTTGCCTGATTCTCGCTGAAATTGAGTGATATGTGGACCTCATTGGTCTAAGGGTCCAGGAGCAGAACTAAAGGTTAACCAAGAAGAGAAAATGTCAGTACTCAGTTCTTGTGTTTGAAGAGCTCACAAAGTAAATCTAATATTCATAATTTATTTACTGGGTGTACCTTCCGGCAGGTCCTATGAAAGTGCTGTTATCAACTCCTGTCATTCCCTGCTAGATTCCTCTTCTCAAGCCACCCACTAATCCAGCAGCCAAAACACCCATGGGAAAGCCAATGGCTGACTATGTGCCTTTTTAACCTACCACCGATGACTGGCCATGGTACTAAGTTTTACACAGGATAGTCATATATTACCCACTCCAAGGCTCAGGGAATACAACAGAATATGAATGTAGGTAGGGAAACCACAAAAATGCTGCGTCAGGGGCACGAAATGGCTGTGAACTCATGAACTCACAACAGCTGCAGCTGTCTTCATAAGGCTTGCACAAGAACAAGGCACTAAACATTAAGTCATTGATGAGGGAGGGACTCGTACTGGTCCACCCTGTCCAGGGGAGTTATTGGCAGGCAAAGGAAGCTAAAGGAAAGGATGTCTTAAGTCATGTAGCCATTAGAGAGTTACCTATGTTCCAGAGTGTCTTCACACCCAATGGCCATGAGGTAAATCTAGAGGGTCACAACTGGGATAGAGAGTTGGTAGAATGAGGGAGGAGGATAAGAGATGGAAGAAGGATTGGTGTAATCAAAATGTGTTATATACATGTGGGAAAATGCCAAGAATCAATTAATCAATAATAAAAAAAAAACTTTCGGTTTTCCTTCAGCTCTTTCTACAGTCTCATTTCTGACTGAGTCCCTATCATTTTATCCTCTCCTTCATTTCTCCATCCCACCTCTCCCCCCTAGCCCCCCCCCCAAAAAATCCCCAGGACTAAGTATCCCAGCCATAGACTGTCCCTGCAGGGGTCGTGCTTCCCTGCCTTCATCCATGCTGATACATCTCTAAGTAACAATTGACCCCCCCATCCTTCACTATTGGCTGTCTCTCTCTTGTCTCCACAGTGGAGCCCAGCAGCCACCACCAAGGTCTTTGTCCCCACCCAACCTTGGCTAAGCCAGGCTTCCCACCGTTCCTATTCCACGGCTTTCTATTCATCTCTATCACAACAGTCAGCACATAGAATCATATTTTATAGCCTCCCCCAGAACAGGGAAGCCTTTGGCTTTGTAAAGCACACTGCTAATGTGTTTGTGGTGAGCACGATGACTCAGTTACTTCACCATGCATGCCCAGGTGACAGGGCTTGGGAGGAACCAGAACGAATGCGTTCCTGAGCACTTCCTCTGTTCCAAGCCAACAATCTTCACTCGCAGCTACAGGAATTCAGAGGCGCTAGTTTGGCACCCTCTGGGAAAGACTGTGCAGACTTCTACAGAGGGAAGAAGTGTATGGCTACCTTGAGGGTAGGAGGGAAGTTAATAGAGGGTGGTTTAAGTCAACACGCCACACATGGCTGCTCCTCAAGCCCCTTAACTCTGTCTGAGGGTAGAATGGGATATTTATTAAAAACACCAGCAAAGTCTGTCAAAGTGGGACCTTTCATATTTGTAATTCTTACCATCTGTAACATCTTATATTACACAAGATCCCCAATTACCAGTAGCAACATTAATCCATCATCTGTCTTAGATATTTCTGGATTTTCTTTATATACTTGACCCAGCTCCCCTTTCTGTTTTTATGAGTATATGCTCTCTACTTGCCAGAATTAATCTTGTGTTGTTTATTATCATGTTATGGGACTATCCAAAATCTTTGGGAAATTTTTTTCAGAACCGGAATAGTGTGTAATGGCAATTTATACTGAAACAAAACAAAGCAATGATGAATCTGATAACCAAAGAAAGGAAATACATTTTCATCTTCTCATCATAGATTGCAGGTATAATTCCCTTATGGGTAGCCACCTCTCCCAAGATTGGCAGCTGATGTACCAGGTGACTGTTATTATTTGTACTAATAGTGAAGAAGATGCTACATTTCTAGGAAGTCACTATCACTGCTTATCTCAGAATGTAGACTATCCTACCTGGTGTTAATTAATTAATTCTTAATATCTAGCTTTAATGCCAAAGAGTGGTTTACTCTTAAAGTTTGAGTCAAATATAACAAAATTATTAATTAGTCAAGGGCCATTGAGATGAAAGGAGAGGACTGACTCCCGTAAGTTGTCCTTTGACCCCCAAAATGCACACATACTCACAATAGTTGATTAAGTGGGATAAAAAGAAATCATCAGTCGTATAAATATAGTTACTTTCTACTTGTTAAATAAGAAAGTATAGGTACATGCTCATTAAAAATAGGATGACAACTTTGGAAAATAGTCTGATAGTATCTTAGAGAATCCAAATATATAATCCAGCCACACTGTTCATAGGACAGTGAGACACATTGTCATACAGAATTTTGCTGATACCTGAGTGGGCAGATGAACTAAATACAGCCAGACAAAAGGGACTCACCATGTAGAATTCTATTTATGAAAGTAGAATTCTGTTTATAAAAGTTGTATTCACTACGAAGGAGCCTACAGTGACAACATACATCCATGCTGCTGGGGCTGGTGGGGTGAGTGTGCAGGGACAAGGGCTACAAAGGAGCCGAAGAAGCTCAGGGATAACACACATGGCTGTTACATACAGTGCACTGAGCGTTTCATGGTATGTGCATGTTTTGTATGTGTCAAAATGAGCACAGACATTTTAAATATGTTTAGTCTATAGTGTGTCAACTAAACTTCAAAAAATCTGTTTGAGAAGTGAATTAAAATGGTTAAATTAGTAACATGAACCTTCTCCCAGTTTCACAAACTGTTTGTGTGTGCACTTAGCTTCATCTATGTCTGTATGCGTGTGCGCGCGCGCGCACACACACACACACACACACACACACACACACACACACACACACACGGGCTTGAAAAGCTGCTTGTTTTGTATTTCACACGAAAAACGAAGACATAAAGTACTCATAGTGTTATCTTATTTTCACAAGATAAAAAAATTTCCTATTCTATTAGAACAAACAGAAATAATGTTCAAAAACATGACAAAATATTGAAAACAAAAAGCTTTAAGGTGTGTATTATGTATTATGGGAACCAGCTACATGTTCTAGGCTGGGGAGCCCCAAAAACAGCTTTAGTAATGGCTCCACTGGTCCTGTGGCTAGTCCTCTGTTGACTTCATTCATTCCAGGAACAC
The DNA here is from genome assembly GCA_907169655.1 of Acomys percivali. Lineage (NCBI taxonomy): Eukaryota > Metazoa > Chordata > Mammalia > Rodentia > Muridae > Acomys > Acomys percivali. Next base: position 117,226,187 of record OU015742.1, on the reverse strand, counting down.
TTACTCATGGTTACTTAGAAACTGTTTCCCCTTTGGGAGGGCTTTAGGGGTCAAGGTTTATAGCTCATGTTAGCAGAAAACACTGTGTAGCTAAGGGTGCTCTTGGCATTCTTTTGTGTAAGTGCGCATGTGTACATGCATGTGTGCTCATGTGTACATACATGTATGTGTGTGTGCATGTGTTGTGTGTGTGTATTCATGTGGGTAAACATGTTGGGCAGAAAAGCATACATGTATAACACCTGTATATTCAGTCATTTGGAAGCCAGAGGTCAACCTTGAGTACTGTTCCCCCAAAGCCATCACAATGCTTTTTTGAGACATGGTTTCTCACTGGCACCCGGGGTTCTTATGTAGACTAGGCTGCTCAGCCCTAAGAATCCATCTGTCTTTGTCTCCCTGGTGTTGGGATAACAAGTATGTGCTACTACACCTGGCCTTTTAGGTGGGTGTTTGGGATCAAATCCAAGTCCTCATGCTTACACACAGCATGCACTGCATGCACCCTATGAGCTGGGTTGATCCAGAAACTTTGAAGATGTCTGAGTTTTGTGTGCCAGTGATGGAAACATTTCTCTAAATAAGCACAGTTTCCATAGTGAATGCAGATAGCCTTCTATATCAATGGTTTCTGTTTACCTTCCTTATTGTGGACAACCTTCACCTTCTTAGGTGGTTGAAATACTGTTCCACCTGCCAAATGAGTCTCCATGTCTTATGAGCATGATTAGCCAAGATGGGATGCTGTGATATACTAGTTTTGGAGAGGTTATTACTTTTGGCATCCTGAGAACCTCAGCCTGGTCCAGAGAACTATCAGCAGTTGATGGTCGCTTCCCCAGCCTTCCACTTAGAATTTGCTCATACAGAGGAATTCAGTTATGCACGTCTGTGGCTGGAATCCTGCATCATTGGGGCTTTAGCTTGAATGTCTTGAGTAAATATTCTTATTAGAATGTTCTGGTGACACCTTATGGATCTTGGGAAACTTCTTAAGAAACTAGAGATAAGAAGGTTCAAATACATGACAGTAGAAATAATGGAGTAGTGCTTCTGAGTGGCCAGCCGAATGAGTATTGTGATCCACACCTGCACTTCTGATAACACAAGTTGAATCTGGCTCCAGCCTGACACAGACAATATGAGGCTCATTAGAGTCCAAAGAAAAGCAAAAAAAGGTTTGATTGAAGTAATGTATGAAAATTAAAAAACCACTGATTCCCATAATACACACTTTTACTTTTTTTTAAACTTTCAGTATTTTGGCATGTTTTTAAACATCATTTTTCTTGGCTCTCCAATGCCTTGGCAACTATTTCAAACTGTACATAAAGGCCCTGGACCCTTGGACCATAGTGCTTGTCAGTGAATCCATAATCAGGGGGAACATGGCTTATAGGGTTGCAGCGTGCATAATACATGAAGCTACTTTGCTTTTAATGGCATGGACAGTGTTTAGCTGTAGGTGAGATGAGTAAATTTATTCAAATATGACTCAGAACATATTGGGTGATACAAATATAGAGATTATCAAAATAAAATTATGTGCAGGCATTGCTTTTAAGGAATCCAGTGTTTGATAAAGAGAAAATACACACATAATATGTATGTAAAAATAAATACCTAAAGCTTATGATGAATATTGACATTAAAATAATATATCTTTTAAATGTTGTGTGACTATACATACCTATATGGCTATGTATATATAGATAGATAATAGACAGATAGAGCTTCATTTTGCTAGGATCAAGAACACTTGCATGAATACACACACACACACACACACACACACACACACACACACAATCTCAATTGAGAAAATGCCCCCATTAAGATCTGGCTGTAAGGCATTTTCTTAATTAATGAGTGATGGGGGAAGGGCCCAGCCCACTGTGGATGGTGCCATCCCTGGGCTGGTGGTCCTACGTTATATAAGAAAGCAGGCTAAGCAAGCCATGTGGAGTAAGCCAGTAAGCAGCACACCCTCCATGGCCTCTGCATCAGCTCCTGCCTCCAGGTTCTGGCCTTGTGTGAATTCCTGTCCTGAATTTCTCCAATGATGGACTCTGATCTAGAAGTCTAAGCCAAATAAATTCTTTCCTCCTCAAGTTGCTTTAGGTATGGTGTTTCATCACAGCAACAGTAACCCTAACTAAGACAATATACATCATGGCAATCAAAGGTGAACTTTAGCTTCTGGTGTCCATATATGACAGAAAATGAGTGAAAGAGGAAGGCAAAAATGCAGGAAGAGAGAGGGAAAGAAGGGAAGAAGTGGGAGAGAACAGGAAAGTGTACCCAACTTTGCTTAGGTAGCTCAAGGAAAGGCTCAAAGAAGATGTCTGAGCAATGTCCTCAAGATGACCAGGCCTCTCATAGCAGATGATGAGGGACATAGAACACCAGGAAGAAAGAAACAGCATTATTGTCTGCACCTAAAATAGGAAAGACTGACGGTAAGCTAGAAGACTGAGAATGGCTGTGTGTCACAAGAGAGTGCAATAGCATCCTTGACATATGATGACTGAAACGGAAGAAATAAGAAGCTTCAGCGGTTTGTCTATAGAAAGATCTTATGTGTCAAGCTCCTGGGTTTGCTTTTGTAGTGTTTGTAGTGTTTCTTCGGAGTGACAATGACCATGATAAATTATGTTCTGTGAAATACAAAATAATTTTATAGACAAATGCATTTGAGAATGATACCAATTATTTAGTCAGCCCATTTATGGAAATTCATAATATAAAAAAAATCTTGTAATGAAATTAATAGGTAACTAAAGTATGTCTTTAATGTTGTACACCAATATTTGGAAATTATCATCCATTCCCTTGAAAATGCCAAGAATATCTCTAACACCATATTTCAGGAAACTTACTAAGACACAAATATTATCAAATATGTGCCACAACAAAGTAAGTTATCACCTATACGCAGAAGTGACTAAAGGGCGGGAAGTGTAGCTTGGTGACCTGGGGAAGAGATGAGAAAGGGAAAAGCAAATAAAACAGACCGAGGAGAAGTTGGTATGTTTTGAGACTCTTTAGAATGCATATGTGTTATGCTTTGTGATCATAAGTAATAAAGTGGACAGGTCTTAAGAATGAATATTTGTAGTGCACAGAATTTGGGTGAGCAAGACTGGTGACTCTTGAGTTTTGAGGTCAGCTTGAGATACACAGAAATTCTAGCCTCACAGAAAGATTTTGCCCAAAAGAGAAACAGAGAGATAGGGAGGGAAGGAGGGAGGGAAAGAGGGAGAGAGGGAGAGAGGGAGGGAGGGAGGGAGAGAGAGAGAGAGAGAGAGAGAGAGAGAGAGAGAGAGAGAGAGAGAGAGAGAGAGAGAAGGAAGGAAGAGGGGGAGTAAAAGAAGGAAGGAGAAAAAGCTCTCCCTATAAGTTGCCTTATTTCAGCACACCATAAATATGAAAAGCTGGCATGATTCCTGGGCATGCCCCACCTGCTTCCTATCCTATTTATGTAACGTTCAGACATCCCAAGAGGAAGAAAAATGCCTTGGAAGTTACCCAGTAGGTATAGCACTGATAGTTACAACCCCTTAATGTTCAAAGTTCCAGAGACAAACTCAAAACAGCCCACAAGGGTGGTGGTTTCAGATTCCATGCATTCTTTAAGTTGCAAGGTCTGCTATCCAAGGTGCTGAACCAAGTTTTGTAGCTATCGAGTGTCCTACTTTCATTTTTGTTGCTGTGATAAAATGCTCTTTTAAAATGCATCTTAGTGCAATAGTTTGAGCAGACCCCCATGAGCCCTGATCCACCCACCATAATGTTCTTCTTGTAGGTTTCTAGGACCCTCTGGGTCCTTCTATTTCCACATCTCCTATATTTCTCTTACCTGGATTCTCAGTAGGATGCCCTCACATCTATCCCAATCTCCTGGTAAGTGGAGACTTTCATGGGATGTGCCTTTTGGGCTAGTGCCTAATTATAAGTGAGTATATACCAGAAACATCAAACCCCTACTCTGATCTACCCAATGGACAGGACATTCTCCACAGTTATGTGGAGAGCGGGGACTGACTTTGACATGAACTCTGGTGCTCCATATTTGACCACCTTCCCTTTGTGGGGAGGCCTGGTGGCACTCAAAGAAAGAATAAGCAGGCTACCAAGATGAGTCCTGATAGCCTATGACAATATAGTGGGGGAGGAGGTCCCCCTCATCATAGACCTAGGGGAGCAGAATAGGGTGAAAGTGGGAGGGAGGGAGGAATGGGAGGATACAAGTGATGGGGTTGTAATCTTAATAAATTAATAAAATTAAAATTAAAAAGTATCTTAGGAAGGAACAGGTTTATTTTTGTTTACAATTACATGTTATAGTCCTTATGTATGTGGAAGTCAATGTGGTAAGGGCTGAAAGCAGTTATTTGCCTCACCTCCATAGTCAACAACAGAGGGAAATGGGTAAGTGCATGCTTATTTGCTTATGCACAACTCCATTTCTCCACTCTCAGACAACCGGGACCATCTGTCTAGGTAATGGTGCTACTCACAGTGGTCTGTGTCTTCCTAGGTAAATTAACTTAATCAAAATAATCCCTCACACATACAGGTGCAGGCCAAGTCAATGGAAACTCTCCATCATTGAGAATCTTCCCAGATGACTCTAGATTGTGTCAAGTTGACAAATCTACTTTGTACTGAGTTGATTAATTGCCCTTTGGTCTTCTGGTTGTGTCAAGCTCAGCATTCCTACCAAAGAACACCTTTGTCTGAGACGGAACAAGACACCACCTGCTTAGTGCATTGGCCTCCTGCAGTGCCAGGACTAGTTGATCTGACTTTTGATCAAGAGCAGTCTGTTTCCTCATCTGGGTTCTTGGCAGATTGGCCATAAGATTCAAGCTCTTTATGTCAGGAGAGGTTAAAATATCCTGGCAGTAAGTAATCATTTCTTCCAGGAATAAAATTGACTGCCCAAGGGGGCAGATAATTAGTGTCTGTGAATGGCTACTAATCTGGATAAACTAATTTTTTAAACATTAGTTTCAGCACATCTGGGTTTCAAGACCCTGGAGTTTCACTTTGGCAGGAAACTTCTGTTGGCCAGGAGCCTATATTAAACTTGGCTGACTGAGAGGCTCATTCTCTGTCCCCAGAAACTCAAGACACAGTGGATAAATGAAATATACATTTCCAAATGCTTTACAGTGGTGTATGTCTAGTAGAAAATAAGTTATATACAGTAACAATCCAGAAGAGCATTTTTAGCATGTTGTAGGGATGGGGGCGTGGTGATACACATGGAAAGTTCCTTGGAGAATGAAAGAAAGACTTGGCCTTGATCAGCAGGCAGATTTCAAACACACAGAAGAAGAGATGGTGTGTCTGATGTCACCATCACGGGAGTCAGTATCCTTTGTCATTTGAGAGATAGGAAATACCTTGTCCCTCGCCTTACATATTTCATCCTTATATGTTTACACATAATACCACCAACCACATACCCTTCCCATGCTTGTCAGAGAACTCTGAAACAAAAGGGAGACATAGCTTTTCAAGTATACTGTTATTTGGAAGACAAACTTCAATAACCTCTCCCAAGTACTTTCATGTTCATCTTAGAACTCCACACTTGAAGGGGAGCTTTTTATTCCTCCAATTAGACCACTGCCACCATTAGCGGCTGCAGAGTGGTCAATGAAAAATGTCCCTCAGCTTGAAACTAAACCAGTTGTGGGACAAACAAGGAGAACCTAAGTGGTCAGAAAATGGAGAGAGAGGAAGAAGCTTCAAGAAGCATGAGGTTTGATGAGGAAACTGGAAATCTGCAGAGAATATACTTCATGGAGTTTCTACGAATAATCTACTTAAGAAACTTGCTGTTAAATTCTGAGATTTATCTAGAATCCTACACAGCATAATTTCAAAGGACAGTCTCTAGAGGCATTTTACAGAACCCATTTCCAGGAATTACTGCATTTCCAGATCCTTGGGAATGAGGAGGAGGTAGAAGATCCACGGCAGGGAAAACTGTCTCACCAGACTGAATGTGTCTGCTCTTCTCGTAGCCCTGGGTTCAGTTCCCAGCAACCACATGGTGGCTCACAACCAGACTAACGTGACCAGAAAGAGTAGCTCTCCATTCTGAAGATCAGCTGTGTGTGTGTGTGTGTGTGTGTGTATGCAGTGCTCAAGCCCTCTATTTACTGTGTAGGAGACACTACATGGGTCAAATGAGTGGGCTCTTTACTGGTTTCCACCTGGACTCAGGCATAGGAATCTGTGTATCTAATGAACACAGTTCAAATGAGTTCACCAACATTATTTAGCTGCATCAACATGCACACACACATACTTTATTCCCTGCCCTCCTGGTTCTCAGAACTTACTGAGGTTCACACAGACAGACAGACAGACAGACAGACAGACAGACACATACACACACACAATTCATATACCCCTAAGCCTCCTTTCTTGTTTAGCTTTATCCAGCCTTTGACCACTTATAATTTAACCATCTATCAATTTACAGAAAGGTTCTCATCTCCATTTCTTTTATTTCCCCCAATCAACCTTTCCACAGGAAAGGCTGCCATGGAAGGTCCCTCTTGGAGATTCGAATTCATTGAGCACACATACAATTAGGTCTCTGGCTTCAAAAGTACAGAGATTAAAAGTGTCCCTCTGGGAAAACGTCAGTGCTGAAGAGTTAAAAGAACCATTTTATTGCTTCTTATTGTCTGCAAAAAATGAATTTACAGAGAGGAGGTTTTTTTTCCCCATTCAATTTTTGCCAAATTCATGAAATACTACTGCATTCAAAGGAGTGAAAGAGCATTTACTAGAGTTTCATAGCGTCCTCCGGCAAGCAGCTCTCCTCTATCTCTAAGTACCAGTCTTGATTCTCTTCCTCTTCTTCTTCTTTTTTTAAAAAAATTTATATAATAAAGGTCCTCGTTGAAATGAATATGAGACCCGTGAATCCAAAAGCAGGCCCCTTGGGGAATTACTTGCCATGTTGGAAGGAACTGTGATGAGGAGGGAGGAAGAGCAGCGACATGACGTAATTTCCTCATAGCAGGCCGAGCAGACTTTTATACTGTACCACCCATTTTACCCTGTGCATCATATACAAGCATGGTTTTAAATTATGTATGTACCAAACTTTAATTTTCATTTCACACTCAAAAGTTCTGTACAAAAAAAGAGGCAATGCAGGCAAAAAAAAAAAAATTACAGTGACTTCAGCAAACAACATACAACCGCTTCGAAACCCCTTCTAATGTGCAAGCATCTTTACAGGTGTAGTATGGCAATGGAGTTCTGAAAGATGGGGCTGGCAAAGACAAAGTCCCAATGTTAGCTATTATCTAGACCACTTGAGAGATGCCTATCATATAACTATGAGTGACAAGTGTGAAGTCTACTGCGCAACTGGATCCCTAGACTAATTAGGCTTTATCTTGCTCTTGAAGAAGCATGACATTATTTTTACTTAATTGTCATGATGTCTCAAAAACTTAGGCTTGCCATTCATGTTTGCCATAATGGTAATAACTAAGAATATATGTTTATGCTGATGAGGAATATATTGACTGAATATTAAAAGACAACCAACACCTTCTTCACTGTTGTTAGCTAATATTCTGGCTCTATTGTGTCATCACAAATAAAAATATCTATTTCCACCCAACTTTTCCTATCAAAGCCTAGGTGAACATGAGCAGATTTACTGTGCCAAAGTAGCAGTATATTTGGGAAACATATTTTTTACCTTCTTTTTTGCCTCAAATTAAATATCTGAGTCATATAAAACACTTTATTTGAAAACTAAGAGACATCAATCATGAAGTTCTATTAACATTGACATTGTTACTAGTGCTTTTCCCCAAACCATCTATGAGTGTTAGATACATGTGCATGCAGCACAAACAAATAAACAAACAACAAAAAAACAAAAAACAAAAAAGGAAGAAAAACCAACTTGTTTTAGGACTCCTGGTGCCTACTGGACAGTCTGTTAAGAGAATTGGTCTCCCACAACAGTTCTGGAGTGGACTCACTCCCTGTTAGTGATCACAGACACTCAGCATGTCTCCCTGATGACCTGAGACAACTGTTTTGGCCCTGGGCTTCTCAAAATCCAAGTCCTGTTGGGTCTCATCTTGGAGACAATGGACTGGCTAGACTGAAGCAGGCTGACAGCACCCGTACACACATTTGGTCCCACTGAATAGAAAGTTGAACTAAAAGATACAAATGTCCTTAACTATTTATATATAATCTGAAAGATAATTCCTAATGTTTTCCTACACAGCCAGTTGAGAGGCAGCTATGGTGTAGATACGTGGCTTGGGTTCATGGCTCAGGTCTGTATCTAAGAGCCCAGTAGAAACTGGACAGTCCTTTCATCTTTGAAATCGTAATCTCCTCTACTGAGGAAAGGGCAAATGGATGAATGCTTTTAAGTATTGTGCGTCCCTAGTCTTGTTGGCTTGGGAGTTGCCCAACTAAGCATTGCCTATGGCTACCAAATAGAGCATCCCTAAAGCTGAATAATGGAGAAAGTCTCACCCCACATTTTCTGGCTTTCTCTGGATTTTGGAATTCTTAGGTTTGACAAGGTAACAGAAGCCATTTAGCATGATTCTGTAAATCTCCAAGGGACAAGGCCTTTCCCCTTTCTCTTTACTACACTGACACATAAACCCATTTGTTTGCATTTTTTAAATAAATAAATCAAGTAACCTCTTTCTTGGAGGATTGAAACAAAAGTCGGATGACCATCCTAGTCTGGAAGTGTTGATATTTCACAGCTCTTTTTTTTTTTTTTTTTTTTTTTTTAATGCTGCAAACCAAATGATGCCACACCCTGACCATCTGGACCTGACTTCTAGGATTATCATTCATCAGTTGTCTAGAAAATTCAATCCTCCTAGCAGAGATATGCAATTAATAACCCAGGCTGTACTCAGGATGTCTCTACAAGGATCCATATGCTACTCCGCTGTATACATCTGTAGGCCGCATGGTAAAAAGGAAAGAGCAGAGAGTCAGGTGGGAAATGCCCAGGGATCTAGTTCTATGTAGGAGTCATCATATATGCCCATCTCTTTCCACTGGAGGTCAGAATATGTTTCCACGATTCCAACCTAACTCAGCTCTGACCTACAGGCAGAATGACTATAGACCTGGCCATACTGATAATCATCAAGATGGGTGGGGAAATACACTGGAATTTATGCACGAAGGAAGGTTGGTGGGGTGGTTCCTACTAGCCTTCCAGGACTCTCAGAAATGATCTATTTTATATTTTAAAAACATTTATTTTATTTTATGTGTATAAGTGTTTCTCCTGCATGTATATAAGTGCACTATGTGTATTCCTGGTGCCACTAGAGATCAGAAGAGGGTATTGGATCCCTTAGAACTTGAGTAATGGGTAGTTGTGAGCCACCCAGTGGGTGCTGGGAATTGGATCCAGGTCTTCTGCAACAGCAACAAGTATTCCTAACCACTGAACCATCTCTCCAGCCCCAAGACTGTGTTTTATATATGAGGATGGTGAGACTAAAAGTGAATTTGCCAAAGTATTCAGACTGGTGGGGGCTGACACCAGGTAATCAGAAAAAAAAAATCCAAGATTTCTTCTCTCTAAATTGCTCCAGTTTTCTGTTAATTAACAAAGTGCTTTAGTTCTCAGCTCTGACATTTTGATAGAGAAATTAGGCTCCCTTATCAAGAGGGGTGAAGTACCTAGAACTCTGCAGTCTCCTGGGGGGTGAGTGGTCTTATTTTTGCTCTCCTAACCAGACTTTCATTTATCTGTCCCTGCAGGCAGAGGATTGACACAGATATGACTGTCCTGGTGCCAACTCTCTCAAATACTCTTAAATAGCCACTTTCCTCAACCCTCCTGCAAGAACCCCTCTATCTGTCCCATTGCCTCCTCATTAGCAGATTAAAACAAAGGCAGTTTTCCTCTTGCATAAACTAAAAGGGAAGAAAAGGGACACAAATCCAGACAGAAGGAGAATATTTGGATTAATAAAACACGTGCATACAGAAAAGCTGCACGTGGGGTTTGCAGGCGGAGGGAAGAGGGCGGGGTGTGCTGAACTCAGAACACGTGTGCTCCACTTGCCACATGCAGTTTCTTATCTTGGATCTCTCTCTCTCTCTCTCTCTCTCTCTCTCTCTCTCTCTCTCTCTCTCTCTCTCTCTCTTTCTTTCTTTCTCTCTCTCTTTCTCTCTCTGTCAGGGTAACAGATGTGTCTGTTTCTTGTATCTGAGCCGACACAAGATATCAAATACTTTGTGTTTCTATCAACTATATTCCCAGAGAGATAACACATCTAGAATTAAAACAATACCACAAGCTATTAAGAATTTCTGATTGTTACAGGTGTCATTACAGGACTCAACAGCCAAGATCAAAGTTTCCAAGTTTGGCCCTTGGAGAAAGGAGTTTCGTGTCAGACATCAAAGGTAAGGCTCTCAAGTCAATTTATGCTCTGCTGGGTTGAATCAGCTAAGATACAAATTAAGGTCCATATATTTCAGTGACAAGAAGGAAATGGTTATGTAAATACACAAGTATTAACATCAATCTGTATTAAATTATGTAAACATATACATCTTCTGAGGTCAGCACACAGATCCTCTTCTCCGAGCGGGCCTCTACTGAAGCATCGCTCGAATCTGTTTGGAAGTCGATTCATCATTCAAGTGCTTTGTGGTGAACCTGCACAGAGAAAGAGGATTGGATGTTAGGACTCGCCCAATTGAAATTTGTAAGTAAGAAATGTGGGCTCATTTCTTTAGGCAAAGAGCCATGTCTTGGTGTTCACTTCATGTACTCTTTGTAAGTTGATGTTTGATTTGACTTTGACTGGATTTTGCTTTGTTGACATTGCCCTCACTCTGAACCCAAATTGGCTTCAAACTCACGGCAATCCTCCTGTCTCACCCTCTAAGTTAAAGAGATTATAGGCACACATCACAATGCCAAGCTTCTTTAGGCAGCTTTGATATTTGATTTTTCTTGTGTGATGATCATTAAACCAAGTCTTTAAAAAAAAAAAAGCAAAAACATAAAAAAAACCTCATCAGATGATCACACAGAAGAGACAAAACTGTTCTAATTTTCAAGGGATAGAGTTCACACTGCTTAATTCAGCATCATGTCCACTGAAGCTAACAAGGCTGAGATATAAAATTCAAAATATGTCATCCTAGAATTTAAACATTGATGACTGTCTACTGTAGGGGCTGTGCTTATCACCATTGCCACCACCAGGGGGCACAAATGCAGGTACACAAAACTGCAACCTAAAAAAAAAGTCTCCTCAATACAGGCATAAACTTCAAACCCCTACCCAGATCTAGCCAATGGACAGGACATTCTCCACAGTGAGTGGAGAGTGGGGTATGACTTTCACACGTACTCTGGTGCCTCACATTTGACTATGTCCCCTGGACGGGGAGACCTGGTGGCACTCAGAGGAAGGATAGCAGGTTACCAAGAAGAGACTTGATACCCTATGAGCATATAAAGGGGGAGGAAGTCCCCCTCAGTCACAGTCATAGGGGAGGGGAGTAAGGGGAAATGGGAGGGAGGGAAGAATGGAAGGATACAAGGGATGGGATAACCATTGAGATGTAACAAGAATAAATTAATAAAAAAAAGAAAAAATATATAAATGTATATGTAAAAAATAAAAATTATTTAATTTAAAAAGAAAAAAGTCTCATTCATTACTGAATCTTGTGTGCAAAGGAATGTTTAAAAAAAATTGAGGTAAATGACTTGATTCCACAGGTGAGAAAGCTGAAGGTCAAACTGGCTTGCTCTGAATCACCCAGCAGATGGTTTTGATTTGTGAACAATCTGTGACTTTTGGCCTGAGCCTATGCCTGGCTACCTCAGAAGCTTCCACTGTTCCCACTTCATCATGCGTCTTCAGGAAATACAAATTCCCACACTGGGACGGGGCTCATGGCTTGACACAATGCCCTAATCTCCAGGATGTTTTGGCAGCTAGAATGAAACTGGAAGGTTCCAGAAATTCAGAAGCTAAAGTCTTTTTAATGAATGTAAAAGGCATGTTTACAGTCCTCTCTGGGGAAAAACCTAGGATTCAGGAGGCTTTTATGGTAATGATACGCATAGTCTCAAAGATTTTGGCAACTGAGAAACACAGTAACTTCAGTGTCCTGAGACAGCTAGTTTCTTCATAGATTGAGGGAGGATCACAGATCACCCTTGAGTCTATGGGTTGCAATGGTTGCACGTGACAAGGTGCTAGAGGTCGAGCACTGCATGTAGAAGCAAGCTCTGCCTCATCTCTCTTCAGCTTACCCATGTTTACTGCAGGCATTACACTGCATAGAACCGAGGGGACTGAAAGGCTAAGACAGTAGGGTCCGTAAGTCTTCCTGATTGAAATCCTGCAGAAGGGTGGTTTGTGCAGTTCAGCAAATTCCTTTGGATGCAGCACAGCTAAAAATAACCCTCCCCTCCCTGAAGTGGATTAAGCAAATGTATCCTTGGGAAAAGTGAAAGATGCCTAAGGGGTGGAAACAAGCTACAGCTGGCTGAATGTTCAGGCATCCAGGAGTGAATAACAGGTTCTGGCAGCTGCTTGTGGGAGTCCTTTTGGGGAGCTGGGACCAAGCAAACAGAAGCAAACACACACACACACACACACACACACACACACACACACACACAAACACACGAGATGCTTGATCTTCCAGGCCAGTGATTTAACTTATTTGGCCTGCAACCTCAGTGCCTGGAAACTCCCCTCATCTTCCTCCCATGTTGGCAGGGTTGGGAGCCCTTGGTGAAGAGAGACATGAGAACTGGACACTTTCCTTTTCAAGAGATCCCACTACTCACACAATGTCATGGTGGATCCAGGGAGCCACCCACACCTGGCTTTAGGTCTTAATTTGGCCCTTTACAATTGGACATTGAAAAGTTATTTCAGCTCACATAGTCAGGTGTGGTAGCTCACACCTTTAATTCCAACACTCAGGAGGCAAAGACAGGTGGATTCCTGAGTTCAAGGCCAGCCAGGACTACAGAGCCAAGTTCCAGCACAGACAGGGCTACAAGAGAAACCCTGCCTTGAAAACCAAAATCTAAAAAAAAAAAAAAAAAAAAAAAAAAACCAACCCCCCCAAAAGAATTTACCTCAATTTCTCCCATCTCTAGGAAGTGAATAAAATTGGTGCTGACCTCCTGATGTTTCTAGGAAGATGAATGATGTTAAAACAAGTGAAGGGCTAAGCCTGATGCTCAGTCTTTGGGCCCCCAACCACATCCACATTTGCATGGTTTCAAAGGGCACCCGCTCTATCAGCCTACCCCAGGGACAGGCTCACCTGAGAGCATTCAGCAGGCCTTCCACACTGTCTGGGGCCTGTTCCTTCAACACCTTTATGCAGCCTTTCATCTGGAAGAAGAAAGTATGGAACTTTGTTACTGCATTGGTAATTCTGTCCAAGGTGACATCTGTCCATACTAACAGCTCTCTGTAGCAGTGGCACGTGGAGACTATATACAAATGTCTATACTCTCTCAGGATGGTACACCGTTTCTCCAGGCTCCCCAGGAGTTCTTTATGATTGCCTATGTCTAATGAGTATCTGTTGATTTTCATCCTGTACCACAAGTGTGTATCTCTCTGACTTTGGGGAGAAACATTTGCCTTACACTCTGGAGCCCAGCCCAGGAGTAGAAATCGCTCTCCTTGGTTCCAGATTGAGAGTCACTAAGCATTTTACACACTCAGTAACTGAAGTTTCTTCTGCTAAGAATGCTTTTCCTTTTTGAGCTGTTGACTTTCACACTCCTAATATTTTGTAAGGTCTCAAGTTCACCAGCACCTGTGTGTGTGTGTGTGTGTGTGTGTGTGTGTGTGTGTGTGTGTGTGTGTGTGTGTGTGTGTGTGTACAGGCACCTGTGTGTTGCACAGATGTGCAGGTCAGAGGGAGAAGCTCAGCTGTCATTCCTAAGGTACTCTCCACCTATTTTTGAGACAGGGTCTCTTTGGCCTGTAGCTTGCTGAGCTAGGGTGGGCTAGCTGATGAGCAAGCCACAGGCATCTGCCCATCTCTTCTCTCCCAGAGCTGGGAATGCAAACACACCAAAAAATATACGGCTTTTTAAAAATGGCTTCTGGAGACAACTCATTGCTAGTGCTTGCAAGGTCAACACTATACAGACTGAGCTGTCACCATGGACCTCAGGATCCTAGCATCCATATTAGAGATAGTCATGACCACTGATTTTTTTTTTTATCCCAATACGACTTTGTATCTGTTAGATAACTCAGGATAGACTAGCCCCCAAGTGAATAATTTGTCTCTCTCATAGACCAGTAACTCCTGGACGTGCAGGTCTGTGTCTTACCTGTCTCTCAGAAGACTGGTAAAGGGCAATTATAAAGAAAATGAACATTATAAAGGCCAAAAGCCTAGTTTTTAATCCATGCTACTTTGTATGAGCATGAGGTTCTACATTTTTCTAAGTTTTCTGGGGCCTTGGAATTAAAGTTATCTAATTCTGCCATAAAAATTAAAATTTACATAGATCCTGTAAATTTTATGCATATCCTGTAGTGTTTTACTTATGCTTTGGAAAAGCAAAGATCTTTCTATAAAAAGCCAATCACTTATTTTAATCTTAAACATTCACACAGTGTGCAGGCATCTGGTGAGTTTGGTTATACCAAACAGCTACTTACAGAGCACTAATTTCTCAGCCCCTCCTATGGTCAAACTTCTAATATGCAAAAGTTCTATGGTAATAGTGTGATAGATCCGGCCAGTTGCTGAAGGTAGCCAGGGCTGGGAAGTATTTGGAGGTCACAGAAAAATGAATGCCACAGTCAACTACACATGTCTATCAAAGATACAAGTTTGGAGAGAGGCTACAAATATGCAAGTTATGTGCCACCCTAGGTTTGTGATGGCATCAGGCCTAGAGATGCAGAGAATTTGGCCCTCTTCCATTACAGCTGAGGGTCTACTGGGAGGAGAAAGACAGGTAGCTCATTATCACAGTGTGCTAAGTGTACATGTGAGGACATCCCAAGGGCCAGTGAGAGCATAGATGAAGAAGGAGGTAGAAGTGCAGTGGGCACTCTTGAGAAGTTTCTAATTCTATTTTAGGATGATTAAAACCGTGGTGGGAAGAACAAGAAACTGTCAGAAATGCATTCAGGGCCAGAGCCAGTGTGGGGTTTAGTGACACAGTAGGAATTTGGAGGCTTTTCCTTGTAGAAAATACTCTTGGCAGGTGTTAAACATTGTATAAATATAGTATATGAGTATAGGAAAGGACCAGAAGAGAAACAAAGACAGGAAGACAAGGACGAGTGGAAAACCCTCAGGATATGACAGTGGGGGTGGCAGTGAACTGAAACACAGGGGGCAAGGATGGACGGTCAGTCCCTAGTAACTTAGGAGCATAAGGATGGACAGTGAGTCCCTAATAACTTATGAGCATAAGGAAGGGGGACACACACAGTTCCTAGGATCTGAGAGTGATGGGTTTTCTTCTAGCTTAGATTCTCAATGAGAGAATGGGACAATGTCTGATACAGGGTTTACCAGGGACCTGTAGTTGGGGATGGCCATGTTTCATGTATCCATAACGAGTGTGGTCTGGAATTGTGGGCAAGGTCTTGGATGGGGATAGACGTTAAGGTGTGAGTCTGTATGGAGCTACTTCCTAAGATTCTGTGGGAATTGCTTGAGAACACTGCTTCATCTCCACACAGCTTTCCTTCCACCAAGATTGCCGCCTGATCTCATCTTTTCGTGTCTTAGTGATTTTGCTCTGACTCTCCCGTCCCTCTATCCATCTGAAAAAAAAATCCTTGATGGATGACCTCAATTACCCCTTCCTATACCATTGCCTCTAGACAGACTGTTCTCTCCCTCAACTAGTTTCTAGCACTTTCTGCATGTCTTTTCTGCAAACCACACCACACCCTTTGTGTGTGTACACAGCGTCTCTTCCAGGGCCTCACAGTTGATCCTAATGTCCTCAGGACTTATCAGACCAGAGCCTATAACTGCTGGTTTAGAAACAAAGTGGTATCTGGAAGAACAAACTTACCTCAGATATGTCTGGTACTTAATAAGCTTAAAACTTTCTCAGAGGCACATGCACAGTTCACTATTAACCAGCCTTTTTTAATCTGCATTAATCAATAGGCTCGAATAATTCCCAGGAAAATCAACATATTCTCTGCTTGAGAACAGATTCAGTAAATAGCATAGACAGCTAAGCTTTTTACGAATTAGGGTGAGAAGGTCTGTGCAGACAGCTCAGTGGATAAGAAAACTTGCTGTACACACACGAAGAATATGAAGACTTGAATCCAAATCCCCAAAAACTACACACAAAGGTCATTTCTGGTTGCACGTACCCATGACCCCCAGAACTTCTGGGTGGAGATAGGTGGGTACCAGGAGCTTACAGACCAGCCAGTCCAATCAAATGCACAAGCTTCGAGTTCAGCGAGAGACCCTGTCTCCCAGGAATAGTATGAAAAGT
Source organism: Acomys percivali (assembly GCA_907169655.1). NCBI lineage: Eukaryota > Metazoa > Chordata > Mammalia > Rodentia > Muridae > Acomys > Acomys percivali. Next base: position 117,209,641 of record OU015742.1, on the reverse strand, counting down.
GACAGCCCAGAAATCTTTACATTCTCCCCTGATCTTTGCAAGTGTGTGCATCAGCATACAAATCCACAAATATATGTGAACACACACATCACAAAATCACAAAGAGAAGGTGAAGAGCACAAAGGCCTCATTTTGCCCAGTATATTTTTAGTTGGTGACTCTGTGGCAAGGTAATCAATGGCTATGGTAAACTAAGACGCCCTAGGAGTTCTTCGTAGTTACTTATACTTAGTCTGTAGCACAAAGGCCTTAAGCCCCCACAATGAATACAATCAACTTCTTTGTAATAAGGTCTTCACAACATACTCTTATTGCAAGTGAAATATATGTTGAATTAGTGCACAGAGCAGGATTCTGATTTGTTAGGCACATCCACCCATCAAAACACAAAGAGCTGTATTCATTTCTCTCTCTGCTTCCTAAATATAAATGGATTGTACTGGGCTACCTCCAGCTCCTGCTGCCAACCCACCATGATGGCCTGTGCCCTGAACTGTGAGCCAAAAGAAACTCTTCTGTAAGTTGTTTTTTTTTTCAGGGTATTTAATCACATCAATAGAAAAAGTAATGAATTAATACAGTGTCATAGGTAAATGCTGGCTTAAAGCATAGTGTCGTATTCTGCAGTCAAGAGGAGAGCAACTGCAGAGATCATGTGCTTCCAAAGGTCTCTGCATATGCATTCTAGTTTTCTTTCCCTCCTTCCCTCACACTTATGCATTGAATAGAAGCTCCACGGGGGCATCTGTTGGATATCAGACACAATATCCCAGACATTAGGTGCACTGACCATGGCCTCTATCCTTTTAAAAAGCTGGAGGCTGTGGGAATGTTACAAAAAGCAAACCATTAAATGATCTGAGGACCAGAGGAGAAGGAAGGCTTTACTTATGTGGGGCACAGGAAATGTGTTCCAGAATGAGCTACATCTTCCTGGAAGAAATCCACCAACCGGAAGAGGAGGTAGTGGAGAGACTCATGGATATTGCAATATGAAAAGGCAGGACGATTGGTGGGGCAGCAGGCAAGGTATGATCAAAGAGAAAACTGGCAGGCCATGTGGTCCTTGACCATCATGCCTTGCAACACAGAAACTCTGAACTCTACAGCACAGAGACAGTACAAAAGGTGCACAGACAGGGAACCTGGGATAGACACAAGGGCGGTGTGAAGGGTGGGTCATCTCTGCTCAATAGGAAGCTGGATGTCTCTTGTTAATCACATGAGAGTTGACTACTTGCTTTGAAGATATATGCCAAGCATCTACAAGACTTGGAATCTTGGAGAGGTCTTTCTCAGTGAGGGACGGAGGCCAGAGGAAGAGAAGCAAGGTCTACCTGCTGGCATTCATGGGACTGTATGTGGAAAGTGCATTGCATGAGTATTCTTACATCAATCTTGGATGTCTTGCAGAAAGCTCCCACAGGGTGCACGTGGTCATAGAGGATGATGACCCCTACCATCACCCTCATGCAGAACATCAGTGTCTCCTCACTTGTAAACCTGCTCCTGTACTCCCTAAAAGAGAAGACACAGCCATAGCATCACTTCCCTGTTGGAACACAAGCATTCTGAGATCCGCAAGTGGCTATGCCTCCACGCCTCAGCCCCCCACCCCCACCTGGAGAGCTCATCCAGGACCTGCAACAACCAGGTTAATATGCTCTTGAAAAGACCCAAGATGATAATTTGCCTTGAATCCATCCTACGAGCAATTCAGTGCAAAAATAAGGTAAATTAGAGAGCAGTAAATTCCCTTCTCTGCTTCCTTTCAGCAGCTAGCTCACCATGTACATCAACTCCTGCCCATCAGTCTTGAATATTTTATAGCCAGCCCCTCTGGCTGTCCGAGATTATAGAGAATAATGGGTTCATTACAGAGAAAGAGACTCAGCCTCATTTCTACACAGCTCTCTTGTCTCCACTGGAGTCCCCTCCTTTGTTAAGAAACAGGCTGCGGATGAACTTGGATTGGCAGATATCTCAAAGAAATTATGTACCTGGGAGTTATTTGCGGAGTTTAAATTTTGCTCACTTGCCGATGATTGCAATAATTTAGGCCAATGCTAGAGATGCTTTTAGCATCAATTTCATTATGAATTGGCCCCACAATGCAGGAAATTACTATTTCTGTCGTGAGATAAATCTTAGCTTTGATATGAAGGAAATATTTGAAATTAATATCCTTTTATGGGGCAGGAGAGATGGCTCACTGGGTGAAGACCTGGCTGCACAAGAAAGAGGAACCGAGTTTGGACCCTCAGTACCCATATAGATGTGAGACAGGCATGTGGTGGTTGTTCTGGTTTCTTTTCTGTCAACTTTACAGAAGCCAGAATGGCTGGAGAGGAGAAAGCGTCAACTGAGAAAATGCCCCCAGAAGACTGGGCTGTAGGTAAGCCTGCAGGGCACTGTCTTTATTAGTGATTGATGGGGGAGGGCTCAGACCACTGTGGTGTCATCCCCGGCTTGGTGGCCCTGGGTTCTATAAAAGCGTAGGCTGGGCAAGGCTTGGGGAGCAAGCCAGTAAGCAGCACCTTTCCATGGCCTCTGCATCAGCTCATGTTTCCATGTTCTAACCTTGCTTGAGTTCCTGTCCTGACTTCCTCCAACAGTGGACTACCATGTGGAAGTGTGAGCCAAATAAACCCTTTACTCCTCAACTTGCTTTTGGTCATGGTGTTTCATCACAGCAAGTAACCCTGACAAAGACAGTGGCCCACCTGCAATCTCAATTCTTAGGAAGCAGAGACAGGGCATGCCTGCAGCAAAGTGACTAGCCAGCTTGGTTCAAATGAAAGACACATGAATACCATGCAATATATACATGGCAAACATATGAAAGGATTAAAAACATTTTTTTAAATTTGAAAACAGATTTTATATGGTATTTGTGACACTTCGGGCTCCTAAACATTTTAGAGAGCAGATGGAATTCTGGGAACTTTAATGGAGGCAGAATACAAGGAAGGTCCAGAGAAAGCAGACTATTCATTCATAGTCATAGTGAGGATCCCAGACTGAGTCTGTCCCCAACCTTCTCCTGTGACTGTGTGCTTCATCCTTAATGACCTCAACCATATTTCACAGTGAACATTTGGCAACCAGTTTAGGAACAAAGAAACAGAAAGTGAAGAGAGTTGGGTGGGGATTACTTTTGCAATAGTCTTATCATTGCTCTTCTCGGTTCTAGATCTCTACAGTATGTTGGTAATAATACCAACACATCTAGCCCATCTCTCCATTTCTTTGCAAGTCTTATAGAATCAGACAAGTGGTTAAAAACTTGGTGAGGTCAATCAACCCTCAGGGCCTCAGCTTTTTCAGTACTGAAATGGATATACACCATTGACATGGACCACCCTTGAGTTACTTATGAAACAAGCCAATACTGTACATGGAAACTTTAACATGACATCTAAAAGAGGACATGTCATCGTCATCACATCTGAACAGGTCCAAGCTGGGTGAACACTTAGCCACGCTCACACCTCTGGCGTCACTTACGGTGTCTCCAGCATGACTTTGCAGACGCTTGTCATGGTACTGAGGCAGTCTGTGGTATTCTCTATTGGCAGAGTCTTATTCTAAATGGAGAGACACAGATGTACATTAGCCCTACTATCAGCACGCAGGCAAGGTGATGAAACGGCACTCTGTGCTGCTCAGCTGCACTTACTTCTGAGACAAAGTGCATTGTGGCATTGCTAAGAGTCTTCAGCATGGGCGTGGCCTCCGCATAGAAGAGGGACATTCGGTTAGCCATCTCATTGTTAACTTCATTCTCAATGTCTAGCTGATGGAAACAAGAGAAGACACAGTTTTAAAAAGCAAGTCACCATCTCCACAAACAAGTTACCGGCAAGGACTCCGCCTCCTCTCTGTGCCCTGCCACAGGCAGAAGTCACAGCAGCCACAGAAAGATTGCAGCCCCAGCCGGGGAGATGCAGGTACTCACGTGCATGTTGTTGATGCGGCTGCGGCTTATTGTTCTTCTGTAGTAACTAAAGTCATTCTGAATAGCTGGGTTCCTCATCTAATCCAGGAGAGAAGAAAGAAGGTGAGCTCCCAGAAACAGGTGAGGGAGCAACATCAGGAGCTCAGACACGAGAGCTTAGAAACATGGCAGGATTCTCTTTGTCATCCAAGTGCCGGAGCAACAGTTAAAAATAAGAGGCTATAACTCCAGTGTTCTGAATTATGTCCTGTTCTTACTATGGCCTGCATTTCAGGGGAAACATGTTTCCCAGTGAGAAAAAGGCACTTAATAAGGGTTTTTTCTCTCCACTCACTTGACAGATTGCAAATTTCCACATGTAAGGAAAGCATCCCCTCAGATTACTCTAACCACACCAAATGCAAATATTCACCTCATTATAAGCCTCCTTGGGGAAGATGGTACATCTTACTCTCCCACCCTCACTCCATAGCCGTGGCAGAATAGCTATAAAGCGGCGGTACCCAGTTCAACTTTCACAGCACGTGTGTGGCCTGACCTTCAGCTCATCGAATCGAAGGGTAAAATGTAAGATTTCTGCAAATTCCTTTGCCAGGGCCTGCTCCCGTTCCAAGTGTTGGGTTGGTGTATAGGGCGGACATGTCAGAGACTCCAATAAACTCTGAAGTGCTTTTTCTGGAAGCCAAAGGGGAGAGAGAGAGAGAGATGGAGAGATATAGCAGGTGGACCAACAGGCATCCTTTAGAAACATGGCACTGAGCTCAAGTTGACATTCTTGGAGGCAATCTGCATGGCTAGTCCCTTTCATGTGTTTCCGAAGCTCAGGTCACCTAGTAACCTCAATCCCTGAGCCTTTGAGAAAACCACAACTATATGGAGCTTGTACGAGTGAGAGCCACTAACGATGCAGGGTGAGTTGAGTGGGATAAGGAGAAGGCACCATCAGGAAAATGTCTGCTGTGCAAACTGGAGGACCTACTTTCTACCTGTAGCACCCACAGAAATTCCCCAGGTATTGGGGTAGAGGCGTGCAACTCTAGCTTTGGAGTTGGGCATGAGGACAGAAACAAAAGAGTCAGAGCTTTTTGGAGCCAGGCAGCTTAGCTAGTCAGTCAGCAACAGAAGAAGACACCAACATGGGTTAACTCACTTGTTTAACATGGTGGGAATTCTAGATCTCTAGTGTGCTTCTCTGTTTCTACACTCGCTGTTTCTACCCCCCACAAGGATATTTCTCTATAAATCTACCACCATAGTTACCTTAGTTATTGTTTTTACAATAATATCATCCCTTCCATTTGTCTATTTCTTCTAATCATTCTCCATCCTTTTGTTTCATAATTTTTTTTTTAAACAGCAGAGACATTTAACCAATCTTCGATGCCAGGGGTTGATAACATAAGACCCATAGGCCAAATCTGGCCCACTGCTTGTTTTTATAAATAAAGTTTTATTTAAAAGGTGGATATGCCCATCCTTTCTTGTATTGATTAGGGCTATGTTGGTGTTGGTACTATGATGGTAAACTTGAGTTACTAAAAAGATAGGACAGCTCACAAGACACAAATATTTACTGTTTAGCACATAACAGGAAAAGTTGACGTCGCTGTCTCTATGTAGTCCTGATATATCTTTAGCCTCTTTATAGGGAATGCCTCTAAACTTTCTTGGGCATCCCCACCAATGTGAACACGTTATCGTCAGAGGCAACAGGGTGTACCATAGCCTGCTTTGATGGATGCATCTTTTTCTTCCTGTTGAGGTAGAACTCAGCTCCTAGGAATTTCAGACCACAACATCCAGATGCATACCAAGGAAACAGAGAACTCAATTTTCTCCCACCTGAGAGTTTGAGGTAGCCTTCTGTGCCTGTGAGATCTGTTCACACAGATTAGCTTGTCTTAATATCAAGTCTTCTCAATATCACAGTCCTGGTATTAACTATTAACTTTGGTTTTTCCTCTTTAAACGTGGCACTTGCCTTAGTGGCAGATTAAAGCAGAAGTTGCTGACTACCTTTCTCATTCCAGATATACAATATTAACAAATGAAGTCCCAAGTACTCGCAATGGATCCAGTCTGTCAACTTCATTAGCTTCCAATCCAGCTTCTGCAGAGTCATGCTACTCACGGTTTTGCTTTTATTTTAAAAGCTAAAGTAAAAATGCTAAGTTTATTTTTTTACATTTCACATTCAGTTAATCAAGTTTTGTTGGTTGTTATTAAGAACTGAGACCAGTAGACTGGAGCCTAGCATCACCATCATCAGAGGCTTCATTCACCAACTGATGGGAGCAGATGCAGAGACCCACAGCCAAGCACTAGGCAGAGCTTGGGGAACACTGGGAAAGAGGGGCAGAAAGATTATGGGAACCAGAGGAGTTGAGAACACCATGAGACACAGCCCACAAAATCAACCAGGGAGGGCTCATAGGAGCTCACTGAGACTGAAGCCACAATCACAGAGTCTGCATGGGTCTGACCTAGGTCCTCGGCATATATGCTATGGTCATGTAGCTGAGTGTTCTTGTGGGGCTCCCAAGAGCAACAGTGTCGGTGTCTCTGACTCTCTTGCCTGCTCTTGGGACCCTTTGCTTCCTACTGGGTTGCCTTGTCCAACCCTGATATGAGGGTTTGTGTGTCCAGTCTTATTATAACTTGATATACTGTGTATGCTTAATATCTCTGGCAGGCCTGCTCTTTTCTGTAGAAAAATGAAGGAGGAATGGATCTGGGATGGGGTGGGGGAAACTTTGGTTGCAATATAATGTATGAGAGAAGAATAAGTTAAAACAACAACTGAGACTGGGCTGAAACAATGGCTCAGCTGTTAAGAGCACTTTGCGGAGGATAGGACTTGGTTCCTAGCACCCTCATGGCAGCTCACGACCATCTGTACCTCCAGCTCCAATGGATCTGACACTTCCTTCTGGCCTCTCAAATTACTTCTATGCAAATGGTGCATTTAAACTCACACAGGCACATATGCACATACATAGCAATAATAAATAAAATATTTGAGAAATGAGGTCAGTAAGCTTTGAAGAACTGGATGCAGATGAACACAGTGACAAGGTGTCAAGAAGCGAGGAGCCAGCAGAGACTCTCAGTGTGTCGATCAGTACCTTTCAGAGTAAAAAAGCACATGGTAGATGAAAAGAAACAAGAAAGATGGCAGTGGCTGGTGAATGTCCTCACAGCATATAATGGCACTGGATAATTGTGGGACATTTCCCAATATGTAGAGCGGTTCCTTCTACCCTTTCAAGTGGCACAGGAAGAAGTTCCATGAGGGACATGAAAACTGTAAGTGAACCCTCACCAAGCCGGATGGAAAATTCATAAAATCTCTTCAGCCTCACGACCAGAGGGCAGACCGCATTCCATGCCTTCTCCTGAAGTTGAATGTCATTGGGATTTTGGATTGCCTACAGGAGAAAAAGGGGGTGGTGGTGAGTGTTCTGTTTAAGAAAAGTAATAAGCCCACTCCTAAGTACCCTAAATGATTTAGTTTTTAAAAATGCAACCCCTGGTGTGCTTTCAGAGTTAGAACCACCTCAGTTGACAGTGCTTATCTGGACAGTTCCCTCAAAGAACTCATTCTCGAAGGCAGTTTCAACACCTGAGCATAAAGCTAATGGGTCTCAGGTAGACCTTGACTCATCTCACTTGCTGCTGTGTTCTTGGGAAGAAAATGCATCGGAAGAGGAAGAGACTTAGGTCTCTCCATGAGCACTTGATTCATCTAAAAACTGCTCATTATAAAGAGTAGAGGCTGCAGCTATTGTGTCTTTTCCACGATACACATTCCATTCTTGTGAGTCTGTAATAATTTCTATACTTAGGTGACCATGAAGTAGAAAAGCCATATCTTTTTTTTTTTATACTTTGGCTACTTTTTTTATAAAAAGATTTATGTATTTATTATGTGTACAGTGCTCTGCCTGCATGTACGTTTGCACACCAGAAGAGGGAACCAGATCACATTATAGATGGTTGTGAGCCACCGTGTGGTTGCTGGGAATTGAACTCAGGGCCTTTGGAAGAGCAGTCAGTACTCTTAACCTCTGAGCCATCTCTCCAGCCCGAAAAGCCATATCTTAATAGACTATTTCAGTAGCATCCTGACAGTAGTGTGTTCTGATGAGGATAGTGGCAGAGGCAGGGTAATTTTCCTCTGTGTGTGTGTGTGTGTGTGTGTGTGTGTGTGTGTGTGTGTGTGTGTAAGGTTTCTCTTTCTCCTCACATGGTTTAGTCAGTTCAATATTATCATTGACTCACATCTCGGATCTCTGGTCCTGCCCCTTTGTAAGCCTGCAGGTCGGTGAGGATGCTCTCGGAGTCTTGGAGGACAGCACTGATTTGGTTCCATATCTCTCGTTCTCCTTCTGTGGGCTGAGCATCTAAGTGATAGAGAAACCAAGAGAAATAGAGGCTGCTGTTTACAAACAGCTCTCAAAGGCCATAAACATTCAGGTCTACCAGCTAAACAGCCCCGTCGCTTCCTGCAGCTTTGGAAGTTACTCTATAACTTTACATGCTGCGAGGAAAGGAAAAGGAACACAACTTCTGTCCATGTCTTAATTCAAAGTACCCAACAATTGTTTTGTACACATTAAACCTGGTATGGTTAAATCATCCTAAGTGTTCATTTGTTAATTTATTTATATAAGATGCTTTTTTTGTATACCTCATGTGTACATTGGGTAATAGGAAGAGTAACATTGTTTTGGGGGGCCAACTTCTTTTTAATGCCCTTTTTATTGTGTTTTTTCTTCCCTAAAACTATAACTTTCATTGTGGTTAAAATACATAACATAAAAGGTACACCTTTAAGTGTAGAGAGAATGTTACTGGGGCAGTTGGGAATCCACGCCCCACCATGTAGCTCCATGGCTCTCTTGACCTTGAAAAGCCAAAACACTGTATAGGGTGTGCTTCTTAACAGGATTAACCACAGGACATTTCCATCACTGGAAACCTGTACACTTGAGTATAGATGAAGAAAAGTCCTCTTTTATGAATATTTCTTTTATTTTTATATTTGTATATTTTATTTATATTTATATACTTTATATTATATATTATGTTATATGTACTTACATATATATTTTATACACAAATCAACTTTAAAGCTCATATAATTTGGGACTGATGTGATGATTCAGCAAGTAAAGGCACTTGCTGCCCAAGCCTAATGACCTGAATTTGATCCCTGGGACCCGCAGAGAGGAAGAAGAGAACCAACTCCTGAAAGTTGTCCTCTGACATCCACATGTGTGTCATGGCACACCCTCTCCAAAATAAATGAATTTAATAAACATAAGAAACACTTGGGTGATTAACCCTTGAGGGCATGGCACCAGCACATCATTTCACAACACTGAAATACAGAAAACATGGAGACATCCCAATATTCATGCACGTCCTGTCTAAGACTCAAGAAATGAGCAGAGTCTCCTGGGCATTTACCAGTGCATGGCAACACTCTAGAAAAGAAAGTCTACAGAAATGGGAGGGACAAGTCTAGAAAAAAACTGAGGTCAACAGTGGTAGACAGGATGTGTGCACAAGAGTTTCCTAGCAAGGACACCCAGGGAGTCCGTTGTCAAAACACCTGTTCTGCTTATCTTTGGTCTTGACTGTGTTGCGCACAGACATGTGTAATGTGTCTTGGCTCATATAAACAAAGGCAGTGTTCTGATAGCCACAAAGTGCTGTCTGAACTTACCAGCCAGTTCTCACTCTCTGGCATCTCTGGAGCCCATGCAGGTTCTTACCCCCTAGAAGCATTTCAAGGAGGCTGTGGGAAGAGGCTGACAGGTGAGAAACACAGGCTTTCACTGCCCTCAAAATTTCTATGAATGAATAAAGCCAGTTTCTGTAAAAACAATGTCACGCCTCAGGGAGAGAGGGACAGACATCTGTGTCATGTAACCTTGTTTCTAGGTATTTAAATCCTGAGAGATACGATGCTGTCAGCAGATTTCACTAACAGAGTGAGAAGGACAGAGTTGTACGAAGTCTGACATGCTCCAGACCCAACCCTGATTTTATTTAATCTTTCCACAATATAAAGGGCAGAGGCTCCAAAAGTGTGATGTATACTAGTCACTAGTGGGACTCTGAGGTGTCACAGACAGATCCACAGCACAAGTGACAGTAAAGTGAGCACTGGCTGAGTGTGTAAGCCGACTGAGCACTAGGGGAGAGCTGATGGCCAAATAAGGCCAGATAAGCTACAGCCAAACTCCTGAAGAATGATGCCCACAGCCTGTTGAGTTTCGGACTAGTTTATCCACCAGGCTCTGCCAAAGTCAAGGAAATCGGTGGTTTCTTTGGAAATTTAAAAAAAGAAAAGAAAATCCATAGACTAGGAGGGGGCTATTTAGAAGGAACAAGGGGCTTAATGGCACTGGCGGGAAATAAGAAAGGATGATGGTTGTGAATCTGCTCGTAATACACTGTGGACAGGTATGAAGCTGGCATATTAGAAGAAGTAACACCTAGAAATAAGACATAAAATCATAAGCCCTCATGGGGTTTCTAGACCCTGGAAAGCCATTTTCTAGAAATGCTACAATGCCATTTAGGCAGTGAGGAGGTACTGGGCTCATGCAGGTTAGGACATGATGAATGTGGTTGGAAGGAATTGGAGAAGTCAGGTGTGGAGAGTGGCAGCAGAGGTGGAGAAGGGAAGAGGTACCTCCACAAGAAGGGAACTGGGTAGCCAAGGGCCTGGTGGCTGGATGAAGCACAGCTGAGCCAGGAGGGGGAAGGAGATGTCAGAAGAGAGATCAGAGGCTGACTCAGAAACCAAGGAGGAAAACATAACTGATTATGCCTGTCACGGAATCCTTTGTTTCACACAAACAATGGGTACATGTTATCAGGTCTGTCTGCTGTTTCTCACAATTTGAATCACTTCATGTGTTATCCTTTCTTGCTTCTTCTCTAAGGTTTCCTTAAAGCAATATGGAATTATAAAGAGGAGCCTGTGCATCCATGGACCAGGAGGCCTGTCACTGCAGAGTGCACTTCCGCAGAACAAATCCAAGGAATGGCTGGAAGTTTCCAAACTGCAATAGCAGCAGGGAGGACAACACAAGAGAAAACAAACAAACAAACAAACAAACAAACAAAAACAAAACAAAACAAAAAAGCAAAAAGCCTACAAAGCAAGTAAAAATGAGGTATTCAGGAGCTGGAGAGATGGCCTAGTGGTTCAGAGCACTGGCTGCTCTTCCAGAGGATCTGGCTTTGATTCCCAGCAACCACACAGTGGCTAACTATCATCTGTAACTCTAGTTCCATGGGATCTGATGCTCTCTTTGGTTTCCTTGGGCACCACACATACATGGGACACACATGCAGTCAAAACACTATTGCACATGAAATTAAAGTACAACAACAAATTACAGAGAAGCAAGCAACCAACAAAACAACAATAACAACAAAACCCCAAGAAGCACTCACTTATTCAAATCCAGGAACACACTGTGTGTAAGGTATAAATTTTACAATGAGGTATTTAGACAAGGGACAAGCAGAAAAGAGTCTGTGTCCAAGATTCTGAGGAGATGTGTGGGATCTCCTCTATCATATGGTCCCACTCTAACGAGTCACCAAGGAACAGTGTCATATGAAATAGAATTGAAACTAACAGGGCTATCAGAGAACAGATAAAATCCAAAAAGCATCCTGTTGTTGATCACTGAACACAAAGGGAGAGAACTTTCACATAGCTTGGGAGAAAATAGAGGAATGCCTCAAGGGCTTTCAAAATAAACATCCTATAGAATAACCTTAAAGTGGGACTGCAGCTGGAGACAGCCAGCTCCTGTCTCCATAGCAGGTGAAGTGACACTTCTTATATAAACTGACACAGACATTCTTGTGACCACAAAGAGTTTGCATGAGTGGCTTGGGGGGGGGGGCGGTTGTCCCTTCTACTCCACAGGAAGTAGACTTGGGGTGCTAGGTGAAGGCTTTCTACCTGACACAGCTGCTCCCCTGGCAGCTAGAGGATGTGTAAAACAGGACCAGTCCCCAGTCTCCTTCTTTGGGAAACTGTTCCCTTTGGCAGCTGTCCTGGGGACCCATTAGGAGTGTTTGTGTAGTCCTGTTTAGGGGGTGGGGTGCAGAAAACTTGCTCCCTCTTTCATTAGGGCTTAGAGGTGTGTTGGCTCATGTTTTTTTCCATAATTTGTTAGTCTCAGGGGATATCTGATTTTTTTCCACCTTCCCTGTCATGGAATTGAAGTCATTTCCTCTCCTAGCCACAATTAGGTCTCTCATACCAGCACACAGGCCACCGTGCTTTCTGGGCCAGAATGTGGAATATTCTCAAGAAACTCAATTCACTGGTGTGGCCAGCTTCCCAGGTACAGAGTGACAGTTGAGAGAACTCTAGTCTCAGGAGTGTCCAAACTTTTGACATTGTAACATGTTGTTGTCACCTGCAAAGGGGTGGAGGAGGCACACTTATGGTTAGCCTGGGATGTGCGTGGACCATGGCTATGTGTTGGATGTGCCTTTTCTAGTGTCTGTCTCAGTATGCAAGTGGGGAAAGGACTGTGTAACTCCTAAGTGACCTCTAATATTATCTCAAATCCTTATGGAATCCCATGATTCATCCCACGTTTATTTCACAGGAAAAAAAGAAAAGAAAAGATCAGAACTAATTAATGAGAATCTTATCCAATAGAAATAGGACTCTGGACATATTTGTTTCATTTGATTGCATATTTCCAATGCCTAGTTAGTATATAGTATATGCTTATGGAAAATGTTCTGAATAGTTGCATGAGAGGATGATTCATATGTTTTCACATGTTTTAGGATGATCTTTTTGACAGGGTCTCGTGTGTTTCAGGCTAGTCTTGAACTCACTATGTATCTAATAATTGCTTTGACTTTCTGATCATCCTACTTCTGCCTCCCAAGTGCTGCAATTACAGGTGTGCAGCTATGCTATCCATACCTGCTAAATGCTGAGGATGGAACGCTAGGCAAGCACTGTGCAGACTGAGCTACACCCCCAGCCCAGTCTCGGGATGGCTTTCTGTATGTCTCTGAGTTCTGAGCTTTTGGTTATAGGGTCTACACACTTATCTTTAGTACTCTTACTATCACATCTAATGGAGATATTCAAAAAGCATGAGGGAAACTGGTGACTCAGTAGTGGAATGTGGGTCCTAAGAAGCAGTGTAATAAAGGTTCTGGTCCCCCCAGATTCTGTCCTGTCTCCTCTCCACAAATAGCTCACACACTGTCTCATGCCTGCATTTAAGACATCCATACTCACCTGTGACCAAATTGACTCTGTTCCATCAACACTTGCGCTTAAATCTCCCCCTGCTCTGAGCCTCAGGGTGGCTGGCACACTGCTGGGCATTTGTTCTATCTGAGAGAATGAAAAGCTGCCAATGTCTCCCCTTCCAGTCCTGTGATTGCCTCTACCTTGCTTTCTGGGACAACTCTGTGAAAGGACTTGGCTACTCTTCCGGCATCCATATTCAGACTCAACGGTTGACAGATTTTAAAAGTTTATTGACTTTGCAGATGTCACAAAATGACATGTTGTAAGGGACCCTGGAAGAATTAGTGGTTGGAAAAGGTTACTGTGTTTAATCTTCCAGCAACCTTGAGAGCATTTGCTAAGTGAACTACAACTCTGAACTCTTTGCTTTTCTATTTTTAACATAGAAGCTTGAATTTTTATGAAGGGATACACCACATACATATTTATCATATTGACATACACATTCATAACAGATATACACCTGTATACATGTACACGTATGTTTACATATACACATATACGTAAACACATTCACATATATGATCCACATTAATATACACATACACATACACACGTACACTGTACACACGTATAAGCACATATATACATTCACACCACCACTCATGACGGCAATGGGTCCTTATTTCCAATTGTAGTCAATGAATTCTTCGGTGATGTTTCTTCTAAGACTCACATTCTGAACTTCTAATCACCTTCCATTACTTCAGTGAATTGAGAAGAATAGCTACACGAAGTGAGTGCTCATCCTGTCTGACGGTGGGGCTGTTAAAGTCCTTGTGATTTACACAGGCAATTTCAGAAACCAATACTCCTTGGAGGTCTGGAGCACCTGTATCCTAGTCATTATCTAGGCGATGATTTAAGGCTCATTTTGGACTCGATGCTGTGGAAAGTGTGACAACACATCATACAAACCGTGACTTTACACACCCACTTTTGTTGTCAAGAACTCACTAAACTGCACGCGCCTACAATTTTTAATAGCTGAAACACCATTTATCAGTTAAGATGAAGGATGTTAATTTTGCTCACAGGCAGGGAATACACTAACCTCTCCTTCTTCAGCTTGTAATTACCAGTGATGGTGCTTGTTAAGTGCCAATGCTTTGGATGTCACTAGAGCCTAGGTAGAAGATATCCCTGTGGAGGACTCTGATTTTTTTCAAAGCAAGCAGAATGCTTGGCATTCCTCTGTGCTAATGGGGGAAGAAAGGAGTTACCTTTGTTTGTCAGAAAGATTTTCAGTAAAGCTACCACAGGGAACAACAGCAGGCCTCAAACTAGAAAGAGGCTGTCAAATCAAAGGCTTAATCTCTATAAGTCAGCCAAGGCCTCACCTTTTCCCCACAGTCTACTTAGGCCTGGAAGGACAATCTGACAGAGAAGTGAGTTAACCTAAAATAATCTAAGGAGAAGATACAATTTATGAGACATCTTTGGTCTTGAAGGCAGCCCCGGCATTTCATCATGAGGATGTATGTATGACTGTCTCGGTGCCCCAATGATTGCTCGGTAAACACAGCAGCGAGGAACAGCAGAAGGGATTCGCCCAAGCCATAAATTAAATCCACGGCCCCTCTTCCCACCCACTTCCTTATTCTTGCAACCCTTCCTGTCTTCCGAATAAACTAATAGACATAAATAATTGCCTGGTGTTAACTTTGGGGCATGTAAAACGGTAATAATCTATAGCAAGATACTGTTTACGGAAGCAGCATGAAATTGCAAAAGGCCATTGGAAAATGTAAGTGAGACCGGGCTGACACATTTGTTTGGACAGGACATTAGTCATCATACACCAGAGCCCAGAGATCTTTCCATGGAACAATCACAGCAGGGACTGGGTGGGTAAAGGATAGTTAGTGAAGGAATGTCTACTTTGCCACACTGGTGGAGGTGGTACGCTAAAGGGTGTAGTTTTGAGATCAAATCCTACACCAACTTAACACTCATTGAATGCTGCCCTCAGGGCAAGCCAGCCAACCTCTCTAAGCTCTAGATTAGATCTTGGGCCAAGAAAGGGAAGTTAATAATAGCCCTGTGTGTTTCCTACCTGAAGGGAGGTAAGGGGGGATTTGGAGAAGGTTAAAGGTCATAGAAAGCTGGAGTGCTAGAATATTATGGAATTTTAAATCTCTCTCTCTCTCTCTCTCTCTCTCTCTCTCTCTCTCTCTCTCTCTCTCTCTCTCTCTGTGTGTGTGTGTGTGTGTGTGTGTGTGTGTATGTGTGTGTTATAGGCACATATGTCCAGGGGCCAGAGGACAACCTCAGGTGTCAGTCCTATTTCCACCTTGTTTGAGAGAGGGTCCCTTGCACACCACTGTGTACACAGGCTGGCTGGCCCATGAGCTTGCAGGGCTTCCTGTGTCTCTCCTTCCCATCTCGAGGTGACAATCGCTGAGTTATAGACATGCACTACCATATCCAGCTTTGCATGACTCTGCATGGTCCAAATTCAGGTCCTCACACTTTCACAACAAACACTTCAGCCCTTGAATTACCCCTCCAGCCCCTGTTAGAGCATCTGTGTCAATGAGTATTTGTGTGAGATCCGTAAACTGCTTTGCAGGTTTATTCTGTTTTTATTTTTCCATCCTTTGTCAAGTAAGCATACTAGAAAAAGACATGTGATCATCTTATTAGAAAAAAAATATTTCTCCCTCTTGCAGATTCTCCAACCTCCTCTGAGCCACTTTAGCAGATGAAATAATGACAGACAACAGGTGGAAAAAGAGATCGCTTGTGGCAGGAAGTGGACCTGAGTCCTTAAAGAGATCCTAGATGAGAGACTAGCCTGATACGAACCATTGTTCCCTAGAATAGACTGAAGGATTTTGTAAGCCCATCGAGAGGGTGATTTTTTATAGATTTCTTATAATCACTCTCTACACACCACTATTATCCCAGAATTAATTTTTTGAGATATGAATTTGTTTCAGAAAAACACATTTTTAAGAGATTTATATTTAATTATTAACTATATGTGTCTTTGTGTCTGTGCACTTGTGTGCAGGTGCCCTTGGAAACCAGAGGCCTTGGTTTCCTCTGGAGGGGAATTACAGGAGGTTGTAAGCCAGCCAGTATGGGTGCAAGCAATTGAACATGGGTCTTCTGCAAGAAGAATATGGGGAGAGGGCTCTGTGGGTATAGTACTTGCTCTTCACTGCAGAACCATTTCCCCAGCTCCCCCCCCACTCTCTACTAAGGAATATTCCTTTAGACTAATTTAGGATCTGTTCTTCTGGCTAGTACAGGATTTGATCTCTATTTGGGAGGTATGCAATTCCCATACTATTGTCTCTGCTCTGCTCATATCTTATTTCCCAATGAAACAAAAGACGCCTTCAAGAAGGGGTCAAGTCCTTCTAGGACTCTCGTAGTAATATGCCACATCTTATCTTTTCAAGTCTCTTTGCCCCCAGCAAGTATTCATATTCATAGCTGCAGTCTCCTTAAAAATGGGAGGATGCTTTGTATATGGTCACTCAATTAGTGTCCACCAAAACCAATGAAATTATACCTCGTGCTCAACAAGATGGCAGACACAGGAAGAGACAACAATCTAAGACATGGTTTTCCATACATCTTCATCTCCAGAGAGTGAACACTAGTGATGAGGAAACTATACAACAGCAGCAGAAACCTACATTCTTCAGTGGCTGATAGGGTGTCACATAATGCCTGAAACAGCACTGCATCACAGATGGCAGCTTCCTGCCTGCCTCCCCGAGCAGACTACAAGATCTCCAGTCATTTACGGCATGACTAGGAGCCACTGGTACCCAGAATACCCTTCAAGGTTGCTTGGAGAGCTGGATCATAATAACTATAAGGCAATCATTCTGTTCCCATTTAAAATGAAGGGAGAGTGGAAAAGGCAGCATAAATACAAGTACATTGGTGTTCTTTTATCCTGCAGTACACAAAATAAGGATGAACCCTGAAGATGTTATATTCATTGATGTAAACTAGTTACAAAAAGATGCACACTGTGTGATCTCACCTATGTGATGTACATGAAAATATCACATAACAGATGCAGTGAGGAGTAGCCTCAGGGGCACAGGGTTGGGGGCAACTGGCTACTTAGCAGAGATGAAGCTTCAGTTATGTAAAATGAGGAAGTTCTAGATGCAGGGAGCAATGATTTGGCTAGTTAACAGCAATGCGTTATGCAACTAAAGATCTGATCTGATGATAGAACTCATGGTAGAACAGAAAATACCAAAGAATTAAAAATAATTAAAACTTTATTTGTGAATCAGTTTCAATCTTAATTAGTAAAAAAGCCTGTTAGTTTTCATTTTGAGACAATAGAGGAAACCTCACTGTGTGCTAACTATATATTCAATGACACAAAAGAACGTTAATTTTATTGTGTAGAAATCTAGTTCTGTAATGAATTCTCATATTATTATGAAACCAAATAAAAATCACAAAAATATTATCTTTTTTTCTAACAAAGAGAACAAGTCATATAGTATACGAGGCAAGCCTTTGAGATTTTTATTGTAGGAGCTGGGACTGTGTATGAATGAAAAGTAAGACAACTACCCTAGGCAATGAGGGGAGGGAGGCAAGAAAAGGAAGCTCCCACAAATGTAGGTAGGAAGGAAATAACAGAAATATTCACAGTTAAACCATGCACAGACACTGGCCCAGAAGCCAACAAGCTCTAGGAGTTCATGACAGAATTGAAATTTGGTGTCAACTTGTCAGCATGGTACCATGAACCCAATGCTGATGAGAAAAATTGAGAGCAGGAAACAAAACATGAGAAGATTCCGTGCCCGTGGAGCACTGGACCTAGCTGGAGGCATAGCAAAGGGCTCAGGTTTTAAATACTCCCACACTCTGAGTCCTGTGGTGTCTGAAGCAGTGGCCATCCATAGGAGCCTATGGAATCATGGGAGTCAAGAGATGTGGCCTCTGAACCACAGTCAAGCCAGAGTTTTTATAGGAAGCAACATGGGGGAAATGGAGCTGACTCAAGTGAGTCAGGGAACAACCATCTATGAAACACCACTGGGACAGCTGGTCTCCCTGTCTCTACGTACAGATCTGACTATTCTAACACACTTTACAAGTGGAGTCTGTGTGTGGTCTTTGTCATGGCTTCTTTCACTTAGCTCAATGGTTTCAAGGTTTGTCAATACTGTAGAACGTTTCAGTAGTTTATATTTCTTCTTGATTAATAAAATTCCACGGAATGTATATGCCATATTTTACTTGCCTCTTTATTGGTTCATGAGCATTTGGGTTTGCCTCTTTATTGGTTCATGGGTTTTACTTCTGATCTATTATGAATAATGTCACACATGGCAGTCAAATACATGTTTTATGCGTATGTTTTCATTTTATTGGGAATATACAAGAAGAGTCTGATCATATGGTAACTTGAGCCTTAACCTATGAACACTTCAGAATATCTCTCAAAACAGAGATACCATTTTCCTTCCCCACTTGCTTGAGAATTTTAATTTCTTCATTATTTCACTAGCACTATTATCATCTCCATTTTGATGACACGCACCCTAGTGGGTATTTGCTCATGGTAGTTGTCTACCTTGCATTTCTCTCCTAGTTGATGATAATGAATATTCATTTTCCATGGATCGTTGTTTATCTTTGTTGTAGAAATGCCTGCTCACATCTCAGAGCAATCCTTGATAGATGACACTGTTTACTGGTAGACAAAAACTTCCTTCCAGGTGAGTTGCTTTTGAATATTTAAGATAATAATAATTATTAATAATTTGATTAATAGAATTAATTGATACTTATTATTATTATCATTATTATAATGATGATTATGATGATTAGTTGTTGTTGTTGTGTGTTCTTCAAGACAGAGTTTTATTGTTAACTTAGACTGTTCCTAAACTTACTATATAAAGTCACAAATTGTCTCAAACTCACAACATTCCTTCGTCTATTTCTTGAGTTCTAAGATCACAGTTTTGTAATGGCCTAAGTGGTACCACAATCATGAAACCCTGTAAGCTACTTGAACTTCTACTGTGTTGGAGAATATCACTCAAAACTTAAAAGGTCACTTTCTGTAGCCCCCCTGGCATCACACATCACGGTGGGTAACGGGATGCATTAGTTAAAGGTGGTTACCAATCTGGTTGAATATCAGAAGCACCAGAACCGTGGGGTAAGCAGATCCTTATAGACTAGACCACTGAGTCAGAGTTTTGGGGGGTGAAGCTTAGCTACCTTTATAAAAAGGAGTTCATTAGATGCATCGGAGTTCATTAGATGCATCTAATCACTCCATTGTGGGAATTCCTGCAGCCACAGCGGATGCCTGCTGTCCACTTTGGGGACCATTGTGGAGGCTCTTAATGAGCAATCTGCAGTAGACAGGGCTTCAGACGTACTTCTCGCACAATGTCCTTCAAACTATCACTCACTGAAATGACATTCCTTCATCTCCCCCACCACAGCCCTGCCTCCTGGCTGTCAAAGAGGAAACGGAGGCACAGTAAGGAGGCTGAGAGTGAGAGAAGGAAAAAAAAAAGCAAAAGGATGAAAGATGCAATGAAAAAAGGTGTTAAGGTTCTGTGGAAAAAAATATGAGCATAAAGTGTAGAATTGACTGCAAAGGTCAACAGGAATTTAAATCCGATCTTTGCCACCGAGGAACCCAAGGACACATGTAGCTAATTTTGTAGTATGTTTTGACCCAGCTTAATTATATCTATTTGACCCAGTTCAATTATATCCCATCACTGACTTCAAAAGGAATAGTCAACACTAAAAGCAGACGTGTTAAATTCATTTAAGCTGTTACTACAGGCTGCTCAGCTTTCCTTCCTCTCTCTGCCCCTCACTCCTTAACTCTCCACCACCCGGCCTCTGGTTAGAAAGCAAAGAATCACAAATATTCTTTCCCAGGGTGCCTGGTGGCACCTGACTTCTCAGAGAGCATCTCCTATTTTCATTAGTCTTTTCCTCGATCACTGTGTGTCTATATTTGGACTCATTTGCACTGTGTTCTCCTCACTGCTTAGATTTGGCCTGCTCTGTCCCTCTTTCACAAGGCCATAGTCTATCCCTGACACCCATGTGGCCCTCCAACCCCTGCTCAACAGAAGGCTAGGTGGTGGGTCACAAAATAAATAGGGGCTCTGCCCCCAGGACTCAACTTAGTAGGATAGCCTTTTATCTCCCGACTGTGGCATCTTCCCAGGACCCTTTATCCACTCAAACCCTGTTCAGTGTGGTGCCTGAAGTTCTCATCTGTTCAGCTCTCATCTCTTCTTCCACTTTCCACAGAGACTTCAGCTCTTCTGTCTGGATGTAAGCCCCAACTATGGGCCTCCAGCCTCGGCTTGGCACTCATCATAGCCTAAGCAAGCCTCTGTTGGTTCAAATCTCCTGTCCTCCTCTTTCTCCCAACAGGCTTTTGGGGGCTCTGTGTAAATTGGACTTCTTTCTGTTCTTCAAATATACCCTTCCTCTTCGAATCTCCATATCTTTAATCACACTATTTCCATCTGTGGGAAACGTCTAACCCCATCTGTGCCTGCAGAAAAGCTACTCATTAAAATGCCACCTGTTGCAATATATGTTCTATTCCTTCTGTAGCCCTCCATTTCCAAAGCCTAGATGCTACTACCAATCCCGTCTGTCCTCTGGTGGCTTATTGTGCCTTTCTAAAGTCTCCTAGTTTGTCTTCAACTAAATGTCTATCTGGTTTCTGTGCTTGCCTCTGACTCCTCCATGAAGCTGCTCTCAATTTAGCTCCAAATCCCATTGATGAATGGCTGACATGGGTGTCATATCCTACCCAGCATACCCTGTCTTGGTAGAGCTGCAACCTACAGACTCAAAAGAAAATCCTTCCTGAAGTCCACATTTTCCATTTCTATAATGAATAATTGTTCTTTCTTAAAAACTTCAAGAAATAGGATATTTAAGCCAAGGGTGGTGGAGGTGGTGCAACCTTTAATAGCAGCTGGTCCCAGCACTTGGGAGGCAAAAGCAGGCTGATGTCTGAGTTCTGGGCTAGCCTGATCTACAGAGCAAGTTCCAAGACTGCTATGGCTACACAGAGAATCCCTGTCTCAGTGGTATGTGTGGGGGGTGGGGGTGGGGGTGTTTAGGATAAAAATGCTTGTTTTGAATTATTTGTTTTGCTTTTTCATGAGATATGTTTAGTTTGGAGAGGAATAAGACAAGATTTTCCCTGTCAGGAACAGAACGATGGTAGAGTGCTTTTAAAACGCTGCTCTGAAGAGCATTTGGGGCCAAGAAAGCAGAGGGGGAGAGCTAGAGGGATCCATGTCACCTCCCTTATCATTCCTTGTGTGACCACAGCTCAGAGTTTAGGGAACATAAAACTAACCTTCTGGAAAATATAAAAGGGGATTCGTTTTATTTTATCTTTGGAAAAAGAAGCAGAATTTTGTACATTTTTCTAAATTTAGATTTTCTTTATAGATTGCACTTATACTATACTAACAAAGTATACAGTTATACTAACAAAAAGCCACCAGACACAGAAATCCAGCATTCATTTCTTTGTCTTGAAGAAATTACAATATCTGTAAAGAGAGTTTTTATATCATGGACATCAAATTTCCGTCCTTCTAAACACATCATTTTACTCCCAGGACCTTTTTTAAAATAGCAAAACAGTGTCAGAAGAACAGGGCTGAGCAGATCAGAGCATCATGACAACAGGGAAAAGGAATTGTGCCAGCTCTTGGCCTACTATGCGGCAGGGAGGGGCTTTCCAAAGAGGATCAGTTGGAAACCACTGTTTTAAATCCTTGCAGGTTTTATTTGTATTCTTTCAAGGTTTGGAAGATTAACCCTGACAAGTGGCTTGACACTGGTGGCAGTGTAGAAAGAAAAAAAATCAAGACAATTAGATAAGTAGTGGGCGCCTCCAAATTCCAGCAGGTGGGTGGAGTCACAGTAGATGCATATGGCATTGAGGGCTTCCTGGAAAGGGTGGACATAGGGTTATTCTGGGCTCCTAGATGTTCTAAAACTGGGAACAAATAGAGTCTTTAACATTATCCATAACAACTGTATACATTGAATGCAATAATGCACAATGCGTGTTATAAAAACAGATGAGGATGGTTAAAGTAACATAGTAAGGTGTTAGGATTGCAGCTAATTTACATAAGGGTATTATTGATGTATCTTACTTTAACAATAATATGTACACACATATGTACATACATATAGACAGAGATTTCAGAAGAATCACAGATAAATTCATCTCTTGAGCTAAAATCCTTATGAAACCAGTGGAAATGAGATCGTGGTGTTAAGCCAAACCAAGCCAAGGGATAACAGGGAGGGGCGGAGTTATATCAGAAGTGAAGTATCTTTCAGGGAACATAATTAGAATTTCGCCATCAGAAGTCATGAGTTCTGGAGACATTTTCCTTTTTGAGCAGCTGTTTTAAACACATCAAGGACACAACACAAGACCTGTAGAGGTTTCATTGTACAAAAAAAAGGTCTTCTAGTATTTAATTAGCAAAACTGCTAGATAATTCAATCTATATGTACAGACACTCTGGCCATTTTCTTTAATGGAGATAAATAGTAGACAAATTACAGTTTCAAACAAGTTAAAATGTTTAGTAGATGTGAATACATTAGAGATCTATCCAGCTGTCCTGGCAATTATGGGTTGTATTTGAAACAAAAAGGGAGCAGAGAGATGGCTCAGTGGGTACAAGCACTAGCCATGCAAGCCTGAGGACCTAGAGCCCGTGTTTTGTTTTGTTTTTCTTAAATGGATAGGGTAGTGGGTGTCTATAACCCCAGCACTCCTAAGATGAAACGAGAGGCAGAGGCAGAAGAATCACCCAGAAGTTTGCTGGCTGCTGAGCTTCAAGTATGCAGGTTGGAGGCAGAAATGCCAAGAAGAGAGAATTTCCCCAACAAAGTGCAAACTAAGAATAAATTCCTGAAAGTTGACTTCCACGTGCATATTGTAGCATGTGTGCACCCGCATATGTCACCCACACACATGCATGCAGGCAGGCATGCACAAAGGGGAAAAGAGTGGGAATGCCAGCCTAGTTTGAATCAGCATAGATTCAATCAATAAAATTAGCAAAACAGAATGTCTGCTTATTTAATAAAGACCTTTGGTCTATTTTACATCAGAAATTTTTAATTATAATGTTTTTGGTAAAGGAGACCTAACTGTTCTACTTAGCTTTTCTGTTGATGCTCTGACCAAAAGCAATTCAGGGAGGAAAAGGTTTATTTGGCTTATGCTTCTAGGTCACAACCCATCACTGAAGGGAAAAGGGCAGAAACTGAAAATGAAACTCTCAGGAAATATCCCTACTTGTTTGCTTTCTGGATACCTCCTTGGCTCATGCTCAGCTGGCTTTCTTACACAGTTCAGGGTCACCAGCCTAGGGATGATGCTGCCCACAGTGAGCAACCAAGACAATACCACACAGCCACAGCCACAGCCACAGCCACAGCCACAGCCACAGCCACAGCCACAGCCATGGCCACAGCCACAGCCACTGGTTAATCTGGTTGAGTAATTCTTAAATTGAGGTTTCCTCTTCCTAATAAACCCTAAATTGTGTCAAGTTGACAATAAAATCCAGGGAAATAACCTTTTGGACAAAATGGTTATAATCCTAAAATAATTTTATACTATCAAATAATACATAAAATATATGGCTATGATGAAAATTACGGAGCCTGATTTCTGGTAGTGGTCACTTTTTCCTTTCATGCATAGTGATATTTAATGATGAGCCCTGTCAGTTAACGTGCTTGCCATTTTTCCTTAGAATGTGGAATCATATTTTATACAAAATCTTAGGGAAGATCTATGATAGAGATTTATGTATATCCTGCCAAAGTAATCCTTATAAAAAATCAAAGAAATATTTATAAAAATTATTTTTTAAAAAGGTGGAGGAAAAGGCTGAGAAACAATGCCATAAAGAAATGCAAGGTACTATTTGGATTTGGTTTGACTCTCATACAAAGTCTCTATAATTTCTCTAAGAACAAGCCACAA
>OU015742.1:117164430-117184608 GCA_907169655.1 Acomys percivali | reverse complement strand
TCTCTCTCTCTCTCTCTCTCTCTCTCTCTCTCTCTCTCTCTCTCTCTGTCTCTCTCTCTGTCTCTCTGTCTCTCTCTCTCTCTGTCTCCCTCTCCCTCTCTCTCTCTCTCTCTCTCTCTCTCTCTCTCTCTCACACACACACACACACACATACACACAAGTTTTGATACCAGCATCCACGTGATGACTCACACTGTCTGTAACCCCAGTTCCAGGGACTCTGATGTCTTCTTTGAACATCCATGAGCACCAGGCATGCATACGATATACATACATACATGC
This sequence comes from Acomys percivali, assembly GCA_907169655.1. Taxonomy (NCBI): domain Eukaryota; kingdom Metazoa; phylum Chordata; class Mammalia; order Rodentia; family Muridae; genus Acomys; species Acomys percivali. Next base: position 117,184,326 of record OU015742.1, on the reverse strand, counting down.
AAGCGAAACACCCACACACATAGCAATATAAATAAAACTAAAAACAGATGTTGAAAGAAATAAGTAATAGCCTGAGACATGTACAAATGCAGGTAAAACCAGCAGAGAACTGCAGCTCTATTAGCGCATCTACAGGATCTACCGTCGTCAACCTAAAATGGAAAGAATGGTAATTTTCTTGTTTTTGTTTTGAATGGAAAGCGTTATTTTTAAAAAAGTAAACAGCAAACTTTCTACAGCTCTCAGCCCTAGACATCAACTGCTTTCTGGGAGGCCACTCACCCACACCTCTCATTCATTCAACATGTTTATGGGACTGAAATCAGGACAGGGCTGGCGCTCTTTGGAAGGTCTTCATCTACCTCTGCTTTATAGATGATGATGGCCCTTCACTGCCATTATCACCGCGTCATGATGATCCTAAGAGCCCTCAGACACACTTAGGATTTCCCCCCTCCCACCCCCTGCCCGAAGATGGGTTTGGTAGGCTGCATGTTGCTCTCCAGAGGAGAAAACCAGTGGAGGAATACGTTGCATTTCTCTCTTCTGAAGAAGTATTTTTACCTTTCCTTTCTGCCATTCTGATTTTCTTCCCCTGCCTGTACACACACTTCCTGTGGAAATGTATCTGAGCAAGCCACATGCAAACTCTAAAGCTCAGGGTCGGTACAGTCCATTCTACACTAGGCGATATTATCAAGCCCTGTTAATGAGCAACTCTGGTTCTGAGCTGCAGGCACTTTTTATAGGAAGATGATTCACTTAATAGTAGGCTGGCTTTCGTGCCTAACAACTTAATGGAAGTTAAATATTAACTTCTCTATTTTGCTGCTAAGAAGGTATCTCAGATTCGCATTCTTTCTAAGTGCCTGCTTCATACCTGACTGTCCTGCCAGAATGTGGGGAGTATGTCAAGCCTTTGAAATGTGTAAAAGCCTGAAACAAACAGATGTGGAGATGGCACCAAATGTTAAACTCTTCATAAGGTTATTTGAGATGGTTGGCCAATTACGGTAAATATTTTGGGATACAGTTCCAACATTAGCCATGTTTAGTTACCTGGGACATTTGGAATTCTAGATGTGTGGGATCTCAAGCCAGAAACATCTGGAACAATGACTCAGGGGCATGACACACTTTAGGGGTTAACTCTGTTCCTATAGAAACTTGGAAGTACATCTTCCAAATCTAACGTAAGACCTCTAAGTTCCTGTAGAAATATTTCATTTTGTCTTCTTCATGGGGGAAAAGATGTGATGTATACTACGTTTCTCCACAGTCAATAATACATGAGCTTCTGTTCTCAGTTAGGGTAAGTCTACCACGTGCACAGGCACATCACAAAGATGGCCACCAAACAGAGCCATTTCTTTGTTTAGTATACACATATCTGGAATGCAACCCAAGGCCTTGAATATACTATCATTGAAATTTAGAGCTACATCCTCAGGCCAACATGGTTCTTTTTAAGCTGAATCCCGAACTCCACTTAGAAAGCACACCTTGCCCCACCCCCAGCTCCACGCCACCCCTCTGCCTAAATCCTTCATGGCAGGGCCTCTCCAATCTGTTCAAACGGCCCTTTCATGCACAGTGCACCACAGTGCTAGGGAGACAGCTTAATTAAAATAGAGTAATACTTGAGATTATACATATTTTATGTCACTCAATAGAAGAATAACATTTCATACTCTACTGGAGGATACAGACACTGACATAAGTAAGTTGGAGCAATGAAAATACGAAGAGCTGACTGGGATCATCAAGCACAGCACAAAGTGGAGGCTATCAGGCGAGTAGCTAGAAAAGACATTTTGCATCTGAGCTTTTACAGAATCAAAGAGCCAGGAGGTAAAAATAGTCCCATTCAGGATTCAGGATTCAAAAAATAAAAATATAAAGATTACGGTGGGCAAATAAAGACAACATAGCTCAGAGAGTGAAGACAAGGAAAATTCCCCTCTGGCTCAGGGTAGCTGCTTCAAAGAGGCTATCTGAGGATACACTGAGTCGTGGCTTCCGTGGTAGAGCAGACAGATGGGTGCAGAGCTGCTTGCTGTAGCAGTCCAGGGGCATGCTCTGCAGAGCTGGGAAATCTGGCTTGCACATCCTACTTAGTGACTTCATGGCTGCCATCCTTCTATGACTCGTGGCTCCCGTTTCAAGGATTGCCAGCTGATTGTCATTCCTCCCCAGCTGCATGGGCTTACATCACTGAGAACACAGCAATGCAGAAGGTACTCAGAGCCCCCATGAACCTTTCCCTTAAAAAAGGCCATCTGAGAACAATGCACAGCAACTTGTTCTTGCTCTTTGGTTTTATAGGAAACCAGACCACCACCGTAACTACCCTTCAAGACTAGTGGAGCCTGGGTTGAGCATCCATTTGCACAGGACATTCAGTGAGAGAAGCTGTGATCTCAATGAGAGGTGGTACCCAGCCTACTTAGAGCCTAGCACCCACCCAGGGGTTTAATCTAGCTGAAAGTACATAAACACATCCTGACACATAGTAAGTGCTCAATGATGTTCATTGGTTATCCATCAGTATGTGGAAATAATGGTATGTACCTGGTACTTATGAAGAACATCAGCATTTTATAGAGTACCGACTGTGTGTCTATAAGCTTTCTCATACTTTATTTTGTTCAAATCTTATGACAACTTGTAAGAACTTGCAATGTGTTTATGTTCACATTGGTTGACAGAAGAAAATGGGGTTCAAAATGGATAACTGGCAAATGACCTTGAAAGTCTCACACTTGACTTTGAAAGTCTTAGAATACAAAGTAAAGCTCTTTCTCTATTGGAGACAAAGTAGCACACCAGGCTCTCCAGGGCTCCCTGACTGGGGGGCATGAGAAAATCAATAGTCATTATATATAGAACGTATTATGTTTGCTATTGTTACAGCCACATGTCACTTTTCTCTGGAGAGGCTTCAGCTTCTGTTAGATGCCAAAGATGTTTCCTCTACATCATCCCTGCTCAGTGGCATGTAGAGGAAGCTTATATTCTTTAGTAACTTGGAGAAGCAATGAATCAAATGGGGCAACACCTGGACGAGTCTGCGTCACTCAAGAAGGAAGTTACCTCCCCACAGAAGGGCCTGGAGAACATAGGTTGAAGGTGTAGGAAATGAAAGGAGTTAGGAAATAAAAGCTATAAAGGTTGTCCAAAAACCTTCTAAATAGTCAAAACAAATGGTATTTCTCTGGTCATGCCGGTATCTATAAAGAAAGCCTGCAAGGTCTTGACATGGAAGCATCATTTTTAAGGTCTGGAAATTGTGGATATACAAATGATTTTATATATATATATATATTCACTTTCTTGGCTCTCAGTTCAACTGACATTTATAAAACTGGCTCTATTATCATTCAGTAGAAAATCCTCAGCTTTCCAAAGAAATTATTCACTGCTAACATTTTCAGTTTCAAAAAAGGAGAAAACTAACACACACTCACACACACACACACACACACACACACACACACACACACACACAGAGACACTGCAATTCTACTTTGCTTTAGAAGAAAACGTTTAAATGCCAGAATTAGCTGTCTTCCCAGAATATAAAACCAAATGCAAGCCATCAGGGCTTGTTTAAAGAAGCTGTGCCCATAGTGTAAGGGATGCAGTCAGCAGTTAAAAGGAGAAAATGGCCCCCACAGGCCCATGAGTTGGAATGCTTGGTCCCCTATCAGTGGCGCTGTTTAGGGAGGTACACGAGCTGGCTGGAGGAAGTATGTTCCTGGGTTGGGCTCTGAGAGTTCATAGCCTCACTCTAGTTGAAGTTGGCTCTCCTTGCCTTCATGTTTGCAGCTGAGAACACAATCCCCTAGCTTGCAGCTCCTGCTGCCATGCCTCCCTGCCACAACGGACTTTTATTCCTCTGCAAATGTAAATCCATAACTTGCTTTTGGTTATAATATTTTTATCACAGTCACAGAAAAGTAACAATGCAAGGAAACTTGTTGTTTTCCACAAACAACACATAATAGGTTGTGGGAAAGTGTGAATAATGACCTTTGAACTGTGTTCAGCAAAATTTCTGTGCTCAATTTTCAGGAGATGAATATTTTATAAGACCATCTAGAAGACGTTCTCTTAAGGTTATGATTGTGTGGGAAGTGAATTTCTATACCACCCCGCTTTCTATCAATCTTCAGGAACTCAGAGCAATCAGGTCAGAGAGAGAAAACAAAATGGCGGGTTTAACTATATTTGTTTTGCAACAGTTTTTGTTTTTTTCTTTTCTTTTTGTTTATTTGTTCCTTTTTTTTTAGGCCTAAGATAGGAATTAGGGTGGCAAAAGGGTGGTGTTTGTTAGCACTCTAGATGAGCCACACAATCTTCCCAAATCTAGAGTATTTAGTCTTTTAGTGCAAAGACTTTAAGAATTAAAGACTCACATTATCTGCATCTCCATATTTGGGGAATGAAAAGTTATGACTGATGTAACTTTTGTTTTTTTCTGTGACATAGTTCATAAACCCTAAGTAAATCATGAAGACATACATTCATATGAATGGCATGTATTCATATGACATCACATTTCTGCTAAGGATGCATCTGGTCACATTCATCTTCAACACGAGCTTGTAAAGCTTTGGAAACCTGCATCATGGGGCTTATTTTGCACAGTAGGATACGATGGCTTTGGTGACAGTGAATGCTCCATTCTCAGGCTTTCCAGATGGAGCCTGGAGTCTCAGTGCACCCTCAGATTGTTCCTGAAGGCCCTGGGCATGAGTTCTGGGAGCTTCTTTTCAATTTAGAGGTCAAAAGAAATGGCTTCTGCCCATGGACACAGGGGATTAGAGTCAGGGGACCAGATATCATGTATCACAATCTCACACTTTGTTCACTGTCACAAAAGTAAGGACATAACATTGTAAGGTACGATGTGCTTATGTCACTCAAGGGTTTGTACTCTCTGTTAGAAGTGTCTCTGCCATGCCTGCTGACTGAGCAGGCCCAGTTCTCCCCCGAAAAGGACATTAGAAGGTGTGCACACACACTAATCTACCTGCCCATGGAGTGTGATCACTGCAGACTCTCAGTAGAGCTTACCTGTGTCCTGCAAAGGGCACCCAGCCCGACCGTTTCAAGCTCAATCTATTCTCCCCTATTCCCCCATTCATCTCCACACTGCTTTGGCACAATCTGTCTGAACACAAATAAGCAGCCATAAGTTCCCATGGATATTCATTGTTTTCTGGGCAACAGGACCCCCAAATGCTCGCCCTAGACACAGAAACCCTAGCCCCTGCTCACTTCCTCTGTCCCTTCTTTTCACAATCACCTGCAGGTGGCGACAGCATTGCATGCTTTGTCATGTTTAACTTTCACAGCTCAGTACATGAAGTGGAAAACGTTACGATCCCAATTCACACTACCCCTTTCCCCAACTTAGGAGCCACTGAAGCTGATGGCTTCCCAGAGAGGCAGTTTCTTTAGGAGTGTGGGCCCTGGTAGGCGGATCATGTCCCTGTGGCTGGTCCTACCCCCATGCATATATGAGCAGTAGTAATCGCACTCCACGGGGTATGAAGGGAAGAACAAGAATGGGTATGAGAGTTTGCATTCTTGGAAAGAAACCCCAAGTCATCCCGATTTGCAACCCCCTCGTTGCAACCCAAATAAACCCTATGCCGTTGAGCAAGTGGCTTCTCTTTGCTCTCTTACCAAGCTGTGTGCAGCATGTGACACGGCTTGGGACCATAATCACAGGCTTCCCTCACAGGTCTTTCTGAACGTGAGGTGTTCTGGGGCGGAGCTGCTGTTCTAACACCTCATCGCATTCCTAGCACTTAGAATGGGGCCTGGCAGACAGTCAAGCCTTTGTCTAGGGGTTCCCAAGCATCCGTTCGCCTAAAGTAAATGAGAAAAGCAAAGGCGACCTCAGGAGCCTTCCGCAGACCTAATGCTAACCACACACGTCTATATTTCTGTTTCGATATATTTCACATACTGAAAGCGACTGACTGTTGTGTCTTCGCTTCCAAGAGTTTATCTTGAAGTTCCACTGGCTTATAAAATGTGGGCATCCTGGAACTGCTCACACACACAGTGACTTGCCAAGGACTGAGGCAAAGCTACAAGTGGGTCCTGGCCTCCCATCCAGGACAGTGACTTTGCTGCACTGCTTCCTCATCGCCTCGCTTTGCCTTAAGTCTGACTTGCTGGTAACACTGGTGTCTCACTTTGTCGAGGATCAAGGTCTCTCTGACCCCACTAACAGCTCCTCTCCCCCCTCTCCCTCCTGACACACCGAAAGGGACCTTTCTGAGGTTCCCTTCTCTGCTACAGGCCATGTTCTCCACAAGAGTAACGTGCAGGAAGGAAGAGAAGAACTGACAGCACACTCCCCAGCCAGGCATGCTGCCCCAGCGTTTGTCTATTCTTTGGACTATTTGTCTTCTCCTGAAAATCACTGTGTTCTACCAAAGCACATGGCAGCTCCCACTTTCCTCTCTCCTATAAAGAAAGTAGTTAAGCCTTAACCACCTGACCCTCTTTGGGGTGTCATACTTGGCCTGAGGGTTTCACCTTCCCATTAATGAAATGTGTGTGTCTCATCTCCCAACAATCAGCCCATTGGCAGCTTGTTTCAGGTCACTCCATTGTGGGTCCTTCTTCAGTTAGAGAAATGAAAGTTCCTTTCAGGGATGACTCACCCTCAGTAGACTGGAGAAAAGTGGCCAAGTTTTGGCTGGAGGAATGCACCAAGGACAAGATGCAGTTTTAGGGAAGCAGTAGGGGACCACGTGCTTGCCAAGGTGGCAAGCAAGACTCAGAGTCATGGCGGGGCAATGGGGACCACGCTACAAGGCCCAGACACCTTGGCTCCTCTAATGAACTCTCTGCTGGCATCCCAGGAGCTGTCCCCAGAGGAAAGGGTCTCACCTTGATAAGTCTGATGCTCAATAAAAATGGTAACAGTAGAGCCGCCCTTATCCTGGGCGTTTCTTGTATAACACCTTGCTGTTTAGAATTGTAAGCAAAATAGACTACCAGCTTCCATTGGCTCCAACCTAGACCACATAGGATACAAAATAGGTGGCTGTAAAAACAACAACAGCAAAACAGGCTTCTTAGGTTGAGGGAATAGCTCGTGGGTAAAGTGCAGTGGTTTGAATAAGAATGGCTCCTATACATTTATATATTTGATTGCTTCATCAGCAGAGAGTGGCATTACTTGAGGATTAGGAGGTGTGGCCTTGTTGGAGTAGATACGGCTTTGCTGGAGGAAATGAGACACTAAGGGTGGGCTTTAAGGTTTCAAAAGCCTAAGTCAGGCCCAGTGGTCCTCTCTTCCTGCTGCCTGTAGATGCAGGTGTAGAGCTCTCAGTTAGCTCTCCAGCATCATGTCTACCTGCGTACCACCACGTTCCCTGCCACGATGCTAATGGACTAAAACTCTGAAACTGATGTCTCTTCACAGCAACAGAACACTGACTAAGACACCTTGCAAGCATGAAGACTCAAGAATGATTACCCAGAACCCATGTAGAAAAACTTGGGCATAGTGGCATGCCATTTGTAATGCCAGTGCTGGCCAACCAGCCTAGCCTACTTGGTGAGCTACAGGCCAATTAGAGACTCTGCCTCATAAAAACATAGCTCCTAAAAACACACACACATGTGCTCATACACATGTAAAAACACACACACACACACACACACACTCTACAAATACTTCTCAATGAAAGAGACGTTACATTCCTTAAATCATAACTCGCTGCACTTTGTGTGTGTATGTGTGTGAGTGTGTGCTTATGTGTGCCTATGTGCGTGTGTGTGTGTGTGTGTGTGTGTGTGTGTGTGTGTGTGTGATTACATCAATAGAATGAAGTATTTCAACTCGTTAACTTTAGGAAACTCAATTTGCCAGGAAGATTTGTAGCGTAAACTGGCTGGGCTGGGTGGTGAGTCTTCACCAATCTGGCATTTTGGGATTAAGTCATAGGGTTTTTAGTCCCGCTGCAGAAGGAGTTGCCAAGAAGCCAACAGACAATTCCATTCCAGAATGAAGGAGGAATAAAGTAGAACTGAGTCTATTAGGCACTTCCACGTGATCATAAAAATGAGTTAATGGCTTAAATGTGTTTTCAAAACGTTTTAGCGCTACAAGTAATGTTGCTCAAATGAGAAAATGTCTTTAATAGTCTCATGATCATTACTACTGAGGTGTTCCTCAGAAGGATTTGGCATCCTCTGGAGAATCCAAGCTGCTAGAGTCCAGTTGTAAGCCAACCCACAGGAATTCAACACACACACACACACACACACACACACACACACACACACACACACACACACCAAGAGACCATAATGGAACTGAGCAATTAAGTGCACGCTAAAATAGCCTCTTCAATATCTGAGTTCAGCTTTCTAAAATAGACTTTTACCTCATCACAGCTAATTCTCTCATAAATACCAATATTACAGCAGCAAAGATTGTCCAAGAAATGAGGGCAAAATTAGATTCATTTTAGGGAGTAAGAGTCAAGGTGCCCCTCCCTGCATTTCAGATTCTAGTGACTGTGGCAGCCATCAAGTTGAGACCCCACCCAGCTCTGGACCAGCCTGCTGTTCAGAACGTGTTAGTGAATTTGTTCAGCCTTCCCATGGAATCCAGAAGGGGGCTATGGGGAAACAGTTTGAAGTGTTTGCTTCTTACCTAAGAAAGCTGAGAGTGTCAGCCCACCCAAGTCAGAGGAGCTGAATCTCGTGGGTGGGGCAAGGAGCCCCAGAAGCCAGAGCACTAGGCTCAGAAAAGCCTTCAACTTACTCAGCTGTGTTAGGAAAGTTGTTCCCACTGTCTCCCGATGGCTTCAACTTCGGTCTGGAAAATGAAAGGACCACCTAGAAGTTACCTGCAATCCAGGCTGCTCCAACACTCATGAGCTGACACAGACCACCAGCTCCTCTAGAGTAAATACACTGATTTCCAAGGTTCTTTCCCAGCAAAGCACAGATGGCACCCTCCTCCTGGGAGACAGGGGCTGTACAGAGGCAGGTGTGCCCTGTGTACCATTGGCCACACCCTCCTCCTCAAAAGATGCTGCAACATCTGTCTCTTCTCTCCTTCATCTCTAGGATGTGTCCTCTGACAGGACCCACGTCTTTACACCCTCTTTCTTCACACTTCCTCACCTACCCTGCTGAGATCTTCCCGACTTCATTTTCCATCCATATGCCAATGTCATCTCAACTCTGGCCTTCAGCCACAGGCCCAAACATCTGGGTGGACTTCCCGCAGGCATAGCAACTTGGCTTGGCAATAATACACTCATGCTCTATGTTACCTGACATCTTGTGTTTTGTATTTAAGGCACCAGCCTCCACCTGATCACATCAGCCAGAAGCTCTCTATAACTTACCCCGTTTTCTAGCACATTCTCTAGGCTCACCCTCCATTCCACTTCCTGCCCTGGATCCCTGTCTTCCTCAGCACAATGTTTTCTTATCAGGCACAAACACAGCACCATTTCCCTAGCCTCTCCCATGAGCTACTGGCAGGCTTCTCAGACCACTCACCAGTTTCTGCACACATCATGGAAGATGTCACATTATATGCAAAATGAAGGCTGATAAATTAAAGCCCTACTTCTTCTGGTTTCAATCCAATGGCAGATTGTGTGTGTGTGTGTGTGTGTGTGTGTGTGTGTGTGTAGATGTATAGCTCAGTGTGACTTTCCTTAGGATCTGTCCACCATGTTACATGAGACAGGGCCTCTAACTGACCTGGAACTTGCGGAGTAGCTAGGGTTGGCTGCCCAGCCTGGCCCACAATCCACCTGCCTCCTTCACAGAGACCTCAAGCATCACCCACCACATCTAGCTTCTTCAAATGGGATGTGAGGATTAAACTCTGGTCCTCATGCTTCGCTAACTGAGCTGTGCCCCACCCCCAGCCCCATCTGTTCTTGAAGTTTCTAGCTTTAGGTTGAGGGTCGGGGAGAAAATATGATCTAAGCAGTCAAGGTGCAGGGAAAGGTAGTACCATAGGGGAGAGTGCCTGAGATCCCAGGCCTTCCATAAGAATCAAAAACTTCATCAAAAGGCACTGCATACACCAAAATTCCAGAAGCATTCGAGCTCCATTTAATGTCAAGAACATAGAATGCCTAAAGTAGCAAAATATCACTTGAGAATCCTGAGTCAAACAAGGTGGCGTCCATGTCCCCGAAAGGAGTAATCGCCTTGATTTGAAGTCACTCTTCCCCACAAGCATAACTAAATTCTTAAGGTGAAAGGTCTGCCTTGAGCCCTAAGCAAACTTGTGCAGATAGCGACCCACGCCTAGGGAAGGAAAGACAGTGGAGGCAGAGCCTGCGGTGTAGTCTGGCATCTGGGATGACTTCCCAAGTGAAACTCCAGGAGGCAAGCAGGACCAGAAATCACCCTGGGGCTCAACCATGGCTATTTCACCACAAATGCCCCAAGATTTCCTGGTGTCCTGAACGCCCATACACGTGGCTCAAAGCTCCCTTCTGAATTTCAGATCTGGAGAAGCTCATGGGGGCTTAGCACAGAATTCTAGCCCCCTTCCAGCTTCTTTTCTCTGTTCTTCCTTTGCCCAGGACACCCTGTCCCCCTCGTGCCCCTGTGAAGGTCTAACTTGGCAGCCAAATCTCAAAGTGCCCTCAAAAACCACGCCCCCCAAGCCCCAGCCCCAGGCAGAATTAGCAATCTTTCTCACTGTACATTTTTAAGAGGGCTGTTTCTTACTCAGTGTGTTTTTCATTTCAACAACAACCTGCCTACATCCTTGCGTCACACAGGGGTCCAGACAGACAAGTGCTCTTCACTCCTGTACTCTGAAATGGATCAGAACCACTAGCTAAGGAGCCACTGAAAATAAAGGCAATGACAGTCCAAACAGACCCAGTAGTCATTGTTAAGAAGGGTTGGGAAAAGCTAGGCCTGTAATCCCAGCACTCTGGGAGGCAGAGGCAGGTGGATCTGAGTTAGAGGCTAGCCTTGTCTACAGAGGGAGTTCCAGGACAGCCAGGCTATACAGAGAAACCCTGTCTCGAAAAACCAAAAGGGGAGGGAGTGGAAAAGAAGCTTTCCCCCAGATTGTTGAGACATTTTGGAGTGCTTGAACCTTTTGTTCTGGGAACCCAAGAGGTTATTTTGGAAAACCAGCCTTCTACTAAAACTGTACATGTGCACAGAGACATGTTTCCAGGACACGCAGTAAGTACATCAGATCTCAGGAACGGAATCTCTCATTTATGTTAAAATGGGGAATTTTAACGTATAGATGGCCAGGCAGTATGAAGAAGGCGTTTGGTCCTGTGATCTCCCTTTAAAAAGGAGAATCACACTGGGTAGTGGTGGTGGGTGTGTTTAATTAATCCCAGCACTTGGGAGACAAGAGGTCGGTGGAACTCTCCAGGTTCAAGGGCAGCCTCGGCTACATGGTGAGTTCCGGGGTTGGGGTGGGGGTTGGGGGGGGAGGAAACACTGTGAGCATTGGAGATCTTGGGGCATCATTTGTCATTTTATTCTAGATTCTTGGGTTTCCCTTGTCCATAACAGGCAAATTATTCCCTTTCAGTTTTGACACACATAAGAGAACGTTGATAGAAGATCTAGAGTTGCCTTTGGACCCCTTCTCATCCCAAAAGCAAACACCAACTGTGTGCGCCCCCTGCCTTGCATCCGTAGAACTGCAGCAGCCGCAGTGCGAGCAAGTCATTTTCCTTTCAGTAAGAAAAGCTGAAGCAGCTGCTTTAGCGGAGAAAAGAAAGCTGATACAGACCACCGCCTGGGGAAGGCGGGCGCTGAACGGCTGCACTGGGCTCATTCACAGGGCTATTAATCATACAAGAGTCCGTTTATGACAAATACAGGTCACTCCCTTTGCATGACAAGGCGGAGGGGGTCCACAGAGGCCCATTATCCTCCCCCAAAACAGAGCACTGTGGGCGACACGGGAGGAGCCATGTGCTCACACACAAGCGGACATTGTAAGGCTGTTTGCACAACCCCGTCCTGCTCCTCGCGGATTTCCTGCCAAGGAGACATTTAGATCTCAGAGTCCGCACCGCAGACATTGGCTCATTCAATATGGCTTCGGGCAGTGAGCTCTAGAAACCCGGTGCATGGTTCCCTCTGCTGGCCATTCCTGGAAATGCAGTCCAGGGATACTGAGACTGTTGTACCTGGTGAATGCTAGGGACTTCAGGTTCCTTTGACTTTTGCTTTAAAAGTGGGGTGAGCATGAACTTTGGGGAGCAGGAACTCTGCAACTGCAACCGGTACTAGCTTCGGCACTTTTGACAAGTCATATAACCCTTCAAATATTACTTTATGACTGGAATTCACTCTGCTCACTTAGCTGCTCTGACATCATATAAATAGATAGAGTACCTGCCTGACACTTAGTCAGGGTGACGAAAATGCTCTTCTCGGCCTGTTTTCAACAGGCTAAGCAAGATCACATCATTCATAGGGAGTCAGAAAAGGAAAAGTGCAATGACTACTGGTAATGTGTTCATCTTTTGATCAGAACAGTGCCCTTGACTCCTGGAGTCTGAATTCCCAACACTGCAGTTACCTCTACTTTAGAGAAGCCACATTGTGTCATGTGCTGGTATGGATGGCACCGTATATGCCCCTGGACACACTGTTTCACCTGGCATCGGGCACACCCCACGTTCGAACAGCCTTAACTTCATGCTGTGGATGAACTGGCAGAGCTGCCTAGGAAAGGTTGTGATTTGTCGAAGTTTAGTGACAGAGCTGATCGCTCCACCAAGCTTGCCACACTGAGCTGTGACCTGGCTCCTGAGGTGTAGCCCAGTGGCAAGAATTTGATGTTTAGAACCAGGAAGGCCCTGCCTGAGATATCAGAGCAGCCTTTACCTAGTTCAGTCGTCTCGGCCAATGCATTTAACATCCACTTAGTCTGCACTTCACTGAGTGATGTATGATTTCAATCGCTGCCAAACACATGAGTGGCTGGTGCCACAATTGCCATGCCCCTTAAGGCTGGCTAGCCTGAGTTCTGTCATGACTAATGGGGGAGGGGGCTCTCGTCTCTTCACAGTTGGTATCTACGAGGACTCTCTTAAGAAGATCCCAAAATACAAGTGCTGATGACATCTCAGTTTGTAACCCACTGTGTCCCCATCCCCTGAAGTCCACACAACGAAGTGACTTTCAGATTCTCAAAAGGATCTCCAACTTATCAAGGCCAGAAATAAAGGCTTGATTTCTCACCTCAAAAGCAGCCCTATGACTGGTCTTCTCTGGCTCAGAAGACAGCAACTGAATGAGCTTCCAGACACTCAAGTGTTCAAAATCACCCCACGTCACCCCTCAGCTTAAATCTCTCCTGTGACCCCCACTTCACTTAAAGGGCTGTGGCTGCCACAGTCAGCCAGATCCCGTGTGGTGTGCTTACCTGCGACGGCTTCTGTGCTCTGCGTTACCCACTTTGGCCTTGTCCCTGTTTGCTGCAGCTCGTGCCCCTGACTCCAGCTCTCTGTCATGTTTGTTAGGCCTTCTGTCTGAGAGGCTTTTCTGCAGGTCTCTCTTCAGCTTGCTTTCCTGTGGAGCCCAGCCTCACTATCATGCCCACAGTCATACTTTGCCACATACCATCCCCAGGCTCTTTATTTTTTATTTGTTTTAATATCGATCTCTCCTAATGTATAGGCCCTTAAATTTCTTAAAAAGAGCCTGTGGCACAGTAGGCAATTTATCTATATCTATATCTATCTGTCTGTCTGTGTGTGTCTATGTATGTACATATGTATGTGTGTATGTATGTATGTATACATGTATGTATATACATTGTCCACCTGTCTGTGTACACCTATCTATCTGTATGCATACAAATATAGTATGAGATAAACAAAAGACCCTCCACTATTCTCCTGTAGTGCCTCCTCTTAAACAAACAGGTTCCTTCCTCCATATCACAGGGAAGGGGAAATTCTCAGGCTCCCTGAGATTCATATTCTGCCCCCTGCCCGTCTCTCTCCCTCTTTCTGTCCGTCTTCTCTCTCTATCGCTCTTTCTCATATCAAAGCAAGGTTCTGGTACTATGACTGCCGTCCCTCAAGTGTGGTCCAAGCATCAGGCCTCCAGCTTTCCTCCATCTGTGCCCTACATTTCCACTGATGAGACCAGGATGGTCCTGGGAAGTGTTGGTAGTCAGAGCGCACGGCTCATATGTATTGAGTTATAGCCAAGAAAGCGTGAACCTGACTACTCTCTCTTACATAGGGCTCTGGTTCACGCACCCAGCTCCACACACTCTATGTACTCTGGCTTAGGCACTGTGCTGAACACTTCATCGATGTTGTCAAATTGCACCCACAAGGCTATGCGCTGATCTTGTCTCTGACTTACAAATACGAACACAGACATAAGTTGAGGAGCTTGTATAGTTACAGGCAGCACCTGGCAAAACCAGGATTTGAGCACAGGGCATGCCAGGAAACTGACACTTTAAGCCACTGTGTTGATCTCCGGAACTATGTCACTCAACGTTTGGAGAAGCAGAAAATAGCTTAGCATACTGCTTATGCTTGTGGCGGTGAGGAAAGGAGAGTGATGTTGGAGAAGCCACACCCAAGAAGCTGTACAACAGCTTGTGGGTTCTATTGCAGGACACTGAGTATGACTCCCTTTTAAAGCTTATGTAAGGGGGAGCTGAGCAAGCTTCCTGGATGCCACACTAGGATGTGGGCTTCAGAAAGAAGCAGGAGGCTCATTTGGAGTGACGAGTTATCCCAGGGGAAGAAAAGGAAGTGCACGTTTGTGAGCCTAGTGTTCCTGAGGGCGGCATGTCACCGTCACCATAAAACAGAAGGTCTGTTCTGGGGTGGCAAAGGTGGGAGCACAGGGGAGCTGGCTAGGGATTGGTTGTGCAAAAAATCTGCGCTCAACAAGCAGGACAGAAACGTAGCTCAGGCCTTTGGTACCAGGAAGATGTCGGTGGTTACCCTGCATCTAAGTCAGCGAGCTAAACTGTGTCTAAATCTCACTTCAGTTACGTGCTGGCCAGGTCGATGTTGGGGAAGGTCACTTCCTTGCACTGAAGCTCAGTCTTTATCATCTACGACCTGGTGGCTGGATGGTCACCAAAACCCTTCCTTGTTCCACTGAGCCTATACCCACTGAGCATGCCCAAATTCCCAAACACGATCGAAACAAACTATGGCCAAGCCACAAGCTTTGCTGGTCAGAGAAAGGACACCACTCAGGTGTAAGACACAGAACTGAGGACCAGCGGGCTCTTTCCCGGCTGACTGGTGCACTTTAAATTCTTCAGGAAGGACAATGGTGTCAGTCACGTACAGCAAGAACGATGCTGTACCTAGCCATGCTACAAAGGATGCACAGGGCACAAAGAGCTTATTTCTAGGAGGAAGAAATATAGAAACTACACAGGATGGAACAACACACAAAGAAGTTGCTCTCCAGCCCTTCCATATACCCATGTCATCCTACATCATGAAAGGTACTGATATGCTAACTACAAATCATTTCTAGGTATCTGGTAAAGCAGGCTCCACTACCCATACTGCCCGGCTATATCTAAGGGCTAGGACAATATAACTCAAACTTTCCCCCTGGGGCCTCTAGAAGTAATTGAGGACATGCGACATTTCCAGCCCCAGGAACTCAAATTATGTCTCTCTCTGTTTTCTATTAATAGTACATTGTAACACCAAGCCATTAAAGTCGAGAATGTTTTATAAATATCAAAGCTATGACATCCACAGCACTCTTACTAGTGACCCAGAGAGAGGCCTTTGAAGCTACTTACTTTGCCCAGGGGATGGCAGCATCTAGTTAGAAGGAGCCATCGTCTTTGCCAAAATGTCCAGAAATTATAAGTCTAATTGAAATGGATCTATCGGTGTTTTAGCTCATATTTAATTCCACCCATCTCTCACCTCCACTCACTCAGGACCCCTCCTCACCCTTGCCTTTTGTCTCCATGATAGGACTAGCCTCCTGCTTTACACGGCTTCAACGTCAACATTCATACCCAGGTTTTCTGCACGTGCCTGGTGAGGTGTTTGAGGTGGGACTTAATCAGCTTCAGCTGCCGTTCCTAGAGAGTGGTCGAAAAGTCAAAACAGTAAGTCCATGCACATCAGCCCTACACAGAGTAGAGCAGGTGACTGCTTCATAGATGATGACACTGTGCCACCACAGCGCCATCTGTGCGGCGAGTAGGCATCGAGCTGACACCACAGAATGTTTCAGGAATTGAACTTGCGGCCTCCAACCCCAGAGAAGAGGGCACTGCTCACAGTTCTGTTCCAGATAAGAAAACATACTCCTCTTCAGTCCCCCTCCAAATTCATATCAGAGCTGACACTGAGTGTCCTGCCATCTAGATCCCAGAGACCCAACGTCCCTGCGCTCCTGTTTCTTCTCCCGCCCAAGCCTCCACCAAAGCCAAGTGTTCCTAATCCGATGACCAGCCTCTGACCGTCACCACTGTGCTCACCGTGAGGTACATCACACAGAGCACCTCACCTAATTCTTCTCAGAACCCTGACCGCAAGTGGCTGTGTTTGAGCGTGAATCCTTACACTACTAGCTATTTCTGCTAAAATGAGGGCCTTAGATAGGCAAGCTTGCAATTAAGGGCTTTGTCCACTAGAGGGCGTTATTGCCTAACATGAAAAAAAATGACTGCTGGGTTCTGCGTACAAAACCAGTTTACAAAGAGAACAAAGCAGGACCAGCTTCAATACCTGCAAAATCACTCTACATAGTATTTCTTTTCAGGGCAGTGTTTTTGAACTCAGAGCTATAGCACCCAACACTTAACATGGACACTCAATTCCTACTCCTACGTAGTAATTTCAGAGTCATGAGTCTTGAGGACTGGTTTGCCAGAAATGGAGTCACGATTTTTGAGAGGGAAAAATGAATAGATTTAGTCATTCGGCTCAGTAATTACCCTCCTCTGCCTCCTTTGATTAATTTTTGAAATCATTATTTCCAAGAAGGAAAACATCTGCCTTATGGCTGACCTGACTTCATTTTGGAAGTGTAGGAGTTCAACAGGGCATTGAAATTCTATTACAGGATCAGCAAAGCTGCTTCCTGGCTCAAGATCCTGGGATCTGGTGCTGGGAGATGGCTCAGTGGGTAAACACACTTGCTGTGTAAGCAGGAGGACCTGGGTTTGAATCCCCAGCACCGCAGAAAAGCCAGTGTGGTCATAAAAGCCTGCAGGCTGCACAGGCAGATGGGACTCGGTCTGGGCTGTTCTTTAATTCCACGGGAAGACACCAAAATCAAACATCTTCTGTGGAGCTGTCCCTGGGCACATTCTATCTGAGGCAAAAGGAAACACAGGTGGCTGAGTGGATCAGACCACAGGCATGCTAGCTCCCAAGCCTACCAGCAAAATGGTTCCAGGGTCAGGGACAGACCCTGTCTCAAGAGAGTAAGGTGGAGGGAGGGTAATGGAGCAGGATACAGGCTCTCCTCCTCTTGTTGAAGCATAGGTACACACACCCTTCACTCCCACAAACACACGTAAACACGCACGCATACAACACACACACAGTCACATACATGCAAACATACACATGTAAACACACACACACACACCACTGATACTTGAAAAAGTCACTTGAAATACCATCAGAAGAGGAGACTTTTTTTCCATCTATAGCTTCCACAAAAGACGCCTCTGGAGGAAGCTTTGAAATACACAAGAGAAGCAACACAGTTCCCAGGAACTCCCCTGTTTAGATGAATGACCCAAGACCATGACGGAACCCAACAAACAAACCCTTAAAGTTTATCTCCGGATTTCTGTTTAGGCCCAGCCCAGCTATTGAGGACTCTCTGGCCACACTCCATCACCCGCACAGATTCCGAGCCACTAGACTTCCCGGGGTGGTGTCTGCAGGCCATACTGAGCACTCAGGCAGTCTGGCTGGTTTGCCTGCCACTCTCTGAGGGCCTGCAGGCCGCACAGACCTATGAGATGCTATCTGGGCTACTTTGTAGGTCCACTGGAAGACAGTGCCTTGTATGGAGCTGGTCCTGGGTGCCTTCTAACTGAGAGTCCAGCTGAGTGAAGGGTCCTGGGATCCAGAGTTCTTGGGCAAAAGCTCTGTCTCCAGCAGACCCACAAGCTACACTCTGCCAGTGACTCTGACTCTTCTTCAGGAGACAGATCAGAGCTTCAGGTATAAACAGAGAAATAACTGGGTAGCAGCAAGACAGCCAAGCAGTCCTGGTCAAGGTGCCATCCAACCCACTAGTACTTCAGCTTCTGTCCTGTAAGAAGGTCAAGGACCTATATAATCTTGATCACTGGCGTCATAAAACAGGACCAATCAGGTTCCCATAAGAGGGTCCCCTCCACAGCATAGCCTCTCCATCACACGTAGTAGCTCTCATCTGGGGCGGGGCGGGGGGGGGGAGGAAGGGTGTGGTGTGTGTCATACCTTGGGTACCATGCAGTTTCCTGTGGGCCCAAGTGAAGAGTCAACGCTTTTTAGCAAGAAGAATTTCTTTTCTCCCTCTCTCTCTCTCTCTCTCTCTCTCTCTCTCTCTCTCTCTCTCTCCCCCCACCCCCACCCCCATCTCCCTCTCCCTCCTTCTCTCTCTCTCCCCCTTCCTTCTGATCATTTTCAGACAAGGTCACACTTATAAGCCTAAACTGGCCTCAGATTAACTGCACTTCTCTGCCAAGATTGACTGCAGGTGTGAGCAGAAAAAGTGGTTTTCAGGGTTTTGTGCCTTAGTTATTTTTCTATTGCTGTGCTCAAACACCATGACCAAGGCAATTTATAAACAAAAGGGTTTAACTGGCTTACAGTCTCAGACACTTAGAGTCCATGACCATCATGGAAGGGAATACGGCGTCAAGCAGGCTGGCATGCCACCAAGGCAGTAGCTTGAGGTTTATTTTGACCCACAAACATGAGGCAGAGAGAGTTCCTTGGGAATAGTTGGGGGTTGGTGTGGTGCTATGTATTCAGATGCTAAAAACTGGCTTTTGTTGCATAAACCTTGCTTCCCAATTTAAAGTTGATTTGTTAATAAAAATAGCTAGAAGCCTGTAACTGGGCAAAAGAGAGGCAGGCAGAGCTTAGGTTCCTGTGCTTGAAGTCTCAGAAGAGGACCACAATGGGAAACAGGAGAGAAAGCCCAAGGGAAGGAAGTCACCACAGGCCAGTAATGACCATGACATGAGCAGCCATGAGGGCTGGTCTGATGGGACAGAAGCAGCTCAAGCAGGAACAATTGTGGCAAATAACTTGGGCGTGTGTAGCTGGGAAATAGCAAAATAGATTAGAGGCTTGATATCTGCCCAGTTATTGTACTTTAAAGCTTATTATAAACCTAAAATGTCTCTGCCTCGATTATTTGGGAAGTAGCTATAGCAGAGAAGCCCTCTAGCGTCTAATAAATATTCTACAACAGGGAATGGCACGGATTTTTGACACCCCAAAGCCCACTCCCAGTGACACACTGCCTCCAACCTCCAACAAGGCCACGCCTCCTAATCCTTTACAAACAGTTCCACCAACTGGGACCAAGCAGTCAAGTATATGGGCCTCTGGGGCCCATCCTCATGCAAATTATCACAGTATGTTACAACCGCAGGCCACTTGGTTCTCACTGGAGGGTGGAAACTAACTGAGGGGACAATGGAGGCCCAGGATATCTGCCACTTACCACCCAGAGCCACAGCCAAGAGCCACATTTCTCTTCCTAGTCGTCTTTATCTGAAAGCGGGTTGGATGCAGAGCTCTTTTCTGGCCCTTTCTAATTCCTCAAGTCCCTCTGAAAAGCAGATTTTTAAAAAATTACTATGCATACGTGTGTGTGTGTGTGTGTGTGTGTGTGTGTGTGTGTGTGTGTGTGTGT
>OU015742.1:117135271-117155213 GCA_907169655.1 Acomys percivali | reverse complement strand
CACACACACACACACACACACACACACACACACACACACACACACACCCATGCAAGGAAAGAGGAGAAAGACTAATTGGAAAAGAAGAGAAAAAGGAGAGGGAGTGGCTAAGAGAAGGTAGCAAGATCAATATGGTCAAAAGTCAAAATACAAAAAAAGAAGAAACAGTGCCATATCCAACTCTCAGATCTTTCTGCTCATGTCAATGGGATTACAGTTACTGGGGCCAAAACCCAAAAGTTCTGTATGCATGCATTGTCTTCCTCAAATGCAGGGCAAAGTGCTTTGGAGGCCTTCAGAAAGACAGGGAGGATTATTCCTACTGGGTTCTGTTCTGGTCAGGGTGGAGGGGTATTTGAAAGCCAAGGGTTACTACCCAGCTCCCTGCTAGGCCTGGGGAGGTTGGACTCACTCAGCAATAGGCAGCTGCAGCCAGAGGGCACCACAGGAAATCAAGATTATCAACGCTCTGGGGCTTTGTTCCTGTTCTCAGGCAGCCAGGGACATGCCAGGAGAGATGGGGTGGGGGCGGAGAAAGAGGAAGAAAAAAAAAACAGGAAGTGAAGTAGGGGGTAGGAAATGATAGAGAAAACAGCCACTTTGAAATGTCCTCATGGAGAGAGTGTTTTCCGACAGGCTTGTGGAGCTGGGACCTGTGTTTTTGGAAAATAGGGTGTGGTATAAAAGAGGAAGAGGGTCCTGTGGCTGTATGCCCATAAATTCTATGCCCAGCCCCAGAGCCCGTCCTGTCCAATACAAGGCTGCGTGTAAATGCTAGAGAAAGTGAACCTCCAAAGGATTGGAGGGTAAGACCGTCTCCTCCACCGGTCAGCAAAGCCTGAGAAACCAGGTGAGCCAGGAAAGTTCTGCAAACAAAGGAGAAGCTGTTGAGTGACCAGACATTAAGGAAAGTTTCCCCATGCCCCCAACCATCTGCTTTCTCTCTCAATCTCTCTCAAATTACTGGTTGCTCAGGAGACATAAGTGAATCTCACTCACCCAAACAGGACCAGCTACCTTCAACCAGATAATCCGGGTCAGAACACTAAGTCTTCATGGCATAGCTATGATTCTGCCCTGATGTTTTCTATCCATTTTGCTCACTCCAATACTCAGAGATGCTTCCAGAACTTCCCTATGTCCAGATACACATCATTCCATGACATCACCCGGAGAGCTCAGCAACCTCACAGAAACAGTTCTACCAATATAGAAGAGGGTGTGGAGGCCCCACTGCTCCCTGGGGGACTACTGGTAGTTAATGGTTAGTGCTGGGCGAGTGTCCAGTCACTGGCTATGTGGTTCATGAATCAGTAAATAAGCCCCCATACACGCACATGATCTTCATAAACAGCCCTAATTCAAATCAGTGGGTCTCTTTGTTTCTGAATCTCTGTCTCTGTCTGTCCGCCTGCTTGACTGCCCCTCTCCCTTTCCCTGTCTCCCACCCCACCTCCCTACTAATATTCTCTCACAGGCACCAGGAAGGAGCAGAGAACTCGAACCTTTAGCAAACAAGCCAACACATCCCACCATTCCAGTGGCTCCCCCTAACTGGCTGTGCATCAGCAAAACTAATAAACAGTACAGTCCAAGAACCAGGAAGCTAGCATTGGTGCGGCTCTTGTCATCACTCTGGCTTGGATCCGTTGGCTAGCATTTGGGTAACAAAGGGAATTGACTCAGCTCTCATCATGGTCCCAATCTCCTTTTTTTTCTAGACATGGTCACAAAGACCCAATGAGGACTGCCTCGAGGTCTGATATCGAATGGCCTTCTGGGGATCTGTCCCAGAGTCTATAAATCATTTTGTAATATTCAAATAAACATGGAATGACAAAGAGTAAGCGTATCTTTGTCATGAACCCAAGCTCTTTGAAGTGTTAACTAGCTAATGGTGGACTGTGAGAACAGAAATGAAGGGAGGAAAGTAAAACCAAACTCTCGCTCTCCAAAGCAATGCAACCTAGCATCTTACTACACTTGCTGGCTTCTGCTACTGGCAATGTGAACACAGTGGCAGTTGATGGCATTGTAGGTGAGCAGAAGGACTGCCCCTTCATAGCACATGGTAACCAGAAAGGTGTGTTTGCAATACCATAGCCTTTGTTCAGCTTGAGAGAGTGACAAAGACCATTTAATAAATGTCAAAACCCAGAAACATGAAAAGCTTCACCCAGGGCCACAGAACGGAACCACAGCTTGACAGGCATCTGCAGATGGCACCCAACGCAACAAACCCTCTCACATCATCCCCTGCCTACTTTCCAGAGAAGGAGCTGTGGGATAGTTGCATGCCTTCTACTCTTGAGAGTCTGTGGTGTGAGGACACAGCGGGGGCAAGCAGAAGTGAAGAGGAGGAAGAGGATGAGGCCAGAGGCCCAAGAAAACCCAATCTTGCCTCCACACTGGACAGACAGGGAACCTAAAGCCCAGCATGGGAGTGGACCCCTTTAAAATACCCTACTCTCCAAACCAGAGTGAGGTCTCTATCTGAAAGTGTTTCATTTGACATCTTTCCCACAGCAGTAGGACTGGGGACATGACAGTGCAAAAAATGAAAGGACAGTGGTAGACAAAACAGTGTCATATCACAGACTTACTGTGCACCAAACTTTAACTATACATCTTGTCTCCCCTAAAATTCCCACAGAAATCCTGTTGGCTTGGCATTGCTTTTGACCCTTTCATTGGTAAGAGAGCTGAGATACACTATGGCTTGGCCTCCTATCTAAGAGATTCAGGGTTTGAGACATAGGGTCAATTTATGAACCTAGGCACTCTGACTGGAATTCTTGCTTTTTAAAATCACTTCCTAAAACTCCTTCCCAAGGCAGTGATATTAAAGGGCAAAACCCGGAAAGAATTAAATACAAGCAAGTCCCTTAGGAACAGAGGACACTTCATCCGGAAGGGGAATGCTCTCCAGGCAGGGAATGCCACAAAGTGCTCAGAACCAGCTGGAGAGTTTAGTCCCTGGGCCCTCTTGGCTGGCAGCCCACTGGGGTCAGCCAGCACCAGTAAATGACATCCTGGTCTTGGTGTTTACATAGCCCCACTCATGGAAGAAGGAAGTGGCTGGACCCCTGAGGCCTGAGTATGCAGGGATCATCAGGGTGGGTGGAAAGGATGAGGATGCTGAGGAAGTCAGTTCTCAAGTCCCAGAGGATGGAGCAGCGGGGGGGGCAGGGGGCAGGCAGGCAACTCCCGCTCACAGTCCCCAGGCTAATGGCACATATTCTCCCAAGATTCCTGGCTGCCTGGCTTCAAAGTCACAAAGAAGAAGGGACAAGGTAGGACAGGAGTTGTCTCTCAGTGTTACATGTAGTGTAAAGGCAAACACCACCAACTCTGAAACAACTGAGAGTAAGCACGACAGTTGGTTGGCAGTCGGCCCTCCACCAGGAAGAAAGCCAGATGCTTTGCGTAGATCACCATTCAAACCCTTGGAGGTCCATGTGCATGTTCCTACTTCATAGTTGAGACAGTTAAATAATTTTATAAAGGTCAAAGGTAGCAGGCTATGCTTGGAACCACAGCTCATGTGACATTTCAGCATACCATCTCACTTTTAAGCCACATTACTAACAAATGGTCAAGGGACTTGCCCACGTGATAACCCATAACTAACTTCTGAGCTCTTAGAGCATCCTGTACACTACAGCACTGAAATCTGTGACCCACCCTACACAACTAGGCTCAGTGCTATTAACTGCTTCTGCGTATATAGGTCACATGTAATTACAGTGCCCTTATGATGTATCAACGAGACTTTGATGTCTCTGAGAACAAAAAGCAGACCTGCTGGTAACATGGCTGGGACAAATGACAAACCCAGGACTGACGCAGACCCATCAGGGGACACAGTCCCTCACATACAACTTCACAGCCCCATGGGACTGGTCATTCTCATGTCCAATTACACAGGAATTCTTCTGGATAATTCTTCCACTCCCCTCCTCTGTAACAATTATTCTTCCCTTCGTTCCTTGGACTTATAAGTTTCTTAAGGTCATAAGGCCATGTGTCATGAGTTCAAGAAAGCTGTGTGCCTGGAGAAGCAAAGGTTTGGCAAGCTATCTGAGGAGGGCTAGTAGGTTCCCTGTGGCATCCACAGTTTGACCACTGGTTGTTTTGATGACCAACTGGTCCTCCAGAAGTGATGGTTTGGTGGTAGGTAGGTAGATCTACAGCCTTAGACATATTTAGGCTGCTAGATAGGCTACTGATGTAGTAGACATGACTCTGCCGCCTACACCAACTACATAGTGTGCCGCCTACCGTAGGGATGTGAGCCCCAGGTTCCTTTAAGATCAGTACAATGCTCCAAGTCCTAGCCTTCTCTTCTTCAAGCACTGTCCTAACTTGCCTGGAGGGTGACCAGCTACAGTTTCCATGCCTGTCCTGGGCCAGAGGAGGAAGGAGCCATTACTTAAGAAGCCGTTTGTTTTCACATCTTCTTCCAAGAACCCTCCTTAAGAATCTTAGGCCAGGAGGAGAAAAGTATTTGCCTTTCCTCTGAAACCAGGTCATCAGCCATGAAAACATGAAGTCAACTCACATATCAACACAGGCAAAATGAAATATTAACAGGAGAGCAGCGGCCATTCATTCGCCCAGGCTTTGAAGGGACTGAGTTTCTAGCATCTGTCTAGAGGATATTATAGACTGGGGATTGGCTGAGACCCAAGGAAAGCCTGGCTGCAGGGCTCCAAGCCTCATTGGAAATAGCATACGGTGTAGCTCTTCACTGTTTGCAGAGGGACATAAAGGGGCATATTCCCTAATTAAGAGGAGATGTCTGTCCTATTTACCGAAAGTCATACCCGTCACCCTCACTTTGTGGTGAGAACCTGGTGACTATTTCTCTGGGTCTTTCCCTGGGACTCGGATCAGCCTTCCTGGTAACAGTGCTGCATCTGGTATCTATACCACACAGATGGGAGCACCTTAGGAGCAGCTGAGACTGCTGTCCTGTGTTAATGTTGGAGTAGGGAAGTGTGCATCTGGACCCCCTGTCTCTGGGCTCCATTGAGCAGGCTGGTCCAGGCATTCCCCATGGGTCAGGGTGGGGAAGGAGGTGCTAGTGGCCCATGGTAGCAGAACAAGACTGAGAACAACACATGTGCTTCCAGGTTCATAAGGTGGCCTGTGATCTCCAGAAAACTCCACTCAACCTTTGAGTGCGCCCACAACTCATTTCTTGAGCAAAAGGTCAGAGTGAATCCTTTTCCTGGAGATGGTTTCTAGCATGTTCTTTACCGGAAGTACTTCATGGGAAGGCAGGCACATGGCCTGCAGCGGGCTTCCTCCTCTGACCACTTGGAGTACAAAGACAATTAAATGTCAGGCACCCTCTTCTCTCCTTAGAGAAGCAACTCCAGGTATGTCAACTTTGGGAAGCAGTAAGAGGTACAACTTAAGGAAGTCAGAGATGCCAACAGCTGACATCCTATCTGGTCTCCACAGGGAAGCTAAGCAGTAAGACAGACAGAAACAGGCTAGCATAAAATCTGTGCCCGACCATCTCCAGGACACGCAAACCACGGTGTTGATTTCATTATAGCACTGGAACCTTGGGTCTGTCCTTGAACTTGGCCTTGGCTGGGAAGTCTCTAGCCAGTCCTTATTTTCTTATATTACAATGAAATCCTGGCTGAAGAATGCTGTTCATATAGCGATGGCATACTGGCAGGCCTCTCTGGGCAACTTTGACAAATAGAGCAATTTTGTTTTCCAAAAATCACAGCCACCTGTGTTTATTGTTTACATCACCATGGGATGAACATGGCCGGCCAGCATCCCACTCTTCTTTATTGTGACTAGTCAAGAGGTCTGTATCAAAGAGGAATGTGGATGTCTTAATTCACTAAATGCAATGTCACCAAGGCCAGTGAGCATTCAGTGGCTCCGGAGGAGGACTTAAAGGTAGCAGAGTGGGCAGCCACTATCTATACACAGTACAGTGAGGACATAGCTGTGGCAAAAGCCTAGGGTTCTGGTCAAACAGCTCCAGGCAAATGTATTCTTTGAACCTTGTTGGTCTTTCTTCCATGATAGAACTATTAGCTCAGTTCCAGAGTTATTAGGGCTATCTGGCATCTAAAGTGACAATTTGAACTTGAGCAAACAGGGTTGGTCTAATTTATTGAGGCAAAGCTACCTTGGGCCATCTGGTAAAAGATTTTAGGGGTTTGAAGGCAGTGCCACTTCCGTAAAGTACGGAAGTCAGAAAAGGGCACATGCTTGTGTGCTATTGAGCACAAGCAGAAAGCTTTGTGGTGACAGGCATTGGTTATTAAAGTTCCAGCTACCCCGGTGGGCTGCAAGCTCCAGTCTATCTTGCAGTCTTTCAGCACTCAGGAACTCAAAGCCACATGGGTTTCACATAGCAAAAAAAAACTTGAATTCAGCCAGGCTGGACCTACCAAGGCCCTGGCCTCCATCCACACACTTGGAAGCTATGTCAGGTGCTTTGTGTAGATTTCTCATATAGCATAGGTCCATGTTGGAATCCAAACAGGTGAGGCAGGGTGGTCTTGCCAGAAAGAAGGCACCAGGGAAACAGGACCCTTGCATCATTCTTGGTAAGAGACTGACAGAGAGAGGACTGACCCACCTATGACAGCTGGAAACTAGCTTATCAGTAGAGCTGACGAGGCTACCCCTAGCCCGAAAAACACTGGCTCTGGGCTCTAGACAAAGGCACAGCTGCTCTGGGCCCTGGGCTTCCTGCTGTGGGGAAAAGAAAAATCTGGAGGGAGTCACATGATCAGCATCCAGCACTTCATTCACCCTCAGAAACCAAAAGATTGTTCCGTCCCTGAGGAACAAGGAACAAGGTGCCTTCACATCAGGACCCTTGGCACCTCACCCTTTGTGGAGGAGGGGGAAAAAAAGACAAAGGAGGAAGTAGAGGGAGAAGAGGGGAGAAGGGAGAAGTAAAAAGTCGTGACAAGAGCCGGACACACATTCACACTATTCTTACCATTTTTCCAGACCCATCATTTTCTAGCAAATTCCATTTTCTGAAAACAACTGCTCACATGCCTCCATACATGAGCTCATACTTGCTGAGACTCATATGAAGTCAGCCCAACTCAAAGGTGGTCACTATACGGCTTCAAGTTCTCTCAGGCTAGGTGTCCCTCTGCCTTTTACGTCATCCTTGAGAGCCAGCAGCAGTCACTTCCTCCAGGAAGTCTTTTCAGATTCCCACTATTATTGCAGCTCACAGGGATCTCTACCCTTCTGACCTCTTGCCATTTAGTGTTCATGACTGCTTCATCAATTTTTAACTGGACTGTTCCTCAAAATTCGTGGCCAGTTTCCTCCCTCTCAGGCTGTGATGCTGACTTCTGCACGGAGAAGGGAATTTGTAAAGCACACACATATATATATTTTTTTGATGACGTACGTGTCTTTGTTACTTAGACATCTTTCAAGGACCTCCCATCACCTTCAGGATAAAATCCCACTGTATACTTAGGGCACTTAGCTCTTTCCTAGAGCTATCCATATTCCAGCCACAGGCTACTCTCAGAGTTACTCAATGACATGACATCAAAGAGAGGAGGAGACTGCCCACTCCTGGATGGCCAACTGTGATCCTTCTCACTCTTCCAGGAACAATGCACAGAGCTGCTTAGCAGCGCTTGGCACTGAGCCATGGCCCAGGTGAAAAGCATACATTTCTATGACAACCAACCATTCCACCGAGGAACAAGGGGGCAAGAGGGTTCTGAGTTCACTTTACAAAACACTACCTTTCTTGTTACAGATCCCACATATCCCTCTCAGGCACCTTACCCTCAACACAGTCACTATTGAGAAACAGCACTCCAGTCCCCACCCAGAGGTGATTCTGTCTGGGAGATTCTGTCCTGAGGTGAATATTCTGAGGCTCCTGCACCAAGAGCTATCATACTGCTTCTGAAAGGCTTTAAACAAGGACTGGAAAGAAACAGTCACTTCACAGGCAAGGGAGACCAGCCGAGCCATTCCATACTTATGAGAAGAGGTGACCAAAAATCCACGATGGGCTAAAGCTTTCCCCCACAGCATTGTTTTAAAGGAAAATTCGCAGATCTTTCTATTTTACTAATAAAGACTCAGGAGCCAGGTGCGGGGGGTGAAAAACCTGCGAGCTCAGAGAGGCAGAGAAAGCATCCAGCTGACCTTCCTACTCAGCTCATAGTCAGATGGAGAGGGCGCAAAAGGCTCACTAGCTCAGCTGATGGCCCAGGAAGAAAAGGGGGGGGGGAGGAACCCAGGAAGAAAAGGGAAAAAACAAAACAAAACAAAACAAAACAAAAAGAAAAACAAAAAAACCCAATGTCAAAGACTTGCTAGCTCAAGATCCAAAAGCCAAAGGCCGAGAAGTCCAAGAGCTAAAGAGCTAAAGGGCTACTTCCACACGCTATCTTAAATATCCCTCAACTCAAAGTCCCTCCTACTCTTTAATCCCTGTCAGCTGGTTTCTTGCTCTGCCTCTTGACCTAGGGTTAACTTTATTAAATCCTGTGTAGGGAAAGCTCTTGGATTAAAAGGCTGGCTGAACAACATCTTAATCTCCTGTTTACAATAAACAGAAAGTTCTTGGATTAAAGGTGTGTGTTAGGGCTCAACCACATTAAACAAGAGACAGGTTTCTACAGTTCTTAATCTCAGGGGTCACCATGGGATCAAAGATCCTGCAACATCACAGAGCATCACAGTAGTGAGAACAGTGCTGGTCGCTGTACGAACAGCATACACAAGTCCACGGCACTCAGAAGCTCTAATACCTGCTGAAAGTCAACTGTTTCTCTTCCCAATGTCATGTTCAGTGAAGTTATGCAAAACCTTGAAAGCAGCAATGATAGAAGTGTTCTCATTGTGGGAATGGACATATATATACCCTAATCAATTTTATTTTCTCTATCCTACCAAACTAATTAATTAAACATTGACTTCCACAGTGCAGAATGTCCCAGTGAGAAGAGAGGCTATTATCTGCCTCTTTTTTGTTTTATTTCTGACTCTTTATTTATTTATTTATTTTATATGTACGATGGTTTTGCCTGAATGTACGTCTGTGACCCCCAAGTGTGCAGTGCCTATGGAGGAAAGAAAAGAGCCTTGGATCCCCTGGATCCAGAGTTACAGAAAGTTGTTAGCCTAGGCAGGTGCTGGCAACAGAACCTGCATCCTCTGAAAGAGCTACAAGTGCATGTAACCACTGAGTCATCTCTGACATACACTGGTGGGTGATGGAGCTCTTACCCTAACTTGGTGCTAGGCACTCCACAGATATTTGTGGGAGAGGTAAATGGGTCTAAGCAAGTCGTACTCTCCTACCGGATGCCTCCAGTACACGTATATCCCCCACAGTGACACCCTGTGAAAGACCAAACTTGTCTTCTTCCGGAAGGTGTTGGGAAGGATGGCATAAAGTTACAGCCTAAGAGACCCAGCTTAGATAAATAATCACTATCCTGCTCACCCTCTCAGACTCGGTCAGAAAGACAATTTTATTTAACTCCCTTTCAAAGAGAAGCTGAGGTAGCTGGCAAGATATGGTTCTCCCAGCACTCCTCTGGGGAGGCAATTGTCAGAGACACACAGCAGGCAGCCTTGCTTCCAACACAGTCAAAAAACCACTTTTTAAAAGACAATCCTTTTATTCTCTGTACCACTAAGGATTGAAATGCATTTAGCACAAACTGTCCAAAGTGGAACACGTCGTTGGGTTAAGGAACACTAACAAGCTGTGGTGAGCACAGGGAACCACAAGAGAATCCCACGGGGCTGGCTCAACTCAGGCTCTCCCAAGAAAAAGACCAGCAGCAAGCTGCACACCTACTGTGGAGAGTCTCCAGGCCCTAGTGTCTATAGAGCTGAGGGAGAAGCTTAGCCACAGGCTCTTCCTGGAAGTCTCTGCTAAGCTCCCGAACCACACCCTCACACCAGAGAGGCAGCTGATTTCCAAAGAGGAAGAACAAGGACCTCCCTCCATGTCTCCCTGAAGATGCAAGGCCAACCATAAACCATTTGACTCATCCGGCCCTTTAATTAAAAGCCCAAGGGCTCAGAGCTAATTCTAGACATGGCAAGACCCGGTGGCTTTGCAGGCACCAGAACTGCAAGCAGGGTAATGAAAATAATTTTGCCTTTCCTCATCTATGAATGACAGCTGGCTCAGCTATAAATTACACTTCCTGAATACCAGAGCTGGAAGCCACCTGAACAAGTACCTTTCCCTCCCTTTTCCCTGTGGATGAGGCCTATGACTTGGTCAAGGTGGGGGGTGGGGGAAGCAGCAAATGCCCTGGGCCTGGCAGCCTTGGCTACCTTCCTCACTGACTTTTAGACAAATGCAGCCTTGAGTGCATTCAACCCTGAGTACCACACCTTGCCAGAGAGAGTGGCTTTTAAGTTTTCTTCACTCCCTCCCTAAGTTTTCTCTGGGGCTCAGGACAAGCTGGCCATAGTCCAGGTAGGATTTGGAGCCACAAAAGAGAAGTAAGACAGCTTCAGAGAAAGCAGCTTCCAACCACCAGGTCCAAATGGCTGAATGAGGTCCCTCCCATGCCTTGTTCTCTCGTTCCTCCTTCAAGTCCACATCCCAGCAAGAGAAAATACAGACCCATGCTGGCCAAACAGCAAATGGATTTCTTTCATTTGAATGCTCAGGCCTAAATAACTCTTCTCAGCATTCGGGAGGCAGAGGCAGCTGGATCTCTGTGAGTTCAAGGCCAGCCTGGTCTACAGAGTGAGTCTAGGATAGCCAAGTCTACACAGAGACACCCTGTCTCGAAAGACAAAAAATAAATAAATAAATAAATAAATAAATAAATAAATAAATAAATAAATATTAAAGCAGCAAAAGAACAAGTACTAGGAACCAAATGATAGTACCTCCTCAAACTCATGTGATGAACAGTAAATTCCCAATGCCATGGTATATGGAGATGAGACTGGGGAACTGGGAGACTCCAACAGGCTGAGCTCTGCATCATGAGCACACAGAAAGTAGCCATCTCAACATTACGAAGCAGACCATCACCAGACACCAGACACTGCAGCACCTGATCTTGGACTCCTTGGCTTCCAGAACCTTGAAGAATACATTTCTGTTGCTTAAGCCATAGGTCTATGCATTCTATTCCAGCAGCCCTGACTGACCTAAGACAATGGGTCCAAGTGAGAATCACTTTGTTGCATCATTAATAAGTCCCTAGATCTGCTCACTTGCAACCCAGAACTTCTTCACTCTAATGATGGCTAATATCTTTGCACATCTTTTATGAACAAAGCTCTTTACAAAATAATGTCTCCTTATCAAAGTAGCTTCTCATAGCATCTTTCTGTTTGCTTTTATTGGTGCAGATACAAAGACCTGAGCCAATAGGTAAATATCAAAGAGCACATAGCCAGTCAATGGCAGAGGGTGTCTGGATCAGATAGAGGGTGTTCATTCTCATAGAGGGACCACCTTCTGTACCAGGGATTGTGTTAACTTAGCAGTAGACTAGAAGCCATAGACTGTGGAAGTCACCTCCTTCAGGTTGTCAACTGACACGTTAGTGAGAACCAGGGTCACAGGGGATAAACAAGGTGCTAACTATGACCTTATCTTAGGTTCTGGGTATAGCCACACGAGATCTTCCTGGAGTCTCCCGAGTGCATGGAGTCCTCTTGGATACGTTTGGCACAGAGGATGAATCTCACTGACCCCCATCTTCAGACGCCCATTAACTTCCTGTTCTTCCATTCCTGGTAAGAAGGTTCTGAGAACAAAATATGGCCACTCCACCTTCTTTCTGTAATAGCTGAACGGCTATCAGAAGAGAACACAAGGCGTGACAGTTAACTATAGTGTGGCCATGGTGGGAAGCAGAGCAGGTGGGCAGTACAGTGATGCGCACAGGACTCCACCTCCACCTGCACGGTGGTGCATCTCTGGCTGGGAAAGAGCACTTGGAGGGACCAGTACCCAAGCTGAGCCGCATAGCCTTTAGCCAAGCTGATGAGGGATGTAAGGAAGATGCTCAGGTAAAAGGCAACAGTAAGAATGAACAGAAGTGGGCTGGAGAGGCGACTCAGCAA
Source organism: Acomys percivali (assembly GCA_907169655.1). Lineage (NCBI taxonomy): Eukaryota > Metazoa > Chordata > Mammalia > Rodentia > Muridae > Acomys > Acomys percivali. Next base: position 117,143,123 of record OU015742.1, on the reverse strand, counting down.
TTGAGAACCATGCCACTGTAATTTCAGGTCCCAGAGGATTCAACGCCTTTGTGCTCCGGGGGCAGCTGCACTCACATGCATGTACCTCCTTCTGCCCTGTCCCATACACATAATTTCAAATTTTAAAGTTTTAGAAATGAATACAAGATGGAACTCACAGGAGTAAGGGAAAATGATCGTGGTGCATGTAAGAGAGGTCCAGGTAACAATATGGCACAGGCATGGAGATCACAGGACCAGGGAAATCCAAAGGAATCTATATTCTGAGAAAGACTTTTACCTTTCTTTAGACTAGAGGAGTCAAGCACTCCTGGTTTGTATTTTGCTTTATATACATATTCTTTTTTGTTTATTTGGATTTTGGTGTTTTTTGTTTGTTTGGTTGGTTGGGTTTTTTTTGTTGTTTTGTTTGTTTGTTTGTTTGTTTGTTTTTCTTTTGAGGCAGGGTTTCTCTGTGTAGCCTTGGCTGTCCTGGACTCACTTTGTAGACCAGGCTGGCCTCGAACTCACAGCGATCCACCAGCCTCTGCCTCCCCAGTGCTGGGATTAAAGGAGTGCACCACCATGCCCAGCACATATTCTACATTGTCAATATCTATACCTCTGCTCAAGCAACAGCTACATTTCTAATGTGGGGAAACATCACACACCTTCCACATCCCCAATGTTAGAATAATATAAAAGTGAGAAACCACAGCCTAGAGAGATGGAGAGTCGGTAAGAGTGCTTGCTGTGAAAGCAAAAGGAAACCGCCCAACATTCTTTTTTTTTTTTTAAGCCAGGCATGGATGTATCTGTAATTCCAGCATTAGGTAGGCTGAGACAGACAGCCCCTGGGAACTTTATGTGTTGTTTTTGTTTTTTAAGACAGGGTTTTTCTGTGCAGCCTTGGTTGTCCTGGAACTCACTCTATAGAACAGGCTGGCCTTGAACTCACTGAGATCTGCCTGCCTCTGCCTCCAGGAGTGCTGGGATTAAAGGCATGCACCACCACCACCCCTGGCTGATCCTGGGAACTTTTTAGCCAGATAGTCTAGCTGAGTGGTGAGCTTTAGGAGCAGTGAGAGACCCTGGCTATAAACAAACAAACAAACAAATGGTAGAGGGTGATACACTCTAATGTTGTTCTCTGGCCTCCATATGTGCATTCATGGGTATAAACAGCTGCATGTACCCCTATCCAAATAACACACACACAGACACACAGACACACAAACACACACACACACACACAGATAGACAGAGAGAGAGAGACAGACAGACGCACACACACACACAGAGAGAGAGAGAGAGAGAGAGAGAGAGAGAGAGAGAGAGAGAGAATATCCAAACTTGTAATTTTCCACCTAGAAGAATGTGCTGGAAAGGGACTCTAGTTCCAGAGCAGAGGAGGCCACTTATTTAGCTATGGCTCTCACCACATAGATCAGGGCCACTCGCAGCCCCTTTCACCATGAGACCCCAGTTATAAAGGTATATCCAATAATTATACAAATCAAACACTTACCAATAATAAATCATAAAAATTTAACTCTAAAAACAAGTCCTTTATACAATTTTATCATCTATTAAAGATAAAAGCAAATAAACACACTAGTAAGATGGATATACCTATTTAAAAAAAAAACAATCCAACCAGAAGATATTATAATTTGGTACATGCTAAGAAACAATGGTAGGAAAATATTAAAGGTCTTTGTTTTTCATAATTACACCCTTGTTTCTATAAAAAGGAGAAAACTTTGCATCTAGAGTAAAACCACTACAATTCCACTCTGAGCAGACATGCTGCAGGAAGCTTCCCTTAGCATTTCATGGCTGCACATGCCATGTGCTCAAAACTGAGGATGCAACAAAGTCTCACAGTGTGACGTGGGCCAGTGCCAATGGGACCACCTATATTCATGATACGTCTGATTCCGATTTAAATTTTGGTTGCACATTCATAAATCTTTTACTGTCTCCAAATTGTTCAGGACCTCCATATTCAATTACAGGACCCCATAGATGGCCCACAGGCTAAGAAGCTTTGGTCTAAGGCGCTGTGCCCTGAAACCACTGCCTGCACCTGTATTGGGGGGGAGCTCTCTGATGAGCGCACAGCAATAAAGAAGCAAAACCGAACATCCCCAAATCCTCCTTTCTTATTTACTCACATGAGTGCTTCCAGTTTGGGGTGTAAAGAGGATTCTCACAAAGCCTTTTTGAATCTTAGTGAATAAATAGGTAGGTGAAGCATATTTGGTATTCAAATGAAAATGACAGAGTCTCTGCCACAAAGGGTGGGCCCAGAATACCCAGCTGATTCCAGCTCCCTCTCTCAATCAGCCCTCGCTCTAGATGTCTTTGACTCCTGCGGAAATAAAGGCAAGACAAGTGCAGACCGCTGGCCTGAGTACCTGGAGTGCAGGCAGCGTGCGGGGGGATAAAAGCCCTCTTTCAGAAAGAAATAGTTCCCAGCCATTGCACAATCACCTTTATTAGCATAACGTCTCATTGCCCATTTTGTAAAAACACTTTCTGAATCCATCTCAGGCAGAAATTGCTGCTACTAGGTAGGAAAAAAAAAAGTCTGTAAAATTTAAAGCATGGGACATTTGTTCAAGACTCCTGGGTAATGATGTCCCTTGATATATAATTCATGATCGCCTTCAAGCTTGGCCTACTTCTGACAAGAGATCATATATTTTGGAGAAGTCGAGAAGGGGGAGGGGAAAAAAAGCCACTTTGAAATGGTTCTGCTGTGTTTTTTCTGTTCAAGCAAAGCCAGATGAGATTTTGGATCACTCTTTTGTAGCATAAGGGCTTCCCTTGAAAAGCTTTTATATTTTTTTCCCTCCTCCTTTAAATCGAAGAGGCAGCCAGACACTCAGTTTCAGTTTTATCTTCTGTAACACCAGATAAAAGATGAGGCTGGATCCATCTGTTAGCAGACACAGACTGCAAACTGTGCCATAGCAGGCACACCCGCACACACAGGAGCACACATTTTTGCAAAAAAGTAAAAAATAAAAAACGGGGAGTAAAGTTCCACACTTTTAAAAAATTTATTATCAGCCATTATACCCAATGCCGACCAGATAACAGCACTTTTATCCTTTTATGGGCAGATTCAGGAGGAAGCCAGCCTGCCAGCGTGCCTGCCACAAAGCCTCTTTCCCTGAGCTGTGACAGGATTGGGGGCGCTGGGGGCTGGCCTCAGGCCAGACTGCACCCCCTCTTCCCCCCGGTAATGCTGGGGTTCCAACCTCCAGAAATACTTGATGATGTCTTTGTGAGCCACTACCCACGATGCCCCAGTATTCCTGGCTGCTGAAGGACAGAGAGAAGCCAGGGTAGGTTTTTATTCTCTGCCTGGTCTTCTAGGGAGAATGAGGAGGCACTCTGCCCAGGCTGGGTTTTACAGAGGCAGAGTGAGGAGCCCCATCTGATTGGCTGGCTGTTTGCTGGTTGTAATGGCACTGTCCGCTGGTCGCTGGTCGGTCGGGTGGTGCTGTGTGTTGCCCTCCCTGGTGCTTTGCTCACCAGTTCCTCACTGCTGCCCGTACTGGATCAGGGCAGGTGTGAGAGAAGCAAGCTAAGAGAGTTCAGACCTGATGGGATCAGAATGGTCAGTCTCTCGGGCTCCAGGGTTGCCTTGTTAAAGTGGGCGGGGTGCAGGTGGAGAGTCTGGGAGGCACAGGGCTCCTTTGTTTCTTTAACAGCGAGATGATGTTAGTCACAGAGTTCCCCCCAAATAAAGATGCTTCGCGTCATTAATGAGATTTGATCTTGAAGTCGTATGTTGGGTAGGAGATGGGGCAATGGCATGTAGTGACAGAGGCCAAGTGTACTGCGTTCTTAAGGGTTGTGTGGTTTCTGGGGTTGGGGGTGCGGGTGGGGTGTCTCAGAGCCCTGGCTCCACCTCATGGTGCTATGATGTGTTTCCCATCTATCTCCAGCCCCTGATTCAGGACATCACTCCATCCTGGTTGCCTAGTGATCTCCTTCTCAAGGCAGCTAGAGTAACACTACTAATATTTAGACACCACTGTGACCTGTCTGTGGCTCAAACACAAGAACGATAGTCCGCCTCTCCCGCAAGAGCTCTCTGATGTCACCCTCTGCTTGTCTTTTGTTCTCTGGATTCTTCAAATCGTTCAGTATACGGACCCCTCTCTCTTCCTAGAACATATTACTTCCCCCAGATAAGAAATTCTTAGACCATCATCTAAAACGTCACCTTTTGGATGAGAAATGTCATTGTTTGCCCTTGTTCTTCTGATGGGTTAAGAAGGAACAAGTGCTGCTACACTGCCTTTGCTGCGTCTCTCCATGTTTGATGCCCTGGTGGACTAGAAATAAGCGCACAGCGTCCTGTTTCCAAGGATTTCCTCATTAAGTGCCTGGTCAAAATTCCAACCTCATCCTCAGAGTCTGGTTCTTGCCCCCCAGAACCTGCTCCTGGAGTGATGGATCCCTCTGGCAACTCTCACCTGTATGCTTTTGATCACATCTTCCCTCTGCGCCAAATATTCTTCAATCCATTAGACCTACTAAGTTCCCAGTGCTACTTACTCACCCTCCTTAATCCCTTTCATTTCTACTGCCATAGATTCTATTTACCACACTGTTTGCCCTAGACCAGCAGTTCTCAACCTGTGGCTCCTGACCCCTTTGGGGAGGGGGGTCACGTATCAGATATCCTGCATACCAGATGCTTACAATATGATTCATAACAGTAGCACAGTCACAGTTATGAAGTAGCAATGAAACAACTTTATGGCTGGGGGGTCACCGCCACATGAGGTAGGTACTGTATTTATTCAGGGGTTGCCGAGTTGAGAACCACTGCACCCAAGGGTGGAGGGATAGCATTTATCTTTGTGTGCTCACTCTAGCCTGATACCCAGGGGTACTTGGCATGCATATCAGTTGTGAGTGAGTGAGTGAGTGAGTGAGTGAGTGAGTGAGTGAGTGAGTAGTGAGCAAGAGCCTGTAGGACTGGGGAGGTACAGTAGAGGAACTGAAGTCACACAAACAGGTAGAGGAGGCGAGGTGGAGTTACAGTGGAGAATGTGGTGAGGTCCAGGACATTAAAGGAAAAGGTCTGGTCCTGATTTTCATATTTACTAAACCCACAGAACCACCAGTAGGAGACACATATGAGTCACCATCCTTTCTATAAGGTTTTCATCTCCTTGGTCCCTAAGGGACCCAAGTCTCTTACTGTCCTACAGCTAATAGCTGTTCCTCCTCAGTCTACTGGGGTCAGCTGATTCCTTCTCCTTTTCCAAATTCTGAATGCTGACATTCCCTGGAACCTTCGGCCTTTGTGTGCTCCACCAAGACACACTCTTCTGGTGGTCTTTCCTTAGTTTTAAGCCTTTAAATATCATCTATATTTTGATAAGTTCCAAATTTATCTGTCCATCTTTGACCTATCCCTTGTTTATCATAACCAACAGTCCATGTGGAATCTACACTCAGATGTGTAACTCTAGCTCTAATAGCAGGAACTTCTCATCTTTCCTCCTACTTCTTCATCCAGGGATGTGCTCATTTCAGCTAATAGCAATTCCAGGCACTCAGGATCCCAGGACAAACACTGAGTCACCTAGCTTACTTATTTCATGACCCACATCCAATCATTCTGGAAATCCCATACCTTGACTCTCAGTCTAGCTAGAATATCCACTCACCAGATCCCTGCAGTTCCATCTTTATCCTCTGGTGGTGTGCGTTTCATACAACAGCCAGAGCCATATTAACACCAAGATACCAACATGATCCTCCTCTGGTCCAGGCTGTCTAGTAGTCCCCCTTTGACATACTAAAATGGCCATACCCTCCTCCAAGCCTGTCTGACGTCACTCCCTGCTTTCCCTTTGTTCTGGAAGCTCTATTATTGGTTCCTTGCTGATACTCAAATCTATCAGTTACACTAACCTCCTTCCCTCCCCAAACACATTTCCTGCACCTAAGGATATGCTTACACCCCACACCTTTTTCAAATATTATTTTCTTACCTTTATGCTTAAAGTTATTATTACTCACACATCCTTCATTCCCTCTCTGCTCTCTCACATTTGGAACTCTAGTAAGCCTGCTTTCTGGCCTCAGTTATGTTGGTCTTGTTCACCGTCACACCCTCAGTGCTCAGCTAATCACAATGTGTTAAAAGTGGCCTGTGGATGAAGTGATGCAGGATGCTTGGTACCTCTCTCCTGCCAGGATCAGTTCCATGATGGAACTGTGTGTTCTGAGGCAGTTCTCAATCAGGCTGACCTTCAAAGCACCCAAGCCATGAATCTCATCCCTTACCCCCACCCACTATGCCTGGCAGACTGCCTGACTACTAGCAATTACTTGACCTGCATTTGAAGACTTAAAGTCAAGTTCATCTCCCTGCTGGCCCGACTGTGGTCAAGGGAACATCTTAACTCTTGAGGGCCAGCCTCTTGGGACTCTCCCACTGCTGTAGCTTATTGGGTCCTAGTGCTGTTATGCTGTGGAGTCAGCCCTTGGACAATTACAATATCTACCTCTAACACATGATAGTTACCAGGCAAGTCCAAAAGTCCCTAATCTAAGGTCTTCTCCCTGCAGCGGATGAGCTGGGTCCTGGAAGAATCTGTCTTCACTGACAGAAGGATTTTTAAAGACCTTTTGAAACAGAGCCCATGTCCTGGCCTCAGATGACCATTTCTCCTGTGAACTGTCCCTGTTATGTCTTCCCGGGAGCTGAGGCACACCATGTCCCAGAGGCAGCTGTCCAAGGGCTGCTGTGCTTAACTACTGCTGTCCATCACAAGCCCAACTCTGCTTCCTTCCCAGATGTTTGCAAAAAGGCTTGCCATCACCAAGTTCAGAAGCATGATTAGGGGCTTTTGGGCTCTGATTAAAGTCAGGAATTAACTAGGCTCCAGAAGTAACTTCCTTGGAGGCCACACATAGATAATCATATGGAAGATGATTCCGGCATCACTGTGTGTGCCTTCTCCTACCTTTGGGGGGTCTTTAATATGGAAGGGGGTCAATTATTGCTATGGGAAATAAGAAAGTAGAGCAGAAAAACAAATCAGGATGGGCACATTACACACACACACACACACACACACACAGGGAACACAACTCAGCTTCTTAGAGATCAGTAGCTCATTAAGAATAGCTCATAAAGATTTATCTAGCAAAGCAATTAACATCAAAATGAAAAAGGGTACGCTCTTATTTTTCACTGTAGTAGAAACCCAGAGAGAAAGAATAGTTGGAACAAGATTACATTTTTTCATCTGAAAGTCATATTTCGATCGGACTTGCAGACGTTCCAGGGGAGCTGGCAGGCGAGCAGAGCAGATCCATGAGAACCAGAATCCTTTCACTTTTTGTTGCCAGCAATTTCATAATCACAGACAAAAATTACAAATGACTTAGGTTTGGCATTTGGGAGCCTCTGAGTGGGCAAACTCACCTCTTCTCGGTTTGCGTATTTACCCCGCAAACGTTTGCTAAGGTAAGCAAATAAATATCCCGAATGGGTGAAAAGGTGTGGCTGGCGTTTGGAACTACAGGTCTAAGCTCCAATTTGAGTGTTTCCTGGAAATTGGCGCATGCTCACATAGGCCAAATGAAGAATCTTAGGAATCTAGAGAAACCAGCCAGTACTAGGAGTTAACAGGGCTGTGGGGCAAACAAACTCAGGCCTCCGGATATGGCCAAGGTAGCCCCAGAAAAAGGATGACGCTTCCTCATGGTAAATGATACTTTTAAAAATGTTTTCCATCATAGTTAACTGTGCATATCAACTTGCCTGGGCCACAAGGATGTGTGTGTGTGTGTGTGTGTGTGTGTGTGTGTGTGTGTGTGTGTGTGT
>OU015742.1:117120395-117127895 GCA_907169655.1 Acomys percivali | reverse complement strand
AGAGGTCCCCTGCCCTCTTGGTGTTCTTCACAGCCCTCTTCTCTCCGCCTCAGCTTACCTGCATCTCTCCCTGTTGCTTGCCACCCGAGAACAAACTCAAACCTCTTACACACAAGGAGTGCCCTGCTCTGTGAGACGAAGGGTCCCTTCATCAGAGGTTTTTTTTTTTTTTCTTTCTTTCTGAATGGGAACCCTGGATGAAATCCTAGCACACTTCAGGGTGTCTGGAGAGCTTTCTGGGTCCAGCCCTGCAGTCACACTTTAAAAACACCAGTCCCCAGCTGTGAATCCTTGGGGGCTTGTCCTCATCCTCAGGACTCCAGTTAACAGTCTCCCCTCCATTACTTTCACTTCCAGATTTTCCTGGCACCTCATTCATTCTACTGCAGTCCTGCCCAATACTTTTTTTTTTTTTTTAGCAGAAATCTAGCCAAGTGGGGCTGTGGAGCCAGCACACCACCAAAACGCCCATGTTTCGAATCATCTTTAAGTAGGGCTTTTGGCTTTGAAAAAAGGAAGACGCAGATGTACTCACAATAGCTGAACTCTCCCCCTGCTCCAGGCCTCCTGGGATGTGCTAGAGATGTGATTACAAACCAGCCCAGGCTTGCCCTCTGGGCCCACAGTCTAGTGTCAGACATACCAATGAGACAGAGACAGTAAATATGAAGTCTCCCTTTTCAGTCAGAGGGAGTCAGGAGGTACTAAAATTCCAGGCTGGCTGGCAACCTCATCACCTGAAGCCCAGCATGTTCACTCAGCTATGGTGACCATCAGGCTGGGAACACTGTGTCCTTGCTTTGTTATTCGATGAGGCTCAAAGAGGACAACAGCTTCCAATGACTATCCACATTAGGTTCATTTTCTCACTTCCTTCAGGTCTTCACACAGTTCCCACCTTCTGGTGAGGCCTTCCCTGACCATCTTGCTCAAAATAGTGACTACACCTACTTACTTCCTCTTAGCCAAGCCTCACCCTCAAGGCCAGCAGTTCTCAACCTGTGAGTTGTGACCCCTTTGGGGGGGGTGGAATGACCCTTTCACAAGGGGTCGCGTGTCAGATATCCTGCATATCAGATATTTACATTATGATTCACAACAGGAGCAAAATTACAGTTAGGAACCGGCAACGGAAGTCATTTTATGGTGGAGGGTCACAACATGAGGAACTGTAGCACCGAAGCATCTCGAAGGATGAGGACCACTGCTCTATACTCACCTCAGCTTCACTTTTCTTCATGGAATTTACTACCCTTATTTTTCTTACTTATGTGCCATGGCCCATCTTTCCCCATCAGAATATAATCATACTTGTGAAGCCAGAGAGTTTTATCTGCCTGGGTCACTGCTTAAGCCCCAAAAAAGTACTTGATTATGGATACTCAAGCGGATAGATGAATGGATGGATGAATTTGGTGGGGAATAGGGAAGATTTTCAGAAGAAAGGTCTATTAGAGGTGAGTGCCCAAGGATCTGTTGCAGTAAAGACTACCTTGGAAAGAGGTTGTAACTCATGTGATTTGGGGAAAATCATATTCCACTTTTTAGTTCTGTTGTATGAAGCTAATACAAAATAAATGCAAGTCTATGATGACCCATAAAACTAAAAAAATAGTTTCCAACAGTAAGAAATTAAACCAACCACAATGCAGGCTGATGCAACATGGGAAGAGCCAAAAGGAAGCCGTCTTTCTCCACAACCAGGAGTCTGAGTTTTAACCACAGAAAGACACTGGGGAAGCCCAGTACAGCGAGGGTGGGATAAAATACCAAATAGTCCCTGACCTGTGCTCTGTGACTGGCTCCTGCATAAAACGATCTGCCTTCGGGTGGGTAAGTGCAACATTCTGCCTAAGTTTTGCTCTCTCAATAATGAGCACCTAGCATCTTCTCCCATTACTTGACACATGTGAAAGTTTCCAGAGCAGCGTCTGGCACTTTGAAAGCACATGGCAAACAGAAGATACTACTTGCATGAAATTTACATACATTAAGGTGGGGGGGCATGAAGCTCCATTTGGGGAAAAAGGCAAAGAGATCAAGCTGGGCTTCTATTTTTCTGAAGCATATGAGACTACTTGTGGACAGAAAATGGGATTTTCATTTGCTGTAAAAACAAACAAACAAACACCAAAAGTTGTGTGGTAGGGGAATGCAGACAATATTCAAAGACAGAAAGACTGCACCCCAATTATACTCCCTACTTTGGATCCTATGTCTTCACGTGATTACAGGAAAACAAAAAGTGTTCTTAGTCTCCGTGCGTGCATGTGTGTGTGTGTGTGTGTGTATGTGTATGTGTGTGTGTGTGAGTGTGTGTGTGTGTGTGTGTGTGGTTTATCAAGACAGGGTTTCTCTGTGTAGCCTTAGCTGTCCTGGACTCACTTTGTAGAACAGGCTGGCCTCAAACTCACAGAGATCCACCTGCCTCTGCCTCCCAAGTGCTGGGATTAAAGGAGTGTGCCACCACCACCCAGCCTGGCTTGAGGCTTGACTCTTAAGAAAGGAATAAAGAAGTGCCCTGCAAGTATCTGTTGCTTGGGAAGTATATACAAAAGACAGCCAGCAAGATAATTAACACCTATTAACAGCTAAATGTTTGTTGAAGACCATAACTCATTTTAACTAATACAGTAGAAGATGTAAGAATTCTTTGAAAATGTAGGGACCAACTTAGGTAACCTAAAAAGTATTGGTTAGAAAAAACAACTCACATATATGCACTATATAGCAGCAAGCGCACCGTAGCTATCTTATTTTATATGAGCTATTCAAGCTAGGTGCTGCATTTGAAGTTTACCAGATAAATTTACAAAACTCACTACCTTACTGATAGGCTACAGTAAGTGCGGTCTGAGGAAGAAAGGAAAAGAGCGAGGAGGAGAGAGGAGAGACAGGAAGGGGAGGTGAAGGGGTCCGGCACACAGAGGGTTAAAGTGGGGAGCAAGCAAGACTTATGTATATAATGTGGTATATCCATGTTAGTAGAATCACACTCATCCCCACATTCACATGTAGAGGGAACCCCAACTTAGACCCTGCACAAAAGACTCTCCACAGAATAACCTCAGGCTAGATCTGATTCCGGCCCCCATGCCCCACCCCCATTGGCCCATCTCAGGAACATCTCATTAACGGCCACCAGCTCAGGGAGCAGAACTGTGTAACTTGGCTCATCCTTTCTTCTGTTCTCTCTCTTTCCCGGCTAGTCCCAGGCTGTTATCTGCCCTAGCCCAGCTGGTGTGACCTGTGAGAACATGCAGAAAGAAGGCAACTCCACTCTTTCTCCTCTGAGTACCTCCTTTCACCTCTTTCCCACTTCCACCAGCAGACTACGTTAAACAAAATGAAGTACATGCTTAGTCCTGTATTCTTTTAAAACCTATATTCAAGTTTCTTTCTTTTTGTTTTTAAGCCATACTCATTTGTCTTGAATTTTTAAAAATACATTGAGAATGAATTTTTACCTTGGTTCTGTTTCTGAAGCAGAAGAGTTAGAAAGTTCTTCCAGAGGGCCTGATTTAGTTACACTCTGCCACTTACTTTCAGCTTTGCCTTTTCCTGTGGTCACTGGTGCCTACAAGGCCCCAGGAGGTCCCTCAGCTTCACCTGCAGGAGCTCTTGAGAAGCCAGTTTCATGAACCACATAAAAACAAGGGTTGGCTTGAGCCAAAGCCATGTCTATAAAGCCTAGAAGGGCCAGGCCTGGAGCAACTTTGCCTGACTTCTGAAAGAACACACAAGTGTCCCCAACATGTGCACTACACACACACACTGCAATGTGTACTCCTATGTTCACATCCAACATACACAAAGCACGCCCATGCAGTACATCCATACTTTCACCTCACATACATTTACATGCCTATAACATGGCATGTACACTCATAGCATGCACACATAGCATGAAGCAGAACAGCACACACAAACCATGCAGATTATACACATATATTCGCAAGCAACGCACACACATATTACAGCACACACAGACTCATTCTGCTCATTTGATCTACTCTCAAACATATACTGGATACACACTTACACATCTCCCACATATACCACATTATATGAACACACCAGGCATGGTGAGAGTGCTCAGTGGGTTAAAGTTCTTGCTGGTGAACCTAACAGCATTGTTTGGTCCCTGGAACTTATGCTGTGAAGGGAGAGAAACAATTCCCACATGTTCCCCTCTCAACTCCATCACCCAAGTGTCACAGCATGTGTGCGCGCGTGTGTGTGTGTGTGTGTGTGTGTGTGTGTGTGTGTGTGTGTGTACACACACACTAAATAAGTAGATAATAAATAGATTTGTATATGAGTAACATATACACACACTTTCTCACGCACTAAATAAGTAAATATTAAATAGATTTGTATAACACACACACACACACACACACACACACACACACACACACACACACAGGCTTTTATAACAGGTAAAGCCTAATACTCTACAGTTGTGCTCTGAGGTGGGCCTTAGAGTTCCCATGAGATTCTGACAGTCTGTACCTGTCAAAGGCTTTGACGGCCCTAGACCCTACTGTCATTTCTGCCCTGTGGAAACTCCCTGCTTTGTTAAAGTGCCCATCCTGTCACAGTTGCTGCAGAGAGAGAATCTCCTCTAGATGGTCAGGGGAGGTCCCCAAAGAATGTAGAACTACAACATGTCACACCTAGTGGATCCCAGAATAAGGTTCAACTTTCAAGACAGCAAAGTTAGAATTATGACACACATTAAATGTAAACTCAGAAAAAGACAGCATAAAAAAGAAAGTATAAACTCAAAAGACAGCGAAAGAAAGAGAAGGGGTGAGGAGTTTCTTGAGCATTGCTTATACATTTTTCCCCTAAATGTCCCCATTTTAATACCTGGTCCACACACAGAAGCTGACTGTAAGAATGGTTTCTGCATCCTTCCATTTTTCTGAGAAGACCTAGCCCTGATCCTCTGCTCCCCAAGAGAGACTGTTCCATACCTCTTTGACACCACAATGCTCAGTGTGTTCTCGACTTATTACAAAGAGCCTCGCAATCACTGACAATGGCCAAATCAGGGCTGTGGTCACTATCTTCTTGGTCCATCAACCAGCAAGTCCTTGATAGTACTGTCCCTAGGAATGACAGTGGACGTTCTGGGGACAAACTGCATCAGGAACACAGCAATTGACCACATGGAGAGATGACTGTTAACAGAGAAGTAAAGGAAAGTTCCAGAAGAAACTAAGAATACACAGGAGGTCTTCTTGTGTCCTGCTAAGTCTGCATGAACTGAATGCAGGCCATAGGAGGCCACCAGCAGGCAGTTAGTGCAGTCCCCTTTTCACTCTATTCCTGTCCTCAGGGACTCTGGCTCAAGGAAAGACAAAGGCGTTTACTTAAACATAGAAAAAGGCAAAGAAAGGAAGTAGCACGTCCAAGGTCACTCAGTAAGTCAAGAGCAAGCCCAAACGGAGAGCCAAGATCTTCTCACGCTCTGCTTAGGGGCTTCTCACTTCCCCAAGCTCCCTCTTCGAGCCTGGTTCCTCACAAGGGTAAAACGATGAGTCAGACTGAAAAAGTCCCTTCTATCTTCCCCTAATGCCACACTTGGTTAAAAACAACATCAACAACAACAAGATTCCAACTCATTTTTACTCACTGGAAAACTGCTTTGTCCTTGAGAAACTCTTGGGAGCTGTGTTTGAACAAATTATTGTTAAAGTTTTATTCTTAACAATAAGTTTGTGTAGTGCATTCTAATTAAAGCAAAAAAAAAAGTATTAAAGTGGCAACTGATACTTTTGATTAGAATGGAATGAATCATGTGACCATTCTACCTGTTCTAGTTTGCTTTCTATTGCTGTGATAAACACCATGACCTAAGGCAACCATGGAAGCTACCTGCTATGGTATGCTATGTCACAATCATAGCCCATCACTAAGGGAAGTCAGGGGCAGGAACTCAAGGCAGGAATCAGGAGGCAGGAACTGAAGCAGAGACTATAAAGGAACACTGCTTATGCAATTGTTCAGCCTGCGCCCTTGCACCACTCACCACCAGCCCTGGGTTGGCACTGACCACCGGGAGTAGGCCTTCCCACACCAATCTTTAATTAAAATGCCCTACAGATTGGCCTACCTTGCCAATCTGATGGAGGCATTTTCTCAACTGAGATTCTCTATTCCTGGATGGCCCTCTTCCCACACGACACTAGCTTGGGTCATGATGCCAATAACCCAACCAGTGTACCACCTCTCTCCAGAGGTTGAACATGTGCCTGTGTTCTTCTAACCTTAGCAAACTGTGAGCTCCTATAGGCATTTTGTAATAAAAGCCCATCAGGTCTCAGTGATCTGCTTTTCTCAGACCAGATGTGCCTCTAAATTCAGAGTTCTCTATACTTCAGAAAGGAACAAAGCACATAACCACCTATTACGTGTACCCCCTGGAGGGTCTGAAGCACTCATCTTTTTGCTGAAAAACTCATTTATCCCAAGTGAGACAAATAAGAGTTATAAATAGGCTGACATAAAACTGGGCTAGCTTTTACTTCCAAAAGAGTGATAGAAACATAATTCCACCTTCAGAGCTTTTTAGATTTCTGAACTCAACAATAAGAGGATGTGGATATGTCAGAGAATTGCTTTTGACCCTATTTATTACTTGTAAAGATATTCAAGAGCCTGGGTTTGAAATCTCAACACACACACACACACACACACACACACACACACACACACACACACACAAAGGAATGAGCAAGGAGATTGATAACAGACATGCACAGACTAATGTTCAGTTTTTCTTGTTAGGATCCAGCTATAGAACAAAAAAGGCTCATAGGCTAGAGCCAGGAGACACTAGGCCGGGACTTTTCAGGGGAGATTCAGCGATGGGTTGTCAGAGAAAAGGGGGAAGGTTTTGTGGTAGTTCACATCAGAACACCAAAGAGGAAGCTACAGGAGCAGCCAAAACTTTTCAAACAGATTCTATTCAAAGCCCAAGCAAAAAGAGAACCTGATAAATATTTAATCCACATATCCCTCATACTATCCACAAGACACAAGCACCATCAACTGCCATACACAAACTGGAAAACTTCACAAACTTAAGGAATTTGGCCATGGAAAATGCCAAGATTCCAGCTCATATCTGATTGCTTCAAAGAAGCTCAAACACTCCCAGGTACATGCCATGACTCTGGATTTCAGACTTGTAGAGTGAGTCTGTCTGTCTGTCTGCCTGACCCCCACCTCTCATATACATGTATGTATATGTATATCACTGTCTCTCTCCTCCTCTTCACACTCATCTATCTTTTCTCTTCACTCCTTTCTCCTCTGTATGTCTCCTATTCTAATATCTCCTATTCACCCACCCATCTACTCATCCATCTGTCCACCCATCCATCCATCTATCCATCCATCCATCCATCCATCCATTTATCCACTTACCCATCCATCCTCCCATCCACCCATCCATCTGTCCACCCATCCACCTATCCTCCCTCCATC
>OU015742.1:117088845-117107645 GCA_907169655.1 Acomys percivali | reverse complement strand
TCTTCTTCTTCTTCTTCTTCTTCTTCTTCTTCTTCTTCTTCTTCTTCCTCCTCTTCCTCTTCCTCCTCCTCCTCCTCTTCTCCTTGCAAAGATCTGGTTTTCTTCCCATGAAACATTAATGAACAAATAGACAGACTTAGTTCAGACATAGGTCAAGGTGTTTTCTCTACTTACCAGAGATTTTGTCAACTCAGGCATTTGGAAAACACAATCTGGATCTAAATACAGCATCAGGACTTTTATCACAATCAACAAAGCTGACTGGAGCTTCTTGCCAGTCCATAACTGCTAACATGAGAATGTGTCATGCTGTATGTATATGACCACATGTGACAATCACTATGCAAGTGGCCATTTGAACATTTTTCTTTTTTTCTTTTATTAGCTTTTTCAAGACACAGTTTCTCTGTGTAGCCTTGGCTCTCTGTCCTGGACTCCCTTTGTAGACCAGGCTGGCCTTGAACTCACAGTGATCTGCCTGCTTCTGCCTCCTGAGTGCTGGGATTAAAGGCATGGGCTACCACGCCTGGCTCATTTGAACATTTTTCAATTTCTTTTGTTTATCGCTTTTAACTCTTAACCATGTGAGTAATGCCTTAGATTATTGACTTTTTTTTCAAGACAGTTTCTCTGTGTAGCCTTGGCTGTCCTGGACTTGCTGTGTAGACCAGGCTGGCCTTGAACTCACAACAATCTGCCTGCATCTGCCTCTCAAGTGCTGGGATTAAAGGCGTGCACCACCACCGCCCAACCAGATTATTGACTGTTACTGGGAACTCAATATAGTAGCAACTTACATTTATCTTGTGTGGGATGAGGGTGTTTTGTGATGTATGTTGTCTACATTTATCACTTTCCACTTTATTTTGAGTCAGAGTCTCTCACATGAACCCAGACATCACAGATCAGGCTAGCCACCTTGTTCTGGGGATTCCAATTCTCAGCCCTCACCTTATGCACTGAGCCATCTCCACAGCTGCTACTTTCTATTTTATCCTCCCATTACCTACTCAACCCATTTATCAACTCTCATTTGAGTTTTCATGGCTTCTGAATAGTCGTTTGATGATATTCTTTCTTCATTCAATTCACTGTCTCCCTGAAGCTCCAGCAGTCATCTTTAAGAAAACATGGCAGTAGAAGTTCCCTCACTGAAACCTTGCAATGGCTCCCTATTCCATTTGGACAGAACTCATTTGTTGCCCATACTTGATGGTTTTTCCTGTGTCTTTATAATTTTTTATTATTTAATTAATTTATTCAGATTACAACTCAATTGTTATCCTATCACTTGTATCCTCCCATTTCTCCCTCCCTCCCTCTTTCATCCTATTCCCCTCACCTAGGTCTAAGACCAAGGGGGAACTCCTCTCCCACTTTATGATCATAGTCTACCAAGTCTCATCTTGGTAGCCTGCTTATTCTTTCTTTGAGTGCCATCAGGCCTCCCCACCAAGGGGAGGTCACCAGACTTCATGTCTGAGTCAGTCCCTGATCTCCACATAACTGTGGAGAATGTCCTGTCCATTGGATAGATCAGAGTAGGTGTTCAATGTTTACAACTTGTATTGTTCTTGGTTAGTACAATAGTTTGAACAGACCCTCCTGGGCCCCAATCCACCTATCATGGTGCTCTTCTTGTAGGTTTCTAGGACCCTCTGGATCCTTCTATTTCCCCATCTCCTATATTTCTCTTACCTAGAATCCCAGTAGGATGTCTTCACATCTATCCTAATCTCCTGGTAAGTGAAGACTTTCCTGGGACATGCCTTTTTGGCTAATGCCCAATTCTAAGTGAGTATATACCATGTGAGTCTTTCTGCTTCTGGATTAACTCACTCAGTATGATCATTTCTAGTTGTCTTCATAATTTAAAAAGCTAACTATTATATCACACCTCTCTGACTTTGTACCTTGCACCCCTCCCTTTGTGAAACATCCCCCTTTTCATATGAAATGTAACAAAGTCTGCCCTGAACTCCAATCCAAAGCACACATTACAAAGTTTTAATTTAGAAATTACACACCACGCACTTGGTGAGGCAGAAGCAGGTGAGTTTCTATGAGTTCAAGGCCAGCCTGGTCTAGAAAGTGAGTCCAGGACAGCCAAAGCTACACAGAGAAACCCTGTCTCAAAAACAAAACAAAACAAAAACAAAAACAAAACAAAGCCCCTCCCCTCCAAAAATCCCCCCCCCAACACACACACCTCACATCTACATTCCCAATGTCAGAAAGATAATGCATATGTAATAAACACTCACAAAATTAATCGATGTTTCTCTATGTTCAAGACCCATAGATTAGGAGACTTTCCCTTTCAAATTATTTACGGGGATATAAAACATATGCATACCTAGAAGAGCAACACAGAACTTTATTTTAACAAGAAGAGAAATGTTAGGGTGCATTTGGGTGTGTGCATCAAATAGTACACCCACAAATGTTGTGTGATCCTGAAATAAACTCCCCATTAGTGACAACTCATCAAATCTAACAGCGACGACTCTACTCGTGATGTTGAAACATTCCCTTTTCTCGTATGCCAACACCTCTACATTTTCTTTGTTTTAATTATATCAAGCATCCTTTTGTTCTTCTGGGACACTTGCCTGCTAGGCTGGGGAAGACTATAAATAATAATCATCATCATTAGAGGAAATATTACCCACACAGTCTATTTTTAGAGCTGATGACAAACCCACAAACAGACCCACTATGACCCTGGCAGAGCAGCAGTGGTTTCTTGAGGCACGTCTTAGGCTCTTGGATGTTTCACCTGTCTCATTAGTGTCACTCATGTGGTGTGGCTGTGAAGATGACAGCTGCTTCATCTGATCAACTCCATCACACTGTGTCCCATCTGTTAATATGAGAAGAGATGGGAAGATTTTAGAAAATCTGGCGGTTTTCATATTTTTATACATAAATGCAGATTTCTGATTTGCATTTCTTTCATACCCAGGTTTCAGTGCATTTATTTAATGTGAGTGCAGGGGGAGGGGAAGCCCAAGACAGAAAGAGGATACTACCTTTTATTATATGTATTTCAATATTTCACCATCTTTGAGAGTAGAAACAAAATTAGAGGTAGCCTCATCAGTCTCTTCATTTAGCACATTGGAGAAACTGAGACCCAGAGAGGGAATGTAGTTTCAAGGCCTTGAGACAAGTGAACTACAGAGCTGGGTCACAAACTGTGGTGCTTTCACTCTCCCGATGTGAAAGGAATATCTTCTCCAGTTCTGATGAGAAAGCTTACAGCTTGTGGCATATCTAGCATGCCAGTTTTCTATTGGCAAACTATCAAATTTCCTCTACAATTCCCTAAAGAACTCATAAACTATGACACGGGCATAAATTGAGTCACGTCCCCAAAATGGGATAAATATGCATGATGAACAATTTCACCAGTTCCAAATAGGTGGGGTGACAGAGCAGAAAGAGGACCAGGTCTTATAATCTAGACATGGAACAGCTCAGCTTTGACCATGTATGATTTGGGGCATGTCAGAGACCCTTGCCAATTTTGAAATTTTCATTTGTTCACCATGTTCCCCCACTTTCCTTACAGGAATACTCAAAGACTCAAATGAAGTGACAGACATGAAAACTGTGACAGGCTTTATGAAAAAATCATTTCCGGAAGCTACAGAAACATGGAATATTTTCTCTTTGTTTATTGTTAAAGTAGTATGTATAATCATTGGATGTTAATTTTCCACAGGTGGTTAGACTGTCTTTGGCTCTTTTTTTTTTTTTTTCTTGCCAGAAAGTGTCACCGATGTTTGGAACAAGCTTTATGGTTGTTTACATGTAAGTTAAGCCAGACTGACAGAATGAATGAAATGAAGAAATAAGGAGAAGCATCAAATTCACTGGATGTCTATTTACAAAGGATTTCAGGAATATTTTTTATGTGAAGTGATAGAAAGGGGGAGCGGATTTAGATAGTGGCCACCACAGAGAACACTTCTTGCATATTTTAATAGGCTTATTGTAATATTTTTTTGAAAAAGACACAATGCTTTTTCAGTTACCGTGGTTTGATTTGAGCATACATCCCATTTTCTCTCTTTGACTTGATCTGATAGATTGATAGTCTAACTCATGCTAAAGAATAGTGAATGAGAGGTGCTTTCCCCTTTCCAAGGAATATTTAGACAAAGATGAATCTAACAGACACCCGTGCACCCATCACCATGAAGATTAGCATTGCATAGCGTATGCTTCAGTCTCTCATTAAATGAAGGAATATTAATGATCAACTGGCAACCCTGATGCTCCCGCATGGGGGCTACAAACTTCTGGTGCTTAATCTTCAGTTCCTTCCATGTGGCCACAGGAGTACATTCTGATCAATGCTCTGTGGGCAGTTGTAACTCACCTCTAGGTTGGAACATTTACTTTCCAACAGTGTACCTCCCAACCCTGTTGCTCTTGGAGCTGTTATCACAGTCAGCCTTACTAAGCAATTGACCACCCCATCCCCACGCCAGCCTTTTCTCAGTTCTCACCACAGAGAGACATTTGCTATCATGAAGCTGCTGGCAATCTTTCCATTTGCATTTTCAAATATTCCCAAATAAACATGGATGCTAACCATATAGTAGCCCAGCGCAAATGTTTACATAAATGCTCTAAATTCTTGTTTTTAATGTTTCTTTACTTACTGGTTGGAATTTTCATGCTATAATTAAAAAATTTTAAATTAACATGCAAATTATTTGGTTTCATTATGATATTTTAAAATGGAATTTGATTGCTGTTGGTCTTCTTCACCAGATTCCTCTCCTCCAACCCTCTGTCTATACTAGCATGCCTGCACTCTTTATTTTTGAGACTTTATTTTTATATGCATGAGTGTTTTGTCTGAATATGTGTTTGTGCACAATGTGTGTGTAGTGCCCAAGGAGGCCAGAAGAGGTATCAAATCCCCTGGGACCGGAGTTACAGGCGGTGTGAGTCACCATGTGGACGCTGTAAACTGAATTCAGATCTTCTAGAAGAGCAACCAGTGCTCTGAACAACTGAGAAGTCCCCCAACCTCCAGCCTCACACAGTAGCATGCGGTTTGAGAGCTAACCATTATGCTAACTATGTAATTCTTTGGTTTCGTACATTCTATGTTTTATCAAATATTCATATCCCCCAAATGATCTTCTTATTTTAATCTTATACTACTTACATGGCAGTGAGCTAGTACATCCACATATTTCCTAAATTTCTATTTTCAAATTTTCTGATGTATTTGTAAATTGTGATTGTATTCTCACTGGCATTTTCTTGGATTTGAATGATGCTGTCTTGGTCTTCTTTCATTTGCTTTAGAAGAATATTACAGACTGGGTAACTTATGAAGAAGAGAAGTTTATGTGGCTCACAATTACGGAGGCTGGAAAGTCTGAGGGCATAATGCTGGCATCTGGCATGGACCTTCCTCCTGTAGTATCTCATGGTAGAGAGCAAAAGGTCAAGAGAGAAAGGGCCAATTCTGAAATAATTCTCTTACAGGGGCACCCATGGCATTGATCCACTTATGAATGCAGGGCCCTCATGACCTTCTGACCTCTCATTCAGACCCCCTTTCCATCTGGTGCATTGTGGGTTAAGTTCTCAACATATGAGCTATGGTAGCAGGTGTACTTAAGGCTTAGTAGGTATTGACGATCTTTTCCTAGTTGTGTTGATTATTTCAGGATTTCTTTTCTGTAAAAATAACCTATCTTATAAAATTACATCTGTTATTTGACTTGCAATCTATAATTTAAAATTAAATAAATTGTCCATTATTTGTAAAATGTAGGAAGCTAAATTCAGAATAACAATCCACTTTCTATACACGTTGCTGCATACAGCCAGGAATTTGCCTTTTAACTAGTTCGTAGCATCTACTGTCTTACATAAGGGTTTCTATTCTTTTGTTGATGTCAAGTTATTTTCTTATATTTATTTTTTATTTCTAAATTCCATAAACAGGAAAGTATTTCCTAGTATTAATTTGACAATTTTTTCAGTTATTTCATTTATTAGTGTTATAGTTTATGCTTCACTTAGATGTATATGAGATAAATTTTGAAGAACATTTTGAAGGAAAGGGAAATCCCAATTATTTTTTCTGTAGGAAAAGTCCTTTATCCCAATGCCATTCCTTGGTTTGCCTAAAATAGACTAGGTTCATCTTTTTCACCCATTGACTCTGCTTTTGGTAAGACACCTACAACTTCAGAGTTGATGGTATATAAGCCCCATTCTCTTGATGCAGTGTTGTTGATTTTCGGTTTGTTCAACTCTTTGTTTTGCTGTTGTTGACAGGATGGGTGCTGCTAAAGATTTTATACTGGAAACTGAAATTCTCTGAACATAATATTTACAATGTTAAAATTTTGTTTTTATTAATTAAAGATCATATTTTACTTTATATACTAATACTAAGGTGTTTTAAAAATAAATAGCTCTTATGTAAGACAAAGGAATGTACAGTCTCCATATTTGAAGAGTTATGAGTTTTCTTTTGGTATTTTTAGAAGTCATTTTCCTTTGTTCATAATAAAACTTCTTACACTAGAATTCCATCTGTAGTGGTATGAATAAAAATGGCTCCCATAGGCCCATAGGAAGTGGCACCATTGGGAGGTGTGGCCTTTTTTGGAGGAAATGCATCACTGAGGGTAGACTTTGAAGTTACAGATGCTAAGCCAGGCCCAGCTTCACACTTTCTTCCTGTTGCCTGCAGATGTAGAACTATCAGCCACCTCTTCAGCACCATGTCTACCTGTATGCCACCAGGCCTCTCACCATGATAAATGACTAAACTTCTGAACTGTAAGCTAACCCCAACTCAATGTTTTCTTTTATAAGAGTTGCTGTGGTCATGTTGTCTCTTCAAAGCAATAGAAACTCTAACTCAGGAACCATATCTTCTAGTTTTGAAAACATTCTAAATATTTACTCTATAGGCTTAAGATTGCGCTATGATTTAGGGGTGTGTGTTATTCATCTTGGTAGCATTTCCTCCTGTTCATTCATTTTCTTGCATGGTTTATAACTTTGCTGTTGAGCACCTTGTCAGCCAGAATAGTTTTCCTTGAGAAGCCCTTGTGACTTACTTTACATTTCAGCTTTGTGTATATCTGCTAGGATTGCTAAAGTTTAAACACATTGTGCACATATTTACGTTAATCTATTTCGTTAGCATATGGAACTATTTGAGTGGCTTGAATTTGTACCTTTGTCCTGTGTTCTGATGTTTTACTGCTGTGTGTATCTCCCCTACCACCACCACCAACCACCTAAAAGATGGGAATTTTATTTCGGTTCTTTTGGGTTTTGTTGTTTCTGAGTGAAGAATCAGTTTAGGAAGATCAGGTCCAGTTGCCCACCCATGTGGAGTTGCTGGGTAAACTTTCCCCGCTATGTGGCAATAATCTTTAGTCCCAGCTGTTAAGTCTTCTTGTCCTATCTTCCAATTTCCTGTTAACACTTTTCAGTTATAATTGTCACTTCCTTTTTCTGAGATTGACTCTTCACATCCTTCTTTTGGTCTCAAAATTTGTTTTTCCTTTTAAACTCCATCATTCCTCTGGAGTTTTAGTTGGGGAGATTGTCTTCTATATCAGCTTAATTTTCCTTACTTGTGAGGACCCAAGGACACATGCATGTGGTAAGCAACACATAGGTAGAGTCTCTTGTGGGCTGGTAAGACACTTTGTAAGTTCATTAAAATGAAAAAAAGAAAGGATTGAAGTTATCTTATTTTCATTCTTAAATTATGTTACATATTTGGCAGTGCTCAGCCTTGCCGGGTTACACAGACACACACATACACACACACACACACACACACACACACACAGTCTTTTTGTGACAACTCTTTGGACTGCTGAAGTCACCAGAGGCTGTGCCTGTCTTTCTGTCTTAGTTCTTGCCTACTTTGGGTGGTGCCCAGTTGGATTTGAAATCTGGACTGCGTGTGTATCAACTGTGTAAAATTATCTGTGATGCCCCAATGGGTGCAGTGGTCATAGCTATTATCCTGAATGTACATGCCTTTAGAAATGATGGCCTCTTTCTTCTTCTTAATCTTGGTCAGTCCATGGACTTAATGGTTTTAACTAGGCTATGTGATTGAAATTGAAGTGATCGACAGTATGAAAATCTAGACTGACTTTATGTTTTAAAACTTGTAAGAAAAGAAAGCTAGTCACTAGGGTTTGATAACTCAAGGCTTTTAGAAATGCATGTCCCTTAGTATACATTTTAAAGATTTGCTTAAAGAAAATTATCCACTCCCAGAGGTTACTAAGTAATGAAAGTAACACTGTGTGAGTTCATTAGTCTTTAATATGGTTTTTCTCTTCATTTTATTTTCCAATAAGGGAAGTTTCTCCAAATGATGCATTTCCGAGGCTGAAGAGAAAGAATTCTGATTGGTTTCTTCATGGCTATTATAGCCAGCCATGAGAGAAAAATCCAGCTAGTTTGCAATTTTCAAAGAAGTGGAGAGATTAGTTTGTTAATGCCTATTCAGTTCATTTTTTTTTTCTATTTGGGGAATTGAAATTTTGAGCATGCTGCTGCAAAAGGACGGGAGAAAGCCTGAGCTGCAATGTAATAAGTAGCACTGCCCTTCATCTGCAGAGTTTCTTTGAAGTTGCAATGGTAAGTGTGGGGATGTGAGAACTGTAACTTTGTTCCCAGGAGCTGAAAATGACCCAGTGAAGGCTGCTGTTAAAACTCACGACTCCCTCCCCAAAAGAAATCATGTGATCACTGTGCATGGCTCTGACAAATGAGAAAAACCCACAAAGGCTTAATTAGAGTTAATGTATGCATTTATTGATGTTATCAAAGGCAGAGGAGGGTGATCATGTTACTCGGGCTGGAGGTGGGGGTATACAGACACCTGAACAAGTGAATAATTTACATGAGTGACTGGAGTATGGAGGATTTTTTAAAAAAATAGGCTAATAGGAAGTGTTAGGGAGAAAAACATATGGGAAGGGAGTCAAAGGACTAGGGCTTAGTCTTAGCTGTAGTATTCTCAGTTAAGGGCCCTGGGAATCACCTAATTTCCCTGCAGGCTTTGGTTTCTTCATAAGAAGTTAGATATGGCTAGGAAGGTAGGGAGAAAAAATAAAATGAGGTGTCTTACATAGAGGCTATACATTTGAGTCTCTCCTTTTACAAATTGTAAAGCAATAAAAACAAAACTACAACACAGCTTCCTTCAAACAACACCACCAAGACAACTGCAACATCAGTTAAAAGAAAAACAGCTGACTTTCTTTTACTGCTTCATAAAAAAAAAGCAGAGTGGTAATTGTGGACTATCAGCTGTGGCTTTGAGGTGGTGGTACTGGAAGATCCAACTGGAAAGAAAAGCTAGTTATTTAAAAAAAAAAAGAAAGAAAGAAAGGAAAGAAAAAGAAAGCAGAATGTGAAATCCAGAGGGACATGAGTATATACAAAACTTTTAAGAAATGTCAGATTGTGGACTACTACAAGGCACTGAAACTGAGAAAGAGAAGGCTCTAGAAACCCAGGGACAATAGTTGCTCAAAATTCCCTGTAGCCACAGAAGACTGCAATAAGGTCAAGATAAACATTACAGGGAGATCAACTCTACCCAGGAGGTGCTGTGTGTCACGGTATGCTCAGGGCCCTAGGAGAGACTGGCTGCTCTAACCCTAAGCTTTCTCTGACTCCTCGTATGGCTTTACGCAGTTCATCATAGTTTTCTGGCCTCAGGCCATGCAGGTGCCATGGCCAGTTGCATTCCGGAAACTCTACAAAGCTTTTTAAAAAATTGTCTTTGATGAGGAATTTTTCTTTTAGAGCAGCACAAATTGGCGAGTCATAGTTGATGTGGTAGAGAGCCTGCTGCTCCTCCATGCATTGGAACAAGGCTGTGTGGCCACGTTCCAAGGCTGCTGTTCACTTAATTTCTATACTAGGCCAGACTCTTTCACCTGGAGGTCTTCTGGATTCTAGGGAGGGTAGGCAGCTTTAGGAGAACTGGCAGAGGAAGGCATGGGGTGGTGTGAACACAAGTCTATGAATGCAAGTCTGCAAATGCACCATTGGCAGCGACTTGAGGGTGCAGGAGGTCGAAGCTATGTGTAAGGAGGTTGCAATTGCCTGCCTGGTTAAGGATGAAGGGCAGAGGAAGGGAGGGGAGAGTGAGAATGTGTCAGAAGAGCATAACCAATGCTCTGAGAACTCATAAAAAGAAGGGAAGGTGAAGGATTACAGGCTGTTCTGGGAAGAGGACTCAGTGGGAGAATAGGTCACGGGGACAATGAACAGTGTTGTCTTTGCCAAATCCGCTGGGTGGTAAGATAGAACTTCTTGTCTAGAACCCATGGCATGCTTCTTTGTAGAAGAAGTTGTAAAAATTGTTCAAGGCATTTATTTTCCCAGGTATAGAAGGCATTGGGGGTTCCTACAAACCTCTAGTTCCATGGTGAGCTTCCATGCAAGTGAAAGTTTAGCATAGAGAAGCCACCTGACCCTGGCACCCAGAGCTTAAACTCGTTGCAGAGCCAGACTATACACTCAGGGCTAGCACTCTAGCCCCCAGAAACCAGCATGGTACTGCAAAGCAAAGCTCCATAACTTGATGCAGCCAATTTTATTGTGCCCCACAGACCCACAGGCCTAAAATGTGCACCTTGACTTTGAGGCCAACCAACTGTTCCCAGAAGACTCAAGGAAGGAGAATAATGAAGAAGACACGAGTGTGAAGCCTGCGCAGGGGTGTTTCTCTTGTAGTTACTTTACAAGAAAAATGACTTAAGTTTTTATGGTTTTTAAAATAGCTGTTAAAGTAACCACATTAATATTCCTAAAACTCTTAAGAATTGCCTCATAATCCTCATGACAAAATAAAACAGACATAATGGAAAAGTGTTCAGAGTTCTATACAGATAGGGAGCAAAGATGGGTTGGGAGTAGAATTTGAGCCTTGCCAGCTAACATTAGCCTGGGTACATCATTTTACTAAGGAGTTGCGTGAAGCTTGATGGAAACTCATCGCAAATTAGAGACTTGTTGGTACCTACAGTGGCATCTACAGCTGATTATCTCCAGTGCAAGTAAATGCTCCCCCTGTTTCATTGTACACATGACACTGATGCAGGGGCCTCTGCTGAAACTTGACTCTTAGGCAGTATCAGGCTCACAGCCGAACAATCAGCGGAAGTGGCTTGAGTTAATGGTGAAACTTGCTTGATGGCCATATATCTCCCCTCTCTCATAGACACCTGTTGCTGAGACCCCAGCTTGTGCCATCCATCAGTCTAACGCCTGGATAGAAAGAAGGCTGAGGAGAAAACAAGGCTGGAGGGCACCTGATAGTATGCTCTGAGATTCCTGAAGACAGGCCGGCCAGGCTACTTCCTGACTCCCAGTCGGGGCTGCTCCACACAAAAGCCATTTTTGTGTTCCTTAAAGAGAATCCCTTCTGCCGTTTCTGTTCCCGTCCTTATCTGATCCCACATTTCTGCCAGGCTGCTTCTCCTGTTACTCTTCATCTTCCCTATCAATTTTCACTCTTTGTGTCCACTGAGGCTCAGCCTGAGGTGCCAGAGAACATAAACAATGAAAGAAAAGATGGCTTCAGAAAGACTTTAAGACAAGCCAGAGAGGGGAAGATAATGCCTCACAAGAAGGGGCAGCTTTCTAACTGTAAAGCCTCCTCACATGTACACACAGAGGGAAGTTAGAGGAAATTAAGCTTGGAAGGACTGCGTAGATGAAAGAAATATACAAGAGATAATATTTGCAGGAGTGATGGGACAGACAGTAAATTCAGATAAATATCAGGTTACACTATTTCTTGGGAGTGTATCCCTATCTCCTTTTCCTCCTGAAATACCTAAGGAGGTGATAAAGAGAAGAAGTCACATAATTAACTCTTCACATTTACAGAAAAAGTGGTGATTAATGTTATATTTTGGCGATTTTGCTTCCAAATGTACATATGCTAATTAGCCAGAATATAGTAACACTACACCGCATCACCACCAGCACCACTACCATAAGGACACCACTTCCACAACCATCTCCACCATTACTTCCGTGACCACCTTTACCACCACCACCATCTCCTCCACCTCCTCCTCCACCTCCTCCTCCTCCGTCTCCTCCTCCACCTCCTCTTCAATTACCAATAGAGTTCAAGCACACATAGACATATAAATCACACTTAGACACAGTAAAAATACCCATTTAGACACACCATATGAAATAACACCCAAACCTACTTGTTGACTTGGTCTAAAATATAGTTTAGTCTTTATAAAGAACATTTGAGGCAATTTTTAGTTTTCCAATGGGTAAAAGCTACTTCACTGTGGAACTGCTCACCACTGCTGCATCCTCTACTTGTGTATATAGATGTGGACATCCTTGTAGCCTTCAGTCCCTGGACAGGCAGAGGCCACTGGTGAGTGTTAGTCTTGGCCTCATAATTGTACCAGGCTGTGGTCTTTGCTCTCAGATCCATGGCTGCTGCCTACATGGCTTCTAGAAGCTCCAAAGGCCTCCACAGTGTGGCTGCCACTGATGGACTGTCCAGGTTTGGACTTCAGTAGGCTGTCATCCCTCCTTGCAGGATTAGCTCTTGCAGGCAGTTGACCCATGGCCTTTTACCTTCCCCTGTGGAGCCACTGTCCTACCCTCTGCCAAATCTTTCTGGGGTTTTTACTTTTTCCTACCATAAAAGGTTACTGGATCTGAAGCCATCAGCTGCCCAGAACAGGGATCGCCCTGGGAACATTAACCTGGGTGGGGCTCACGTTCTCCTCCCTCTTTGTCATACTCTCCTTCTTCCTGATGCTAGGAGACTGTATGGGTAGCAAGTGTTTCCTCTGAAGGTTGGAGGAAATCTATGAATGCAGGTATGCAAGTTTTCCATAAGCAAATGAGAAAGAAGAACTAGTGCTGAAAATTTCTCTGAGGAAGATAATTATCCTGGAACTATTACCTTGGTTCATAATTGTACCCAATTATTCTCTCTTTCTCTCTCTCTCTCTCTCTCTCTCTCTCTCTCTCTCTCTCTCTCTCTCCTTTCCTTCCTCTCCTTCCTCATTTGCTCACTTGATCACTCTGGCTCCCACATACTACAATCCGTTGAGGATATTAAAATTATAATAACTTGTAAACAACAAGCAGGTTAATTCAATACATAATTTTATCCACTTGGCAGAGCCTGGCACTTTGCTGTTGTTGTCTCATCAGACTCCTGGGCCAGGTAAGGAAGCTACTGATTGTGCCACACTGGACTACATGGGTAAGAGTGCTACCAAAAGTAAGCAGGCAAGGAAGTGAAGAGATTCAGAATTTATGGGGACACACTGTAAGGACAAGAAGAAAGGCCATGATGCTAGGGCAAGCTAATGGCCAAATCTGAAGTCTCCCTAAAGGGTTCAGGACTCAGCTGGCACTGGGAAGGTGATACTGGTGGGCTTAGGTGGGAAGAGCACTTTACAGAGATAGGTTAATAGTGCATTAATAATTAGTGTCTTTGAAAGGACAGAGAGAGAAGGGAAAGAGAGGAAAGAAGGGGCCAAAGGGGATGCCATAGGTGTGTGAGTGACACAAAGCGTCTTGAAATGAGCTGGGGGAGAGGGAATGGGTAAAAATTGATGAAATTTGTTCTTCATAGAATCAGTAGGGAAGGAAAAAATCCAACAGACTTTTCTGATACAATGCATGAGAAAGTAGGCTTTGACAGTACAGCACTAAAGAACAGCATTTACTGGTGTGAGCACAATATAGCACCAAGTGGTGCATAATTAATAGTGTGGAAGTTGTTATCACAGATCAACAGTAGCAAGAGCCATGCTAGGAATAGTGAAAACGATAGTGTGTTTTCTACAGCTCAGAGTAGCTCCTCAAGGTGTTCTTCCTCTTTCAGTCAGAACCATTTCTGTTTTCCTACTTGTCTGTTATAATCTGGATGCAGCATTATTCATCTCCCTGAGGACTTCCATATTTCCCCCATCATCACTCACCTCCACCCTTCCCCTTGACGGAGGGAAGGCTGTCTGCTCTGTGTCATCAGCTCCTTGGCTTGCCTTGACCACTTTCCTCACATATTTCACAGAGTCATCTCCAGAGTCCCTGAAAATAACAAGGCTAACCCTGTTTGAGGTCTGCCTAGCCTATTTCATTATGGATAAGCAGGGAATACTCCACCTAGGCTAAACACATGAGAGAGTGCAGGCATGTGTGGATTTCCAAATCCCTAACCCAATGTGTTAATACTCATTTCCAATGTTGGAGAAATTGACTTTGACCATCTCCCTTTAATCTGTGAGAGACTAGAGACATATATCAGCGTCCATGCCCTTCTGAGATCTGGTCAATAATGCTGCTTTTATTGCTTTAAAAAAATTTTAAAAATCTACTACATGCAGAATTCATGTTTCTTACAGCTCTAACATTTAAAATAAGATGTGTGTGTGTGTGTGTGTGTGTGTGTGTGTGTGTGTGTGTGTGTGTGTGTATAAAGGTGCATCTACAGGAAGGAAATTATTTGGCTCACCACCCCGCCCCACCCCCCTGTGTACCGTCCCATCTAGTGGGAACCCACTGACCACCTAACCCAGTCAACTTTTTCTCACTGATAAATGCCTGCCTTCTGTGACTTTCTATTGCAGTGTGACAAATCACTACACACCAGGCCTTCCACAAAACCCATTCATTATCGCCCAGTTCATTAGTCTGGGCATGTTTGTCTGGATTCTTTCTCTCAGTCTTAAAAAGAAAGGTCAAAATCAAGGCAATAGTCAGCTGGTCTTTCATCTAGAGACTCTGAGAAGAATCCATTTCCAAATTCATTCAAGGTGTCAGCAGAACACAGGCCCTTGTGGTTCATGGGTCTGAAGTGTGTTTTGTGTGTGTGTGTGTGTGTGTGTGTGTGTGTGTGTGTGTTTGTTTTCTGAAAGTTACCTACACTGTGTTCCAGCTCCTGAGACTCTGACAACACTTTGCAGGGGCACTGTCGCCCCCATCTTAAGAGCAGTCATCATGATCCAACAGCTAGGAGTGTCTTAGTCACTGTTCTATGAAAAGACATCATGACCACAGTAACTGTTAAGAAGGAAAGCATTTAATTGGGGCTTGTTTACAGTTTACAGCCCGTTATCAGCATGGCGAGAAACATGGGGGTATGCAGGCAACAGCTGAGAGGTCCACTCTGTGCTACTTACCCAAACAGAACAGAGCATAAAGGGTTACATTTAATTTGAAGGCTCAGGTAAGTTATTGTATCAGGTAAGTTATTGTATCACAGAAGCCAAAATAGAAAAGTTACTTTAAATCAGAGTGAATTTTGAAGTGAGAACCACAGAAATAAAATCAGTGAAAAGTATAACTTTAAAGAGATATAGAATCCAAATATATCATAATTTGTTTTTAGACTTCTACCAATCTGGCTGCAAAATATGTAGAGAGAAAAAAACGACAGATGATAAGAGAAAGATAAATTCCACATCCCTTAGGACATTTTAGTATTTGTTTCTCTTAACTATAATCAGCAAGTTAGGCAAACAACCAGGAAGGACTTGAGACCCTTCCTACAGCAGGGGGCCACAGATGGGTCACACAAGTGCTGCAATATTGATCCATGTGGCCACGGAATGGCCTGTGGGGGCCTGCAGCAGCCCCAGCCAATGGCCACTTACTTCTGGCTTCCAACAGGGTTGTTCATTTCCTGCGAGGGTTGTCCTAGCAAATATCCATGCGGGATGTGTTACGACCTGAACCAATGTTGGAATTACAAGGGGCAATCAAATGCTTTGTTATAAAACACAATGCATGTGCACACATATACATACAATGACACACATATACACACTTCCATCATTCACATCCATACAGATTCTGTGAAAATCTGTAACAATAAAAAGGAAGAACCATTTTCTTTCTGAAACATCAATATTTAAGAAAATCTTGGATGGGGTGAAATGAATGAGAACAAAGTGATGTGATGGGTATGTATGACAAATATTACCTCTTATGTTAGCCTAAAAATATATGTAGGAAAGCGAACCTCACAATATGTAAAAGAAGAACATATAATGTAGATAAAATTTTCAGACAATAATGTAACAAAAATCAAGAATTATTTCCAAAATGACTTATTCAAAAATGATTGATTTTTAAATGTAAAGTTAGTAAATATATATTCTTTTGATGCTCTTTGATAAAGTTTGCTAAACTTCAATAAGTGTATGAAAGATTTAATAAACATTTTTAACTTAAAGTTTGAAATTAAATGTATTTAGCAATAAATTACAATGAGTCAAGAACATTTCAAAAAGCCACAGATTTCTGGGTTAGTAGTCACGTGCTAAGTTCATACAAAAGACCAATGTTTGAGAAGAACAGGACAGTAGAGAAGATTTGGGCAGTCTATCAGGCACTGTCCTAAGAAAACACAAGAGCATATTATGACAAATAAGAAGAGAAAACATGCAAACTTAAAATGGATCAAAAGACTGAATAATGAAATAAAGTGATAGGATTTGGGGGAGTAAAAAAACAATGACAAATTAATCCCCCAAATAAAAAGGTAAGAAAAACACAGAAAATCAAACATGATAATAAAAATGATTCAAACTCATAAAGGAATGATACAAGAAACACTAAAAACCATGGAGAATTTAGAAAAATCAACTCAATAAAAAGTAGCATATTTTATCTATTAAAGTGGTAGAAATGGGAAAGGCATTTACACTCTTTCCCTTTTAAAATGACACGGTTCTTTTTTTTTTTTTTTTTTGACAGTTCTTATTTTATATGAACTGGTCAGGAACACACAGAGGATGAGTACTCTAGTCCAGAGCTGATTTAATGATGTCCTAAGTAGTGTACAAACACCACACACACACACACACACACACACACACACACACACACACACACACAAATTTGGTCTTCACAAATCATGGCCTATATCCAAAACATACAAACAAAACCTAGAAAAATTGTACTTTGGTAAGATTGAATTTTTCAGCGTGAACTAAATTGTGAACCATGTGAACTAAAGGGAAGTAAGCATAACAAATGTAAAATAGCTCAGGTTTTTCCTTGTCTAAACTTGACGTAGGAAATGATAGTTTCCTATCTGGGAAATATCTAACCAAATTCACTATTCAATATATAACAAGCAGCCATGAGATCATCTTAATAGATTTCATAGACATTCCTAATTACACACAGATACATACCCATACTACAAAAAACATAAGGAAATAATATGCTTCCATCATAAAATGAATCTAATATAGACAACACATTCACTCAATGAAATAAGTAAATCAAAGAATAAGATGCATTAAGTACTAAAAAGGAAAACTCACTGATCACTTAATTATTTAGAGAATAATATTGGAATAAATAACTTTGCTATGTGGCTGGACTCAAGACCAACAAAAAGTCTTAATGAGGTCCAGAATAATGTAGCTATTGCTTAGAAATTAATAAGAATGCAATTCCATTGCTACAAAATAAATTAAAAACACACAATGAAAACACTAACAAAATATACACAACTTATGCATCACTTAGAAAACTACTAAGGCGTTGAAACAACCTTGAATGGAAAAGACCTAATATTAAACATAACTTCAATGTATAGCAATCTATACATTTTATGCAACCCTACTGGAGTCAGATTTACCTGGTCTTTTCCTGTGTTTTTATTTTATTCTTCTTTATTGGCAGCTCATTTGTTTTAACTTTTCCTTGTTTTCTAGTTAGTACATTTGCCCTCATAGTCTATGTACTGCCCTAACTTCTCATAATTTTAATTGCAAATCTATTCACTTATAAATATTCAATTTTATTTTCTCTTCAGCCCATGAATTATTTAAACATGATTTTGTGGTACTCAATTTCATATGCTTTTTTACATCTAAATTTGCCTTAATATTTACATGCAACAAAATTTGATGTGTTAAAATATTGCATTAAATGTTCAACCCACTGTCTCCCCTTTTTGTTTGCTTTGAGCTCATAGAGAAGGCCTCTGGTGTGACGGCTCCCAGGGATATGCATGGTTCTCTGTGTTGAAAAATCACTGCTCTAAGGAAAGTGCCTGAAGTTGACAGAGTGGAAATCCATCCTCTTCCTGGGCCTTGTGCTTCTGCCGTGTGCCTGCTCCTGAGCTATAAGGGTCTTTAGGGCAGGTTTTTGTTCTCTATGGAGTACTCAAGTGTTTCCTGTGTTGTTGAGGGTGTGGGCTTGCCCTCCTGGTAATGAAAGGATCTGATCGGTGTCTGGGGACCACTGGATGGCACCATCCAGGAAGATTATCTGGAGTCTGAAGGATTGCCTTTTAATGTGGAGAAACCAGAATCAATAAATCAACCCATCTCTCTCTCTCTCTCCCTCCCTCCCTCTCTCGTGTGTGTGCACGAGTGTGTGTGCATGTGCGTGTGCATGCTTCTGTATGCATCTTTGTGTCTCCCTCAGTTAATTCTGTCCTCCTTATTTACATAGAGAATGAAAGCCAAATCTTAGTTAAGACTCCAGGCTTGCAAGGAGCCCAGAGGCTGATATTGGCTGTGCTCTTGGGATGGGGCTCAGGGCTTTCCAGATCACTGGAATGCCCTGTGCCAGCTTTCCAAGAATAAATGCTCTCCTCTAAGGCTAAGTTGGTCACTCTCAGAACTCTGATTATCCAGCGGTGGCAACTGGAACAAATAAGCTTCTGTGTATCCTAAGTTTCTGGGTATTTTCTGCCCTGATATTCTCTCTCTCTCTCTCTCTCTCTCTCTCTCTCTCTC
>OU015742.1:117057631-117088745 GCA_907169655.1 Acomys percivali | reverse complement strand
TCTCTCTCTCTCTCTCTCTCTCTCTCTCTGGTGGTATGTGTGGTGTATAACTGTGTGTGCAAGTGGGGTATGCATATATGTGTGAAGGCTAGAAGTTGATGCCAGTGTCTTTTGCAATCACTTGTCCACTTGTCTTTTGAGGTAGAGGCTCTCGCTGAACCTGAAGCTTCTCCATTGACTACCTGGTTGGTTAGTGCTCCTCATAGATCCTCTGTGTTGTAATTAAAGGGCATGCTACCATGCTCACGTTTTCACATGGGTACTGGGGCCCCAGAGTAGGATCTTCTTGCTTGTGTGACAAATTTCTTGCTGACTGAGACACCTTCTTAGTCCCTGAGTTTCTACTTTTAAATAGTCCCTTGATTTGTTTTACTAATGTATAGCATGGAATGCGAACACACATCTGGCTGTCATGAAGGAAGTCTTGACTCCTAGGACCTTGGAAGAGGAAGGAATAGCCACCACCCTAAGCAGTGACATGAAGAAGCATCAGGATGGTCAGTGGGCATGAGGTGGGATGAGCAAGGGACAGAGCAGGAGCAGAGTCTTCATCATGGTTTCTGGCCGTCAAGCCTGCTGAAGAGTTCTGGATTCTTGGACATAGAGGTCATCTGTCTTGTTCTGTGGTAATAGCCCTGGGAGGAGCAGGACAGAGGCATCCCTGCCATCGCCAGAGGATGAGAGTCAGGTAGAAGAGCTGAGGGTATGGGCTCTGTGCTGGCTGTTTGCAAAAAATACTCTCCCGGGGGCATTCTTCTGTTACCTAAATAATAGCTAGCCAGTTAGGGACAGTGTCTGTACAGTGACTTAGGTCCAGGATCCTAGCATCAAGTAACCAGAAAAAAAAAAAAGATAACTAGATTTCCTCATCCTTGGTTCTACTCTAAGCTTCTTTCTTTCTTTCTTTCTTTCTTTCTTTCTTTCTTTCTTTCTTTCTTTCTTTCTTTCCTTCCTTCCTTCCTTCCTTCCTTCCTGAAGCAAGCCACTATGTGTTTGGCATTTCCTCCAACTGCTTTATTCTCTGATAGGTGAAAACCTCACTCTCTGCTCCAGGGCAGACAGATTGGGCTCCTGAGCTGGGGAGAGAGGAAGGGACAAATCAGGAAAATCTACACAGCAGAAAATGTACAAAGGCCTCCAAGCCTCTCCACAGTCGCTTCATCAGCTGGACTAGGGGATAGGTCCAGGGAAGGACAAAAGGCAGGAAGTGAAGGACATTAGTTAGTGTCAGGGAGGATGGGTAGGGGAAGTGTACACTTTGCTTTCACTTGTTTTCCCTAAGAGAATGCAGTGCTTCAGGCAGGATTTCAGAGGCATTCCAGTGAAAATAAATGCTATCAGCCTCAGCTTACCTCTGTAGAAGTAGGGGAACCGTTTTGTCTTTTTGAGAGCTTTAAATGGTCTATGTTTACAGATTTTCGAGCATAGGTTCTGACACATAGTAGGTACTCAACAATTTCTTCTTAATTCAAACAGTTCATTTTTCAAGTCAGTCTGTCTCCGTTCCTTGTCTTGGGAGGAATCCAGAATGGAAACAAGTGTTGTGGCCACCATAGCAACCTTATATAGTGTTCCCAGCCAGAAGCATGGATGCTCTCACACGGCTTTCAAATCTAGCGGCCTGTATCCTGCTAAGTCAACTAATTAACTTCTTTTTTTCCTTTCTGTCCAAGCACTTTGGCTCAAACTAAAATTTTGAGAATCTAAGCTGTGCTCCCCATATGGTGGAGGGGGTTAGAGACGATGGGATTAGGTCATTGTAGGGCCATGCAGCAATCTTTATCTAGACAAACTGGAAATTGGAATTATAATTGGTTAATTGAGATAGAGGCATTTAACTGAGGAAACAGCTTTATTTCTACAGGACTGTGCACATTATCTAGTCATTGTTAGTGCAGGAGGGCACACGCAAACATTTCAACAAACTAGATATATATAAAATTGAAGCAAGGGATTGAAATACTCATGGCTGCCTGCAACTAACTATTCTCCAGAGTGGCCACAACCACCTTTTTGAAAGCTGTGGTGGTTTCAATAAGAATGACTCCCATAGAGGCATGTATTGGAATACTAGGTCCTCAATCAGTAGAACTGTTGGGGAAAATCAAGAGGTGTGGCCTTATATGTCACTGGGTGTGGTCTGAGGTTTCACAAGACTCTTACCATTTTAAGTCCATGCTCTGCATCAAGATGCGAGCTTCTAGCTCCTCTTGCCCCCATCCCCATGCCTTCGCTTTGCCAACATGGATTTAAGTCTCTGAACCACAAGCCCAGTGAAATGCATTTTTTTATAAGTTGCTTTGGTCATGATGTTTTGTTTCAGCAACAGGAAAGTAACTAAGACAGGGATATCTCCAGAACTTCTGCTATGGATTTCCACACAAACACACACACACACACACATACACACACACACACACACACACATACACCACAGACCCCCCCACATACCACACATATATACACGAGACACACACCGCACATACACACACACCACACATACATATACCACACACAGAGCATACATATACCACACATGTATACACCACACACGGACACACACACACCCCACATACACTACACACACATAGACACACAGAGAGACACATATAACACACACACATATACATAGGCACACACACCACACATATACACACAACATACAACACACACAACACACATGTACAGACAAACACATACATCACACTCACACCACACACATATACACACAGACACAAACTACACACATACACACATTTGCCACACACATATAATGTATACACATATACCACACACACACACACACACACACAAAACATGCACATATACCACAAACACACAAAACACATATGCCACACACACAACACACATACACCACATACATACACCACACAGGCACAAACCACACAGACAGACACCACACAGTCAGATACACATATATAACACACACACACAAACATATACCACACACACAGATAGATACATATACCACACACACACACACACACACACACACACACACACACACACTTATACAGAGCATGCAGTGTGATGGTTAGTTAATTCTCAATTTGACAAAAGCTTGCACTGTCTTGGAAGAGGAAACCACAATTGAGAAAATGTCTTCTTCAGATTAACCTGTGGACTGGTCTGTGGAGGCATTTTCCAGATTAATGATTGATGTAGAAGGGCCCTGCCCACTGTTGGTGGTATTATTCTTGGCCAGATGGTCCCACATGTATAAGGGAGCAGGTTCAGGAAACCGCAGAGAGCAAGTCATCAATCCTTTTAGCATAAGCAGCAGCCCTTTATCAGTTTCTGCCTTCTGGTTCCTCAGTGATGGACTGTGATCTGGAAATGTGTGCCAAATAAACCTTTTTCTTCCCAAGATGCTTTTGGTTAAAATGTCTTGTCACAGCACTAGGACATCATGGCATACATGTGGTGATTGGAGGAACACTTGCAGGCATCGGTTCTCTCCTTCACATGCCTGGGACTACACTTTCTTATGATGTTGCGCATCCAAGGCTAGCTGTCCTGAGAGTTTCCGAGAGATTCTCTTGTCTCTGCCTGTATGAGTGTGTTGATTATAGATGTATGTTACCACACCAGGCTTTTTAACATGCTTTTGGGGCTCACATCAGCATAGCAAATGCCTTTACTTGCTGAGCAATCTCACTGGTTTTATACCTAAATACTTTTAAATGTTAACTTTTTCCTCTACTTCAGAGGACTGTCTTTAAGAGCTTAGCTGCTTTCCTCTGTACTGTCGTGCCTTATGTGCAGATGTTCCACGTTGCAAAACATCTAGTTTAAAGAACACATGCATTTTTGTTTTGTACAATGATGATTTTCCTCTCCAGTGTATGGCTAGTTTTAGTTTTGTATAACTTCCACAACAACCATAGAATGTGTGTCTTAAAATATAGCAGTTAATTTTCTCATGTTTCTGAAGCCAAGAAGTCCATAGCTGTGCTAGTGGAGTTTGTTTTCTGATCAGGGCTCTTTCATTGGCTTACAGAAGGCTGCCTGGGGAGGTTAGTATTAATTGTTTTTTTGGTTTTTGTTTTTCAAAATAGGGCTTCTATGTGTAGCCTTGGCTGTCCTGGACTTGCTTTGTAGAGTAGGCTGGCCTCGAACTCACATTGATCCGTCTGCCTCTCCCTCCCGAGTGCTGGGATTAAAGGTGTGCACCACCACACCTGGCTTAGTGTTAACTGTTAATCTTACAGAATCTAGAATCACCCAGAAGATGGGCCTCCTGGCATGCCTGTGGGGGATTATATTAATTAATAAGGGAAGACTCATTTTACTTGTGGATGGGACCATTACTCTAACAGAGGATCTTGGACTGCACATGATGAAGAAAAGGAAGTGAACACTAGCACAGGATTCACCGCTTTCTCTTTTCAGACTGTAGAAATGATGTGGGCAGCTGCTTCAGGTTTCTGCTGCCTTGACAGACTGGACCATGAATTATGATCTGAAGTAAACCTTTTCTTCCTTAAGTTGATTTTGTCAGAGGACTTTATCTTAGCAATACAAAAAGAAACTAAGACACCACCTAACCTCCAAATGTGCATAGGTTCTGAGATTCCAGGGTGAAGGTTCTGAAATTCAGGGGGGCACAAACGAGCACACATCAATGTCTCAGTTATGACAGGATGTAAATATGTTGTGCAGACTCAGCATCTTCAACAGACCATTTACAGGAGTTTTTCTGAGGATTGGGGGCTGAGGTTGAAATCATCTGAAATTTCCAGTGCTAGACATTTTCCATATGATCTTCTAGAATCTTCCCACTCCTTGGCAAGATGCAGCATCTATTTTCTCCCCTCACAAAGCTTGCCAGGACTTTCATAACACCCTTAAAGAACACAGTATGGCCAAAGTGACATTGTGTAACGTTTAAGACCATCTTCCAAAAGTCAAAAGTTTAAATGTGACGTGACTTTCATGGGCTCAGCTATTAGCATCCCGCCTCCTCAAGTTGGTCACCCTATTTTGAGAGATGGTAGATCTTCTTGGCACTGGACATACATAGGTCAGTAGAATGGAGCACTTCTCTACCTTCCAACCCACGGTCCTCTTTCCTTATGTGCAGTCACAATGTCAGTGTTTCTGCAAACAGCCCCAGGTATTAGAGGAGCCAGATGCTCTCTCTTCCTGACTTTGGCATTCTGTATCCTCGAACCTCAGCCCTAGGAACCCTCTCCTCCTCTCCATTGCTTCTGTCACATAATCTGTCATAGTGATGAGAAAAGTAATGAATAGAGGTGCTATGAGCTGAACCCTTTTCTCTCTTGTTTTCCCTCAGGAACAATGCTCCCTGAAATCTACTCACCATACTAGAAAGAAGTTAAGAAGAGGTAGAAGAGTTGAGGTCCTCCATCAAGAGCCAGCATCACCTCCAAGTCTCAATGAATAGTCTTTTAGGCCTCTGCATTGGTCCTTTTAAAGAGCATCCTTGTGCTTTCTGTTTTGGTAGGGATTTGGGAACTTAGCTAAAGAAATGAGTGCATAGTCCATCAGCCACCTTGAGCTGGAAGTCAGTGCAATTTTATTTGTGTAATAGTTACACATGTGTTCCAGGAACTATTCCCACATAACCTCATTGCTTTCAACATTCAGGTAGAAAGAAGAAATTAGTTCAACATTTAAATGAACTTGACAGGCAGAGATGGGACTGGGTACAGTTCATTTGGTAATGGCGAGAGCAAAGAAGGGTTGCTTGCAATAGATAGCAAACACTCTATGGAAAAACAGGTGATCTTTCCTATTGCCTATTGTTATTTCCCATTGGCTAGTGTGATAAATCATTACAAACTTGGTGCCTTTAAATAACACAAAGGTGTTCTGACCTAGCTCAGGGACCCAGGAATGTAAAATCAATATCCCTGGGCCAATAGAAAGACATTAGCAGAGTCCTGCTTTCTTCAGAGGACTCAGAGGAAAACCTGGACCTCAGTTCCTTCTGCCTCTGGTATTCGATGATCATTCTGCCAAACATTTCTCTTCCTCCAGGGCCGGTTGTTTTTTGGTTTTTGTTTGTGATAAATTTTTCTATGCTAGGGAGACATATGGAAGAGTTGGGGGATAGAAAGACCTGAAGGGGACAGGAGCTCTACAAGGAGAGCAACAGAGCCAACAAAGCTGGGCCCAGGGGGACCTGCAGAGACTGATGCACCAACCAAGGACCATGTATGGAGATGACCTAGACCCCATGTTCAGATATAGCTGATAGGCAGCACAATCTCCATGTGAGACCCATAATATGGGGAGGAGGGGCTGCCTCTGATGTGGACCATGTTGCTCATTCATTGATCACTTTCCCCTGATGGGGTCAGCCATGCCAGCCCACAGAAAAAGAGGATGGTGGGAGTCTTGATGAGACGTGATAGGCTAGAGTCAGATAGTAGGGGAGGAGGACTCTCCCCTTTCTGTGGACTAGGGGAAGAAAAGGGGAGAGAGAGGGAGTGTAGGACCAGGAGGAGATGAGAGAAGGTTACAATTGGGATGCAAAATGAATAAATTAAAAATAAACACATATGGGGCTGGAGAGATGGCTCAGAGGGTAAGAGCACTGACTGCTTTTCTGGAGGTCCTGAGTTCAATTCCCAGCAGCCACATGGTGGCTTACAACCATCTATAATGTGATCTGATGGCCTCTTCTGGTCTGCAGATGTGTATGCAGGCAAAGCACTGTATACATAATAATAAATAAATAAATCTTTAATAAAGTAAAATAAACAAACATAAAAATTTTCCCTGTTTATGATTATTTGTTATGTGGATATATAATAAGCACATATATTTACATAATAAATATATGCAATATATGTAGATATCCTATATGTTGATAGCCTATCTTTTTCAAGAACTGTTTCTCAATCACACCTGCAGGGTTTTTTTTTTTGCCATATATGGTAATATTTGCAGTTTTTATGAGTTAGAAGTTTATGTTTTAATTGGTCATGGTTGAGTCTACTATACTCGACACTGGTGTCCAGTGAGTCACTTTTACCCTACAGGCAAAATACTCAGACCTAATTCCAATGTCTCCAAAAGACTCATACCAATGTAGCATTAACCTAAAGCCCAATAGTCCTAACAGTCAGCTCAAAACCTCCAGATCTGCCTATGTCAACCATGTAAATCAGACACAGGGAAAACTCTTAAGTGTGATCCGGCCTCCGACCAAATCAGTTTCTCTCTGTGGTCCTATGAGGTCTGAATAACATGTGATGCCATGGAAATAGGCAATAGGAACAGGAATAGAGATCTATATTGCAAAGAAGAGGAACTAGAAAGTAAAAGGGAGTAGCTGACTCTAAATAATTTAAGTATCTACCAGGGGAAATTCCACTAGGTTTCAAGGCCTGGAAAGAATCCCCAGGTTCAAGGCCCAGCCTTCTGGTCCTGGGCCTAATTCCTTCCTTTGACCTTTTCTGGAGCAGATATTGAAAACACATGACCTACATCCTCTGTTCTGATCATGTCTTGTAGCATGCACAGATTGTGAGTTAGAATTCATATGTGAACAGGCTAATTCAACTCATAGGTTCCAGGACCCCCTCTTATATTTATGTTATTCTTCATTTATTATCTGCCTGAGAAATTGGAGAGAAGGTAAGCTTATAATTCATTCATTTATAGTCATTCAAGAGGTCTGTTTTGAGTAAGTTCTATGTGCCTCACAGGTAGATACTGTACCATTTGGTGTATACTGTGGTATGGTATAGACAATGGGTGAGAATACACAATGTAGCATCTTAGTTCTTCTTTTGCCATTGTGATAAAATATTATGGCAAGCACAAGTTAAAGGAGAAATTATTTACTTGGCTCATGGTTCCAGCTTATAGTCTACTGTGGGAGGAAAGGCACAGAAGCAGTGCCTTGAGGGAGTGCCATATGTTGTATTCACAGTCAGGAATGAGACAGTAAGGCATGCAGAGACTTAGTTCACTTTCTCATGATAAACTCCAGCATCTCAGCCTAGGGGATGGTGTCAATATTGGGTGGGTCTTTCCACATCAATGAACTTAATCAAGATAATCTCCTATAGGCAAGTCCAGGGTCTAGTATCTCATGCTATTCTATGTCCTGTCAAGTTTACAATTATCACTTGTCATTACACATGATAAGCGAGGTCCAGATAGATATTGGTAAACATTATAAAAGAAAATAGGGAGATATGATTGAGGTTTTACAGAGAGCATTCTTTCTAGTTGTTTATTTATTTGTTGGTGCTTTTATTTGTTTGTTTGGATGGTTTATTTTCATTTTGTAAGACACAGTTTCTATGTGAGTAGCCCTGGGTCTCCTAGCTGTCCTTGAACTCACTCTGTAGACCAGACTGGCCCTCAGACTCACAGAGTTCCACCTACCTCTGCCCCCTGAGTTATGAGCACCACCACCACTCTGCTATAGCGAATATTCTTTTTAGACTGAGAACTACATAAAAGGTTATCAGAAGGGAATATTTAGTTTGAGACCTGAGAGGTAAGAAATAGCCATCTACATTGAAATAAGAGCGAATGTTTTTACAATCCGAAGAGACAGCAAGTTAGACTTACCTGGCAGTGCTACACAAGGGACAGATTCGGTATTATTGGATATTGATGAGTGACAAGGGGTGTGCTTTAAATTAAGTTACATGGAGAAGCCAGTAAAAAAAAAAAATCACAAGACAGGGTAGGAAACTGTTTTTTATTCTAACTTCAGTTGGAAGCTACTGGAGCTTTTGAAGAAAAAAAGAAAAACCATGATAATATCGTGAGATTTATGTTTTAGAGACACCACTCTGCTTGCTCTTCAGATGAAGAGCTTAGCCATGGTAATTATATCACCAGAATCGAGAGATAGAGAATTCTAGAATTTCATAGATGGAGTCATGGGGCTTATACAAAGGCAAGATTTGGGGGTGGAAGAAGTCACTGGAATAAAAGTGGGTCCTAATTTTGAAGTGTAGGCTCAGGCTTTGAGTAGCTGGAGGGACAGCATTATTGTTGACTGTAACTCTGAGCTCCATTTGGGGAGGTCTGAGGTGAGGTGCCTGGGTATTTTGAAGGAGGTAAAGAGTCACAGTGTCTGCTCATCTGTTGTGTCTTAAATGTTTATTAGAAATAGAAGTAAAGATGCTAGGGAGGATAAGTGAAGCAACAGGCTGGGACTAGTCATCTAAATATTTGAGCAAACATTTAAATGCAGCAAGTCTGCTAAAGTTTCATTAAAAGCCTACAGCAAAGCTTGAAACTAAAATTAGAACTAAAACTAAAAGTAAAACTAAAACTAAATGCAGCAAGTCATGAGATTAGAAGAGAGAGAGAGATCATGAGAACAGTGAGGACAATGCTCTCCAGAAAGTGCACAGAGTACACGGATGCTTGGAGGACAGAGACAGGAACGTGAGGAACGAGGGAGGGGGACATGCAGGCTGGGAGGACTACAGTGTGCTGTCAGGAGATGGGATTTTGTTTTCTTTGGAGTGAATTGCAGTACATAGACATTCTTACAACTAAAATTAAATTTGGCTTCATATTATTTCTATATACTGGCCTCAGTTCTTTCTCTTCCTTCCTTCTTTCTTTTCTTTCTTAATTTTATTTGTGGTGTTTTGCCCACATGTGTGTCTGTGTGAGGGTGTCACATCTCCTGGTACTGGAGCTATAGACAGTCGTGAGCTGTCATGTGGGTACTGGGAACTGAACCTGGGTGCTCTGAAAGAACAGCCAGGGCTCCTAACCATTGAGTTATTTCTCCAGCCCCTGGTCTTAGTTCTAAATTATAGAAAATGATAGAAAACATAGACAAAAGGTCAAAGGGCATACATATCAGGAAAAGAGAACACATTTGTCCTGTTGGTTTGAATGCCTGGCTACCACTGGCCTGTATTGCTG
The DNA here is from genome assembly GCA_907169655.1 of Acomys percivali. Taxonomy (NCBI): domain Eukaryota; kingdom Metazoa; phylum Chordata; class Mammalia; order Rodentia; family Muridae; genus Acomys; species Acomys percivali. The sequence goes on along the minus strand of OU015742.1, from coordinate 117,078,845 downwards.
GACATGTAGCTAGGTCCCTGAGACCTTCATTTTCTTTGTGACTGTCATGACTGTCATGAATGTGTGATGTAACTCCTTGGCTTGTGTTCTTTGCCCTGAAGGAGTTGGCAGTTACTCTCACCCAGCACTAGGAGTTTCTAAGTTCGTATTTTTTCCCCCTTCATTTTCTCTTTCTCCGTCCTCCATTGTTCTAACATCTGGTCAGTTTTCCAGAGTCTAAAGAATTCTACAGTAAAAGAGAGTACTGCATAGATAACATGTTTCTTTAAATGCAGCCTCATGGGCTATCTTGTGTAGCAGGAGCTTTCTTTGAGAATATAAAATGTAGTGGCTCAGAGCTCAGAATATTAAATTATATGGAATTTAATTCCATCTCCACAATTTAGAAACTATATTGGCTTGGGCAATTTACTTCAATTTTCTGTGTCAGTTTCTTCATTTGTACAATGAGGTAATAGTACCTATCTCACTGGGCAGATCTAGGGGTTACATAAATTAAAATTTAAAATGGGTGAAACACAGAGAAGAAAGAGCACCATGTGTTCAGCATTGGGTAAGCACCCAGTACCCGAGCTGCTGTCTGCTTGCAGGATTCTAAGCAGATGGCTGGGTGGCCTCCCTTCCGGAAGTGGTGCCAGCAGCTTCTGCCTCAAAATGGTGGGTGCGATGACTTTTGGGGTCTCTTCTGGCTCTGACACTTTGGTATTTGATAAGTAAAGAGAGATAGAGAGAGTCATTTTAAGGATGGGCCATCTTCCAGAATGAAGGAGGAACAGGAACATTTGTCCTTGGCTTTCAGGGTGTTGAGTTAGGTTCTGGAAGAGTTATAAAATTAGGTTAAAAAGCCAAAATAATTTCAATTTTAAATAATATCTGTTAAATGGTTTTAATGTCAAAACTTCAACTGCTTTTCTGGCTCACATTTCCTATTCAGATTTAAGGGTTTTTTTTTTTTCTTCAATCATTCATCTGTGGTTATAGAAACAGCCTGATATAGAGAAAAGATTAGAGTTAAGAGTGATTCTAAATACACTTTTCAGGCTTTATACAGAGTGGTGGGATATTTCTCACCCCAGTTTCCCAATTTTATAGAGAAATCAAAACAACTTGCCTTGTGTCAATAACAGGAGAATAAGGTTAAATAACATTCTTTTTGTTTGTTTGTTTTTTGAGACAGGGTTTCTCTGTGTAGCCTTGGCTCTCCTGGACTGGCTTTGTAGACTAGGCTGGTCTCAAACTCACAGCAATCCATCTGCCTCTGCCTCCCTGAGCTGGGATTACAGGTTTGTGTCCCCACTTCCAGTTTAAATGACATTAAGAGGCTCTGTAAGGTGAAAATGGTGTTAGCTTTGCTCACCTTCCATGCTGGCCTGCTGGCCCCACCCCTGCACAATCCCACTGTCTACCACCTTCTAAAATTATCCAAGCAAGCGGTTCCTTCGCATCCAGGGAAAGGCTATCTCTGTATTGGTGATGGTGGGTGCTGGTATTAGAGAATGTTTATAACCTTCTGGAAACCAGACAGCATTTGAATTCATAAAAAGTACTTGCTACAAGTTCTAAAAATGTTACTCATAAATAGTGCTGTTTCCAGACCCCTCTTGCTGAGTCAGGTGAACCTGAGCCCTCTGTTCGACAGGCCCCTGATCACTCCCGTTACGCCAATGGGGAAATTAGCTAGTGCCAAGATATTTTTAACTGGTCTGAACAAACACATCTTCATTTGCATACAGCAAGATGTAACCTTAGCAACAGAGTGTATTTTTGGACACCCTTTCATTTAATGCAAATGAAGCCCATGGATGCACCCGGAATCTGGTGACAGAATTCAACGTGACCAGCGCACGCGTGTAAGGGCCTCCAAGTCAGCAGCCAGCTCTGGCAGCCTGGTTTCCTGTCACTAGTACAGATCAGCAGGGCCAGAAATGGAATAATTATAAAGCACTGGTTGTTCCTGTTTACTTTCCAGTCACATTTGATGGTCACTCCTGTTAGAAGCGGCCTAAAGTGTGGGAGAAACGCTATACCACTTGTATAAAGAATCATACTCTCACAGTATGAGAGGGAATTGAAAGCCTGGTTGTGCCACATCCACCCTGACTCAAGGGTGGCTCCCTGACATCTGTGAGCCAGTATGTTCTAGAAAATCAGGGCAGCCATGAACTTCATTAAATTTTCTTGCTTGTGAAGTTGTATTAAGTAAAACCTTTTAAAGTGCTTTATGGCTTTAACTAATAATTATGTGTGTGTTGCATATCTATGGTTACAATATGATGCCTTGATATACATTAACTGGGGGAAGTGAAACAGGTAAACTAACAAAGGATCACTTTGGATGCTTATCTTTTGTCATACAGACATGGAAAATGGACTGCTAGAGTTTTTAGAGAGATAAGAAAGGCTACGATCTGCTACAGGTCATCCCCTATATATATATATTGTGTGTGTGTGTGTGTGTGTGTGTGTGTGTGTATGCTTGATCATCTGTGTATGAGTGAGTATGTACATATGCGGGGTATGTGGTGTGTGTGTGTGTGTATTTATGTATGTATGCTTGATCACCTGTGTACAGGTGTGCACATATGTGGCGTGTGTGTGTGTGTGTGTGTGTGTGTGTGTGTGTGTGTGTGTGTATCTTACTGCACACAGAGCTTGCTGATTTGGCCACTCTGCCAGCCTAGCCAGAACCTTCTACCCATCCTCACCTCCATCACATGCCGGGGTTACATGACCAAATTGCTACACTGTCTTCACATAGGTGCTGGGGGTCCCATGCTCAGGTCTTCCTGCTTACATGGTAAGCATTGGTAATTCTGAAGAAGGATTGTTTGAAGTAGAAGAAGGATTATTCTATGGGTTTGACTATTATCTTCCGTGAGCCCATGTGCTAAAGGATTGAATCCCAGGCTGGCATCGTAGAAGTCTGTAGGTCTGAGAGAACCTGCACTGGATGGGGGTTGTGGAACTCTTCATTGTTTGCTTCTCTGTCCTTTCTCATGAGTCCAGCAGTTGGTGCTTCTGAACTTACCTACCCTTTCTCTACAGCACAACTCAGCAGAGGCCTAGCACAAAGACAATGAGTTACCCTCTCTTGGATGGACTGTGAACAACAATGACCCTGTATATTTTATGTCATTGTCTTAGGTATTTCAATATTATGAGAAGTTGGCTAACACAAGGTTTCAGAACTTCTTGCCTGTTGTTGCCGAGTAACAGTTGGATGGGAGCCATGTCTAAGAATATGACCTCAGGGCAGGTATTCTCTGTCTTCTTTTTGTAACAGGATTTTAATGAATCTCAGGCTGGCCTTGACCTCTTTATCCTCCCAAGAGCTGGGTTTACAGACTTGTGTTTAAAATTATGTCTATCTTTAGGATAATACAAAGCAAGAACCCAGTGAAAGGACCTGATTTGGGTTTAGAGGAACTTGAAGTCCTCCGCTGCCAATACTTCTGGCAGCTTGGCTATCAGTGACTCATCTCTGCATGGGAAATCTGGGTGACACACAACAGAACTACACGATAGGGTTGTGAAATAGATGTTCCTCTGCACCAGGGTTCCCTGTTTTAATAATCAACTGTCACCTTTGGTTCTCATGATCCAGCCATAGGTTTTTGGACACTCCTGCCTTTCATGCCCTGCTTCCTTAGGTGGCTGTGTTCTTCATACTAGCATAAGACCTTTGTGTGTATGTGCTCATAAGTTTACACATGTATAGATATGTAGGCATGTGTTTGTACATATAGAGGAATAGTCCTGCTCTCTGTGCATATGCCCAACTTCTCTTAAGGATTAGTGCCCTGTTTGTTTCTTAGGCAGAGAGTTCATTTCCCATAGCTACCCTGCTTCCTCTGTGCACAGCTGTGATGCTGAGAACATCTGAGTCTCAGATCTGCTCTGTTTCTAAGCTCTGTAGCATGTAAGGGCCCCAAATTTGACCTTGGGAAACTGCCCAGCACTCAGAAGAAGTAGAGCCCCACCCAATGGGAGCATGACTGCAGACATAGCAAGGTCAAGAGTCGAGGGAGGGCCCCAGAGGGGGGGCTTGGTCTGGCATCCAGGAATTCAGAAGGCAGAGGCTGAAGCCAAGGCCTGTTCTGGAACACTGGTGCCATTCTCTGATGAGGGGGTCAAAGGTCAAAGGGTCAATCTGAGGCAAGGTTGGGAGGATGCTCCCTGAGCCCCTGAATTCAGAATCTGTAGCCTTTTTGAACTAGTCCAAGGAGTATGACACCCCTCCCTACGGGGTTCTCTTGGACAGACTTCTCCCACATTTCAGAGGTCACACAGAGGGCCTGATGTGAAAGATCATTCCCCAAGGAGTTTGTCGTGCCTGCATAGCATGTTTTCAAGCAGAAAGTTAGGGCTCCAGGCAGGAGTTAGCCTGCAAGTCTGTGAAATTTGGCCCGTCTGTGATGCTGCTTTGAACAATGATGGGCGACATGATGGAAAAGGCTGCTCTGCTCTGGACCATGAGCTATGCAATCTCAGGGTGCCCAGAAAGACGGTATGGCTCCTATTTCCTTCCTACCTTTCCACAAATTCTTGTTTCCTAGGTTTGAAAATATTTGGGGCAAGTGTGTGTGTGTGTGTGTGTGTGTGTGTGTGTGTGTGTGTATGTGTGTGTTTGTGTACCACTTGCAAATAGAGCCAATGGAGAAGAAGGCATCAAATCTCCTAGAACTGGAGTTCCAGGTGATTTTGAGCCATTATGTTGGTGCTGGGAACGAACCCTGGTCTTCTGCAAGAGCAGCTGTGCTCTCAGTAACAGAGCCATCTCTCCAGCTGCACTCCAAGCTTTTGCTCTGAGAGACCTCTGATAGTTGGTTCCTGACTCCATATAATCATATGACAGCATTTTTCAAGGATGGCTCAGACAGAGAATACCACCTAACATACATAGGGGTGTAGGCTCTGTTTTTTAACAATTAAACTTTATTATACAACCCAGCTAGCTTACACAAGAGGGAAAAAGTTAAAGTGAAAAAAGAGTGAACCTTTCGGTATCCATTCCATGGGACAGGTCCTGAGGTGTCTCTGGCCTGTGTGTTGGTCCAGTCTGTTCGCTGATCCACGTGCGCTCAAGCCCAGTCTGCATCTGCTGCTGCTCTCTCATCTCCAGCTCCCATTGAGGGTCTATTAGAAAAACAATAGTCCAGGTGGAGTCCCCAGGTCGGCTTCCTGAATTCCAGGCCCAGGATGGCTCCACTTAGTCTATCACAAGGTATTCATGGGGTGTCCAAGGGTAAAGCCCGCCAAGATTGTTTTTACCTGTGACAAAGCTTACAATCTTTCTCACATAGGGATGCCATGCTGAAAGGGGGTCTTCCTTCTTGGGGACCTCCGTTTCTGGCAATGAGCTGCAGAGGAGTCAAGAGGCGTGAGATGTGGAGTGTGTCAAAACCAGAGGCTGCAATAAGGATCAAAAACATCACTTTGGAGTTGATGACTTTGTCAGCTCCATCTTAATCTATCTGGCATGGGACCTTTAGGAGGAGAACTGGAGAGAGCAGTGACATATGTTTTAGACAGCTCATCATGGACCAGGCCCCGCCCATGACTATCCCTCTGTACCACCGTACATCCCTCTGCACTTGCAGCGATGCTTCGGTGTGGCCACTGTAACCTGAGGGTGGCTCAGAAATACAGCTCAGATGCCCCTTTGGAAAAGGAAAAAGGCTTTCAGAGCAGCTACTATGGGATATGGGGTGCAGGACCAGGGATAGGAGCTTTGCAAACAAGCCTTTGTCCCAGCCTCGCTGGGGACTTCCTTACAAAAGTGCAGTTCCCTCTAACGTTATGGTCTCCTGAGGATTAAGCTGTGTTCTGTTAGTCATTGCCACTGGGTGGATCAATATTACCTAGGACAGTTTGAAAGCAAGAGTAGATAGAGCAACATGGCTTTGAAAGCGTCCAAGGAGAAGAGGATGAACAAGACGAACAATTTACATAAGGAACAACTCAAAGATGTGTTCTTGGACAATAAAATATGGTTTTGCTACATAGAGCTTATTATTTCTCCCTTCCCAGAATCAGAACCCCAGAGGGCAGCATGGAGGGAGGAGGGAGTCAGTGCACTTGATTCCTCGACAGAAGCTCAGTCTTGTCTTTTGCGAAAAAAACTGCAGTGTGACTTCATTAGAGGGAATGTGCTGGGCTGGGGCCATTGGCTTGTTTGTTTTTCCAGGTGCTCTGTGAACCCACTGCGTGTTTTTGGGCAAGCCACTTGCCTTCTCTGGGTCTCCCTTTGCACAAACCAGAAACTGAAAAGTGACTTTAAATTATGACCCTCTTTGGATCTATTTTTAACAACAACAAAAAAATAACCCCCCACACTCCCACACTGTCAACTTGCCATAACGACATGTGTAGCTATGCAGACTTTCCAGAATCAGAAAGAAATAGCATTTGGGAAGTGTCAGCTCATCACAAATGACTGGCAACTAGAAGCTTCCAAGCCCGTCCCCAAAACCTGCTCAATGATGTGAGGCCAGGCCAGGCTGAGCCGGCTCTTCTGCTCTCTGCCTTCTAGCTGACTGTGCCTCAGGAACAGAAATAGATTCCGTCTGTCACAAGACAAGCTCACTCCTGGGAGGAGTGTGAGTGTGTGTGTGTGTGTGTGTGTGTGTGTGTGTGTGTGTGTATGTGTGTATGTGTGTATGTGTGCACGTGTTCATGCATGCATGTACACATCCATGCATGTATGTGTGAGTGCATGTATGTATGCATGGACATGTGTATATATTCTTTTCTAGATATCTTTTTGTCAAAGATGAAAAATTCTTTTTTTTAAAATTTATTTATTAATTTATTCATATTACATCTCAATTGTTAGCCCATCCCTTGTATCCTCCCTTTCTTTCCTCCCTTCCTTTTCTCCCTCTACTCCCTTCCCCTAAGTCTGTGACTGAGGGGGACCTCCTCCCCCTGTATATGCTCCTAGGGTATCAAGTCTCTTCTTGGTGACTTATTATCTTTCCTCTGAGTGCCACCAGGCCTCCCCATCCAAGGGACATGGTCCGATATGGGGCACCAGAGTTTGTGTGAAAGTCAGATCCCCTTCTCCACTTAACGGTGGAGAATGTCCTGTCCATCGGCTAGAGTGGGTAGGGGTTCGAAGTTTACTGCTATATTTTCTTTGGCTGGTGCCATAGTTTGAGGAGGACTAGAGGGCCCAGACCCGCCTGTATTTTTCCAGGACCCACTGGATCCTTCTATTTCCTCATTCTCCCAGGCTTCTCACCCCTAAAGTCTCAATAGGATTTTCTCCCCTCTGACCCACTTTCTTGGTAGGTAAAGTTTATCATGGGGTAAAGGCCCTGGATGTCTGTCAGAACCACTTTAGGTCTCTTGTCACAGTATCTCTGTGTCCTTGGCAGTTCCCATAATATTTAGCATATACTCTATGATATATTGTATTGGGGACACTGGAGAAGCTTACAGGACTTTGGGTATAAAAGTCTAGCATAAAGAAGAGACATTGCTAGGCTGTTGAAGTGTGTTAGCCTGCTTACTTGAATCTCAGATTTGGGTTCCCAGGAGCTACACTAGAGTGGAGGCTCTGAGCCCATGCTGTCTTTAGCTGTGATGCTACTTTTTCTGAGATCACCCTTTCTTCTGTCCACTTGATTAAGTGATACTCTACTCAGAGACTCTGAAGGGTTGCATCATCTGCCCAGTTTGTCACCTGCTGTGACAATGTGCTGTCTCTACTGGAGCTCTGAATAATTCAGACTCTTGTTAGGAGCCAGATTCAGGGAGGAACAGGGTTCAACTGATCATCTCTCACAAATAATGTGTGGTCTTAGGTGCACATCTGTGTCATCTGTAACTGGGGATCATGAAAGCATTTTTATGTCCAGTGGATTCTCTTAATATCTCAAAAGACACCCCATATCACATTATCCTAACAGTGGTCTGTGCTCAGGGCCTATTGGTGTTTCACCATATCCCTACAGATGAATGATAGGAATTGTGTTCAATTGGCAATTGCCAGACAAAAGGTTACAATGTGGGAGTATAGGACATTGAGAACATGAAGGTTGAGAAAAATTCAAAAAATTTTCAAGCATTTCTCAAAGATCTTGATCTATGATCTCTGTAGTTTGTTCTCTTGGGTGTATCTCATCCTAAACGAGTCTTCATTGTCTTAAACTCTGTTAGCAACTGAGTAACAGGTTGCAGAGGCACCCTAAAGAAGCCCGGGTTCCTTCCTCTCAGAACTTTAGTTCCCTTAGGATCATGGCTAGTGGTACTGGATTCTTCTCACAACTGGGCATTCTGGTATATATAATTGAGCCATCATCTCTGACACATATATTTTCCTTCTTCCCTGATCATGAAGTGGGCTTGCAGCTCACAGCTAGCTTCCTTCATTTGTTCACCCATCCCCCTTTTCTTTAATTGACAAGGTCTGGTGCATCACTTCAGACTCACAGCAGGCACTGAGGAAGTTAGATGTGAGCTAGTGTGGTGCTGCCTCATGTTTATCTTAGAAATCTCCTTAATCAGTTATCATTCCTTGTTATGTAAACTTTTCCTGGGGAGATAAATTAGAATCTATGCACTCCACACAAGACTGATAACACACCAAAGAAGTAATTCCATCCAAGTGTGGTTTAATTCAAGTTACCCACAGGAGTCCAGGCAACTCATGAATGCATCCACCACTGAGGAAAATTGCTCTGTCCTTCTGCATGGCTACCTGTCTGTGCATCCTGCAAGAAGACGGAAAGGCCTCATCAGTGCCCCCACCCCCTTAGGCGAATGATTATGTGTCCAATCTTGTACAGTTCTCTTGAAGGTAATTACACCTGCTGAGAGTTTAAGAGGGCAAGGGCCTGTTATGTCATGCCCAGAGAACAGCATGCCTTCCAAGCTTAACCACCTGGCTAGCTTCTTGCTGAGGCTAGGTATGGGAGGAAAGGTACAATTTTATACAGTCTGTGCCAGTAACAAGCATCAAGAACAATTACCTAGGGCCTTTCATACATGGCAGCCTCTTCAAAGGGTTTGCACTGCTTTTCCTCATGAGAAAAGTGAAGTTCAGAGAAGACAGGTAATGGGCAGAATTGGGATGAGAAACAGCTCACCTAACCCCGGCTGTGGGCTTTCCTAATACACCGGGATTCTTGGGCTCTGTGAGAGGGTCAAGAGAAAACTTGGCACAGGAGACATAGCAAGAGTGCTAAAACACTTCAACCTCCACTAGTCCCTCTGGGCCCTGCTTGGTTGGGTCTGCTGGTCTTCTTATGGAGTTCCTCTCGTCTCTAGATCCTTTTATCCCCTCCTGACCACAAGACTTTTCCACAAGACTCCCTACGCTTTGCCCAATGTTTGGCTGAGTCTCAGCATCTGTTTTGAATGGCTGCTAGGTGGAGCTCTCAGAGGACAACTCTGCTAGGCTCCTGTCTGCAAGCATAGCAGAGTGTCAGTAATAGTGTCAGGGACTTGATGAGCTGGGATGGGTGGATGGGGGGTGCTCCCATTTTCTGAGGACTAGGGGAAGATGGAGGGAGGCTGGGGCTGGGAGGAGAAGAGGGAGAGGGCTATGAATGGGATGTAAAATGAACAATAAGATAATTAATAATAATAATAATAATAATAATAATAATAATAATAATAATAGTGTTTTTTAAAAAGTTCTTGTTCTGCATGGGGTAGGATGTTATTCAGCAACTGGCCATGACTCAGCAGGGAGGCAGCATTTTCTCCCTCGCAAAAGTGCGTAATTCTGCAATTAGAGGTTCCAGTAAAAGTGGGTGGGCCACCACTTGGAAATATAAATCTCTATCAATAAGAAAGGCAACAGCTGTATGTCCAAAAGTCATGGGTCAGAGTTCACATGTTTGATGCCTCCCTTATAACTAACTTAGAATTTGGCCCCAATTTTGTTCAGAAACTCTTAGTTGGGTTCCCCCCTCCCTGCTTAAGAGATATTTATTTTTATTTATAAATATATGTATGCCTGGGTGAGTTTATATATACCCTGTGCATGCAGGAACCTGCAGACATTAGAAGGGAGCATTGGATCCCCTGGAATTGCAGTTGGGAATCAATCCTGGGTCATCTGCAAGAGTCGTAAGTGATTCTTTTCTTTCTTCTTCTTAATTTTAGTGTTTTAGTAAGTGATTCTTAAAGAAACAATTAATCTAATAAAGTGGAAGACCAAAGATGGGAAAGAATCTTTGCCATTTATACATCTGATGGGATTAATATCAAGAATACATAAATACTCAAAAACCAAAGAGGAGGAAAAAGACTCACTTGATAATGGGTTTGGGATCTCCAACAGGACTTCTCAAATGGTGAAATAAAAAAAATGGCTATGAAATATCTCAAAAAAGTGTACCATTCCTAGTAATTAGGAAAATGCAAATCCAAACAACTTTGGGATTTCTTCTAACTCCAGTCAGAATGGCAAAGGTGAATGAAACAACTGGTAATGATGCTGGAGAGGAGGCGAGAGTGGGGAACCCTCACCCCTGTTAGTGAGAGGCGAGAGTGGGGAACCCTCACCCCCTGTTAGTGAGAGGCGAGAGTGGGGAACCCTCACCCCTGTTAGTGATACTGCAAACTGGTGGAGGCACTTTGGGAGTCAATTTGGAGAATTCTCAAAAAGCTAAAAATAAATCTGCCATATGACCCAGCTACACGACTCCCCAGAATATGCCCAAAGGACTTGACATTCTACTCCACAGATACTTGCTCAGCCATGTTTATTGATGTTTTATTCACAATAACTAGAAAATGAAAACAACCTAAATGTTCTCCAACTGAAGAGCAGAGAATGAAAATGTGATATGTATGTATGTATGTATATGTGTGTGTGTGTGTGTCTGTGTGTGTGATTCAGCAATAAAGAAAAATGAGTCATAAAATTTGCATATAAATTGACAGAACTAGGAAAGGTCATATTAAGTCAGATAACCCAGACTCAGAAAGACAAATATGGCATATTCTTTCTTATCTGTGGTTCCTAGCTTCAAGTCTTTAGATCTGAGTGTATAAACTGGAGTAACTTCAGAAACCAGGAAGTAAAAGGTGACCATGGTGCACTTAGGAGCAAAAGAAAGGGGACTAGCAGGGTACCTGTAATCTGAAGGGGAAAATGGGAAGAGAGGAGGCTTTAATTAGGGAGGGGAAGAAATAAATATGAAGAAAAGAAAGGGAGAGTAAACATAGTAAGACTGTTTCATATAATGCATCATATTATTATCTAGCTACATAAAACTTTGTATAATACATATGAAGCTGTGCATAAATATACATATAGAATTGAAAGAAAAAATATCTCATCTGGTTTAACTATGTTCTATTCAATAGATACTCAGGCCCATAGACTATCTAACAAAGACTCTAATAGCAGGCACAAGAAGCCCCCCAGCCCGGAGTTGTTGGCTAGGGCATTACAGGCTTTTGTTGTTTCCCTTGGCTGCCTCTCAGAGGTAGAAGGTAAAGCCCTCTCGCTGTGGACATCATCCTCTTCAGACACAGGGCCAAGAGAACCCGAGCTGGACCTGGCTTGAAAGATTCCTCCATGAGGACTATCTTACATGGTACCAGAAGGCAGCATGCAAGACTCTGACAGAAGGAAGCGGCTAATAGTCCTATCCAACTATGATGCCTACTGCAACGAAGACCAAAATGGCACAAAATCCCTAAGGATTCAGTAGTGTCATCCACACTGTGGTGGTAGCCAATTGCCCATTGCTTGGATATAATGCCTGCTCAACTAGAGGAAAACTGTGTATTGTAATGACAACCTAGCCAACAACCCAGGGACAATGACATCATGGAACCTGAAGGTGAATTTACAACAACCACTTTACTAAACCAGCATACTTCCTAACTGCACTCTTAATATGTATCCTTATACTAACAGATAAGTATGGTTCTTATCCTTCATTGAAGAAACTACTTTTTGCAAGAGATGGAGACCACTACAAAAATGCCCAACTGATCAAAATGCAGAGAACAAAAGACTGTCTTGCTTCCAGTCCCTATAGTACGATTCCTGCACCTAAGACTGAGGGTCCATTGTGGAAGAAGGAAGAGGGGCAGAAAGATTGTAAAAACCAGAGGCACAGGGTGTTTATCATATGAGTATGTCTACTTGAAGTGTCAGAGGGACTACGTACTTGAATTCTCATCCACATGGCTGCCCAAACAAGACTCGAATAATGATGACATTGGTAGTCATGGTGACACGGAAAAAGGAAAGCTTATGGGGCCTCAACCCTTGACAAAAAACTATGGGCAACCAGAGAAATGACCTTCCTTAGGGTAGGTAGAGCCTCCCAATTCGTTATCCAATTGTGCCCAGTTCTGACGTCATATACATACAGGTGACATATAGACTGAGCAGCTTGCGTTTATATATTTATGGATATATATAGTTACATATTCATATATATGTGCGCATATATATATATTTATGTAATGTATGCAACAGCAGTTAAAGAAAAAGAGGCCATGGATTTGAGCAAGTATAAGGGGATACATGAGAAGAGTACAGGGAAGAAGGAATGGAAACTTATGTAAATATATTATAATTTCACAAAGTAAAATATTATTACAACAGGGCAATAAGAGGTCTTAACTGTTGTGGCATCTCTTCAGCTTCTTTTTTCATTTGACTCTACAGTTCTTCCTTCTTTAAAGCCACATCAGAGACGTTTATCTAAAAACATTCATTCATGTGGCTGTGCACATAGGTAGAGATAAGCTTTGCTGCGTGGTAGGAAGACATTCTGGGAAATGTGTTTTCAGGTGATTTTGACATTGTAAGAACATCATAGAGTATATTTATACACTAAAATGGTGTCCACAGCTCTAGGTCCTTGTATATTGGGTATCATGACAGCATTTGCCTTACTGGCCTGATGGGTTGTCACCAATGGGCCACATGGTGCTAGGCATCAAATAATTTTAAATGTGGTCAGTGCTCAGTAAGGGCCCAATGGATTCATTACCACACAAAGCTATAACTCGTGTCTGAATGACAATTGCAAGACTTGCTCATAAGCGAATATTGAGGATTCTTATCTAGGCACTCCCCCATCCATATTATGTTGTCTTGTGTACCCTCATGCCAAAGGGACATTAGCTTTCTTGAGTCCTGCCATCCAGTTGAGTGACAGTTTCTAGGGGCAGAGCCAGAGACACATACATCTACACTTTCTTCTCAAAACCTTGTAGGAGAACTCTTATACATGTAGCCCACCAAAAGACTGCTGTGCTGTGCACAGCTGTACACACACACACACACACACACACACACACACACACACACAAACTTACTTCCACACTTACAATATTTTATTGATTTCTCATTTCCATAAGGTAGAATTTAAACTCTCAAATATAGTTTGCTTGTAAGGTTGCCTTAGCTTGGGCTTTGGCAAAACATTTCCACAGGGTCAAGTCTTCAGACCATGACTACCCATTGAGAGTCAGGAACAGATGTCTTTACCCACATATGCTTGTTTTTCATTGGATAAGGCTCGTTTCACTTCTTGACATGTTTGATCTATACTTGACACAGCCAGCTTATCCCTAGATGAGAAGCAGGTACTCAGATGGAGATGTGCAGATGTACAAGGTAGGATGTTTTTGGCCTATATGGGAACTTCCAGCAAAGCTGCTGGGAATCTTTCAGGCTGAGCCAGAGGGATACTAGGGGCCTATGTGTCTTCAATGGCCAGGATGCTGCATAAATTGTCTTGTCAAACTTTGTCTTTTGCACCTACACCTGATACAAGGCACCAGTTTTTAACCTGTAGGTCATACCCCTTTGGAGGAGTCATATGACCCTTTCACAGGGGTCACCTAAGATCATCTGAAAACACAGATATTTACATTATGATTCATACCAGTAGCAAAATTACAGCTATGAAATAGCAACAAAAATAATTGTATGGTTGGGGGTCACCACAACATGAGGAATTGTATTAAAGGGTCATAGCATTATGAAGGTTATGAACTGTTGATCTAAGGTGTCACATGGGTGTCATTCTGTGAGTACGAGAAGCATAAATGTGATCTATGGTATCTTTCTCATAAGAAACAGGTAATCTTCTTAAAGTAAATCTATTGGGCTATGAACTGTGGTGCCTTCATTTTCTGTTGAACATCCCATATTCATATAATAGGCATAGGAAGGAGCCAAATAAATACAACACAACACACACACACACACACACACACACACACACACACACACCCCTTCATCTCCTAAAAAACACCACATCCAGTTTGATTGACCAGAGCTAAGGCTATATTTGCTTCTGAGGCTTTGGAACAAACATCCTATGAAAGTCCCCAGGCATCTCAGGACTTTATATTATAGAGGAGGAATTTTATGGTCACTTAAAAACTCTGCTTAATAAGGCAGAAGCAAGTGTCACAGAAGGCTCATAAGGATGTAAACCAAGTTGCTTATCAGATGAGGTTGACACCCATTCCCAGGGAGATGAGCTTTTCTTAGACCCCCATGCTTTGTCTTTCCCTAGTGTGAGCACAGCATTTCTCCATGAAGTCATCTTCCCCAACTTGTATCATCAGGCTCATCCACTGGCATCATTGTCCCACAGCACATGCTGTAAACAGTTTATTATAATCCTCAAGAAAAAAACAGTCAATACATTTCTGTACATCACTTTCTTTACCTGTAGATCAAAATATTGATAATTCTCTTTGAGGTCCCAAACTGTGATACTCTTACAATTACTAGGCATTACATTAACAGAATAATTGCATAATTATCAGGATAATATGTAATATTTCTTTTACTTAAAACAAATGATTCTCATGGGTCATGATTTTCATGGGTCATGACCCATTTGGGGTGACATATTAAGATATTTACATTATGATTAATAACATATAGTAAAATTACAGTTTTGATATAGCAACAAAAATAATTTTCTGGCTGGGGGTCACAACCACATGAGGAACTGTATTAAAGGGTTGTGGCCTTAGGAAGGCTGAGAACCACTGACTTGAAACATAAGCACACATGTGAGTTTACATGTATGCATGAGCATATGTACACACACACACACACACACACACACACACACAAATCTGTTTCTGACAATTTCTCAAAAATAAATCCTTGATTCAAAGGACTTACTAAACATCTTCTATGTGCCAGGCCCAGTGGACCACACCTGTAATTTATTATTTCTATCCTAGAGAAATTTATTATCCAGCCAAGAAGTTGACATATAAACTCAGGGGAGAAAAAAAAAACATCCAAAAATAAATAATTTTAGTCTCTTGCAAAACCAGTAGCAATTTATGCCCTGGGGAAGTTCACCATGATTTAGGACAATGTTTTAAAGGCATGAGGCTCTATCAGACTCTTGGAGGAAGGAGTGTGATATGTCTAATGATAAGCAGAGAGCATATGGAGTCGCCACAGTACATAGTCACATGGATGAAAGAGATGAAGGTGACAGATCTCTCTGAAACAGCTCACTGTGCTCAGGTGGAATTGGAAATAGAGTTGGAAGGGTACAGGAGAACTTATGTGCTTACCAGCAAGATTTATGATCCACTCAATACAAAACTTGGAATTTTTGATTTATTTAGATGTTTGTGTTTGAGCAAGATCAATGTGCCAGCTGCAGCTTCATAGAAGAGAGATTGGCTACAGATGACAGGTGGTCCTAGAGGGCTACGGGGCCCAGAGGTAACTGTTGGCTTCCCATTACTGTAAAGAAATAACCAAGGCCACTAAGAAAACATTTCTTATAGCTCAGGGTTCTGCAGTTTTCGACTCAGGTTGAGTGACCTCTTTACTTTGGAGCTCTTGTGATGACACTGCATTATGGTGGTGTTTGTACAGAGCAAATTATGAGCCCGAAAGCAAAGTGAGACAGAAAGGGTCTGGGTCCCATGACCTCTTTGAAGGTATTATCTCAATGATCTAAAAATCTTTTACAATTTCCCAGTGGCACCACACTGGAGACCACAGCTTTAACACTTAACACAAGAACGGTTGGGAGAATTGCTCACATTAGAGCATTAGCAGACAGGAGTCAGGAGGATGCTCCATTGAGACCTTCAACACGACTGTGTTCCAGGCAGAACAAAGCTGAAAAGGGCAAACAGCATGCACATTCTGTGGAATGCCAAACTCCACAGCAAAGAAGGAATGGGTGATGCATGCCTGTCATCCTAGCCTATGGGATGCTGAGGGCGAAAGATGTAAAGTTTGAGGCTTGTATGACGTAATGAGACTCTCTCACTCAGCCCCTTTGCGCCCAAAGAGCAATGAGGCATTATTTTGAGAGCTACAAGATGTGGTTCTTAGCTGGGAAAATGGTGGCACGAGGACGAGACGATAAAAGTGGTCTGAAGCGGTAAGAGTTGGCACGGCTGTATGGATGGTGTGCCTTGTAAACTGTGCAGAGGTTTTCTGTGATCGGAGGAAACTGGAGCAGGAAGGACGTAAATGCAGCTGGAGGTAGGATTCAGCACAGCTTTCTTTCAGGCATATTTATTACTTGAACCAGTCTGTGGAGCACACAAAGGCCTTCCCAGAGCATCAATAATGCAGCATGGAAATTTCGTGCCTGTTCCTGAATAATGGCACCGTGCTTCAAATCCCCATCCAAGAAGCCCTTCCTTTATCCCAGTAATTACAAACACAGCTCAGGCTTGGGGGGTGGGGGGGGAGGTTGAGGGGGCGCAGGGGGCAGGGCCCTGGATGCCTGGGTTTCCAGTGCATGACTGCACAGTTTCCACACTGGTTTTTGTAGGCGCCATTCCTGAATTTTGCACAAACATAAAGATTCAGCCACATAAAAATGTAGAAACATACTCCCAGATATATTACAACAATTACACAGCATCTCTTAAAATAGTTCCGACATTCCGAGACTTCTGAAAGGTTTGGTACTTCTGAACCTGTGCAGAGCGTTCATTCCCATGATTCCAGTGCCAGTGAGAAAAGAGCACAGCACATGGGCATGAGAGAGAGGGAGAGACTTTAGCTAGGATGGAGGAGCCAGTACTGCATGGGATGTCTTCTCGCACAAGCAGTTTGGGCTCCTTTTCCTGACTGAACTGTATTTTCTTCCCCTCTAATCCTAAACCTAGCTTCAATCTTTCACCCACCCTTAAGAGACAGTTTGGTTTCTTTCATCTGAGAGACTGCCCTTTCTCAGAGAGCTGAGGCAGTCGCTTCTTTGTGTGCTCCTACCTTTTGCCGACTCTACTCGGCTACCTATTAGAATGTCTTTGTCCACTACCTTGCTGGTGCCTTTGGGGTAGTGTCATGGTGTGGTAGCATCTGAACTTCACACAGGGCTTGGCAGAAGCAGACAGGAAGTGTTTATAGGCAGAATGAAAGAATGACCTGGTGGGTGGTTCTGCGAATTGGAATTAGTGCATACTTGGCCAGTTCGTCCATAACTCTCCCAAGTTTGGAATATCTCAACACTGCTGGCGTGTTCATGACATTATCCTTCCCACTCTGCCCTCCTGGGAATCAAGTACCTGTGGAACTACTCATTATTCCTCTGTTGCATACAAGCAACAGTGACTGCTGTATACACACAGCCTGGAGGAGGCAGCACAGGAACCCAGGTACTCAGGCTCCACAGTTAGGGGTTTCTACCTCATCACAATTCATCTTTTGCACTTAATTTGTGTTCTTTCTCTTGCTTTTGGGATTTGTGGAATATTTCTTCCACTAGAGCCAGGGGGAGTACATTACAATGAATACCCAATCTCTCTCTCTCTTCTGATGTCTTCTGGAATTTGTCCACTTTGTCTAAAATATCCAAAAGGAAATCAATCCACTTTCCTTAATTGGAAAAAAAAGGCCCAAAAAGAGCTGTTATTTGGAGAGGTCCAACACCTGGTCTGTGATGTACAGGGCTTTCCAATTCTCTTCTGGAAGTCATGCTGACCCCAGACGACTTTGGAGCCTACTTCTGAAGCTTTGAGAAAGTTATGCCAGTGAGTGGTGCTTACTAGCTCTCTTCTTAAAATACAGTGCTAGTATATTTATTGTTCTGGTTTTTAAACCTTTTCTTCTTTTTTTCTCTTCCTTTCCTTCTTCCTCTCCTCCTCCTTCTCTTCTTCCCCTTCCATCTCTCTCTTGGCTGTTTATTCATTGAATCATTTTGAAGCTCTTCATTGATATGGACAACCAGATTAATGTACTAAGTCTCTTTTGATCTATCAGAATGAAATCTTACTGTATTTTTTTTTTCCTGGCAAACTTTGCTAACATCCTAAACTAAGCACATTGGTACCGTCAGAGTAGGTGTATAATAATACCTAAACTTTCACTTCTATCCCAGTCATAGAAACCTGGATTCTCACCCTTTTCTCATAGTCACTGATTTTGTGATTTCCGAGAATGTAGGGTACTTTTCAGTTCTCTAGTTGATCCTCCTGCATTTCCAGTTGTTTATTTTCATGATTGCTTCATGTACCAAACTGAGCAACCAGAAGGGTGATTTCCAGTAGGAAGTATTCTTAAGACTCTATTAGGCTTCCATCAAATGTTAGTTGAATACAAGGAAACACTAAATGCCTGGGAAAGGGTGGGAAGTGACAAACCACAGAAAAGGGATGCTAAGAAGCCTTTCTCTGTCTTGTGCTTTCCTTGGGGGCCTGTGAATGAAAACCTGGGGTCAAATGGCCAGAAGGTAGGACACTGATGATCAGGATGGCATGTTCGTGTGCACACATGGTTCAGAAAGGAGGACAGAGACTTGTCAGCAGCAAGTAAGGGAAGGTGTGAATGAAAACCCAGGGAGTAGATCATGTACTATTAGAATTTGGATGTGACTATTACAGATGTACCAAGTCCTCTAGTCAATTACCCAGCACATAGTCAGACATCAAGATCTGAGCCCCACTGTATGGCACAGCTACAAATCAAGAGATTTTCCATCTCATTGAGTGTCTCAAGGAAAGTTGCCTCCACTTATGTCTCCTTTAAATTCTTAAGAGGGCAAAGAACAATGAAGGTTGCAGACTGGACTTTGCAGGATGTAAAAGTGTCCAGCTTTGTGGATATATGATCTCATCTTCTGGGAAACAGAAGAGAACTGAGATCTGCTTGTCTCCAAGTTGGCTTTTTATCCACTGCTAAGGAATAGGCTAGAAACTACCCAGAAATCCAAAATGTGAGTATGCATATATGTTTACTTGGGGATACTGGACACCCACAGGTTTGGAGTTTCATCCTAGAGGAAGCCTGTGGAATATTATGAAGTCAGAAAATAGAGTTGAACAAGGACATGTGATTAATGTAAGTGTGACTGAGGTGTTATGGAGACAGCAATCCTGTTCAGTTATTTAAAAGCACAAGGATGCCACAGGAATCCTAGGAGAATGTTCTTCTTGGGAGAACATTCACCTTGGGAAACTGACAAGGATAGGAGGTAGATAGGAAAGAATTCTCACCCAGAGGGAGAGAAGATAGAATGTTCTTTCTGGGAACGCTTCATAGATGATATTCTTCTTAGGAACAAATTGCAACATTAAATTGATTTTCAACAAACAAAACATTGGCATTTTGTGTTGAAGACCCTCAGCCATTTGATTGTCAGCCATTTGGAATCCTAAGATATTTTCTGACTCTTCCCAATAACAAATTTCTTGGGGCTTAACAGCTGTTTGATCACCAATGTTCAAATGGTTTCCTATTATAAGGGCCTGATGGAATATTAAAATGTTTACTTTCCTCTTCAGACAAGGATTTAGGGGAACCTCAACAACTCAACTGTATCTCATCTTTTCAACATATTTATTTTTTTCCCTTTGAGCCAGAATTTGACATAACCCAGGTTGGCCCCAAACTTGCTACATAGTTGGAGGTGACCTTGAATTTCAGGTCCTTCTGCTTTTCCCTTCTCTGTGCTGGAATACAGGCATGTGGCACCATGCCTGGCTCTATGTAGTCCTGGAGATCAAATATGAGTGCCCACCAAGCACTCTACCAACCGATCTACACCCCTGGCCTTGGACTGTTTCTCATACTAGTTTTTTCTTATGCAACAGAAAGAATGAACAATAAAAAGCAAGCAATGCCCAGGAGTTTCACACTTGGTGACATCTGCCAGCATTTCCATTAGCATCTACCAGATGTGTGTGTGTGTTTTCATCAGATCTGAGCAACAGGTGCTGTCCTGCCACAGTCTTGAGATGCCTGAGGTAGTGGCGGTATTGTTCCTTTGGTGGTTTCTCTACTTAGAGCTTAAGCTTCTGCATTTAATGTTCTGTTTGGTGTCTTGGATTCCTTCTATTCCCCCTGACCCCTGCTAACTATGATTCATCAGGCGTTTACTAGGAGCTGGTTCTCTTTCTAAAGGGTCATTAGTTGACTCTGTTACACATGAGGAAGCATGGCAGTAAATGATGCAACAATCAACTGGTCTTATCTCACCACCAGGGAGGAAGGTCTCATGTGTGCCACACTGCCTTTCTCATAACTTAACTGGACTATAAACATCAAAGACTTGATAGATCTGGGACCACGCATGAGAAGAAAATGTAGGTCAGTGCTCAGTTGGAAGAGAAGTAAATGTGATCTCTGGGAAGAATGGCTAAAAGGAAAATGTACATGCACCAAATCTTTACCTTCCTCAGTTAATGAGGGGACATTTAGCATAGCAATACACTCCTGAGGCCTAAAAGGGATGTGAACATGGGTCGATGGAACTGGAAATCAGAGCACTTTTCAGAGGGACTCCTCCCTGTATTCTCTGCACAGTAATCTAGCTCTTGGTACAGTATTTGGTGCCACAGACCCCTCAAGAGAGTGGGGTTCATTTTCCATTTATAAATACACTCTACTAGTTTCCTTCTCTCATGGATTTCATGCCCCAAAAGATCCAGGTATCACTGGAGCATGCTGTCCTCCTATCTGCAACCCCAGGGTAGAGAGGATCAGCCGGAATGTTTGCATGCCAGGTTTCTCATCTCTCCAGAGCTCCTAGGAGCCCAGAATTCGAGTCACTGCTCTGGCACTAGTTTCTGTGAGTGGTCCTAGGCAATTTCCTTGTCTCTTGGCCAACACTTCTCCATCTGACTTGAAACTTCAAATAGGATCCTGTACTTGAAAGTAGAAAATACATTTTAAGTAAACGGATTTAATATAGCTGTGATACTTTCCAACCCCAGGAAAAAAGTTTTGTTGGCTTGCTTTGGATGAAATGCTGGCAGTCTGTATCTGTGAAGATCT
>OU015742.1:117034507-117057621 GCA_907169655.1 Acomys percivali | reverse complement strand
TCTCTCTCTCTCTCTCTCTCTCTCTCTCTCTCTCTCTCTCTCTCTCTTCTACTGAAGAGATGTTTCTTGTCACCTCTGGGCTGAAATTTGCAGTTCTTCCTCCACCATGAGTTTGGTGAGGCTGTTCAGAATAAAGATTTATGTGTGCTCCACTTCAAATGAATCTCTTCCCTGTCACTCACATAAAATATTACATCTCAGACCATCACCAAGAGGAAATTCCAAGCCTGCAAAATACCTTCTTGCTCATGACACTGGAGTACAAACAAGGCTGCAAACAAACCTGGCGCCTGCCCTGCTCCCACCCATGTCTCCCCCAGGTCTTGAGTGAAACTGTGCTGCTGATTAATGTGGCCACTTGTAGTTTTCCACACTCGCGTGCTCTGAGCTGCCCCAGAGGCTGTGTGTGCTGGCCAGTACATCATCTATGGGGCTTCTATTCACCCTCCAAATATGATACCTCTCCTCTGAGTAACATATTGTATCTGAATACTCTAAAAAAATAATGAAATGAATATCCATATGCTCATTCTTTGCTTTACTTTCCAACTCTTTGGAAATCGCTGAATGCCTTTATCTAATTCATCACATTCTTCCTTCTGATGTCAGCAAGGTTACTCATCCTGTCATACGTGTGTGTGTGTGTGTGTGTGTGTGTGTGTGTGTGTGTGTGTGTGTGTGTATTAGAGGAGCTCTGTTTACCTTCTGGCAGTAGTGAACAAAGAGAGTGTGAGATGGCCTAGACTAGAGTTCTAAAATCCCCTTCAAAGTGTGTCCAAATGACTTAATTTCAACTTGGCATCATTTCTTAAAGGGTCCATCACCTCCCAATAGCACTACAGTTAGGCACCAAGCCTTCAGCCCATGGGTCCTTTGGGATAAGTGCAAATCTAGGCTCTAGAACCAGGTTTTCTATCATGTGCTTTTCAGACCTTAGCTTCTTTTGGCTGTATCAATTGTCATCAATGATTGCAAGAGTTATATGTGTATCCACATAAATCTATCATATATCGAAATTGCATATATTGTATAGTTTTATATAAGTTACATAAACAATGTTTAAGTTAATAAAACAGTTAATATATGTAACCTTTTCAAAATATGTTTTATAACATATTCCTATTCACTTTATCCTTCCAATTCTTTACTTCTTTACTGTGTGGGGGTGAGAGATGGAACCCTGGGGCAGGACTTGTGAGATAAGCCCTCATCTTTGAACTGCATTCTTAATGTTTCCCTCTTGTTCATCTGTATAGATTATACAGATTGCACTAGTTTAATGAGTGGGTAGTTACGATTGCCTCTTTGTTCTCCAACTTTTCTCCACAAATTACTATTCGCCTTCCTAAGACCCAAGATGAAACTCCAGGCCAGCATCTTAAAACAAAACAAAACAAAAAAAAGTGAAGATATAGCAGATTGTGGTTTAATTACTGCTACTGAAAAGGCAGATTCAATCCAATTAAATCCCTTTATAGGGATTTTGGCTTTTCTGTCATGCCTTCTTTTAGGAGTCTCTCTTTGGTTTTGTTTTGTTGGAATTTTCCTGAATGATATATGGGTGTAAATCTTTCTTACTTACGACACTTAGGGGTAATCCTTGAATGTGAGAGTCATTGTTTCTCATTGGTTATGAAAAAACCATCAGCCAATGTTGTCTTTCTACGATGTTTCTATGTCAGTCTTTGTGGAGATTTGAATGAAAATGGTCCCCAAAGGCCCATCGGGAATGGCCTTATTAGGTGGTGTGACCTTGTTGGAGTAGGTGTGGCCTTGTTGGAGGAAGTGTGTCACTGGGAGTTGGCTCTGAGGCTTCAGAAGATCAAGCCAGGCCTAGTGGCTCCCTGTCTCTTCTTGCTGCCTATGGATCCAGATTTAGAACTCTCAGCTACC
Source organism: Acomys percivali (assembly GCA_907169655.1). Lineage (NCBI taxonomy): Eukaryota > Metazoa > Chordata > Mammalia > Rodentia > Muridae > Acomys > Acomys percivali. The sequence continues at coordinate 117,055,728 of OU015742.1, read as the reverse complement.
TCTCCAGCACCATGTCGGCCTGCATTCCATCATGCCTCCCCCCATGATGATAATGGACTAAACCTCTAAACTGTAAGCCAGCCCCAATTAAACGTTTTCCTTTACAAGAGTTACTGTGGCTATGGTGTCTCTTCACAGCAATAGAAACTAAGACAGCCTTTTTCTCCTGGGAACACTGATTATCAGCCATAGTGAGGCCTTTGCCCTCCATTGCCCACTCCTCTGCTTGTTCTCACCATGTGGTCCCAGTTCTGTAGGCTCATCTCTTGTATTTCTTTAATGTTTGTCATTTTTGTGGTCACATTCTGGCCAGACTTCGAGTTCACAAATGTTCTTTTCACTCTTCAATTAGACATTTCAATTAAAAAAAAAAAACAAAAAAACCCAAACACGTTTTCATTTTATTCAGCTCTAGAATTTATCTTTGTTTTTTTTTCCTGTTTGTACCTGTCTCAAGTGGTTTTACTAACCTAGTTATTTATTAAAATTTTAATTACTCTCTTATTTAAAATATTAACTATGATGGTTTCTTCTCTTCTGTGCACAGGAGACACATGCACCCTCAGTTGTTCTGGCAGTATTATCTACATGTACCCTGATGGTGTCATTTTCCCTCGTTGTTTACTTAGTTTTGATTGTAGATGCATGTCCTTCAGTTTTTTATTTGTGGAATTAATTGCTGATTTTGTTGAATATGTATTTGTCCAAAGTGGATTTGATCTTAGCTTCTCCAAAATAATTACAACCCAGGGATAGTAACACTTAAAGACTAGATTTATGTATTACATAATTATATTAGCATATAGGAAAATTTAACTTTGACAACAAATAAGAGCAGAGGCTAACATTTTGTCATCATAAGAAAAGTATGTTTTTAAAATTAATTAATTACTAATGTATATATTAGTGGATTCAATGATGTTCCCTAAATGCTGTAGTGTGAAATAATCAAATCCATTTTCTTTTTCCACTGGATGGTAGGTTTTGTCACTGCTTTTCACCCAAAGTGTAGCTCCACAAAGCAGTTTGGCAATTATGGGTATCCTTGATTTAGTCAAGTCTGCTGAAGGTCCTCGTTTATTTTCTTCTATCTATTTGTTGTTCATCAAAACCCAAGTTCTAAAGACCCAGAGGTCAGCACACCCATCCCCTCACAGTCATGTGACTTCTAGACATGTCCAGCCTGTGCCCTCATTCTTTTTATTCTTTTTTCTTTTTGTCCTGTCCCTTGACTAGATCTGGGTAGGAGTTTGATGATGACTGCACATATTGTCCTTGGTTGGTGCCATAGATCGAGCAGAACCCCTGGGCCCAGATCCACCCATCATAGTGTTCTTCTTGTAGGTTTCTAGTACCCTCTGGATCTTTCTATTTCCCCCATCTCCTGTATTTCTCTCACCTAGAGTCCCAATAGAATATCCTCACATCTATCCCACTTTCCTGGTAAGTGAAGACTTTCATGGGACATGCCCCTTGGGCTAGTGTCCAGGTATAAGTGAGATTATACCATTTGAGTCTCTCTGCTTCTGGGTTAGCTCACTCATTATGATCATTTCTAGTTCAATCCATTTGTCCACAAATTTCGGTAATTCTTTGTTTTTAATAGCTGAGTAGTATTCCATAGTGTAAATGCATCACAGTTTCTTTATCCATTCTTCTACTGAGGGACACTTAGGCTGTTTCCATGATCTGGCTATTATGAATAAAGTGTGGCCTCATTCTTGATGCATTTCTAAGGAATTTCTCTCCCCTCTCTGTCAGCCACGGACAAAGTTTGCTTCCCATTTTTTAAGTACAATTAGACTGTGCCTTAGCGAACCTCCTTCTACCCAAATTGTATCATTCAAATTTCCACTCTGAAATCCTTCAGCCTTAACACCAATCACAAGTGTCATGGCCACTCTGTCTGACCACTCCCAGAGCCTCTTAGAGACAAAGGACCCTGATCCTTCATCTTTCAATCCCAGCGCCCAAAGCTTATGTGGGTAGGACAATACATTTTAAAAACAAGAATGCAATAACCAGGGACCTTCCCTTCACTCACCCCAGTCAGCATATTAAACTTCACTGCTCTGATATTGTGGTTGAATCACCGTGATTCAGATAAGTAAACCAACACAATTCTTTCCTTTAAAACATTCTGAGTCTGCTCGGGAACTCACAGGAACTGAAACTATGGTGAGTGAATTATCCGAGGCAGAAGGTGAGAATAGTGATCCTCCCCTACTCTCTCTGCCTCCTCACCAGGCAGCAAGGTGAAGTGGGAGGTTCCCCAAGCAGGTGTTTTTCAGTGTGCTGACGTTAGTAACCCACACTTCCCATTGAGTGTGCACCTGCAGCACAGAAGAGAGCCCTCACTGCGCTGTCTGTACTGTGGGCATTGTCCTGAGATGGGGGGCTGGTTTGTAGCTTCTTCTTCGGCAGCCTTCCTCTTGGTCTAACAGTCTTATGGCAGGAAACTAAACACTGACTTGCCAGCTGCCATGATATTCTGGCTGAGACTTTTCAGGCAGGCAGGATGGGACCAAGAGCCACTGGACAGAAAATGACCCCAGTGTAGCCCGAAGCACACTACATCTGCTTTTACAATCATAGCAATCAGAAACAGCTTTCAATACTCCTACAGCTGCCTCTGGGTTTCTTGAAACTTCAAAAGGGAAATGAATATTTGCACAATGTCTTCTTTGTTCTTGTTATATGGAGCTGCGGCACGGCTAGGTGATCATTAGACTAGACCTTAGGGACTAAGGACACACTCACTCTAAGCTCTGTCATTGCTGGGTATCTTCATATATGACACCGGGTCTCTTCATCTCCACTGAGAACCTCGGTGCCTGTGTCTATGCGGTGGGAGGAGACCTGGAATGCTTTCTGTGTCACTTGCTGGTTTAGCACATCTAAGATTCTATGACTGAGCTCTTCTTACTTCCTGATTTTATTGTTGGACCCTGCTTATCTTGTACACTGAAAAGTGTAAAATGTTTTCAGCCAAATGTTTGGAATCTCAATTTATTAAGATAACATGGATGGACTTTTAATTTGTTGATAAGTAATTTAGCTGTAAGTGTCAAAACTTTGGTTACATATGAATTTTTGGTCCCAGAACCATGTATTGCAAATCACATCAAATGGAAACATGTCACTTACTTTTCCTTTTCATGGGGTTGAGAGGTCTGTCTCATTTGCTGCATTGGAATCTTTCATTTTTACAGGGATTTGGGGGACTCTGCCAGAGCCTTTCATATAACCACGTATAACATTTTACGTATCTCTGAAATCCAAGACATCTGTTGTATGTATCCTTCCCCAATATTTCCAATTACTCAAAGTTCTCCTTTTATAGCTCATATCAGTACTTTAGGGTCATGGGTGGATTCCTTAAGACTTGGTGTGCTGGTTCTCTTAAATCAGTGGTTCTCCAACCTGTGGATCATGACTCCTTTAGGGTCGAGTGACCCTTTCACAGGGGTCACCTAAGACCAATGGAAAACACAGATATTTACATTACCACTCATAACAGCAGCAAGATTACACTTAAGAAGTAGAAATGAAAATACTTTTATGGTTGGAGGTCACCACAAGACAAAGAACTGTATTAATGGGTTGTGGCATTGGGAAGGTTGGGAACCACTGTCTGAGAGGGACACTGACAGCTGCTTCTCCCTTTGCCCCACCCTGGGGTACTCAGTCTCTCCAGTATTTCTCTGATGAGCATAGCAGGTGCTAAGTTGGGCATCAGGGGAGGAGCCATCAGACCAGCCTCTAAGGAACCAGAGAGGCTGGTCTGAAGGAAGTTCATAGTTCATGGAAGGCTGCTTTATGACTGGGAACTGTTACCGTCTCTGTTATTATAGATATGTAAAATGGAAAATTATATTCTACTGACTGCGTCAGCATAAAGATGAAGGCAATCTGGGCTGGATTTATTATTACATATGCGTAGCAACTACGTTTAGTTTGTCTTTTGGTTTGAAGTAATTGGAATATTTTCATCTTCCCTTGAGAGTATCATGGACCTGAAGCACCCTACTTGAGGGAAAAGTGAGTGTTAGGAGAGGAGAGAATGGCATGCTACCTGAGCAGAAGTCAGCAAGCTAGTACCAAAGAAAGCACTGACGCTGCTAATTCTATAAAGTGCACAGCCAGTAAGAAATGCTGCCTTGCCCAGAGAAAACACTCATGTTGAAACTTGAGTCAAGGGTTGAGGCTCAGTGGGAATTGAGCTAGCAAAAGGGTGGGAACATTCCAGAAAGGTGGGAAAATAACAGGAGAACTAAGTAAGAAGTGAATGCATGTGGACTGAATACTAGAGACTGCTGGGCGTGGGAACAAATGTTCAGTATGGGGGGAGTTAGAGATGGGGTGAGAAGGTAGAGAGAGCTAGATGCAAGGTGTCACACAGGTCAGTTTAGGCACATGGCTTTGCCCTACATAAGTAACCGTGGAAGAACAGTCTGGAGCTGTAGAGCAACTTTAAAATGTCAGTCGTATGTGAGTTACCTTTCAAACACTGTGACAACATACCTGGGATGACTTGCACAGAGGAAGCTTTTATTTTGGCATATGGTTTTAAAGGGTTCAACCAATCATGACTTGATGGCACAGTGCAGGGTGGTGGCAGCATGGGGTAGAGAAGTCTATGACTGTAATGTCAGTCAGCAGTCAGAGACAGAGATGAAGGTAGAGGTCCCAATATCTCCGTCAAGGGCATGATTTCAATGACCTAACTTCCTTATTCTAAGCCATACATATGAACAACTGGCCCATCTGCCAACAGCACCACAGGCACAGGCCTTCAATAGGACATCAGTCACTTGATGGACATTCAAACAAATGATAACAAATAGCATTGGTCTGATCTGAGATCAGAAAGACTGGAAAATATACATGTAAATTGAACCATGAAAGGCTTAAAGCAGGAATGTGGGTACATATCATTATGGCAGGTGGAGAGAGAGATGGCCTTTTCCATTTGATTGGGACCTGCTGGAAAGCTAGTGACCTTTTTTCCATAGATGCTCTATAGATCTGAAAGGCACAGCCTCTGACTAAGTCAGGTTTAGGAGCAGAGGCTGAACAGTTTGTGTCACTAAACTGCTATGCAAAAAGCACACAGTTAAAGTAACCCCCCCCACCATATGTAGATGTGTTTGGTAGTGTTCTAAAGGGAGCAGAAGGAGCATTCTCATATAGAAATTTCCATCTTCTCCACCCTACTAAGCACCCACATGCTTCCCTGAACTCTGGTGTTCTCTGTCCCCACAAAACCATACTGCAGGCTGTTCTCATTGTCCAGAATGCATCCATGCTGCTCTGAGCTTGCATGTTGAGCACATTATCCTCTCATCTGAGGAAGCTCAGATGCTTTCTAGGAGCATCACACTGTCTGGTACTCACTCCCATCTTTTGGCCATAGCTCCAGCAAGGCACAGCACTCCTCTCTTTGGGTATTCATTATGAATGGGGCTGGGTCTTTCTACAAGAACTGGTCATTGAGGACAGGGACTATGTTTAAACTTATCTCTAGGATCCAAACCAGAACTTAGCACATGGTTGATATACAGGCCATTCTTTTTTTATTGCTGTATATTTATTCTGCATAGTGACAGAATTCATTACGCCATTTTTGTTTAACCATATCAAGCACTTTGGCTACATCTACCCCTCCATACTCATTTTTCTCACCTTGCAGACTAGTCCTCTTATTTTCTTTTGGCTATGAACACACACACACACACACACACACACACACACATACACACATACACACACACACATGCACACATGCATACAAGTACACAGACACACTTTTATGTATCTATATAACATGTAAGATTCACAAGTGACAGAAAGCCAAGTAATTGTTTTCCTGAGTCTGAATTGATTTGCTAAGAATCACGACTTCAAGTTGCATCCATTTCATTCACATTTCTAGTTGGATACAATTTTACTATATATGTACACGCGTGCACACACACACACACACACACACACACACACACACACACATATCCTCACTTTCCTCCATACCTCATGTCCACCTAAGGTAAGTTGGCTATTATGAAGAGAGTGACAAGAAGCTCGAATGGACACATGTCTCACATATAGGACACTTTTGAACTAATAAATTATTTAGTTTTGAGCCCAACTTCACTTAAATAAGGTGGAATCATTTGGTATGAGACAAATTGCTCCTAATCTGAAACTTACCTTTGGAGCAAGACTTTTGAGCTTTGAGCTAATTTGCAGTTCCTTTCCACTGAATTCTGTGTGTTGGTATCTCTGGTCTTCCCGGTGTGATCTCACTTCTTCAGGGAGTCCGCAAATCTTATAACACAACGATCAAAGTCATCATCAAATGCTGAAGATTGTGACTAGTATTTTTTTTTTTTTTTGGTAAACCGATTTCAGGCACACAATTTACATTGCTACACTCTGCCATTAAAAAAAAAGGCTTCTCTAGCAGAATAGAATGGGTCTGTGGATGCGCTTAATGAGAGTCCAGTTTTCCGGCTTGATTTTTGTGCCTCGCACAGAGAGAGGCATTTAGGAAAGAGCTGAATGCCTGTGATTCACATGGCAGGCTGGATGATGATGTGTTCAGCGCCCCCAGAGAAAGAAAGATGGTGGCATCCACTCTGGGCCTTCAAGACCAAGACTCTTCTGTTTGGTAGGCATGGAGGAAGAGGGTGAAGGGCTTGAAAAGTCTCAGGTATGTTGTTCATCTGCATGCACGCAGGTACCTGAACAGATAGACGGTGCTCTCTCTGGGCCAGCTGTATCCTCTGTCCCCAGAGTCAGATGAGTCTGGGCATAGAGTGAGGATGGGCCAGGAGAGGCTGTTTTGGCAGTGATGGCTGCTGGTTGCTAAATGTGCACCGTGTGTCAGGTGTGGTGCTGGGAGGTGGTGGATGTTATGATCATTAATTGAGGAAGAATGTGATAAAGGCTTCTAGACATCACTATGGCTAATGAAACTATGGGGATTATTAAACATATTTAAATGACAATGTCCCAGGTTAGCCTGCCCAGAAACAAGTACCTAATGAGTGTTCTTAAATACAATAAAAGATGCAAAAAGGGCAAGGAGATCAAGTATGACAGTGGATACAATTGATATAAAACACTGAGGGTAGTCTCAGTATTTTATAGAGATGGATGAAGTTGGTATAAGACATAGCCACACAGAGAAATGGGCGAAAAATGTGCAGACTAAAGAAACAGATCCAATTAAGAGCTATTGAGATATAACTACACAGTAATTGAACTGAAAATCAATAACCATAATGCAAGATAATTACCATTATTTTTATTTTATACGTAAGGTGAGGGAGTGTGTCCAAGGTCATAGGACTGGAGTATATTGGACTATCATTTTACCTCAAGTCTTTCCCACAAAGCTTTTATTCTATCACATTGCAATGTTTGAAATCAGCTTTTGACAGTATGAAGAGGTGTGGGATGCCCTCTGCGCTTATTATCTCACCCTCTTATCCTGAAGAGTTTTCTCAATGCTTCCTCATGAAGCAACTAAAATTGAACACAGTTATTTTGTTATCTCCGTCAGAAAATGGCTAGCAGAAGGGACAATGCCAAACCTGGAGAAGACCTGAGAGTCAGGGATCCCTTCTGTTATGAGATTGGAAGCTTGCCAAAGAAGAGAGGGTAGGGAAGTTTCTATTTTGGTGTGTGTTCAGTTTCTCATCACTCTCACCTGGGGTAAGTACTGTGATATGTTCATCATTCTTGCCTCCTCTGCTTCTCTTAGAATGTCGCTTCTTCCACTGTCTTTGACTTTGGCTGTTACTAGCTATCCTGGTTTAACAAGAACGGCCCCCAATAGGCTCATATATTTGAATGCTTAGATACCAGGGAATGGGACCTGTTTGAGTGGATTAGAAGAGGTAGGGGGTGTGGCTTTGTTGGAGGATGTGTGTCATTGGGAGTGGACTTTGAGATGTCAAAAGCCCATTCAAGGCCCAGTATCTTTCTTTCTCTGCCTGAAGATCAGGATGTAGCTCTCAGTTACTGCTTCAGCACTTGCCTGCAAACTACCATATTCTCTACCATGCTGATAAATGTACTAAACCTCTAAGACTGTGAGCAAGACCCCAAGTAAAGGCTTTCTTGCTTTCTTTCACAAGAGTTGCCTTGGTCATGGTATCTCTTCACATCAATAGAACAATGACTAAGGTAATGAAATGGTTCACATGTTAATGAGGGATGACAGACATTTTTTGATCTGAAGCTGTAGGAATATGGGAAAGCTCTGTCGGGTTTCTTTTATCTATGCACTACAGATACAAACACAAATATTTTGGAAGCTGCTGGTTCTGAGATGAGTAGACGTGGGGAAACTAGCCCAGTTCTGACTCCAACATTAGCTCCTATCACTTCTGTTTGCTACTCTGTCTAAGGATAAAACCTAAATCCTGGTTACGTCTCCCACCCCATGTCTCTACAGTATCTCTTCCTAGTTTTATAAGCACACAGGTGTCCTTCACCTCTATTTCTTTGTTGGTGGTATCAATACCCTCACTCTGTCAGAGGTTCTTTGTGCTACATAGAACCTAGCTTCAGTGATTAAGGATATCATCTTGTCTACCCTGTGTAATCTGTAATGTTACCATGTTGCTTTGTAAGCCTCACCATTTATGGAATATTTAATAAAGAGAGACAGAGATGAACATTTTACATGCATTTACACTCCACCCTGCTTTTCTTTGCAGTTTGTAGGTGAGAAATTAAAGCCTAGAGAGGTTAATTAATTCACTCTGCTCAAGGTACACGAACTAGTACAGTGTTAGAATCTCTACAGGCTTGACTTCTCAGAGAACTGCCTCCCTTATTTTAGAGAAGGAAGCTGTAAGTCGGAAAGAGTTTCTTCGGGCCACCCAGCTGGTTTATGGTTCAGTTCTCTCAGTGCCAGCTCCTCTGGCTGACTTAGAGCTGTGCCTCTGGACCCCACTCAGCCCTGAACGTGCCTGTACAAGAGGCACAGAGCCAGTAGTACCCTCAGCACCAGAGCCTCTTGCCAGCTGACCACACTAGTGTGTGGTCCACTCTGGGTATTTCCTTTTACTACAAGGTTCTTCTCATTTGTTCATGGAGTCATAGCTCACAGCAAGAAGGCATGAGGGAGGCCCTCTGTGCCAATGCATTTTACCTAAAAACCCTTTAACCACATCTGGGAAAGTTATAAGAAATTATGTTAAACTGGTATCCTGGTTTAATGGTATCGGGTGTGATCCAGGGTTGTGGCATTTTTTTGGAGCATTCCTGGTGATTCCAAAGTGCAATCAGGGTGGAAGTGCTTTGCTGAAGACTAAGAACCCCCCCACCCCCACCCCCACCCCAGCGCTGTTTTCAACTGCTTAGACAGAAGTGTCCTGTGCCATGGTCCAAGCATTTACAGTCAAGCAAAAGCTGGAGGTTTAAGACCCTGTGATTCTAAAGCTCATACTCCTGAATACCAAAAGGGAAGTGGTCCTTCTAAACTTCATGTCAGCATTCTTCCTGTTCCCTTCTTCCTTAGCCAACGGGCCCAGAGCACAATCAAAAGCCCACATGAATGGAAAATAACATTTCAAAAGATAGTTAGGGATGGTGTTGGCATGTTAGACGGCCATCTGGAAGTAACCACAGACAAGGAACCTTAAGAATAGTATGAATCCATTGGGTGGTGAAGGCTGGAAATCTGAGATGGACTGGTCATGTGCTCAGTTCTTGTGCAGATCCTTTTCCTTGTGGTGGGCTGTGGGTTTCTTGAACCCTCCCAAGGTAGAAAGAGTGTGAGCTAATTCTCTCTTCTCTAACAGAAACACAATGCACACATCCACACATCCATGAGGTGCTACTCTCATGGCTTAGTCACTTCCTGCATACCTCACCTCTAAACACCATCAAGTTTAGATGAGAGTTTCAGTAGGGGTAGGGGCACATTTAGTCCACAGTAGCTGCAGAAGCTGAAGTATAATAAAGACTGTTTAGGGGGTTATAATAAAGTTGCTGAGGTAAAGTAACCACAGTGGTTTCCCCTATTTCTTGTATTTAATTCAAAGCTCTGTCTCTACTTCCTAAAAGCTCAGTCTACCTGGACTCTGGATTGACCACACTCTACTTATGGGCTGAGATCTGACCACCAATTTCATACTGCTCACATCACTTGCTCTCAGAATTTTAGATGAAACACATCTTAAATATTGATTAGACAAAAACCAAAACCAAACCAAACCAAAACCAAACCAAAAACCAGAAACAACAACAACAACAAAAAGCCCCCAAAACAAACAAAACACAGTCATGGAGAGTTGTTGAGGCACATTACATTTTGCTTTGGATCACAAGACTGTAAAACTTGATGTGTCGTTATGAAAGAAGGAGGGAGGGGAGGAGAGAAGGAAGCAAAGAGAGATCAGTATGGCCATGCCAGTTTAAATGGCATTAAAAAAAATCACTATTCCAGCCTTTTCCTCTGTAGTTGTCCCTGGTTACTGTTCTGCCTCTGTCTCCACAGAGACCACTCTGGGCTCAGTAACCATGGTGATAGGAGAATATGAGAGCAGATGGGAGCTCGTCTTCTAGAATTTAAACACTCTTGTGCTGGGAGGAGATACTCAGGGAATAAGGGGAGGAACCTGAGATAAAAGGGAAAAGTAACAAAATGCTTAACCGATGAGTGGATTGTGGCATTGGATCCAAGACGTGAGCATGCTTTTGCCATCATGTCAAGCTCTTCTCTCTGAGCTCACTCACATCCTCTTATCCTCACAGCCAGAGGCCATTTGACAACCTCAGTTCTAGGGACATAGAGTCACAATATGTGGAATTGGAAGCATTTGGAAAGCGAATTCAATCACATGCATTAATATACTGTTAATGAAGTATTCTTCAGTTAACACAGCAAAGCTCAGATACTGTATCACCTTAGGTACCTGTGGCATATAGGGGACATCAGACCCTATGGGTATGACATTGGGGCCATAAGCATCCTGTTACTTTGTGGCTAGTCTTTGGCCAGTCTCTTCCCCTGAGAGTCTTTGTGTACTTTAAGATTCTTTTGAGATTTCTGTTGGTTCTTAAATTATGTGAAAAAATGAAATTATCTAGAAAAATATCTCAAAGGAATTTAGGACATTTTGTATTGGCTTCTGCTTAGATCTCACAGGATAAGATCAATAAAATAAATGGTGGGTGATCATGCAGGGCAGTTGGAAAAATAAAAATACTGGCTTTTTAATTCTTAACTTAAAAGAAGATAGAGGACTGAAATGTGAAAGTTCTTTGTAAACAGCTTTTGTTTTCTTAGTATAACTCCCACCTCACAGAAGAACAGATCATTTTTCCCAGTACTATGGGACATGGCTATCTATGAAACTGATGGAACGAGTTGACCTCAACCCACTAGAAGGTATGGAAACATGATAACATGAGCCTGACTGAGAATGAAAAGCATGCTGGCTGCTGCAACCCGCAGGCACAACTGGATGGGTGGTGAATTTGGGAGTGAGACGAGAAGAAAGAAGCAAGGGAGAAGTTTAATCTATACAGTGTCTAGGCCTTTTATTTCATACTAAAATAGACTTTTAAATTCAGATGAGCTATTGAAGGAAACTAGAAAAGATGAGGCCAGACCAGGACATGGCCTAAAAGTGATGGGGAAAAGGGTAGCCACGGATTCTAAATGTTATCCCTCACATTGCTTTGTGAGGAGTGATGATAGAGAATGAAGTGGATTACCTCCACATATGCTATTCTGTCAGATAACAAAATATGTACGGGTTATTGAGATGAACCGTGACCCCTCAAAATTCTTCTCCTGAAGACATAAAACCCTGACATCTCAACGTGATGAAGGAACAAATGAGGCCACACCTGTGAGCCCTTATCCAATGCCTGATGTCCTTATAAGAAAAGGAGATCAGGACACAGAATCACATAGGGAAGACCCTGGGCAGATACCAGGACCAAGTGGCTATCTCCAAACCAAGGGGGTGAGCAGGAGAACCAAACTCTGATGACATTTCCACCTTGGACTTTTAGTCTCTGTAACTGTGAAGTTTTATTCAGCAATGTAATCTTCTTGATCGGTAGCAAGAAGAATCCAGGTAAACTCATGTGCTGGTTATTATTACTTTGGAACTTGGTAATAGTCTTCCAAAAGTCTCTACAAGGATGCTGTGTCTTGCCTCTGAAAGGTAATGTGAAATTTTGTCTCTTCCGCCTTCACCATCACCCCCAGACCCCCTTGCCAAGACAAGGTCTGATTGTTTACTTCAGCTGGAACTTAATATGTAGAACAGGCTGACCTTGAACTCCTAAAGATCTACCCGCCTCTATCTCCTGAATGCTGGCATTAAAGGAGTGTGCCGCCACGTTCAGCAGTTCTGTTTTTTAAAGTCTCTCTCATCTGCTTCTCACCTCCTTTTGAGTCTCAGCTAGGTAGAGTCATTGTTTATCTGCACCATAGGTTCTGAGATGGCTTGGAGAGCTGGAAGACACTACAGACTTTGTTGCATCCATCACCAAGATGTCTGCTACAGTGTTTCCATCCATTCACTCACCTGTCACCTGACAGCCTCAAAAGCAAACAAACAAAAACAACAACAACAACAACAAAAACCTAACAAAATCAAATAATAAAAGGGATTTTAGTATTTTCATTAGTTTTTCCTCAATTATTTTCATAATCCAAAAATGCTTTCTAAGGAGAAGCGTTTTATTTGTGTTTCCCCGCCCCCCCCCCCAAGGAGAAACAACCAGCACGCCTCAGTTTACCACTGATGAAGCTCGGTCTGTACAGTTTCAGTGTTACACCCCAATACTATTCTGCTTGGAATGCATGCTTCATTGGGCCCAGGGTTCTGAATTTCAGTGAAGACCAAGCTCATAACTACAAGGATGGTAGTAGAATAGAATTCTCTCTCTCTGCTAGTGCCCTGTCTCTGTCTGCTGTGCTAAATACAAGGATGCCCAAGTTTCCAGGAGATATCTGCTTGGGTTGAAGCCATGAGCGGGAACACAGCCTGCACATTGTTACTCTTCTGCTTGGAAGGAGGGGGAGATACTAGCTCAGTCAGTACCATACCTGCCTTGCAAGCAAGCATCATGACCTAAGTTTAATCCTGGAATCCACACTAAAAACCTTGGTATGATAGCATGTGCTTAGAATCAGGGCTGGGAGGAGGTAGGCACATCTCTGGGGCTTACCAGTCAGCCGTCCTGCCCTACTTGGTGAGTTAAAGGCTAGATGGTAGCTGAGGAGTAGAACACACACACCTTTCATTAGTGGGGGGGGAAAGTCCTAGAAGATGGATTAAGGAATTCTTCACCATTCAGATGAGGAAAATAATATTCAGAGAGGTCAAGGAATTTGCAAAAGCCACAGTTTCAAGTAATATGAGAGAAGCTAATACACCCAGGTCATCTCCTTGTTTATTTTTGAGACTGTATTTTAACTATAACATTTCTCCCTCCAATCCATCCCAAACAGGGTCCAGAACCAGAGGTTCCTGAGCTGGAACTGAATGACCACCCCAACCCCTGAGGATTAACTCTCAGGGTACTACAAGGCATCATACAAGCTTGCAAAGGAGGGAGGCAAGCAACAGACCTATTCAGGTATGACATGTATGAACCGTCAATGACCAGCATGACATGATAACCCTACCGCAGCCATAGGGTGCATACCATGGCGGTACCCAACTGCTCTCGGATTGGAGTCCAGAGCCACTCTCAAGAAGGATACTCTTCCTACTACAGGAAATCTAGCTCACTAATCAGTGCTAGTGGAATAATGGTTATCAGAGGAGACTCTACAGCCACATAATCCCCCAAAACAGCCTACAAACATTTGTCCTTACACCCACTCATAAGTGTAGTCTTCATTCTGCAAAAGGAATCTTATCTTTGCAACAAATAAAGTTCACTACAGAAAACCGTAGCTGCTGGGGTTGAGTGGGGTTGGGTAGGGGGCTTGGAATCACCATACAGCCAATCAATCTGTAGAGTTGTGGAGCCCAGTCCCACCCAGGTATTTTGATGCCAAGATGCTTTGATTTCTTTAGCTTAGCACTTAGGATGCTGGAGCTGTTTAATGACTTAGAAATTTGGTAACCTCCAAATCCTGAACCCAAGTTTTCACACTGAAAAAGAAATTATAGAGCAGGTCTCCTTACAGCCACAGTGACCTACTCTTCTCCTGTGCCCCTCCCCAGGCCTGGCTCATTAGACTGGTATATCCAATGACACTAATGTCACTTGGTGTATGGTGTGCTTCAGAGACTATGTTTTGTCACTGTAGATTACTTGTATGGGAACATGGCTCTCCAGTTAGCTAAACTGAGCCTGGAACAACAGGCCCTGACTGAGCTCAGCTGGAGATACAAGCTTAAAAGCAAGTTAGCCTGCCTTTGGATCCCCTTCCCCTAGCCAGGCTGCCATGTCTGGCCTCAGTGGGAGAGGATGTGCTTAGCCCTGCTGCAACTCCATGTGCCAGGGAGGTGGGTTGGTACCCATGGAGGGGGCCTCGCCTTCTTTGGAAAGAAGAGGAAGGGGGAGGCGCATAAGGATGGGACTGGGAGAGCAGGAGGGAGGGGCCTGCGGTCTGGCTGCACAGTGATTAAATTCACCCAGCAGAAACTGTTCAATCTAGATTTTGCACACAATTGTTTGAAAACATTAAAAAACAGACTCCCCTTTCAAAAAAAGAGAGAAAGAAAAGAAAAGAAAAAAAATGAAATGATTTTGTTAAACAAAAAGATACTTTACCTTGTGATAAACTGTATTTGGCTGTTTTCCAAAAGATGAGCTAATGTGTAGTTCAAATAAACAGAAAGTATTTAATGTATATATGATGTATGTATGTGCCCTTCTGTGATCATGGGACTAAAATCAAGTCTTTCATGAATGCTGAACAAGCACTCTACTACCAAACTACATCAAACTTTTAGGATTCAGTAAACTGAGGAAACTTTAAAAAGTTTGTTATATTTTCTATTGTCCACAATAAATGCATTTTTATGTCAAAAAAAAAAAGAAGAAGAAGAAGAAGAAGAAGAAGAAGAAGAAGAAGAAGAAAAGAAAAAGAAAAGAAAAAAGAACAAGACAGTGCAGGCATCTCCTGCTGTGCCCAGAGACTTCTATGGATTCCTCCTCAGGCTCTGCTTACAAGCACAGTGGAAGGTTTGGATCTAGGAAAAGGCCAGGCTAGAATTTTCTTTTGCCTTTGGATCTACTGATTTAATGGAGATTTATTTCCCCTGGTTCTTTATCAAGCTGTCTATCTTCTGAAGGACATGACATAACCAGCACTTTCTTTTGTGGTACCTCTGACCTTCCCTGGGTTTAAGCATTAGGGACTGGAAGCTGAGCTGCATCCATAGTAGAACCTGTTGGTACCTTGCTCTGAAGCATTTCCAAGTGGCTAGTGATGACGCCTGGTCTACGCGATTTCAGAGGTTCACGCTCTGAGAAGCAGTTCCTTAGGGCTACGCATATTGGCTGCCAACTACTTCATTCTCCTCCTTTCTCTAACGAATAGCCCTTGACCAACCTGGGCCAACTCATGCAAGGGGCCAACAGCCGACTGATATAAGGTTATACAATACTGGCCTCTTGCCCTCGGCTCCAGTGGCGGTGCCGATGTTATGATCCAGTTTGTTCTTTGGAGCTCTCTTGGACCAGGCAGAAAGAAGCATGTCCAGGCAAGACCCCATGCACCCTTGCCTAGTCCCCACCCCAAGAATCACAGCCACAGAAACTAGGGGCTCAGGCTCTGCTTCTGGAAAACCCAACCTAAAAAAGCAGTGTGCCCCAGTGGATATTCCCACAGCCTGGGGCGCTGTGCCTGAGAGTGTTAAATTTGAACCCACTGCTCAGCCCTCAGCCTCCGGTGCTCCGCTGATTTCCATTCTTTCTAATCCTTGTGTGCAGCACAGTATCCTGCTCAGAATCCTCCTCTTCCCTTCAAGGCATCCTCTCCTTCTCTGGTCCTTTTCTTTCTCCCTATCATCTTTCTTTGCCTTTTTCTTTCTTTCCTCAACATGGGCTTCAGGGCCCATCCCCTTGCCTTCATCTGCTTCCATCAGTCTCTTGTCATGTGTTGCTATCTGGCCTGCCTCTCTGTAACTATCCCCTCTAGGGAGATTCACATCACTGTGAAGACTGTCACCTGAGGACATCATGGTCTGCCAAAACTGCCAAGCAGTCCTTCTGTTTCCCCATCAGTTCTTTCACCCCTAGCAGCTATTTAAAACATTCTTGACGATTCTCAAAGTTTCCACCCACCACTTCCCACTCCCTTCATGCAAGATAACAGTATCTTCTGCTTCACAGAGAAAGCAGGTGGTACCAGGTTCCATTCTTCTCAGCTTGCTGCCTTCACACCTCCAGACGCATCACTTACTCCACCACTCTCTGGGCAAGAGCTGCTCTCTACAACAGAAGCCTTCTTCCTGCGCCATATGCCCCATCCTAGACATTCCTACTCCCTCACCCTCACCGCTTCCTCCGAGTCCTGCTCATACTGTGCCCGGACTTTGAATCCCTCCCCTTCCCGGATTGTCCTCTACAGTCCCAGTTGCTTCTGTCCTTTGTACACTTCTCATGATGGCACCCCTATCATTTCGCTTTCAAAACTAGGCTTGTCCGTGCCACCCGTGTCTTACTCTCGGTTCTCAACTGAGACTATGTCGCCAAAGGCTACCACATATCTGACATACGTGCCGTATAGCTGCTTTAAGACTTCTCCCATTAGCTGCTTGGTGGCTTTTGCCCCCACAACCCTTCCTTTGCTTCTTGGATTGCTTCGCTTCCTTCCTGTGAATCACTCTCTTTTACCTCCCCCACAATAGTCTCAAACCACTCGTATATTTATTATTTAATTCGTTTATTTTAATGAGCTCCTTCTTTCATACTCTCTTCCTGCTTCCTGTCTATTTTCTCTAAGCTCCACCCACCCACCTTTTTTTTTTTTTTTTTTTTTTTTTTGTATCTTAACACATGTTTCCTGGGTCCTTTCCTGCAATCTTACGGAAGATGTCTGACACTCCAGTATTTACAGTGTACCTATGACTTCACTTCAGGTCTACCTACAACATATTTGTGTTCAGAAATTTCAGAGTCACTTCTACCCTGGCATTGCAAACACATAGGATTCATGATATTTTACTAAAGATATTTTTTTTCTTCTTCTTCTTTCTAAGCTCTTGACCTTGGTGGTGGTGTGGATTTTAATAAAAGCATATCAGAGCCTGAGAATGGGACCTTATTTGGTAAAAAAGGATCTTTGCAGTTGTAATTACGCTGATAGTCCCTGACTGAGATGGTCCTGAATTACCATGGGCTCTAAGTCCAGGAATAAGTGTCCTCAGGCAGGAAGAGAAGGGAAGGGGCTGTGGAAGATGGAGGCAGAGATCAGAGTGATGTGACTGTCAGCCAGGGTACACATTAACTGCTCTCTAGAGCTGGGAGAAAACAAATTTATGGGGCTTTAACACACCATTTTATTTAGCACACTTTGCTTTGGGAGTCCTAGGAAAGAAATGCAGTGAATGCATTATCCCAATCCACTGTGTCAGGGCTGGAAGACAGTGTGCTTTCTGACCTCCTGCCATCAGGACTGCAGTTTCTGTGGGCTGTGTACGTTTTTTCTTATCTGCATCTGTCCACCCCTCCTGTCTTGATCCTTCCTTCAGCATAGTAGTTCTCCATCACGGCATGAGCTCCTAGGCATGAGTTCTGGAGTTAGCAGGTCCTTGTGACCAGGGCAGAGTTTAGCAATTTATTTCACACTGTGGTGTCTGGTTTCTCTTTCACATTGCAATTGTCTGGTTTCTGTTTTTAAACTGGAGATAATAGCTGTGGCAACAAAAGTTGTTAAAAGGTTTAAGAGGGTGATATATGTATAGTTTTAGTGATGCAGTTGGATTTCTGCAGGAGCCAGG
Source organism: Acomys percivali (assembly GCA_907169655.1). Classification (NCBI taxonomy): domain Eukaryota; kingdom Metazoa; phylum Chordata; class Mammalia; order Rodentia; family Muridae; genus Acomys; species Acomys percivali. The sequence goes on along the minus strand of OU015742.1, from coordinate 117,037,783 downwards.
TCCAGTCTCCTTCCCGTCAGTTTACCCAAGTGCACGGTCCACACTTAGTTGGAGTAGTTTCTAAGAACAAAGAGCTCCTCACGGCCCTCCCAGTTATGCCACATGTGTTAATCTTTACGAGGGCACCAGAGCCTGGACTATGCTTTTCTCAGCCTGTCCTGTATCACTTGCCTGCCTACCTTGCCTGGTGCCTCTCAGGCCCACCATCATCCTTCAGCCCCTCCTCGCCATCACTTCACTGGTGTCTGTCTTCCTGCCCAGCCCCAGTATTTTCTTCTCACTGCCCTCTGTCTCTCTGCAGGATAGTATTTGTCAAGATGTAACATCACCTTCTGATATATGGCTATGAAAGGATGGGTAGTTATCTGCGTTGCATCTTCTGTTCTCATCTGACGATTGACACTGAATCAGTGAGTGATATAGTCTTGGTGGAACCAGCATGTGACATGGGAATGCAGAGGCCGCTCTTTTGATCCCTCTCATTTGTCTCAGAAGAGGGTGATGAGAGGGCATAAAAAGCCCAAATGTAGGACAATCCAATTAACAGGTTGAGGTTTGTATAGCTGTTTGACTATGAAGTCAGGACTATGAGCCAACAGTTCTGTCTCCCATTCAATGTCAGGTGCACCCTGTTCCCAAACTACCCCCTGCCTCTCTCTGGCTTTCCAAAAATAATAGCCTTATTTTCTAGTCATTTGGTTTGGGAAGAATTTTCTCGGTGGTATATATCCCAAAAACACCCTTGGCATTTTGCAAAGAACAGAGCCACCCTCTCTGTCCTTTGGTAATTTATTGATGTGATTACCTGCACTGGATCTAAACAGAGAAGTGTGGAGCACAGCTCGGCTCTTCAGGATAAGCTCCTTGTAGGACTCACTGCAGAGGAGCAGCTGGGGCTCGTGGCCTGGTTTTACAAAGTACTCAGAGAACAGATGCATCCAGCAGATGCAGGCGCTGGGGCTCTGAGGGAGCCGTTCTCACGTGTCCAGCACTTGGCTGCCCTCCTTGCTTCTGAGTTACCTCTGAGGAGGGGCAGTGGGAACATGGAGGAGGGCCATCCACACTCCTTGGAGACTTGATATAAACACTGAGTAAAAACAACTGTGAAAGGAATCAGTCCCGTGACCCTCCCTGCTTCATCATCACATATTTTATTTTCTGCCTTTTGATTCTGGCTTCATCCCCTGTGTGTATTTTTGATGCTTTACTGAGGCCAGTGACTCCGGAGGAGTGGAAAATGACACTGTATACAGCTAAGGTTTGGACAGTTCCGAGGCATATTAAACTTGGGATTTTCAAACAATTTCATCAGAAAATATCAGTGAACAAGAAGGCAATGACAAGATCTTCAAATATCCTCTTCTTTCAACTAGAGAAAAAACAGGCTGATTTATACCTAAATTCCATCTTGGGGGTTGCTCTTCCGTGGCATTATCAAAAGGATGTTTTTGACCAAGAAAGGGGACTTGTTTTTATTTGGCTGTCATTGTTGGCACACAGTACTCCTAAGGCTTTCGGTTCCATGGCCGCAACCCTGAGTCACACATCTTTATCCAGCTGCAGAACAGCAACCTGTAAACTTGGCATAGGCCCTACCACAAGCAGTTTTGAACCATCTGTCTTTGCAGCATACCACAGCCACCATCTTCCCACAAGGTTGACCATAGCATTCTTCTTCATAAAGCACAATGGCAGTCATCCGTTACCCAGATAATGTGGGACCGCTTTTCAGTACCACACAGGGATGATTTGCTGCCCACCCTTCAGCCCCCCTCCCTGTCTCTGTTCTAGATGTCCCTTCTCTTAAGATCAAAGTCCCAGCTATATCAAAATTCTTCCCCTCTCAAGCCTCAGGCTTTTTCTAATGGCACAATAGATGCCTTTGTTTTCAGCATCTCATCCCAGTCTTACCTTTCTGTTTTCAGCTCCTGGGACAAATGGCTGAGGTGCCTGCTGAACACTTCAAAGCAGATCTGGAAGCTAGGTTCTCCCAGAATCCTACCTGTTACGGGGTGTATCTGGCATACCTTGCCCTCTAGCCTGAATTTTCCAGCTCAGGGCCTGTGTTGCCCTTCCCTGAGAGGCTCTTCCCTATATAATCTAGCCATTTCGGTTTCCTGTTCCTTTTGCTCCTTTGGCCTTCTGGCTGCTGTACCTGGGCCCCCTCTCTATCCTCTTCTTTGCATCTCTCCCACTCCTGACATGGCTCAGGGTCGTGAGCACTCCAGAATCTCCCAGATGTGTCTGCCTCTGGCTATGCTCTCCATTTTATCTACAGTAAGCTTTCTCCTCCAGCATACCTAGGAATAGGCATGCACTTTTCTTTTTTATTTTCTTTTCTTTCTTTTTTTCATTTGTCCAGCTATATCAGCCTTTCCAGAGCAACCCAAGGCCCCATCAGAATTATAGTGTATTGCCCTCCCCTTGGTGGGCCACTTGTCCTCTCTCTATCATCTGACCTTTACCAAGGAGTCACCTCTGTGTTTGCCTGGAAGTGGGGCCATCCCCTGGCAAAGATGAAGAGCTCATTGGAATGTGCTGAGTTTATGAGAGACAGAACCAGGCTCTGATGAGATGGCCTCCTGATTTTGTCTCTCTAGCCCTGTTGGCCTTCAGCTCATGTAGAAACAGCTGCAGGGCCCACAGGCCAAACCCCCTAGGTCAGAGAAACAACTGTTTTGTGTGTGTGCATTCCCCCCCCCCCAAAACAAAGATTGCAACATACTCCTGGCCTGGAGTTCACAGCTGTGGGAGGAGGTTGTACTGGGTAACATGGGGTCAAGGAGGCAGAGGTGGGAATGTGGGGACAATCAGGCCAGAATAAGTACTGAGGTAGTGCTCAGCCCCATCCCCCCTACCTAGCCCATCAAACCTGGCTGTGCAAACACTCTACGAAGAGCCTGTTTTTCCCCCCTAGCTTTCTGCCCACGTTTTACTTTTCTCTGTTATCTGATTATGCGTGAATTCCTTCTCATCCCCTGGGATCTAGCACCCCACAGCCTTTATGAAATATCTGTCTGAGTTACATTTTTGCAGATCATCAAGCTTCAAGGGCATTCAAACGACCTTCTAGAGAGCTGTGGTGTCTTAGTAAGTGGTGCCTCCTGGTGGCCAAATGTGGCAGTTACAACTGTTAGGAAACATGCAAACACTACTGGCTTTTTAATAGTTATGAGGCTCCAGGATGGTGTTCAGCAGATGTCCTGCTGTCCCTGAAGAACAACAGGGCTGTGTGTGTGTGTGTGTGTGTGTGTGTGTGTGTGTGTGTGTGTGTGT